>VCHN02000014.1:12463015-13115581 GCA_007115665.2 Sequoiadendron giganteum
ACATAATTGTTCTCTCTTCCATGCTTACATTCCATATACATAGATTTTCAAACCTTTAAGAAATGAAGAGACATATGTAACCTTTCATCTCCCTTTATCTCCCTTTTGGAGTTGGAACAGACATGGTGCATCCTTTCTCCTCCCTTGTGTGACTCTGCACCTCACTTTTGGAAATGGGAGAGACATAGTGCATCATTCCTCTTACCTTGTGTAAATTTTCCCCTCCCCTTGATGGAAAGGACAAAAAATAGCATTCCTCTCTTTTGGGAAAGAGACAAAATATATAAGACAGTGAGATTTCCCCTTCTCTAAGATGTCCGTGTTTATAAATGTCTTATTAGAAATTTATTTTTTACGATCCAATGGAATCAAATACAAGCATGGCCACAAGGCTTCAACAACAAGATTCAGTACTAAGCATTACCAAAAGGCTTTGCACCATCATTTCAATGTGTTTAAGGATTGTGGATATCCCTGAACAAGAGAAATTTCTTTTGCTTCTGAAAGTCATGACATCTGGGAAATTTCTTAGATTTGTTCTGAACTTCTGATACTTTCTTTTTAATAGAATGGGGAAGTCATTGCCAAGGAGTTTCCAATAATGGTAATATTTATGCATGTAAATTTTGATGCTTGGATTTTGCAATTGAAGAAATGTTCTGTGCATTTGAAGCTTAAGGTGATAGAAAATTCCTGCAAAGCCTATTGGTTGTTTAGGTTTACAAACTCTATTAAGTATTAATTGGATGTAGATTATTTTTTCTTTTATTACACAGGTTTGATCACATGTTTTCTTCTGGAATATGCTTTACATGTCTGACATTTGTGTGCTTGGCAAACATTTAAGTTGATGATTAAAAGGATGCATCATTGTGACTTACTTCCAAACAAACCAGAGCAAAACTACTGCCAATAATATATATGTTTATTTGTTTTTCTATCTTCTTTTACTTGTTCAAATATTTATTTGCTATTGTCATCTATGGGCACTGGCTTTTAAACAGATGTGTGCTATCATTTTGAAAGAAACTTTATATTTGCATTTAGGATTGAGTGACTATTGCCATCGCTGTAGGTGTTACGAAGCAGAGCAAAAGCTTGATGAAAGGGAAAGGCATCCTGTTAACAATAGGGAAAAGCATATGTTTTTTCCAGTATGTATTCACTAGCACATAGTTTTTTATGTTGGCTAGTACATAGTTCATAATGTTGGTCCTTATTCATTAACTTTATTTTAGCTAGGAAATTCTTTATGTTGGTATTTTCGTTCATTCGATTTTCTTTTTTGTATTTTTTAGAATTTTTATCTTTCCACCAAATTAATCAAGCTTCTTTCTATCATGAATATGCAGATTGAGGTGATGAATGTTCCAGCAGACACAAAGGATAAAGATGAAATCATGGAAAGTGAGTTCTTTGACACTCGTCAGGCATTCCTAAGTCTTTGTCAAGGAAATCACTACCAGTATGACACATTGCGTCGTGCAAAACATTCTTCTATGATGGTGCTCTACCATCTTCATAATCCAACTGCACCTGCTTTTGTGAGTACATGCAACATTTGCCAGCATGATATTGAGACAGGACAGGGATGGCGCTGTGAAATTTGCCCCGATTATGATCTTTGCAACATTTGCTATAAAAAAGATGACTCTGTGAATCATCCCCATAGATTGACAGCTCACCCATCCCTAGCTGACCGGGATGCACAAAATCAAGAAGCACGGCAACATCGGGTTCTGCAGGTATCTGTTGAAAAAGGTGGCATATTGAAATAAGTTTGCACTTGTTTTATTTTAATGTCCTTTGTCTTATGATGATTATAAGTAGAAAACATATGTAAAAACTGTATGTCATTTTGGCCAAGCCGAAAATACAGTATGCATATATTTACAAGAACTAACAAGACGATGAGATAAAAAATAGCACAATTTTGAGTGCATACATGAGAATTAATAAATATTCAAATACACCATCTTCATTGTTATTCAAAATTTCAAACTCTACCACAGTTTCAATTTGATTCATACTGATGATGATTTAACAATCATACAATCATACACTGTTACTTCATCTAGAAAATTATTATATTATTATTATGGTCTGTTATAAGCATAAAATATTTTAAATGTTTTCTGCAATTCCATTAAGTATCAAAGCATTTTTGATATCACGTGGAAGGGGATATTGGAAGATTGCATTGAACTCTACTTTCTCCTCACTGACCTGTATACCATTTTGTTGCTCTTGACAAAAATATTATTTAAACCATTAATTGTGTTTGTAAATACAGTAACTCTATTTTATCTAACTCTTCAGAGAAGACTCTGGGGAAAATGATAGATGAAATATTATAATGACTTATTGGAAACTATTTTGCTTTCCTTTTCCCATTGCAAGGTGTGGAACTGATCAGTGTATTGTTTCTTTTATGTAGCTACGGAAGATGCTTGATCTTCTTATACATGCTTCTCGGTGCCTCTCTCCTCAATGTGCATATCAGAATTGTCGGAAAGTCAAAGGCCTCTTTCGCCATGGCACAAACTGCAAAAAACGTGCTGCACAGGGCTGCAGCCTTTGCAAGAAGATGTGGTATATATTACAGTTACATGCACGAGCTTGCAAAGAATCAGAATGTCGTGTTCCTCGTTGCAAGTATGCCCCTGACTATGTTTACTTCTAATGTCTTTTCTTGCATACAATATTCTAGGATTCTGTTTATAAATTCCACTGAAATGTCATACCTTGTCACAATCAATGCAATCTGTTTTAACTTTTAAGTGAACATGCTACATAAGTTGTGGGATAACTTTGTATGTCAGATCAATTGTTTCAATCCCTTTGTGTTTGCTTATTTTTCAGGGATTTGAAACAGCACATCCGGAGGTCTCAAAATCAAATGGAATCACGGCGCAGAGCTGATGTTATGGAAATGATGAGAAATCGTGCTGCAGAGATTGCTCGAGATGCCCATTCATCACATATATACTAAGCTTGAGTGGACTTTACAAACAAGATGCATCAATTAAATGAAATTAATGATCAATAAAGATTTCAAGGCACTCTTTAGTGCTTGGAATTTGTCTGATGGCACTATTTGATGAAAAATTCATGTAAGATTTTCAAAGCATTGTGATTCCACGTCTCTAATTGATACCAGAGCCGCATCATAAATTGATGCCCTTGTATTTTGGCACATATTATATGTTTGCTTTAGAGAGCAGTCTGTTATTATCAATTTTGACACTTCTACTGGCTCTCTGCCGTTATGAAGTTGGGTATGGTGATTTATTTTGTACTGAATAGGGTACTAATTTTTAATTACATGCCAAGATTGAGAGACAAGTGCACAGGTTTTCTTCTATCGAGCACTGTTTTTGGACTGATTATTCACCATCAACAGGGTGGAAAATTTAATAAGCATTTCTGTTTTCCATGTTGAGAGAAATGACACTGGAAATTTCATTTTCACCAATGGCATATACAGGTACCTTGGGGCAGTGCTTGATGTATTATTCTTGGTTGGTTATTCAGATTTACTGTATTGTATTTTTTCTGACTCTGAATTTGCCATGCAGTTACAATAAGGAGGCACTAATTGGCAATGTTTTGTATGTTAGTGGCAGTGGTCAAATATGAAGAGTGACTGATCGGGCTTTCAGGAACAGCAAGGCTGGGAAAGCAATATCAACATCGCTTCAAGAAAAAACTGAGATCTTCATTCAAATTGTATCATATTTTTATTAACTTAATTGTTATCTATCTACTTTTGGAGGCTCAATTCTTTGTATAAGTAAAGCTCTGTAAATTCTCAGCAAGTGTTTCCATAATAATTTGCAAGTCAAGGGTCAATTGCATGTATTGTAAAAATTCATTGGTTTAACTCAAGAAGCTATTGCTTTAATGGGCAGGATTGACTTTCGACTTGTAAATTCTACAATATTCTCCATAAAATGGAATACAAATAATTATTTCTTGCAAGTGTTTCCTATTTGTATGTTTATGTTGCTCTGTTGTGGGTTGTATGTTTGGATGTGTTCCCATGTTGTGGAAATTCACAAGCATCCTATTTGCTAGCTTTTAGGTTGAGGTTATCAATGATAGGCGAGGAATTGGTTAAGTGCCAAACTTAGCGCACCATCCATACATAGAAAGCCATTCAAAACACATGGCCGCATGGATCTGATTCTGACCACAAGCATCCTAGCTAAGTGCTGCCCGGATCTTTTGTGGTACTGCGTTGGCAGATATTCTTTTTTGTCCACCACTGGAATTGCCTCAGGGTATTCCATGCACCACCATGCTGGCGTGGTCATGAATGCTCAGCTGTCAATCCATAGAAGAGAAACAAACAATAATCCATGTTAACAGATAGCAACGTTAGGCACACTTTCTGTTTGTTTCTCGGGGGCCTTTCTGGTTTTTAAGCCTGTTTCTCTGTTGGTTCTGATCTCTAGCTGTACAAGGTTTTGGGTTCCTTTCACAATCCGTACCTGATCCATAGCTCTGGTCAAAAGCGTTTATCTAATAAAAAACATTAGGTACACTTTTCTAACGATCAATTGAAATCAAAGGAAATGAAACAATATACATTAACAGTAAACATAAAACAACTGCATGTACACACATTCAATGGAGTGAAACGGATTGGATGGTAATGGGTAAGTTGGAGCAAAAGTCTTTCGTCATTCACATTTCTTCAGTCAATTCTTGGGATACCCGCAATTGTCAAAGGAAGCGAAATAGGAAGAAAAGTTGTTTGATACCTGCAATTGAACACATAGGTACACGACTTGAATTCTTGGTTTTATTCTATGAATGTTGGATATCAAATGCATTGTTAAATAATAGAATGTAATGTGAACATATTGTTAAAAACCTAGATTTAAAATGGAAAGGTAGAAATAATGTAAATTATGGTTGCATCATTGAAAGAACACTAACAGAGCCATTGCAGTTCATATATTGGAAAGCACTTTTCTGCACAAAGATGGACATTTTAATGGATTAATATGTAATGTAAAATGCTAATATAAGTTAATTAAGTGATTTTTAAAGCTAATTGAATTCATAATATTCAAGGTATTTTTAAAACATATTGAATTGAAGAGAAATTAGCCCATAAATTTATACAATAGAAGCTGTACAACTAGCAATCACACCTTGGTGTGCAATGGGTACGCCGAAGAGGTGTGGAAGGTCAACAAGGAAAAATTTTGGTTTGTTTTTTTATACATTTGTGCAATACATTAGGTCAATTGGTAGGTCATTTAAAAAATGTTATTTTTGTAACAAATAATTCAATGGATAAGCAATAGCTTCAAATCAAAAGGGATATAGACATAAATAAAATAAAACCTCTAAACTAGGAAGATAATTGGGTTTCATTACCAATAGGCTCATGTTATGTTTGTATGTTTGTATGAGAGAGAGAGAGAGAGAGAGAGAGAGAGAGGGGTAGAGAGAGATGGAGAGATAACAAAATAAAGATAGAGGGAGAGATAGAGATAGAGACAAAGAGATATAGATATAGAAGTCTAGGAAGAGGGAGATGGAGAGAGAGAGATAAAGAGGGAGAGCTCGGAAGATAAAGATAGAGAGAGGTAGATGGAGAGATTAAGATAAAGAGATATCAGGAGATAGATAGGAATAGAGAGAGAGAGAGAGAGAGAGAGAGAGGGAGAGGGGGAGAGGAGATAGAGAGATAGATGAACAAAGAGAAACTTAGAGGGAAATAGAGTTAGAGATAGAGAGATAGATAGGTGATAGGGAGGGAGGGAGACATGGGGAGAGATAGAGAGGGAGGGAGAAAAAGGGAGAGATATAGGCAAAGGAGGGAGAGAGGGAAGAGAGGAAGAGAGGGAGAGAGGTAGGTAGAGGAAAGAGAGAAGAGGGGGGAGAGAAAAGTAGAGGAGGGAGAGAGAAAAAGATGGGGGGAGAGGGAGAGAGATAGGTGGAGAGGGAGATATAGATTAATATATAGACAGAGAGGGAGAGGGAGAGGGAGCGAGGGAGAGATATAGATAGAGGGTGATATAGAGAGATAGAGAGGGATAGGGAAAGCTATAGATCTAGATAGGGAGATAGAGGTAGAGAAAGATATGGATAGAAAGGGATGGAGAGAGAAATAGAGAGAGATATACAGTAGGAGAGATGGAGTGAATTGGTTTTAATGTATTATGTGCAAAAAATTACTTTATAATAAAAATAGTAACAAAATATGAATGGAAATAAAAGAATTTAATTTTTATATTTTTTGAATTGAAAGTTCTTCAATATTATTAAAATGATGAAATAAAAGTAAATCTACTTTCTTTACGTGGCAAAAACTCTTAGAGGTTCATGGAAAGTGCATGAGTAAAGAAACTGACTCTAACTCTACCAACAATTCTATTCTCAACCATGTCGAAAAGGTGGAAGGAGTTACGTTTTCTGAGGCGATAGGTGTAATGCAATGAGACTCTTTATTCACGATGCGTCTACTTGGGGCATATGCATGCAACAACATTAATGCCATGAATAGTGATTGTGAAAATGGAAAAATAATAGGAAAAGCACAAACAAATAAAGGATATTGATGATGACAAATGACCAAGATCATTTTTTCATCTTGCACCCCTTCTCCAACAAGCTATGTTATTGATTTACCATATTAGGTTGGCTTGGTTTATAGAGGGAATGCCTTCGACGTAAATATCAATGTTATTTATGTTAATATTTATAGATTTTTTAATTATCAAGAATTATTTAATTTTATTGGTATTTTCTTTGTGTCCTATAAAGAAGTGTTAAGTTGATGGGTTAATTTTTTTTAATTTATTTGTCCTATAAAAAAAATAAAAAAAGAGTATTTGTATATTTTTTGGGCCGTGCCTTTTTTTAATTATGAATTCAATTCATGACACCTTGTATTCTCGTTAAGTTTACATAATCGCAAACATGGAACACCTTGGCAAATTAATTTCTAACATCTATCATCAAATTGTAAGTCAAATATGATATTTAATTATTTCAATTTCTACATTTAGTTTTTATTGAATATTTCCAATCCTCACTCAACCTAGATCAAATATATGTATTATCACGTATTCCTATCATCAAATTTTAAACTAAATAGAACATTTAATTTATTTTAAATTTCACAATTTATTTTTCTTTAATATTTTCAATTCAAATTCATTACTCTAAATCAAATTTATTTTATCAATATAATATAATTATTTTTATTTTTTTCTCAAAATTAAATCTATTAATACATTACAACTAATTAGAATCCAAAAATGAGGTTTATTTGGAGGACAAGCCCATTAACATACAGAGCAGAGCCAAAACCAAAGCTTTCTTAAATTAAAATAAATATTTTAATTAATACTTTATTCAATTCGTAATCCTTTCTTAGATAAAATCTCTTTTGAAAATTAATACGGATACTCACGCCCCTCTTTACGGACCCTTATAATATTTTATTTAAAAAAAAACTAATTTTTGTCATGAAATCCTCATGTAAGATAAAGGGTTGTTTTAAAAGGACATGATGAACAAGCCTTCTCCAACACGACGGGAAAGTAGGCACTGGATTTGGAGGTTCATTTTCAATGTGGCGCATTTTTTGGGCCCTTGGATTTGGTATGTAGAATGAAGTTTAAACCCGATGCATAGAACGGTGTTAATGTCGTGAATGCAAAAAATAGAAAAAATGACAGGAGAAACCTCTCTTTGATGTAGCATGGTCATGCTCAGATTTTAGCTTCTAAAAACAGTTTGACATTATCAAATGTCAGCGATATAAACCACACATGCACTAAATCCAACGAAATCAATCAACGCACATCCAACCCAGACGAGATCTGTTGCAATCACTAACCACAATTCAATCTATCTTTAGAAGACTTTGAATCAAATACAAGTTCCCAATTATATAATCCCTTCTTCCAGCCTTCAAATTTCAATTTTTTTTTACCAGTTCACCATTTCTATGTGTCAATGGGAAATCCCCTGTGGTGCGTTTTCCCCATTATAGTGGGCAAGAATATGAAGGTAATCAAACTTTTGGATTCTGAAATAATTTGCAGAGGTACCCAGAAAACATTGCGGCACAAGCTGATTCTTTTTATATTGGAGAAAAAGTTCTTGTTTTATCTGTAGACGAGGTTACAATATGAGCACAAAAGGCAAAACATATATTCTAATCATGAGGAGAATCTAATAAGAGCAGCAAAATACCATCAAACTTGGACATTTGAGGAGAACAAAAAGCAATGACTACGTTAAGGCCATGGCCGTGGTGGTGCGGAAGCAAGAGGACAAGGTCCTAGGAGTGAGAGGAAATGGCAGGACCAAAGTGCAGCGACTTTCCCCATGTAAACTACACCTGGTCCATCCCCAGCTTCCACCATGCCACCACAGAGAAGCTCCGCACTATGCAGGGAATGCCCCTATAAACCTCCTGCCAGTCTAAAACAGATCGCACATAGTTGTTGTTGATCATGCACAGATTGGCCTAGACCTTGTGCACCACAACCCCCAACGCTTCATTTTACAGTTCCTTCACGCTTGCTCTCGTGTGCCCACTTCAAGAACTGCCGTGGTAGAAATTTTGTCAGATGTAATTGCAACTGCACTGGTAGGAATTTTGTTTTGGTCAGTATTTCGATTCGACAGATAATGGAGATCTTCTGTTGGCGACCCCCTTTTTGGTTTGTTGCAGCAATGTTAGTGGGTATGATCATTTGAATGGTCGTCCCATCAGTACGTGAGCTCATTGCTATTAAATCTTAAAATCGACGGCAAAATTTTTGCAAAAAAAAATGAACGACCCATCTTACTTCCATCGTCTCCAACACTTTCTACGCTAATCTGAACAGTCGATGGCAAAAGTGAGCTTGCTCACTTCAAATAGGATACGCCTTTGACGTAAATAAATAAAATAATAATAAAATGGAAAAAATGTCTATATATATATATGAAAAATATAGTACAATAGCTTCATATTTTATAGCATCAATTCAATCATTTATATTGAGCATAAGTTATAGGTGACCTTTAGTTTAATTTTGTATTTTTTTGATGGTAAAAGGAAAAAAATAATTAAATAATTTTGTAATGAAGTTGTCAAAAAATATAAAAATATAAAATTATATTTGATTATTTAAAAAAGTATTATAAGTACATCATGGAATAGTTGGTATGAGTTTTCCATAGTCCATAAAGTTATAGTATTTAGCTTTTGGATTCAACTGTGTAAGTTTTTTTGACAAAATAACTTACACCGTTGAATCCAAAAGCTAAATACTGTAACATCATGGAATGTCAGGGGACTAGAGTTCTCTGATAGAAAACACATTGTCCGAAGGTTTATGACCCTATACAAAAAGAAAGATGTATTCCTTCGAGAAGTAAAGGCCACCAAATTCACTCTTGAAACCAATCTTAATTTTATTTGGAAGGACTCAGTTCAATATGTAACCAACCATGAGAAAGGGAAATGAGGATTTGTCATATTGTTATCCAAGACATGGGCTCAATATGTAAAGGAAAATGGCTCTTCACCTTGTCAAAGGGCTGCATGGCTGGTTATTTGAAAATGATGACTTTAAGTTTGGCTTATGTTCAGTCTATGCCCCCAATGACTACAAGGGTATAATTGAACTTTGGCAATGGATATACAACCTCCCCAACATCTCCTGGATAATAGGAAGGGATTTAAACATTGTTGAACATTAGGAAGATAAGAGTGGTTGAATGAAATTGGAATGAAAAGGTAATGAACTCTACTTTTGGTCAAAATTGAAAACTAAACTCAATCTTTTTGAACCCTTATACATTATTTGATCTCCATTCTATCCTTGTGAAAATTCTGTTGAACACTATGGATAACAATGAGCAAAAAAGAGAAAATGCATTCAAACTCAACACCAACCTCCTCAAGGATGAGGATGTAATGTCCCCAATTTTTATATTGTCAACATATAATTAAATAATTAATTGTTAAGTTGTTGAATTAAATTATTATTAAAGACAACTTAAATTAATTATTTAATAGTGTTAAGTGACTTAAGTTAGAAAAAGTTAAATATGTATTAAAGTCACTTTTGTGGAGAAATAAGGAGTTTATTTGAAAAGTGTAATTATTTTAAAATAACATTATGTTATTAAAGTTAAATTAAATAATTTAACTTATGTTATTTTAATAAAGTGACTTCTCCAAGGGGACCATGGGAGACATAAGTGAAAATTAAATTATAAAAGGTTATAACTTAAAGTACAACGCTTAGGGAGACATAAGGGGGAAAATAATTAAAATTTCAATATTTTAAAACCTTAAAAGGAGGTGTTAGGGTTTGGAGTGGCTTTATAAGAGCTTTTATGCTCATTCTTTCATTATGTTGGATGAAGATATTAAAATTGGTCTGGTTTTGGAGGAGAGTTTTCTTCTTAGGGTTTGTGAGGATGAAAACCCTTGCAAGCAACATTCTTTATGCTGTTGAGAGATATAGTCTGGAGAATTACTTGGTGGTTTCCTTCAAAAATCATAGCTGGGCTTTATCGAAGATCATTCCTTCATTTCCTTCAGTCATAGGGAAAGTTATGGTAGATATTACTTAGTGAGACGGGTTGGAGGAGTTGTTTAGAGGATTATTCACTGCAATCAATTTATTTGTTGGGTTGTACCACTTGGAGCAGGGCGTGTGAACTTGCTAGCTTGGATGCCTAGGGTTTGGGCTTGGTCAAAGTTAGATTTGAGGTGCCTAAGAATGGTTAACACTTTGCATTCACAAAGGGAGCGAATTTTTTAGTATTCAAGGGTTTTACCAATCATTTTCCTTCCTTCTACTTGTTGGTTTCTACTACAACACATTGTCAAAGCGATTAACTTTTTCTAGGTATGTTATATTTAGTTATTAGATATTTTATTAACTAGGTAGTTGTCATATTCGAGAAGACCTCAATATTTTGGTTGTAATACAAATCTGAAATTTTTAGCCAATTGTATTGTTGAATATAAGTGAAATTTGAGGTTTTACTTTGCTACAAATTCTATTATTTTTGCACTTAATTTTTTGTTCAAAAATAATTATAATATTGTCAAAGCACAAGCAAAACAATCAACAAGAATCAAAATTAGAATAGGTGGAATAGGGTTGTGTATTACAATGGTATTAAATTAGTGCATCTTGCCACCCTAGAGGGTTATTTGTGAATGATCAGTTTACAAGTATCGTAGGGTTCATGACTGACAAGTATAGGAGGTACATTGCAAGAGAAGAGAGAAAACAAATTCAATGGGCTCAACCTTATCCAAAACAAGACACTCTATCAGCTACAATAGTAGCAAGGAAATGTAACATTGAGGTAGATTTAGCTAGCACAATGGGTGACAGAGATAGAGATGACAAGGGTAACGAGGAACCTAATACCCATGATATGCTCAATGATATGGTGAGAGGGCAACGAGAATTTATACATGGGATGCAACAAAATTTGGCACAAATAACAACCTTATTGACACAACATGTGGTCGGGAACAATAATAATAATGATGGCAATAACAAAGGTAACAATGAGGGCAACAAAGGTCACGACAGGAATAATGGTTATGGTGAAGCTTTAGTGAGTGATAGAAGGGAAAATCAACATGCCATAATCCAAATAACTCATTCTAGGCCTCTAATGCCTAACTTCCAGTTGAGACTCAATCCTTGGATAGAGAATGAACTCACACCATAGGAGTTGGAGGATCAAATTCTGCAAGATTGGAGACATTCAAGTGTTGATTTTTAGAGTGAAATATCTTTCCATGACTACAAGGATCTTAGGATAAAGCATAGGCCACACATGGGTGGTAGATCTCATAATCAAGACTTGTAGAGAAAGGGTAATCAAAGGAACATATCCGTTGAGCAAGCCTTAGCTGAAACTATGGTTACATTTAGTTTGAAAAGACGCTGAAACCTATGTTCCATGACGTTTCGAGGACGGGACAGGGGGACGACAGGGGACACCTTTCTGAGATGTTTCCTAGGGGGTCATTTTTAGGGGACAATAGGGGACGACTATATATATATATATATGATTTTTTTAAAATTTACTAATATATTATAGAGAGAGAGGGAAAGAGAGAGATATGTCAATAATTGATAACAATAATATCAATATGTAAATCATGAGAGTAGTAGTATAACAACATAATAAATGCCATTAAAGCATTGTAAAATTTATAACAACAGTCTCAAACATCAATAAAACCATGTCCTATAAATATCCAATGTCTCAAACATGTATCCAAAAGTCTCAAAGTTCAAACATGAAAATCAAAATACTAAATACAACAATTTATGAAATTAAGCCTCATTCAGGCTATGAATATCCAAATACTCAAAACTATCTGAGTCACTATCATCCTCTGGAAAAAGTAGATGATCCAATGACAGTCCGACCAATCCTAGTTGCACCTCCTCATCAATTTGCTTAACATCCTCAGGATCAACATCCTATCGTGCTACTGGAGTCTGCCAATACTCAGTAGTTTGTTGGTCCTGAAGTCTTAAGGCACTATGAACTGCAACTAATTTTGAAGTAAGCCTGTTTCTCTTAATGGAGTGGATGAAGCCATAGGTGGACTAGTTCGCCTTTGCAGCAGAGGAACTAGCAATCTATGAGAGAAAACAAATGGAAAGTTGTTTCAAATCCGATGTGTCCTTCCCATGAAATTTCCACCATCCAATGGGTTTGTTTTGTGCAATGGTGTCCCTATCCATCCTAGCCTCTGGTTTGCTAAATGTAGGACCCTGAAGATCAACAAACTAAAGTCACTACTCTCTAAGAATGGTTGTATGCTCGTTGGTATACATTTTATGAAGTGTTGCTGTAAAATGTAAAGCAACACTAAACTCAAACTTGGAAGTATGTAAGGCTATAGGAAGTATGGAAAAGGTCCATGTCTAGCTCCTGTAGGCATCCCCACACACTACTAAGTGTAGCTCCATCCCTCACGTCAACCATGTATTATGTCCATGCCACCATTAGTGGTGCCTACGTCCTCGAGGAAATACCCACGACCTCACGTGGTGAATAAACTACACCCATCTTAATGGAAAATCAGAAAACCAATGTAAGGAATATGAGAGCCCCATGACTTCTACCTGTGAACATCAATGTGAACTTTCCATGAAATCACCTAGGTGCAATATGATCTTTCATTTGGTATTTTAGGGAAATATTAGGGTTGAGAATCATTGTGGCCCCCCCACGTCCCTAACTAGCACAAAGAAAACTTTAAAATTTTATTTTTTAATGCATGAAGTTCCTTGTCCATGAGGCCATCCTCAGTACGATGAGGGGCGTTTCCTATGTCCCCCTAGCCATACTAGGGATGGGGAACCATACCTAAATGGGAAAGGATGTTTCCTACCATTTCTTGCTCTTTGGCCTATTTCGAGGACAACAAGGGGATGTCTCCTTTGTGTCCTCCCATTTTGGAGATAGCTGGGGACATGGACAATGCATTTTGGGATAGGGGACACGTCCCCGTGTAACACAAGCTGAAACCTATCTTGAAAAATGAGGAATATGGAAATAAAGAAGGATTCAAATAAAAAAGGTTTGATGAAGAAAACGTTTTCTCACATGAGAAACGTATGATAGTGACTTGGGACAACCTCTTAGCCATGCATGCAATTACTATTGATGAGATGGTGCATGAGGAAAAAAATAATACAACAACCTTTGTTGCAAGATCAGACCTATCCTTTGGGATTGTGTTGTCTATCACATTTCTTGATGACACGTGGAGTAGAAACACCTACAAGATTTTCCATGGAAGTTGATAATGCCACTAATAATTGGGAGTTTATAGCAAAACTTCATAATGAGTTATTCAAAGGAAATGTAGCTACTAATGAAGAGCTTGAGGGCACTAAAATTTTCAAAACAACTAAGAGGAGGTATATACATCTTGTTGGTAATGATAATTCAAAAATTGAATAGGAATTTTCATTGTCACCTCTATTCCAGAAGGAGTTTGGGACTGATTTATTTGAGAAAGGTGTTCCAATTGGAAGAGCTGATTTTAGTTTGTTAATGTATACACCTAAAAATGGTATGGATAAATTTGATTAATTAAATACAATTATTTGATTAATTAACCTTTAATGCATCTACTTATAAATAAATATAAATATTTATTTATATAGTTCATATTCTAATTCTTCTATCTTAATTAGATAAACAAATTCAATAGTTTATTTTATTTAATTATCTAATTCTTCTATCTTAATTAAATAAACAAATTCAATAGTTTGTTTTATTTAATTATCCAATTTTCTATCTTAATTAAATAAACAAAATCACATAGTTTGTTTAATTATCATCCCCTTTCATTAAATAAACAAATTTCAATTGTTTTATTTAATAATATATCTTCCCTCAAAAATTGAATAATTCAAATATTCAATTGAGCACATGTCTACAACTTTTCTCTCAACAAAGTTGAAAGCTTCAAGTTGTATTCAATTATGCTTTTCCAATTAAGCACATGTTTACAACTTTTTCTCTCAATAAAGTTGAAAGCTTCAACTTGTATTCAATTTATGCTTTATGAGATCCACCAATTTTGGAACAAACTTTAAACACATGGCTCTATTCTTCCACTTTTTCTTCCTACTCACTTGGCAAAATGTTTTGCTGAGAGAAACATTCCCCTTCTTCTCCAACTTCTTCATCTTCTACCATTGATTTATCCAGATGAAACTGAACCGTTGTTGGCTTCCACATCATAATTTGCTTTTGAAAATCTATAAAAGCAACCTCTTGCTACAAGAAATAGGATCCCCACTTTATGCAATTCTACTATGTAGGAATCATATTAGAGCAATTTAGCATACAACATTTGAGTCATCAGTAATTTAGCATCATATGACAATCATATTAGCATTCATAATCAAGACTTTCATATCATTTGCATCTTAGTTTATAATAGTTTATCATATCATTTCATATCAGGATCACAGTATCATAGCTTTCTTTATCATTATCATACAACTTTCATTATCAATCATTTCATCACAACATATAATCTAGTTTATCATTCTCATTCTCTAGGTTGTCATTTTAACAATCACAGTGCACACAATTTGAGAGCCACTTTGATTTAATAAATCCTTGGAGTTAGAGAGAAACTGAACGATTTTAGAGATTTTATTATGCTCAAATAGATTAAATCCGTCATTTGAATTCTTTAATATTGTTTCATTAAGGTGTGTCATTATTAGTTCATTTACATATATTTTCTGCACACATAAATTGGCACCCACCATGGGGCCTAATCCCCATTTTTAATATTTTTTGGAAAGTGATTGCAGATTTTGACGTGATCCTGTTTTAGTGCGATTGAGAGTTCTTACGACACATCCGAAAAATATTCCAGCGCATCATAATACTGTTTCGGTGCATTCGAATGCTGTTATAGCGCATCAGATTATTCTTTCAGTGCATTCCTTTGTTATTTTAGCGCATATATCAGTTCTTTTAGCGCATATAAAGTTTGGCACATATGCTTAAAGTTTTAGCGCATTTGACTGTTATTACAAAAAAAAGTATTTTTTTGGTTATTGATCACTATTTTCTATGTTGCAAGTACAATTGTTGGAAACATTTATGCCAATCAAAGACAAATATTACAAATTACTAATGGTGTTTGTAGGGTTTTGAATTTATCATTGCTTTTCCTTTATTTAAGATAAACATCTAGCTTAAGTAAAAGGATAATTGAACCCCCTTTTTACTGTGGTTGAAGTGATAGGCTTATGCTTTCCCCTTCATTGGGTGATCAAAATGCTAGACTCACTTTTCATGCTTTTATTAACACCTTTAGAAGGTCTACCATAGTGGGAAAAAGTACTCACCCTACGGGAATGACCTAAGTGGGAACAACCAAGGCCAGGTTTTCCAACCCACTATAATCAAAAGTGAATTCAGGGAAAGTCCGTAATTTGAAGAAAGTGTGAAAGATAACCATCCCCAAAGCCTTTGTTCTAAAGGTTAGGAGGTCTCTTGAGGGAGTTTATCTATTGTCACACCGAACGGAAACCCTATCTACGAAATTTAAGGTAGAATCCAGCCATGTCAGTTTCTGAACACTTTCTATATCACAGTGCAAGGGGAGGGAAGAATCTACCCCCAAGACACTCACCATATAACTATCAGAGACCTTGGCCAAAAGTGGAGGATTCAACTTTGGTTAAGACTCGGGAAAGGAAAAAATATGGGTGCCCTCTAGGGGTGACACGACTGTGTGAGCTGATATAGTTTCAAGATGTGGGCTATGGTATTTGTAGTGACCTTTGAGATAGAAAAGTGCTTGAATTGTCTTTATTGTGTTATACCAGTGGAAATTGAAAGAATCAAACCTGATTCTAGAACACACACTATATGTTTAATGCGTAGAATTGAAACAACTGTTTGCAAACTTGCTACTGTGTGTGTAATCATTTAAAATAAGAAATCATCCAATCAAAGCAATCATTTTTCCATAGTCCACAAACAAGCAAATCAAATACAAGGTCATTAATTAGAAGTTTATACCCTAGAGATAAGCAAATTCACTGTTTAAAAAAAACAAAGAAAAAATAGACTGTCAAAAATATTGAATACTTCCAAAATAGCGCATTCGCTCTCTGTTATAGTGCATCCAATCTGTTTAACAATGCATATACCCATCATTTAGTGCATAAGAGGAACAATATAGTGCATAGGAGGAACAGTCTAGCACATAGGAAGAAAATTCTAGTGCATAGACGAAATAGTACAACGCATAAAAACAATCTTTTAGCGCATCTGTCAATTCTTTTAGCGCATATGAGGACTATTATAGTGCATCCGCAAAAGTAAAAACCTGAGAGCTGTTTTCACTATTTGTCAGACTTTTAAACATAATAGTACAACGCATACAACCTGCTTAATAGCGCATAAAAAAAATATTTTAACGCATCTGTCAATTCTTTAAGCGCATATGAGGACTATTATAGTGCATCCGCAAAAGCAAAAACTTGAGAGCTGTTTTCATTGTCTGTCATCAGAACAAAAGCCTTTCTAAATCAAAACCAGAGTCTTAAACTATCAAAAAACTGAACCTTACAAGTAAAATTCTTCAAATTAAACTAAGATCTACAATCCTAAAGTGTCCAAATCCAACACATTTGATTAAAAGCTAAGTTTCATTATTAGGATCAGTCATCCTTCTTCAAAAAATGAAGCTATATGATCATACTTATCAACTTACTCTAATAATAGAAATTATCATTCTATTTGACTCAAGTTAATATCTTTGCACTGTCTCAAATCAAGATCAAAGTTTAGTGGACAATTATAATACTTGTATGCCAGTTTTGACAAGGTCACAAAGACTAAAACTTCAGAGAAAGGAAATTGAAACTCCAACAAACATGTTTGAGATTGAGGAGAATCTCCTTAACATATCTAATCAACATGATGATGAAATATCTGAAGAGGATCTACAAAATATGCAACAAGACCCCAAATTCCATAAGCTTATGGAGAAAATTTTGGAAAAGGATGGGGGAAAGTATCTTTTAATGTTAGTTGATCTAGGTGTTAAAGTTACAAAGGACTTTGATATTAATAGATTGAAAGAAACACCCAAAAGAGCTGAGACTGAACCACAAAATACAAATGAAATGGATGCAATGAAACATCAATTACAAACCTTACAACAACAATTCCAAGATATGCAAACAAGAACTACTAAGAGATACTTGCTGCAGGATATTTGGCCATATCCTTTTGCTCAAAATGTGAACATGATCCCATTTCCAAAACACTGTGAATTCCCCAAATACAATAAATACAATGGAAAAATAGATCCTCTTGACCATGTAAGGGAATTTCGAGCTATGAGCTTAGAGTTTTCCCATGAAGAGACATATTTGATGAGGCTATTTCCATGAAGCTTAGGTGGACAATTTATGGAGTGGTTCTGTAAATTAACTCCAAGAATTAGATCCTTTGAAGATCTAATTAAAAAATTTATAACTCAATACTCCTACAATATACAACGTGATATCACAATGAAGGATCTTTGCAATACTAAACGAAATAAAGGTGAAACATTTCTCTCATTTTTGCAAAGATGGAGAAGGCTGTTTGTAAGATATCCACGTTCCATACCTGAAAAGGAAAAGATGGAACTATTCATTGATAATTTAAATGATGACATGAGTTATAGACTTGAACTACAATGCCCACCTACATTTGAGAAAATGATCGATAATGGTCTCAAGATAGAAGAAGCTTTGGTCGAGAGAGGAGTCCTAAAAATATCTAATGAAGGATCAAATAATGCCAATAATCACAACAACAACAACGGTAAACCCAAGTTTTGGCAAAATAATAGAAATTCTGGAAACAATGATGCTGTGATTGAAACACAAAACAAAAAAACAATATTCAATTTAACAACAACTGCCACTAAGACAACTGAAGACAACAACCAAGGCAACAATCTAAATGCAAAACAAAACAACAATTCGAATAATGCTGGATCTAAATCATTATCATTCTAAAAACATCAAATCGGAGGAAATTCATGCCTTTAGGGCAATAATTGGAATCAAAATTAAAGGAACTTATTGAAGCCAAAATTGTAACATTACAAGAGTCACAAAATTGGGATCCACAAGTCAAACCATTTTGGTGGAATGACACATTATTGTGACTATCATAAAAACAAAGGCCACAAAACAAACAACTGTTGGCAGTTGAAACATTTGATCCAAGATCTGATTGAAAACAAGAAAATATTTATTGAAGGACCACAAACAAATAAAGATCATATTTCAAGAATCATTTACCAAATTACGAAAAAGGAGAATCATCTTCTACAGATGGTAAAGAAAAAAATGTAAACTAGGTTTATGACTCCACTATTCTCCATATCGAGGTAGTTGAAGATCAAACTAATAACATTCAAATCAATGATGGACATGACCTTGTTGCTGCTGAAAATCACATAGATGAATTTGTTGCTGCTGATAATCGTATTGATGACATGATTGCAGCTGATTATCAAACTCATAATGCAGAAATTAATGACAGTAATAACATCATTACAACTGATCATCAAACCATAAACATTGCTGCAAATGAAAATTAGATTAATTTCATAAAAATCAGAGAGAATCAAGCATATCAACTAGTCAACATGACAACAAGGGGACAAACTAAGGTAATACTAAAAGGAGATGTCAATAAATCATCTGATGCTCCTTCTACAATAAAAACAACTACTACCCCTACAAATCAATACAACATAATTGATCAGTTGAAGAAAATACCAACACAAATCTCAATATTAGAACTCTTGAAAATATCACCAGCACACAAGGAGATCCTAGAGCAAGCTCTTGTTGCCAAAACAATAACCAATAACTTGGAAGTTTTCTAGTTCCAGGCTATGGTGGGACACTTAACCGCTCCTCATTGCCTATCCTTTTCTGAGCATGACGATGTATCACTAAACCACCCACACAATGTTTCCCTCCACATTGAGGTTCTCATTTACAAACACCGAGTCAAGTGTGTTCTTATAGATGGTGGAGCTGGTTTGAATATCTATACTTTAAAACTGATTCGTGCACTAGGGTGTTCTGAGGATGCTATTGATGCAAGAAGGAAAATCACAATAAAAGCATATGATGACGAAGAGATATCTTCCAAAGGTTTGATTTTATTAACCATCCAAGTGGGACCAATTGTGAAAGACATAGTCTGCCAAGTGTTGGACAAAGAGCTGGCATATAATATGCTTTTGGGACATCCATGGATTCATGAGATGTAAGCAGTACCATCCACCTATCATCAACGCTTGAAATTTCTAGTCAATGGATAGGAAATAACCATCTCATCTTATTCAAATAATCCCCAAGAATGTAACATGCTTAAGGTAGCTCAGGATACTTTTATCCCTCATAACAAGGAAGCTAACACTTCAAATACATCAAACAACGAGAAGCAATTAAAGATTGTATCAAAATGGGTTGAGAAGAAGGACCAATCAAAGGATAAAGGTATTGTTGATTCTACTACATCAAACAATGAAAAATATTTATCAAAAAAATTCAAAGAAAAGATACAGTTAACACAAAAAGGCATGGGAGAGTATTCTATTCAACAATCTTTATGTCTTTCACAATTTTTGCCTTCACCAAGAACTTATGGCCAACCATTTTTATCAATGCAACAATTATCACAACCTATCACAATTTTTGATGGCAGATTTGTAAAGGATGACACTTTGATTGATGAATCAAAAGATAAGGTTGTCTTGAATTGGCTCTACAAAGATGAGGAAGCATCTACATCAACAACCCCCAACATACAAACAGATAAATATAAAAAAGGAAAGACAATCCTAGAGAAGATGGGGTATGAGGGACAATAACCTATTAGTAAAAGGAAAGAAGGAATTGTAGAACCTATTCAACCTCTCACACTTCAAGCAAAAGACAAAACTGGATTAGGATATAAAGAGGAGACAAAAGAGGAAGCCACCTAGAAGTTTGTGGAAATAATCCTACAACTGCAAGCTAGTGATGCCTATGAGACAAACTCTAATGAGTATGAGTGGGATTCACTATCTGAGGTATCCTTTGAAGAAAAATAAATGGATGTAGTACAAAGGTATGCACCTACATGTGAGGAGAGACAAAGCTCAAGGACTAGAACCCTTGTGTTTGGATCACAAAATATCGATGACTCAAGCAAGGATAAATAGACTTCGAGCGAGATAGACTTGGAGGAGAGTAACATCATAAACCTTGACACCCCTATCGATAATTTTGATGACATTTCTATTTAGACTTTCACTGCTATTGACCTTCATAAATCCAATGATACTTTACCCTTACTACACCCTGAGCTTATTGACTAGGACCAAACTGGGCCTTCTAACGTTCCTATGTTTACAAATGATGATGCCATCGTTAACTATCTTTGTTCCAACAATCTTGACACAAGTTCCAACCATGAAACTCATAACGACGCTTCAAGTCATGGGGTGTCAAATCTTCCAGCTGCAAAAATGAAAATATAAACAAAAGATCTAATGGTGAAAACCATTTAATGGCAGTGTTAGATCTAGAGAAAGTAAAAATAAAGAGCACATTTGATAGTGAAATCCTCTCCGAGGCACTGAAAGATGGGGGATTTGAAACTCTTCCCAAAAATTATCATGAGAGATCATCAGTGTTGGTTGAGCCAACTTAGCCTATCAATGTGGGCACAACAAACAAAGTAAAGACATTACATCTAGTAGCATCAATGACTGAACAGGAAAAGCCTGAGTTCACCAAGTTCTTTGAAGAATGAAAAATCAGTTTTGCTTAGTCTTACTCTGATATGCCTGACTTAGATCTAGATCTCCTGATGCATCATCTATATTTACCAATGGGAGTGAAACTTGTCAAGCAAAAATTAAGAAAAATGCACCCACATATCGCATTGTTGGTGAAGGCAAAACTCAGGAAACTGTTAGACGTTGGATTCATTTCGATCTATTGATTATGCTGAGTGGGTCTCTAATATTGTACCTATTTCTAAACCAGATGGTAGTATCAAGATATGTATCGACTTCAGGGATCTCAACAAGGCATGTCCAAAAGACAAATTTCCTTTACCAAAAATTGACATTATTGTAGACTTGACAATTGGACATGCCATGCTATCACTTATGGATGGCTTCTCAGGTTATAATCAAATCAAGATAGCATTGGAGGATCAAGAGAAAACAATATTCACATGTCCATGGGGAACATTTTGCTGGAACGCGATGCCTTTTGGGTTGAAAAATGCAGGGGCTAAATATCAAAGAGCAATAACCACCATCTTCCACGACATGATGCATACTTTTATGGAGGATTATGTGGATGATTTATTGGAAAAATCATATACTAGAGAGGGACATCTTGAGATCCTAGACAAAATTTTCACTTATCTAGAAAGGTGCAACGCCAGATTAAATCCTAAGAAATGTGCGTTTGGTGTAACAACAACAAAGCTTCTAGGATATATAGTTTCAGAGAAAGGAATTGAAGTGGATCCTACCAAGGTCAAGGCTATTATGGAGATGTCACCACCTAGAAACATCAGTCAGCTACGGTCTCTAAAAGGAAGGCTTCAGTCAATCTGAAGGTTCATTTCTCAACTAGCAGACAAGAGTCATCCGTTCAATCACTTGTTACATAAGAATGTATCTTTCAAATGGGATGACAAATGTGAAACTAATTTCAATCAACTAAATCAATATTTGATGTCTCCACCAATACTGGTACTACCTACAGAAGGAAAGCCATTATTATTGTATATAGCAACAACTGAGATTTCATTGGGCGCTCTATTGGCTCAGGAAGATCCTGCAAGAAAGGAATAAGCTATTTATTATATCAGCAGAACTTTGAATGGTTATGAGATCAATTACACCTTCATTGAGAAAGCTTGTTTGGAGGTAGTCTTTGCTACTCAATAGCTTCACCATTATATGCTAACTCACATAGTTAAACTCATTGCTAAGATTGATCCACTAAAATACTTACTCAACAAGGTTGCTTTAATAGGAAGGCTAGCCAAATGGGTCATGATCTTGAGCGAGTTTGATATATAGTATGTAGATCAAAAAGCCATCAAGGGATAGGTGATAGCTGATCAGTTAGCTAAAGCACCTCTACAAAATGACCATCCAATGAGAATTGAATTTCCTGATGTAGATGTTCTTACCATCACACCACAATAATGGATGCTATATTTTGATGGATCTTACACACAACATGGATCAAGTGCTGGAATCTTATTTATCACACCTCAAGGACATACCATTCCAAAGTCTTACAGACTCAACTTTCCTTGTACAAATAATGTAGCTAAATATGAGGCATTGATCATTGACATCAAAGTAGTAGTTGAATGGAATACCACAGAGTTGCGGGTCTATGGAGATTCACAACTGGTCATTAATAAGGTAAATGACGATTATCTAACAAAGGATGAAAAGTTGCTGCCATATAAGAAAATGGTGGATGATTTCAAAAATTACTTTGTCAAAATCAAATTTGAACAGATACCAAGGGCGGATAACAAAGTTGTTGATCCAATGACAACAATTGCTTCTCTCTTGCAGATACTGGAAAAACGAAGACATTATGAGTTTATGGTGGAACAAGTGTCTAATCCTACCTACGAAAATCCTGTATCCCAAGTGATATGCCATATTGTTGACCTTGAAACCTCTATCTATGGGAAGATCTATGCTTACTTGAAAGACAATACCCTTCCTCCCGATCTTTCCCGAAACGAAAAATGAAACTTCATTCGCCAAGCCGCACGACATACCTTGATTGCCGACATACTTTATTGTCGAGGTCTTGATGGTACTCTCCTAAGGTGTCTAGAACATAACAAATATGAGACAACCTTGCATGAGATTCATGAAGGTATTTGTGGAACTCACTTAAGTGGTCTAACCTTAGCGAAGAAAATCCTCCATTTGGGGTATTACTGGCCGACTATGGAGAAAGAGTCTTTTCAGTATGTAAAGAAATGCCAAAAATGTCAAATCGATGGCAACCTTATACATGCACCAGCACAGGAACTACAATATTTTACATCAACATGGCCTTTTTGTTAGTGGGGAATGGATCTAGTAGGTAAAATTCATCCTTCTTCATCCAATGGAAATAAATTTATCATTACAACCATGAAGTACTTTACAAAGTGGATTGAAGCTGTACCCCTAACCACCGTCACAGTAAAACAAATTTCATCTTTTATCTTAAATTACCTTATTTTTCAATATGGTATTCCTTAGTCCATTGTCATAGATAATGGTAGACATTTTAAGAATCAGGATGTCCAAGAACTGTGTGAGCGGTTTCATATCCAGCATCGCTTTTCAACACCGTACTCTCCTTAGGGAAATGGCCAGGCAGAGGCCTTAAATAAGACTATACTGAAAATCTTGAAGAAAATGGTCAGCGATGCTGGACATGATTGACACATTCAACTGAATCTTGCTTTGTGGGCATACCGAACTAGTATCAGATACCTATAGGAGCTACACCATATTCCTTGGTATATGGATCAAAGACCATTCTACCTATTGAGGTTGAAATACCATCACTCCATGTGTCACTAAAAGGGATTATTTCAGATGAGGACTACTGAGTGTCTAGACTTCAGGAGCTGGAACTGTTAGATGAACATCGTCAGCAAGCTATGGATCACTTGAAAGCATATCAACAAAGGATGTCCAGGAGTTACAATCACAGAGTCAAACCAAGGGCATTTCAGGTTGGTGACTTAGTATTAAAGGAAAACCTTCACAATCAACAAGATCGTGAAAAGAAGGGTAAGTTTGAACCAAATTGGCTAGGTCTCTTTGTCATCATATTAGTCTATGAATAAGGAGCTTATCAATTGTCTACACCTGAAGGGGATTTGTTTGATGAACCTATCAACAACATCCATCTCAGAAAGTTCTATTCTTGACTTATCTAGTGCACGAAAAAAGTTATGCAAAAATATAAAAAAAAAATCATAAAAAGTCCTAAAAAGTGGTTTCCTTGATGAAAACCTGGAAAATAGGCATCTTGGTGACAACAAAAACATATATAATAAGAAAAAGTAAAAAAAAAATCATAAAAATTGAAAAAAGTGCAATAAAAACTAGTGAAAACCTGGCAACAGGTGCTATTTGTGATAGACTAGCTGTTCCATCTATTTGATCACGTCTTGGCTGTTTGCTTTCACCATCATTCTACTTATCATAAAATAACTTCATGTACATATCCTGGCAATGAGGTTTTGTCTCACCCTAGCTTGGGGGAAAAATCCTGAACTCACTGGGGGAAATAAACTATGAGCATAAACAAACTAACAAACAACAGTATGACAAACGTAACAAATACAATGATCATAGGGAAACTCAACATCGAACAATCAACAATCATCAAAAAATAAAACTATCCAAATCAAACAACTTAAATCAATTGATCAAATCAAATCTAAATGGATGATATTCTTTTGAACCATGATTTTACCGCTTTAGCTTGAGTGTTCAAATGTTGTACTTTGATTTTTTGTTATCATATCTTCAGAGCAACTCGATGATGTATTGAAATAGAGAAGCAAGGAATAAGTATGATTTATCTTTGTCTGCTATCTGTGAATTGATCATTATGCCTATGTGAATTGTCGCGAGACGTGCTCTACCAGTATCACTAATGACATTCAGATTTTACATAGGAAAATGATTGATTCTTGTATGTTTTACGCAAGAAATTCTCATGTCATCTCATTTTAATTATACCTAGATACTTGTGTTAACTTGCAATATCAAAAATCATGAAAGAAGTACTCAGGTCATCATGGTCTAACTTATACTTATACCATCGATGCTTGTACTCACTTTCAACATTTCCAAGGTTCAATGATGATAAAAAGCACACTATATAGATTGTTAAGATGAAAATTTTTGCATATGGATATTTGTATATTTAAATTAGATTGCATTCATATTAGCTTTGCATCCACAAAATGGATCATTTCGAGGTTGTCAAATATTTCAAAAACAAAGTTATCTCTATCATTTAATGGACCGAGTATACTTGAAATCAACGAAAACATTATCATTCTCATATAGTTGCATAAATCATTTGCATAACACATATTTTGCATTATCGGATCATTCATTCATTTATAAATCATCTCATATATTTGCATTGGAAAAATATAAAAAAACAAATCATTGACATTATCATATCATACATTTTCCATGCATTAGATCATACATATTTGCATTAGAAAATATCAACAACAAATTACATTACATATCATTTTGCATCATCATTAATCCATTTAATATAACATTCACATCATTCATAACGCATATAAAATCATTATCCAAGCATCACATATCATTCACATTATCACATTAATCTCATGGCATATTCATATTAGCATCATTTTACCATTGCATCCATACATCATAAAATCATCAATACATATCCATAACATCATCATAATATTAACATCACATAACATATAGAAATAGAAACTAAATGCATATATCATAAACAACCATCATGAATCATATAGATCAATAATCCGCCACATATCATATAAATCTCAAAAATCATAATGTCAAGTATACAATGATGTCTGAATAAATGTCAAGAGATACAATATCAACATGGAAATAAGTCAAAATCAGAGTGTAAATCATCAAATGTCTCAAAATACATCAATTAGGATCATGGAAGTGAGGTGCTCCCCCCAGAACTCGCTGGTCTTGCTAGACCTCCTGCACCTGATGTACCTGCCCCTGCTGCACTTATACCTGGGTTTGGGCTGGGATCTCAGGGTGGTGGCTATGCCACACCCAAAATGGTGGTCCGAGAGTGGATGCAAGCTGATCTAGACTCTACATAACCGACTCTTTGGTCTGCAAGCATGACTTGATGATATCGAGCCCTGTAGTACTTAGCCTCTTGGGTGACATGGGTAACCTCTCTCATCATATCACCTACAGGTAGTCCCCTCAACCACTCTCTAAAATCTATTAGATAATGCCACTACCTACTTGCCCACCTGTCTAGTCGCATCTATTGCGGCTATCAATGTGGCTACCTATGCTTGTGCTTGAGCTAACAAGGCCTATATTTGTGCTAATTGACCCTGAAATGTCTGAACCTGCACCTGTAAAGCAACAATTTTGTGTCTGTTGATAATGCGAGGGTAGTCCAATTTGTACACGCTTCTGAGCTGCAACCACCAAAGATCTTCATCGAGGCACGATGACATCACTAACAATAAATGCTACTCTGTCACCACCTCTACCACCACCTCTACTGCCACCCCCCCATCTCCACCATCTCTGTCGTCATCATATCCATCATCATCACTACTCTCCACCTCCTCCTCTACCATCTCCCCCTCCACCATATCCTCCTTTGCATCTCCTCCAACCCCCCTCCTTTTCCTACGACCATGCACAACTTCCCTCTCCTCCTCATCTAACAGGGGCACTGACTCATCTGGACTGCAGATCCATGGGAATTGATGTAAAAAGAGGTAGTGTGCATACTCCTCAGACATCCCAGCCTCAACAACCTCCATATGATAATCCCAAATGATCAGATGATAACCCTAGTACTCCTCGACTACAACATCAAATGACAGGGTGGCCCCCCCAACATCCATCTGTTGTCGTGCATAATATGCGACACCCTAAGGCATGCCTTGTAACTGACCATACTATTGCATCACCCTCCTCAACAAGAATCTCTCAACCACAAATCGAGTCCTCCTGATAAGATACATAGACTGACACAAATACGATATCTCTGTATCATCCTCTGCCCACGACTCACAACCAATGTAGGGCCACCATACAATTGACTCAAGATCATCCAGTATACGCCTCCAATACTCCAATTTTCCTAGCCTATGATGGACAACTAGACCTGTGTAGCCATAAAAATAGGGTCTCCCAACTGACTGCTATCTATCTGCAATGGGATGCGTGATGGCAATATGCTCCCATTCCCATATCTGTAATAAGGTGACCCCGACTGACAAACTGCTTTCTCTGAGATAAACCACCTAATCTAAATTGTGGTATAAATGGGCTAACATGCAACAACCCCAATCATATCTAGTACCCTATAAGATCATTTGCTCCAGAATCTGACCCCATCCAACTGATAGTCCCTTCGACCTATGGTCAGGACATAATAAACCCCCAATGAAACCAACAAGAATGGATGGTAGTGTCGCATATGCATCAACCATCTCTCTCCAAGGAATCTCATAACCACATATCCAATCATCTTCAAATACTTTGCGCAAAGCATCGGTCCCTCCCTGCTCAGTATGATCATATAATACAAGCTCTCCAACCACTGGAATCCTCAAAATATGGTACACATCCTCCGGGGTCACTTTCATCTCGTTGGTAGGAAGCAAGGAAAAATTTAAGAAACCCCCCCCTCGGCTAAGGTTTAAAATCTTGGCGAATCTTGTATTATTCTTGATAAAAATATTAATTTTATTGGTGAATTTTTTCATTTTTCGGGAAAAAATAATAATCGCAATTGGCGAATCTTTTACAATCACTAGAAGTTTGTGGAAAATCGTGGTGAAATACAATTTTTTTTAAATGAATAAAATATTTTTCATTGGCAATTAAAACCTTTTTCCAAACCAATTTTTTTTTCTGTTGGCGAATTAACCCTATTTTCAAAACAGAAAAAAAATGTTGGCGAATAAAACCTTTTTTCAAAGAAAAAAAATATTTTCATTGGCGAATTAAACATAATCTCAAACTAATAAAAAATTTCAGTGGTGAAATAAACAGATATGCCAATAAAAATCAGTGTGGTTGGCGAAAATATCAAATTCCGGGACATATTTTCCGTACATTCAAATTCATTCATGAAGAGTCCGGTATCCAAACAACTGTCAACATATTTATTATTTATGAAGCCAGATGTCAGTGAAAATTAATATAATCTATGATTGTTCGATGAATTTTTGATGGACGACTGTAGTTGCATTCTGGAAGTAAATCTCTGAAGCACTAGACTTGTGAATTGAAACCTCCAAAATAACACTAGAACCGTTAGATGCGGCCATGTGGCGAGATCAAGGCTCATCACTCATCGCTCATTCTGTCTTTTCAATGCCTTGATGTTGTACATTTCATTTAATTTAAATTCTCAATCTTTTTGAAGAAAGTTTGGTTGTCTTACTGCTAGTGCTGATAGTGGCAGTGATTAATGCCATATGTGATGAACATCTGAAGCAATTTATTGGAAAACTCATAGCTTTAATGAAACAATATTTGTAATGATTTCATATCGTTTGAGTAGCACTGGTGATTTTGACAGCTTGTCAGCTTGATTTATAGTTTACGTGTAGCCAAACATCAATCAAATTTAAGATTTTAATTGTACACGAATCACGATTATCATTATACAACTTTAAAACACATGTGTCAATGTGTCATGTTTATTTTTTTAAGTTAATATCATAAATTATTCAAGTTTCAACTGTTGGATGATCATTTGATGTATGGTTGTATTTGCATTCCAGAATGAAATGCACAGAGTGATAGGCTTGCGAACTTAAACCTACATAATCACCCTATAACCGTTAGATTTAGAAAGATCAACGGTTAAAAATTTGCAACTTTAATGTTCCAATTTTAAAAAAAAAGCATTTAAATCACTTTGTACTGCTAAGTGTCAACTGTCAAGTGATTTTTTTTTAACTTTTAAGTGAGAGGGTCAGCACATGGGGAGATTTTTTTAAGTCCTTTCACCTTTGCAATGTTAAGTTACCGACCCCTTGGCCTTGATACCAATCCTAGTGCACAAAAGTTTAAAACAACTTTAAAACACATGTGTCATGTTTATTTTTTAAGTTAATATCATAAATTACTCAAGTTTCAACCATTGGATGAACATTTGATGTATGGTTGTAGTTGCATTCCAGAATGAAATACACAGAGCGATAGGATTGCAAACTTAAACCTCCAGAATCACCCTATAACCGTTAGATTTAGAAAGATCGACGGTTTAGAATTTGCAACATGTAGACTTAAGATGTTTGATTCACTTTAATGTTCCAATTTCGAGAAAAAAAGCACTTTATACTTGTAAGTGTAAAGTGAGGGTCAACACACAGGGAAATTTTAGTCTTCACTCTTCAGATTGCTCATTGCAGTGCACCTCCCTATTTTGGATTCCACAGTTCCACTTCCAACAAAGCCATTCTAGTTTTGATGACTATAAGCATTAATCTCTTCAAGAGTTGGGACTCATAATTCAGGTAAGTGAAAAATTCCTACAACTATGTTTCATCGTTTGGAATTTCTTAAAATCTTATTTTTTCAAACTTTGAAGTTGGGGTTTAGAGACTTAAGAATTAAGAAAAATTAAGGAGGACTAATAGGTATTAGGGAATTAAAATTTCACAACTTCACATTGTATAAGCATGTTTACCACCAGTATCACTAAAGCAATGTCCGATAAAAAAATACATTATGCGAAATTGCTTAAAACCCCAGGTTTCACTGATGGGTACCATGATATTTATGATCCTGAAATCTATGGTAGGCGTACCTAAGAACTTAGATTTTCATCTTAGAATAAGGCTTCAAATCAAACGTAAGTTAATAGTATCAGTGCACCGTGGGTAACTAGATTAGGGCGCATGATGTTACTGAAGTTTTCCCTTGCCCATAATTTATCATGGTCTATGCCAAAAATTATGATGATAAGAAAAGAGCAATTGTTAATAAAGATAGCCAAGTAGAATTGTTATCCATTAATGTAGAAGAACTTGGAAAAGTGTTGGGGTTTACAACCGGAGAATTTGGAAATGACCACATTGACCAAGAAAAGCTTGCTAGTGATTATGAAGCAGTGGAAGAAAGGCAAAAAAATAATTTCTTAAATAAAATAGTTCAGGATAGAAACAAATTAAAAGGTGATCATAAGCCTCCTTATAATTTGGATATTTTTAAACCATGGGTTCATGATACTATTTCCATGCTAGCATTTTTCCTCTGTCTGGATAGCAATTTGGAAGTGGATGCAAGCCTCCTTAAAATGGTATTTAATATCCATTATGGTGTTGAACATGTCAAAATATAATTATATTCGACACATTGTAGAATCCATGCATAAATAATTTTTAATGATTAAAAAAGGTTCCACCAAGTCATTTAGGTTCACAACCTACTTTTGCTATCTTTTTCTATTCAAATTTAGAGGAAAGTTTCAGACCAACAAGCTTCATATTTAACCCTACAATAATGTAGAGGAAAAGAAAATGGCTCCAGTATATGAATGGACCACTGAGATAAGGATGCATGATTCTCAAAGGAACTACATTCATTTTGTAGACTAATTTTTGGCTCCATTGCATCAAGAAATTACAAATACTCCAATGCCTAGATTGCCTATGTCATGTAGAAACTGCATGCAACTAGGAAAAGAAATACAATTTTCTGATTGGTACTTAATGAAAGAATATACTGTGCTAAGATTTTATGGATCGGGAGTACAACCATACAAACTTTCAATACATTGATAGAAAGGGTTTTTGCATTGGAATATGTAAGGCAGGTGCAGAGTGCTGATGAACTACACTTTCTCAGTCAGCAAAAGAAGACCTTATTTCCTTCTTTACCTTTTTCATGTGGAGGGTTCGCATTCGAGAGAAAAGCATTTAGTGTGGCACATAATCTTTTAATTTTTTTTGACTTTGATGCTATCTTTCACTGGCAGTATGATCCATGTGACATCATTAATCGATGATTCTGGCCAATAGGAATGTTGCAAGTAGAATTCAACATCAAAGTAAACCCTTGCTTGAAAACTTGAGAAACAAGGATTCTTGGGATGAGGTCAAAATAGCAATGGAGAAAAGTGCTACTGAGAATGGTATTTCTTTTGAACAATTTTCAGCAGAAATTATGGCATTGCATCGAAAGACAATCAGGACATATAATAATTTTTATGAAAAAAGTGATAAAACATCTAGTAGAGTAAAAATTCTAGGTTCTCTGGAGAAGGAAATTACAGATAAAAATTGGTCACGATAAAAAATTACTGCCTTTTGGTCTATGAGGAAGGACCTAGGTGATCCAAGAGCTCTTGCAGAGTATGAAACTAATGAAGAAGATAAAGAGTTTAGCAAATTGTGGAATATAGAGCATCCTGATGAACATGGAAACAAAGAAAGTGGTGATGAATCTAATGATGATAGTGAAAAAGTAGAACAAAGCCATGCCAATTAGAAACCTGGTTTAAGTGAGGTCACAAAAGAAGCATATGCTTCAGCATATACTTTAGGAGCAACCATACTTGAAAAAATTAGTTATGAAGGTGGTCCTTTGGGGTCCAAAAGACAAGGCCCTTGGATGGTAACAAATGTTGAGCATAAAAAACCAGTTGATAAATATAGCCTTGGGCTTGGAGGTGAAAAAGTAGACTAAGGGCATACAAGTGAAACTCAATTTGTTAGAGCTTCTAATCCTCATCCTCATGGTCAGATACAATCACAACTAGGACATGCCCTTGGTGGACAGCTTAGTGCAACTGGGAGTGCCATTGGTGGCGATGGTATGGGTAGTAGTACTAGTAGTGGTCAACATGTGCTACAACAAAAAATTACACACAAGAGGAAAACAATACAAGATACCACATAAACACTAGGTGATCAAGGCAATCAAAAGAGGCAAAGGATTTTGACAGGTCCATGTCACACTATCAGTGGATCCACCACAAAGGAGTTACTTCCAGGCACTCCCCCAATTCCACTTAGTGTGGCTATGACATCATTAGCAACTACAAGTACTCCTATTCCTTTGCCATTCAAGAATTCTATTGTTCCTGCCTCCCTAGGTTATGATTTCATTGAAGATTTTAAAAAGAAATCAGACTTGAATAAAAAAGAAAAGAAGCAACTGATGGAGAGTGCATCTATTGTAACTTCAGAGCCTGCAACAACCATGGTATTACCCACATTTGACACAAATAAAGAAATCATGGAGTACACAATTGTTGTTCCCACAGTTCAAAACAAACCAACAAATCAGATGGATCGATCTGAATACCAGGTAACCAATTTTCAATTGGATTTTTCTGGCCTTAAAAATACTGACAAAATTAACGTATCAAAGAAGAACAATGAATTGGTGTACACATAATTGCTAAAGCAAGATAGAGAGAAGAAAAGGTTGCAGACCCAAATAGAAAAGTTAAAGGCAGACCTAGCAAGTGAGAAAGAAAAGAGGAAAGCAACAAATAACAAGAGCAATGAATTAGAAAAAAGAATAATAAATTCTACCTCTACATCAACAAACAAAGAGGATAAACCAAATGAGAGAGAAGTGAATGACCTGAAGCGAAGGCTAGATGAGAGCAACAAGAAATATGATGAGGAAAAATCCACTTCAGAAAAAATAAAACTAAGCATTGCGAATGAAAATGCACAGTGGGAACAAAAATTGGAGAAACAGAGAAAAAACAAATGAAATATTGGAGACAGAGCTGACAGAAGCAAAAGAAGAAATTAAGTCTTCTCAAAATAAGTTATCTTTATTTTGTAGAGATACATTGAGGCATATGAAACAAAAGATCTGTGATCAAATAATGCAGAGTTTTGATCATTTGTGTGACATGTTTCAATTGATTGATGCTATCAGACAACATTATAAAAAGCTCAAAAAATATTTAATGGACAACAAAAATGTGCTGGAATTAGAGAAATCTGCAAATCAAGTTCTACAAACAGTCTACAAAGCCAGTGACAATGATTTGAAATCAAAAGGGATTACTAATCAGATTGAAACCTTAGTGAAGTTATCATCTATCATTGAAAAGTGTTTGAGAATGCATGGAACAAAGGAATATTTGCATTTGGTTGCAGACAAGATGAAGGTGGTGGATGAAAAGGTAAGGAAATTCATAGAGCTTGGTTTTCCAGAGGCTTTTGACACAAATAACCGATTCATTGGAAAGGATGGTTTCAGAAAGAAGATGGAAGGTGTAAGGAAGATTGATATGGACCAGTTTCCTCAGAACCCAAATGTGAACTATTTGGATTCCATCAGAACACTGATAACCTTGAAAGCAAAATTGACTGAAGAATTCAAGATAGGTTCTACTTCCAATTACAATCATGAAATGTTAACAAAACTTCAAGTCAAACAACATCAGTTAGAACAAATGGTAATTCCACCACTTGAAGAGTGGAAGTTTCTAGAAAAGGTGATACAGTGACTTGATTTTTAATTTTCAATCTTTAATAATATAAGTTTCCAAGTTCCAACTCAACTCTGTGTAGACTTGTCTTTGGGCATTGGCAAGATTTTGCATTGCCAGTGCCAATATGTACTCCTTCATGTGAAAATCAATTAAAAAGATCAAATTCAGAATTCAGTAATGTGATGACGTTCAATTATCTATATTATTTATTTTATCATTTGAACTATAAGGTGATGAACTGTTAGCTCATTATATTTACTTCTTGGTAGAGCTTCCAAGTTATGGATGTTGAAATGTTAGCTCATTATATTTACTTCTTGGTAGAGCTTCTAAGTTATGGATGTTGAACTGTTAGCTTTTTTTATGTTGGGACTAAAAATCCTGATCAGTATCCACCAACTTACACCTCACCCGCATCCCACATACTGCAAAAATACACTACATTTTATTTTATGATTAGCACAAATTGCAGAGATTTATGTGACAAGATCCATTTTGTGGCCCACATTACTACTTGATCAATGATCATGTCCATAAATAAATCTAAAACCCCATGGTCACAACCCCTATTCCTGAAGAATTCAAATTCAATGTATTGAAAAATTAAATGTACTTCCAGACACTTAATTTGAATAACATAAACAACCACATTGGAGATAGCCAAATAAGTTAATAACATATAAGCATATGAGTCCACAATAGTTGAACACTCGAAAGCAAATAAGTAATTATGTGTAACCTTCTCCAATGTATTAATCTTCAAAGTTCAAATGATATGCATTATAAAAATAGTTTATGGAATGAGATGGATGGGCCAATTGGTGCAATTTATTATCTATCTTCTTACTATTTTCTACTCTAAATTCTAATTAAAAATGATGTGATGATCCATTGATCTCCTATTCGGGTCTTGATATCTCTTATATATGAGAGGCAAGAAGCTACAAACCCCTTACAAAAAGTCAAGATGTTTGACAACTAATCATAACTCAAATTATAAATAAAACAATACCGCAAGTGAATGCACCGATTCGTTAATCTCCAAGAAGAAGCCTACAACCACCTAAGATCCATTCAAGGCTTCTACTCCATGATAGGGTGCTCATCATGTTGTCGTCTGGAATTCTTACTCTGAATCGGATGGTTGTCCCATTGAATCTGATTCTGACACATCTATAGTTTGGCTAATAAATAGATTGACTGCAGAGAGGTGATGGATGTACTCCTGTTCAACATAGGTGTCCATGCTAGAGATCGCCTCTTTCATATCATATTCCATAGACATTATTTTTTTGAGTTGCTTATGAGTTTTTTGTAAAACCATATCCTCGTCATTTATTTCTTGCAATGCAGTAGTTAGAAGCCTAACAAGCTCTTCCTTCCAATCATCATATTCTCATGGATTTTCAATGCCATTATGAAGTGTTGGGAGTGAGACTGAATCAAAACAGTCGAAATCTTCCCTAAGCCTGTTATGATATCCATTATGTGATAATACCAGCTTGTTATATGTCAGCAATATTTGTCCTTTCATGACATTCTTATCTATGAGCTCCTTTTTTTTTCTCCATCATTCTAGGCTGCAATCGTTCATTCTCCACCAATGCAATGCGTGTCTATTTGAATAATTTCCAATATTCATTAGCAAACTTCATCATTTTGTTGAATATTTCTTTTATCATTTCAGATATAGTGTTCTATTTGATGGTTTTCACTTCTTTCTCCAATTCGTTGCATTTCCCCTCAGATTTCAGATGGCAATTCTTCCAATAGGCTGCATCAAGCACTCTCTTATCTTTTTCAAGCCATGGGGAGTACAAATCTGATGTGGAGGAGGAAGATGTTCTTTCTCTCTGATTTGCTAGCTCCTTCTTTAGTTTGTCATTTTCCTTAATCAGTTTTTCAATCTGTGCTTTGGTAAATTTTGCCACATTTATGTTCAATTCTGCTGTCTCCATAGGGTTGGTATCCACTACTCGTTGAACCAAGAGATGACCAAACACTTGGTTTGGATTACTAATTATAGTAGGTCTTTTATCATGGGGATACAATGACCCAATAAGAAAGGTGGCTTTGTTTGGGTTGTACCCAGATCCTCAATACATTTTGTCACTTGCTTCTTTTGTTAAGTTCATTGTCTTATCCCCTCTTTTTCTGAAGCTAGCAAATATAATTGAAGAGCTAATATCCCACCCTGGTAGGAGAAAAAATCCAGCTTCTTGAAGCAATTCCCTTCCTCTTTCAGGAGTGATGGACTCCATTTCCTTTTCTACCTCCCTTTTCAATTCCTCCAGAGCGGTTGTCTCCTGTTCAAAAGTGATATCCTGTATCTGTTGTCTCATTTTTCTGCCTTTATATTCATAAACAAATGATTTAAATTCAAAAGATTTAACAAAATAACAATAAAAAATAAAATGTTGTCCAAACCTGACCCTCACATCATCAGATAGTTCATTTGATGCCTCAAATATTACAATATTCTACTCTTGAGGGGGCTCGTACTATGCAATCATAGGAGCACTGATTTGTTTGACCTGCTCACCCTCTTCATCACCCTGCTCTTCTTCACTTATATCAGTATCTACATATAAACATACCTCAGGAGTAGGCTGTGAAGGTATGTAATCCAAGGGCTCTATGTCTTCAGCTTGTACTCCTGAATTTGTTGCATGAGGTGCATCAAAAACAACTGGGGGAACATCCTTTACCAGTTCATTCACATGAGCGATGAGTTGCTCAATTCTTGTTAAAGGATCCTGTATCTGACCAAATGCATTTGAATAAGATGGGACATTTTTTCTCTTCCATTCCTCTGCAAGAATAATCTTGTTATAGGTGGCCATTCTTACCTTGGTGGAAGCCTCATCATGGTTTCTTATGAAATCTTTAATTGAGAACAAATGTTCATACCCTGATAGCCCCTGTGATAATCTCACCTTGTGAATAAACCCTTCTGCATCAAATTGTTTCCTTACATCACCTAGAGGTAGGTTGTATTGTGCTAATTTACCATCAATTTCTCCATATCCTTCATTGGCAACCACTGTAAAGTCTCCAAAACATAAGGTGTTGGGCATAATTGATTGTTTTCTATGTCCTTTGAGGTGTTTGGAATCAGATTTTACCAATTGCCTCACAATTTCTAAATAAGCAATTTGGTCAGGAACTACTCGTGGCATCAAGTGTGGAGCCCCTTCGAACCCATAAACCCTTATCACTGTACAATCAGGGAAATCATACCAGTCTCCCCAGTTATGATTGACTTTATTTCTCCAGTCATTTTCCTTTGGTCTTAGAAATCCTTGTACTTCTGGGGATAGGTTATAATTGCATGGATATCCCAACAACTTCATCAATGGTTTTACAAAAAATTCTTCAAAATAAAGGTAATGAGACCTACTGAACCGGCTGTCCCACAATGAAGTCCAAATTTGTACAGGTTTAAAATCTCCATTTTCATCTATATCTTTTATCCTTAATTCTTCACTCCAGACCCCTTTGACTTGTCCCTCATACAAAAGCAAATGCATAAGAAAATAATAGTGTTCAAAATTAATATTATCACTATTATTTTTAATATTTTCAAGCCCTTGATGTAGGGCATTGGATAAGTAGCTAGCATAATCAAATGGCCTGGCATCCTTTCTTTGTATGTCTGCAGCTAAGACCATTGGGGCAATTGACATGAGAGGCAAAACCTCTACTCCCAAAACCTGACCAGTTGAATAATAGGTGTATCAGAAATACTCTTCAAACAAATCTTCATGGAAAGGAGAGTTTTCACTGCTAGAGAACCTCCTGAGTTGGCCTCCTTCATCCTTGGGCCTATGCAAAGGTAATTTCCATCTCTTATAGCTAGTAACCATGTGGCGATACTCTGTCAAGAGATCTTTGACCGTGAATAATAAATTCAGTGAACACTCTAATTGAAATACATTAGAAATGAGATCCCTAGAAATAAAAAGCATGTCACCCCCGCCATGTGATTGGATAGTTCTTTTCTTAGGGCCATATCTAATAGCAAGATATTTAATTAGCTCTGCATTCACAAACACATTGGGCACCACAAGTCTTCCAAGGTTCAACCTCCATGGATTGTAGACTAGTTGAAACCTAAATTGTTTTATGTAATGGTACATGAAGAGGTCGTACCCTCGTTGTGGTGTCCAAATATCCCCCAATCCCTTATGTTTGTCCCATAGTCAATCCATGGAAGGATTCATTTGAGCACTCCTCTTGGGTCTCGGCCCTGAACTAGGGCATTGATCTATCAGGTCTTCATTTAGGAGTCTCTTAGGCTTTTTAATGTCTAGTTGATCCAAAGTCTTAGTCTTTTCGGTTTTCTATTTTTTAGCTTTAGGTTTGTCTATACTCTCTTCCATTATTTAAATCTTAAGCTTTTGATGAAAATAGCTTCTCAGCTGGGTCTGAAGTACTTACGTGAGTCTCACCGAGTCGCCTCCACAGTCCATTGGTCTTTGTTGCGTTAGAACTCCAAGTTTTTGCCTTTCTGCTTCTGCCCTAAGCGAAATCTTCCAAGATTTTGTAACAACTATGCAATCAACTTGTGATATAATTCACTTCAATTCTGGTTCATAAATGTACCATCCATGGACCATCTTTCAGTCTTGTCATCAAAGAAGAATATTTATTTCAAATATTTCGAAGTCGACGATGCCCCAGGATGTCACATCAGTCTTTCACCAATAGCCACCCTCTCCACCGATTGACACCTATCCTTTGTTCTATCAGTGGGACTCCAAATAATGTTTCCACAATGCTCCATAGTTCCCCCAATATACATGGTTGTGAGCTATTTTCATCGGGCCATCGGTGGGACTGTGGTGGGGGTTCCATCAATGAAGTATTGTTAGGCTGATGGTATTGAATTTTATTAGGAATGGGGGAAGGACTACGTCACTACGGAATTTCAAATTTGTTTATGGATGCAATGTGAATGTAGGCTATAATATGGATCTTGTTACACAAATTTCTACAATTTTCATTGTTCATAAAATCAAAGTGTGGTATATTTTTGTGATTATTGATAAAAAAATTCGATAATTCATGCCCATGGTTACTTTTGTTGACAACTTGACTCTATCGATATATTGGGAGAGAACCTTAGGAGTCATCCCGATAGAGTATTGTTACATCGATACTAGGTTGTGAGCTATTTTCATTGGGCCATTGGCGGGACTGTGATCGGGGTTCCACCGATGAAGCATTGCTTGGCCGATGGTATTGAATTTTGTTAGGAATGGGGGAAGGACTACGTCACTACGAAATTTCAAATTTGTTTATGGATGCAATGTAGGCTATAATATGGATCTTGTCACACAAATTTCTACAATTTGCATTGTTCATAATTTATGAATTATAAAATCAAAGTGTCATTTATTTTTGTGATTATTGATATGTGGAAGATAAGTGGGGTGGACTCGATGGAGGCTAGTTTCTTTGTAAAGAAAAAATAAATTTCCTTTTAAGAGATCAAATTTAAATTTTAATATCACAATTTCATGGATGATGGAATACTATATAATTTATAAAATACCATCAACTACAGTTTGACTTTGGCATATGATTCATGAAGTGCAATCTAATATAAAATATCATGGAGTGCAATATAAAATAAAATATCCTGAAGTGCAATGATTGACAATTTATTTGAATACAATATAAAAAATCATCAACTACAATTCGGAATATGATTCATGCAGTGCTTGAGTGCAATATAAAATAAGATATCATGAAGTGCAATGATTCACAATTTCAATGTTCATTGAATACAATATAAAATATCATAAACTACAGTGTGGACTTTGGAACAATGGAAACTGATTCATGAAGTGCAGTAAAAATACCTAAAACCTGCTAAGTCTCTTCCATTTCCCAAACAGAGTCAGGGTCCTCAAATTGATGCTCAACTTGAGATAAAGTAAAAGAGTCATCTTGATTCTGAGTCTGCTCTTCACTTTCTTCGGCCTGTGTCTCAAATTCAACATTCATTGTGTGATTTGTGTCAATTTCAATATCATTGTCATTTGTCCCAGGCCCACTGCCACTGCCACTACCACTAGTACCAGCGGTGCTTGGAATTGGAGAGCCTATGTTGCACAACCCGGTCCCTCTTCTTTCACATGTGGACCTCTAGATTGCAAGTGCCCTTTCAAAATGATTTTTTTTGACATTATATGCAGTTCCTTTCATCCTCAAGCAATTTTCCAAATTCTTGTTTAGTTTGTTTCTTAAATTTGATTTCAAAAACCCCAATGTAATGAAAACTCTCTCATCCTCCACCGACCCCAATATCATTGCTTGACATAAATCAGCAAGTTTGAAATATTCTCACATCAAACCATGCAATATTTCACTCTAACCTAAGCTTGTCCAAACCTTTTCTATTGATCCTGGTTCAAAGTCCTTCTCCTTGCCCATGGATTTATACTGGTCCCTCATAGCTATTGCAAAACTCCCACATTGCTTTCTAAGCTTATTTTCATTTAAAATTCCTTCTATTGTCTGCTCATTGTATGTTACCTCTTTCGAAAACTATTCGATCAAGATATTTACTTGATCATGAAAATATTTTGGGTTATCTCGATTTACCCAAAATTGAGGATACACAATACCCATGGATTCAAGTATTTCATGTCAAGGGAATCTTTCAAAAATCTCTGAGGAAAGAGATTTTGCAATTTCCTTCAAATTATCACTAACAGATTTAACAATGATGCTAAAATATTCGTCGTTAACAAGTACTTCTCTTCTAGAGCGCTTGGCTGTCTTATAATGGTACATTGGTATCTCATATCCATGTACATAGATACATAAGTTCCCACTTGCATTAAACTATAATTAATTATCAAGATTATTCAAATCAATAATTTTCCGCCACATCAGACAATTTGTGCCTTCTTGTGTTAGATCTAGATATAGATGATCGAGGGCCAAGCATGTAAGTTTACGTAGATTGGCATATTCATAAATATACATAGTTCTGTCTTGGGCTTTCTTCACAAGATTTTTCATCTCATCCAGCATGGGGAGAAGACTAGCTAAAGTCAAGAGTGTCTCTATATCACTTAACCTATGTAAGAGGTCAAGAGCTTTGTCTACTGTGCTGCGATGCTCGTACATCACTCCAATCAAGAATTGATATTCTGAAAGAACTCGTTGCGTTGGTCCATGCAGGGAGATCCATCTGGTATCAACATCCTTGAGAAGCTTGTTTCTAGGTGTTATTCCCTCAGCAAAATGTTGAAATTAAAGGAAATGTTTGGGACTTCGGCAGAAGTATGCATGGATCTCGCAAACTAGATTTTCAACTTTTGATACTGTAGGAAACTTGCTTACAATTTTGAATGCTAAATTCATTATGTGGGCCATGCAGTGAATGCCAAGCATGTATGGTGCACAAGTAGTTTGTAACTTTGTGCAAAGACCACTCCTTTGACCTTGCATCACTGCAGCTCCATCAACTCCTACACACACCAACTTTTTGGCAATTGTCAACTCATCCATACCTACAATTTCATTCAAAGATTTCTTGACTAGTTCAAATAGATTTTGCGATGTTGAATTGTCCTTCATTTTATGAACACAAAGAAGATGAGCTTGGCGAACATGTTCTACGGTATACAAATGCATACAAACCCAAGAAGTATTATCTACCGCAGTAACTTCATCTAAAGATAATGCAATGAAATTTGACTCTTTTACTTTCTCCTTTAAATCTTGCTTTTCCACTGCAGCAAGATAGTTCACCCATTCCCATCCAACATTTACTGACCAATGTGAGAAGGGAAAGTGGGGAACACTCAAATAAGATAATAAATCAAAATATTCTGGGTAGTCTGCCATAGGACGCCCCCTAGACAAAATATGAAAAACAACACTCATTTGAACAGTTTTTGATAGATTTGTTGCTGCCATGGATTTTCCAAAATGAGCCTCAAGTGTACCTTCACATTTTTTAATCTTCAACATTTTATGGTTATTCTCTATATAATTTGTGGCATACTTAACATGAAGACATTCTTCCTTTGATTTCCATCGTATGACTGATTGTTCCTTTCCGTCTATGATTTGTTTTTCGTAAACTTTATCGATATGCTTTTCTATAGTGTCAAGCTTTAGCTGCATCGTCTTGTATCTTCCACATTTCCAAATAAAAATATTATATTTGACCTCTGTTGCCCTTTCAATATCGTTTTTGTTTGATATCTCCACTGGTTCAAGGAATGGGTACTTCGACAACCAACCAATTTTAAAATTCCTTGTCATTTCCCACTCGCGCCCCAATTTTGATTTGCCTTTTCTTTTCTCGCTACCAAAATCATCCTCATCCAAGTCAATTATCTCATTCTGGCTAACCAGGGTATCCCTTGGAACATCTTTTGCGGTATTGCCATCCTCATTTGATACATTTTGATTTAACTCAATGACAATCTCACCTTGACCTTCCTGTGGTGGTGAGATATTGTCAATGCCATCTTCAATAATATTTGGTGGAAGAGTTGATGATGTAGCTCCACCTTGATATGATGGATTAGAAGCTTTTCCAATTCCAAAGTAAGACTGTATGGTACCTCCACGTTTTGGGCATTTTGATGGTCTCCTAGTCTCTTCATTACCCTCAGGAGTCTTACCCTTGTTGCTCGACATATTGATATCTCACTTCGAATAAAAGCTGGAAAAAAGTGTCTTCTTGTTTAAAAAGGATAGAACAACAAAGAATATACATCCCATTCCCTACTCAAAATCATGTTTAAGACTGAAGCAAGAATGGAAAACAAATAAAGAAATCTTATTATTATAACTAATAACTAATAACTAATAACAATATGAAGAAATGATCACTCACCTTTGAGTCTACGTTTTTGGGTTTCACTGACTTTTGAATCGAGAAGTAGAACCTCAGAACCGAACAAAATGTGTAAGAACAAATAACAATTTCAATTGTATTTATATCAATCCATATTTGGCAAATTCTGCGGGATTTTAAAATGGTATGTTAAAAATTTGGCGAATCCCACGTGCTTATACAACAATACCTTGTAATTTTCAAGGCGAAATGTGTCCTCGAATGTAATTATTTTTTAATATTATTGGTGAAATAGGTCCTCATAAGCAACTATTTATAAATTTTAATTGGTGAAATGGGTCTTCACAAGCAACTATTTGTAAATTTTAATTGGTGAAATGGGTCCTCATATAATGTTGTTTTAATAGTATTGGTGAATATGTTGGTGTTTTATGACATGATTTTCGAGATTCCAAGCAAAAATATTAATCGGTCCATTGGAAACATGTAGTTTATTATGGCAAATTTATTGCCTAAACATGCCTCATAAAAAAAACCGCTGGCGAATGGACATGCATTGGACCGATAGTTCATGAAATCCAGGCAATTTGAACACCCTGTTGGATACGGTAAATTCACCAATTTTGATTTGCCCGATTCCTAGAATTCGCCACTAAAGTTTTCCTTGGTAAGAAGGTGAAAGGTGTTATGCTCACTATGCCACCTCTCTGCCAGGGCTATCAAGAGTCCCCTATTAATCCTAATTTAGGGCATATATAACAAAGAGGATAATCCACAACGTGAAATAACACCTATCTCAGGCTGCGTCAGATGGGGTATCAAATCCCATGTCCTAGGAAAACACCCGTGAATCTACATAATCACTAAAGGCTCCTATCATCACAAAATATCACAAGTCAATAATCTTTTCAATCAATCAAAATCAATAATCCTATCAATCTAATCAGCTCTGGTGAGACTTTGATCAAATCTCGTGGGCATCAATCTATCATTCAATCTCGCCTATCATGAGGTTTATCAATCAATCAACCTCACCTATCATGAGGTTTGTCTATTACTAAAACCTCACCTATCATGAGGTTAATCAATCAATTTATAATTATTCCTCGCCTATCATGAGCTCAATTATCATCAATCAATCATTGAATCTCACCTATCATGAGATCAATAATCATCCAAATCTATCAAGATCATCAATCATAATCACATCAAAAGGCTGATGCCATCGAAGAACATTAAAATCAAAGAGTTTATTAGAAATTACATTTTCATGACTAGGATGCGCTAAAACAGTATATCAAAGTGCTGAAAAAGTCAATGCGCCATTGAAATTCATCAATGTGCCAATATGGTGGACATGCCATTTCAGGTAGTCAATGCGCTAATATAGGTTGTCAATGCATTATTCCCCTCGATGCGTTATTTCATTAAATCAATGTGCTGATCTAGCCTAGTAATGCGCTATTCCTATCTATATGCTAAAACATCATATCTATGCGCTAATCTAACCTATCTACATGGTAATTTAGTCAATGCACTATTTCAGGCATTCAATACGCTAAAAATCTATTTCTATGCACTATTTCTATCTATGCGCTAAAACAATCTTTAATTGCACTACATCGGGCTGTCAAAGCGCTAGAACTATGCAAACGTATTTTCAACGTAAAAATAGAGGAAAGGATTTGCACAAATTACGAGAAGGTTTTTTGGGGTACGTACCGGAGGTCCATACATTATCGGGTGGTTGTGACATTACACGCGCTCGAATCAATGTGTGTGGTAGGGAATCACCATCTTGTTGCAGATGCACAAATTTGATCAATCACTCTTAAAATTCAAAATCAAAATGCACAAATGAACTTCTAATCCAACTTCTTAACCTTTTAAAGGATAATTAAATGGGATTGATTTATTTTATTTTTCAAAAGGGCTTAATTCATTAATTCATCACAAGGGCAGTTTCAACATAATTTGTTAGGAAATAAATCACTTCAATACCAAATCATCATCAAATTATCACAAAAATCATAAAAGAATTTAAAAATAAAAAATAAAAAAAGAAAGAAAGATCATAAAATTTCAAAAATTCATCGATTTATCTCCCAAGGGGGCATATATCCGTTATCACTCAAAAATCAATGTCTGGGGCATATCAGAATTTTTTTGTCAATACTAGCAACAAAATTGATTCTTTGAAGCAATATGTAAACACATCACTTCAAAGAGGGGAAAAATGTATACACCTAAAAATGGTCTAGATAAATTTGATTAATTAAATACAATTATTTGATTACTTAACCTTTAATGCATCTACTTATAAATAAATAGAAATATTTATTTATATAGTTCATATTCTATTTCTTCTATCTTAATTAAATAAACAAATTCAATAGTTTGTTTTATTTAATTATCCATTTTTTTAATCTTAATTAAATAAATAAAATCACATAGTTTATTTAATTATCATCCCTTTTCATTAAATAAACAAATTTCAATTGTTTTATTTAATAAAATATCTTCCCTCCAAAACTGAATAATTCAAATATTCAATTAAGCACATGTCTACAACTTTTCTTTCAACAAAGTTGAAAGCTTCAAGTTGTATTCAATTATTCTTTTCCAATTAAGCACATGTTTACAACTTTTTCTCTCAATAAAGCTGAAAGCTTCAACTCGTATTCAATTTATGCTTTATGAGATCCACCAATTTTGGAGCAAATTTTAAACACATGGCTCTATTCTTCCACTTTTGCTTCCTACTCACTTGGTAGAATGTTTTGCTGAGAGAAACATTCCCCTTCTTCTTCTCCAACTTCTTCATCTTCTACCATTGATTTATCGAGATAAAATATGAACCGTTGTTGGCTGCCACATCATAATTTTCTTTTGAAAATCAATAAAATCAACCTCTTGCTACAAGAAATAGGATCCCCACTTTTATGCAATTCTACTCTATAGGAATCATATTAGAGCAATTTAGCATACAACATTTGAGTCATCAGTAATTTAGCATCATCTAGCAATCATATTAGCATTCATAATCAAAAATTTCATATCATTTGCTTCTTGGTTTATAATAGTTTATCATATCATTTCATATCAAGATCACAGTATCATAGCTTTCATTATCATTATCATACAACTTTCATTATCAATCATTTCATCACAACATATAATCTAGTTTATCATTCTCATTCTCTAGGTTGTCATTTTAACAATCATAGTGCACACAATCTGAGAGCCACTTTGATTTAATAAATCCTTGGAGTTAGAGAGCAATGGAACGATTTTAGAGATTTTATTATGCTTCAAATAGATTAAATCTGTCATTTGAATTCTCTAATAGTGTTTCATTAAGGTGTGTTGTTATTAGTTCATTTACACATATTTTTCGCATACAGTTAACAATGCAAGAATCAGATCAATATGAATATGAAAGAAAAATGTCCAAGAAATCAGCCATGCTTGGAGAGTTGGATGAGCCTAATTGTAAAAAACAAAATTAGAAATTTATAAGACCATGGGATCTGGGTTTATTGGTATCAAAAACCAATGATAAACATATTCATGGAGATTTCTTTCTTGAGCAAAGAGCGGTCCTAACTTCACCTCAAGTATTATGCAAAGATGATGCTAGAGAGGTAGCTGATTTTAGTGAGCATGTCCTAGAAGACAAATAAAAAAATTTGAGGGTTGTTGAGCCTAGTTCCTTTGCTGATTATGATCAAATGCCTATAGAGCTACAATTTTTGAAAGATAAGTTAATGGTTATAGAAGAGACGATTGTGAAAGATTTAACAAGATTTGATAGTACAAACAATTTAATTGAAGAACTCTACTAGAAGGATAAGACTAAAGAGGGACCAAAGGGATTTAAGGATGGAGTTACTCTCTCTAATCTGCAAACTATTAAAGAAGCAATAGAAACAATGGAGATATATTATTTGCATTTTCTCTCAGATAGGGATCATGCTATCAAGCTAGCAAAAGAGACTTTAGATGTGTATTGGGAGAGGGAAAAAGAGGTTAATAGTCTTTTCCTTGACCTTAGCCTAGCTCACTACTCTCTCTACCAAGCTGAAAATGAGTCAGATGTTGCAACCATGACCAAGGGGAAAGTAGAAGATGCAAGACTCATGGAGACCAAACAACTGGTTGAAGGCATTGGTGAGCTCCAAAAGGATTTTCATTTGGAACAATTTGTTCACCAATTTATAAAAACTTCAGCAAGGATGATTTATTGCATGATGATTGTTACATAACTTTTGTTGAAGGATTGGGTACATATCACAAGGAAGTTCCAAGACTTGTGGTTGGTAACTTTCCTAGGAGACCAGTAGATGTGAAATGTGTAGAGGAAACAAACAAAGATTGCATAGGGGGTGCTATGACACTAGGAGATGCAATATCTCAATGTGATGTATTGATTTATGGAAACTTTAACATTTCAGATTTTGATAAGTTTCCAAACAATGTTCTAAAGCTTGCTGTAAATTTCAGAACAACAACAAGGAAAGGTGGTTTAAATATTTTTACTTATGTATCCTTGGAAAAAGAAGTATTTGAACATGACATCTACATGTTTGAAAATCCATCCTTTGGAATAAGTGATGTTATATATTATGCTAATCTTTCTTTAGGGATGGTTTTGATGACAACAATTGCTCCTCGCATTTTAGTTGTTGGTACTTTCATGGATGGGCTACAAGGGATTACTAAAAAAGTGACAAATTTTGATGATGTGCATGTTGATTTGGATGACACTTGGAGTTATGTTGTGCACTTTTTTAGGCATTTTGGAGATCATTCTTGGTTGGGTACCCATGCTTGGTATCCTCAATGAGGACAAATGAAGTTAATTGGGACTGAAAAGGACAAACTTTGGAGGTATAAGGATGAAAATTTTAGAATTAACGATGTCATTCCTTTCTTTACCACCCATTTTATGATTCCATTTGCTTATCCATAAATGGATTGGAGATAGATTTTAAGTAAGGATTGGAATAATGAACAAATGGTTACTCTTGGGAGTGTTACTTGGCAAAGAATGAATCAAAATTTTAGTGTTGAACTTGTTTTTGGGTTGCAGGTCAGTCACTTCACTTTTTGGTTTGCTCTCATTCAAGGGAGTTGACACTTTCTTCTTTGTCAAGGAAGTAATAGATTTCAGTTGGAGATTTCTCGGAGGTGTTTCCCAGCCACTTCTGAGTTATTTTGGTGCAACGCAATATTTTCCACCCATGCTTGTACTTGGGAAATTCATTGGTTATGTTGTTCTTTGTAGAGAGCACTTAAATAAGATTGTACTCCACCGATTTCAGTTTTAAACAATAGAAATTATTGTTTACTTCAAACCTTCCTAACTCAGGGAGTTCATCTTCTAAAGGTTTGTGATGTAAAATTTGATAGTTTACTCTCAGTGTGGGTTTAGGACAATGAAGTTCTGCATGCTTTGGTTCATCATTTAGTGAGCTTTGGAGTTGGAATAGTAAGTGTTTTTGCTAGTCTTCATGGTTGTATCAAATTAATACAAAGGAGACATGCTAGATCCATATGGTGTTATGTTGGTGAGTTTGTTGAACTCTTGCAAAGGATTGATTTCCTTTTTGCAAGAATATTGGAGGAGTTCGTATATGTAGTTATCACTTTGCATGATACCTTGAGGAGGTATATTAAGGAGTATGGTTATGGGTTGCACAAATATTTCTTCTAGTTTCCCAAGATTGTGGTAGACAGTGGGATTGCAGATGTGGGATTCATTGGGACACCTTGGCAAGAGATTGTTCATGATACAAATTTCAGCCCACACAGGTATCTCAGTTTGGATGTTGGCGATGTCTACTTTTTGTGATTGTTGGAGAGACGAGTTCAGAGTGGACATGTTACTTCAGGAGATTGGTTTGGGATCCTAGAATTACTGCTGGTTTAGTTTGTTATAGGCAGGAGGCTTCGTGGTTGTGCTAACATTGCTTGAGGATAAGCAGTATTTGTGAAGGGCGAACTATAATGTCCCCAATTTTTATATTGTCAACATATAATTAAATAGTTAATTTTTAAGTTGTCGAATAAAATTAAATTAAAAGACAAATTAAATTAATTATTTAATAGTGTTGAGTAACTTAAGACATAATAAGTTAAATATGTATTAAAGTCACTTTTGTGGAGAAATAAGGAGTTTATTTAAAAAGTGCAATTATTTTAAAATAACATTATGTTATTAAAGTTAAATTAAATTATGCTATTTTATAAAGTGACTTCTTGAAGGGGACCATGGGAGACATAAGTGAAAATTAAATTATAAAAGGGTATAACTTAAAGTGCAATACCTAGGGAGACATAAGGGGGGAAATAATTTAAATTTAAATCTTTTAAAATCCTAAAACGAGGCGTTAGGGTTTGGAGTGGCTTTATAAGAGCTTTTGAGCTCATTCTTTCATTATGCTGGATGAAGATATTGAAATTGGTCTAGTTTTAGAGGAGATATTTCTCCTCAAGGTTTGTGAGGATGAAAACCCTTGCAAGCAATATTCTCTATGTTGTTGAGAGATACAATCTAGAGAATTACTTGGTGGTTTCCTTCAGGAATCACAGGTGGGCTTCATCGAAGATCACTGCTTCATTTTCTTCAGTCACGGGGCAAGTTGTGGTAGAGATTACTCAGTGAGACAGGTTGGAAGAGTTGTTTAGAGGATTATTGGTTGCAATTAGTGTATTTGGTGGGTTGTACCATTGCTATAGTTGGTCGTACCACCTAGAGGAGGGCATGTGAACTTGCCAGTTTGGTCGCCTAGGGTTTGGGCTTGGCCAGAGTTGGATTTGAGGCACTTAGAAGTGGTTAAAACTTTGTATTCATAAAGGGATCAAAGTATTTAGTATTTGAGGGTTTTACTAGTAATTCTCCTTGCTTCTAGTTGTTGGTTTCTACTACAACACATTGTCAAATTGGATAACTTTTTTTGAGTATGTTGGATCTAATTATTAGATGATATTTTATGAATTGGGTAGTTATCATATTCAGGAAAACTTAAATATTTTGGTTGTAATAAAAATATGAAATTTTCAGCTAGTTGTATTGCTGAATATAAGTGAAATTTCTAAGTTTTTTTTTTTGGTCGGTAACATGAGATATTTTATTGCTTGGAAATAAAAATTACATCAAAATATTAAATCATCCTAGAGTGACACCATAGAATCCCTAATCAACCCCCAAAACTCCTCACAAAATAACCTTCACCCTTCCAGTTAACCAATTTTAACAAATACATAGGATATAATCAATGAAATTTAACCTTACATACCAAATCTCCCTAAGCCACACAAAATAGAAAACCAACAGAACCTCCAAAGGGCCTATTGACAAATCATTTCTTTGGTTCTCTGAATGGCCTTCTCTTCATCTGAGATCTGAGCACCATAGCAAAGGTTTCTTTCCTTTCTTTCTTCGCTTTCTTCCCGTTTACTGTTTGCCATCCCCCCTCTACCCTAGTAGCCTCCTTTTGCCATTCCAATGATTTAGTAAGGGGACTCTTCAAAGCTACAACCAAGATTTCATTATTTTTTGGCTTTGTTCACCCACTTTTTGTTTCCCTGACCCTTTTTCTTGTGATCTCCCTAGACTCATTTTCTCTCGGCATTTGGGTGTCGCTGTCCAATTTTTGGGAATCAAGTCTATTTTGTCTCCATTAAGGGTAGTGCTGTCGTAGGTCACATCTGAAACCCTTTCCTATGGTAGGCCAACTTCAACCTGTTGCTGTTCCTCACCTCTACCTTCTACCATCAGAGCCTTCCCATTCTGGCCCTCATCCTCCCTTCTTTTCTCCTGTGAGGACGCTTGTTCCACTTCATTTTTTCCACCATATAATGCTGGGGGCCAACATCTTTCCACCATGAGGCTGGTTTGGAAGCTCTTTGTTTCTCACATTCAACAACCAAATGACCAGTTTTGAAGTAGATTCTACACCTAAAGGGTAACCCTTCATAGTCTAGTGGCTGCACCCTTCAACCTTTCAAAGTTTTTATTTGAATTTCCTCTAGAGGCGCCTTTGACACATTCATTTCCACTAGAATTCAGGAAAAGGTCGAATGTAGAAGGTTTGAAAAGCCTCCATCCACTAGCAAGAAGCTACCTAAAGATTTTCCTACAACTTCTAAGAAAGACTCAAACTAGAACTGCAAGGGAAAGTTGGGAAGTCTTACCCAAATAAGAACTTTTTCAAAAACTCGAGTTTCTGGATTAAAAGCCGGATGCCATGGCTTTAGCATTAGTGGGTATTTTTCTTCCCCATCCTAGAAGTAGTCACAAAGAATCTTCTTCCTATCTTGTTCCTTTTCAAACACTACAATGAAGAAGCCATTTGCCATGGGATAGATTTGGACATACCCCTCCAAGACATGTTTCCATTGGTGAAGGTCCTTCAAGGCTGGCTTGAATCCTTGAATCTTCCAATCAGACCCAACCCAGAAAAAACCTTGTCATTGAAGAAAAATTCTTGCTCAAGTTCATCATCAAGCTCCAAAATGATTGTTCTTGATGGTGGAGATTCGTTAGAGTTTCCACCTCCTTGTCCTGTCACAGTTTTATTGGAATGCTTCAAAAATTGAGAAGGACCTGCATAGCCATTCTGAGTCTCTTTAAAGATTTTATTGGACCCATCGACTCTGGTATCACGTGCAGTGAAGATCCCTCTCTTATTTATTTTTTGTGCCAACACCACATCTCTGTTCACCATGTGTTTGGCTGAGCTTGAACCTCATTTCATAGCTTCCTTCCCTTTCAATGATTTTAGTGAACTATTTTCGCTCAAGCTCCCTCGCTTTCCTATATTTATGCTTCCGACTTCAAAGGGCCGCCCCCTCCTTCCGCTTCATGCACAACCACTCCTGCACGGACTAGGCCAGGGAAAACCCTAGTCATTGCCGCTTCCCCGACTTGACCGTTACCTTCCATCTCTCATAAACAAAACTAGTTTTAATTGATAAATTAGATGGAATAATTAAATTTCTGAGTTTTTACTTTGTTACAATTTCTATTATTTATGCACTTAATTTTGTATTCAAAAACAATTATAATATTGTCAAAGCACAAGAAAAACAATCAGCAAGAATCAAAATTAGAATAGGTGGAATAGGGTTGCCTATTATAGAGGATTGCAATGATGATGTGTTTACTCTCACAAAAATTAATAGATGGATGCTAAAAGATAGACCATTGATAAAATATGGGAACATAATGTGAATGGGTGGAAAACAATTTTTCAAATCATAGGGAAGAAAAGAGCTATGGATAATAGAACAACAAAGGTTAATCTTAATGAGAAGCTTCTAACTGCTAAAACAAATATTCAAAATGACCCCTCCAATAGAACACTAAATGAAGAAGTGACTCTAATCAAGGATTCTTTGAGAAGATTGCAATCCAAGAAAATTCAAGGTTTGAGTGTAAGATCCAAATTGAATTGGTTAAAAAATTGAGACAAAGGTTCTAAATTTTTCTTTAGGACTTTAAAAAATAAGGAAGTAAAAGAGAATATTGAAAAAATTTGGGTAGACAATAGGAATATCCATGACTAGGAGGAAATTAAAAGATCTTTCCTTAATTTCTATAGGAAATTGTTTGCCTTTGAGGACATGAGCTCGACTAGTTACTTTGCAAGGAACTTGTGTAAGTAGCTTATCCTGAAAAAACTATCACAAGATCAAGTCAACAATCTATATAAGGAAATCACACTATAGGAAATTAAGAGTGCTATCAATTTTTTAAATAATGATAATTCTCCTACGGTTGATGACTTCCTATGGAATTATACAAGCATAAAATTAATTGGATCAATGAAGACTTATTACAACTATACAAAGAAGCTATCCAGAAAGGGACTTTAGGGCATAATATCAATAAGGGTTTAATCAAGCTGATTCCTAAAGGAGATAAAAACCCTCATCAAGAATTGGTAGCTCATTACCCTTCTAAATTTTTCTTTAAAAATCCTATCCAAGGTGTTAGCCATTGGGCTAGTGGATATCCTCCTTGAATTCATTAGTAATACTTAGACTGGATGTATAAAGGGAAAATATATACTAGAGAACTTGTTGACCAGTTGGGAAGCCATGAATTGGGCCAAACAATCTGATCAAAATATGGTCATGGTTCTTCTTGACTTTGAAAAGGCTTATGATAGAGTAGAATGAGATTTCTTGCTCATGACTTTGGAAGCATTTGGCTTCCTTGATAGCTTTTTCTAGTTGGTTATAACACTTATGAAGGATGTTGTTACCAAAATTGAGATTAATGACTCTTTAACTAAAGAATTTAGACTTGAAATGTCAATAAGGTAGGGATGCCCCCTTGCCCCTACCCTATTTGTCATTGCCTTAGATGCAATTTTATACCTCCTAAGGGAGACCTCTGCATCTCCTAGGGTTAGGGGCATTTCCCTCCTTAACAAGGAAGATATGTTAAATTTACAATTTGTTGATGATAAAAATTTATTCCTATAACTCAATGAGGATAATATGAAATCCCTCATGATGAAATTTATAATTTTTTGTGATTCCTCAAGAGCCAAACTCTCAAGTGCTAAATCTATTATGCTAGGGTGGCAAGATACCCCCCCAAATTGGTTTGTGAAAGATGAGTTCTAATGGGAGAGTCCCACTAAGCAAGTAAGATAGCTTGGTATTTTGTTTGTTGTTAACCCATGTCTAAAAGACATGTAACTATAGATAAAGGGAAAGATTGAGAACAAGCTAGATAAATGGAATAAACAGTTTCTCTCATTGGCTAAAATAATACAAGTCTGCCAAAAGATTCTATCCTCTTATAGTTTATACTACTCTTTGGTGTGACTTTTTAGAAGCTACCAAATAAATGAAATTCATAAAAGAATTAGAAAATTATTATGGTCAGATGTTAAAGGTAAGAAAAACAACACTTTGTAAAATGGGATTAGTGCTTCTTGGACAAAAGCAAAGGGGGCATAGGCTTGAACAATATCAAGATGCATGGTGTGGCCCTTACTGTCAAATGGATCCTGAAAGCCATGGAAGGGAATGATCTATGGAAAGTCCTAATAAGGAACAATATCCAACTTGTAGTACCCAAATAGGCCAAATCTTGGAAGATGCTTCCATTTAGTGACTTGGTAGCTTGTACCTTTCCAATAGTTCTTGTAGGGTCTAATGTTTCCAAAAGCATATGGAAAGTTTGATTTTGGATAAGAGAATTTGTTATTAATAATGATGTAATTGATGGAAATAATAAGGTCCTTGAAAATAGATCTATATGCTGGAACCTAAAGCACAAGAACAAGCCATTAGCCTTAAAGGTTGCTTTGCCAAAAGCTAGGTTTCCAAAGGAATCAAGGGCTTCAAAGATATATTGAGTGGGCCAAATTAAAACATTAGCCTCCTTAAGCAATGAATTTAGTCTACCTCCTTCAAATTGGAGAACTTATTCTATGCTTAGAGAAGCATGCACAGTTCTTAAGCTACCCAAAGAGTGCAACCAAGAAACTGAATGGTTTAAATAGATCAAATGGATAGATGGTACTAAAATTCAAAAAGTAAATGCTAAAATTGTTTATAAAATATTAAGTAACAAAATTTATGTATTTGATTATCTTAACCAGATTTGTAACCTTGCTCTAACTGATAAACAATGACAAAATATCTTTATAAAGAATTGGTCTAATATTATTGAGCCAAAGAAAGCATGATTTAAGTGGATTTTAATTCTTCAAAAATTACCATATAAAGTTAACCATACTGATGTTGATTTGTGTAGCACTTGTAGACAACTTGAAACTGTAAAAAACATCTTTTTGATTGCTTTTATGCAAAAAAAGTTTGGAATTTAAGCTACTTGATGAGCACATGGTTATACTGAGAGGGGGGTAGGTGAATTAGTATAGCAACAATTTTTAATTTTTTAAACTTAATATCATATTTAAAACTTTATCAATAACAATAACAACATTTACTCAAAAACAATAATCAAGCACATGAGAAAACACAATAGCACACAGTATTTATATGGAAACCCTTACAAGAGAAAACCACAATTTTTTTTCTTTTATTAACCTTCTTTTTACAAATTCTAGAGGCACCAATCCCTCTTTCGATTTGTGAGCACGAACCAACTAGAGGCACCAACCCTTCGTCCAATTTGTGAGCACCAACCACTAGAAGTACCAACTCCCACCTTTAAATTTGTAGGCACCAACCTACTAGAGGCACCAACCCCTTAGTTCGTAGGCACCTACCTACTAGAAGCACCAACCCCCACAACTAAGCATACACTCGGCTAGAGACACCAATCTCTTGTTTAGGAAACCCCAACTTCCACAACGAAACAAGATTCCACCCTTAACATGTTGCTTCTTCAATGGATGAGGGTCATTTATATATAATTCTTATTGTTTCACATCTATTTGCTTCTTCTTGAATGATCTTCCTATAGATTCAAATTATTCCATCATCTTATTGTGAATGTTCTCTTCAATGGATGATGAACAATTACACTAAAAATCTGCAAGTTCTCTTCAAATATGACTTTACTCTCCTTTATAGATTTGTCATAAATATCTCCTCTATATTTCTACAATCTTCTCCTCTATCTCTACATAGATTTATCCTTTATATCTGCATAGATCTCTCTTTTGTATCTATCCAATCTCTTCCTCTATAATTGCAAGATCTTCTTCTACATCTTAACATCAACACTGCATAATCCTCCTCCTATATCTGCATATATCTTCTTCTACATCTCAACATCAACACTGCATAATCCTCCTCCTATATCTGCATATATCTTCCTTCTTAAATCTGTATATATCCCTTGTCAAATCTGCTCATACACTCATACACTCTTCATGAATAAATCTGCCAATGTGTATTTGATATATCTTTAATTCTCCACACTCTTTTCACATACTCATTTCTCTAATCACAAGAGTGCTGATGTATTAATGATATATCTTTTTGTCTTTTTACACTTCACACCTTCTTTTTCACAATCCACATTCATTATTTATATCTTAGGCCTTCAATGAAGGCAACACTTCACAAAGGATGCATCACAATCCAAGGGAGCATCCTTAATTCATGTCTTTTTTATTAAAACTAATTACCTATTCTCTAATCAACCACTGCCTTTTAATATTTGCTTTCTTTTATATTAGCTACTTTTACTTTAATCACAAACCTTTGTCATTAATGAGTCGGTGTCTTTTTAACCTTATTAACTTCTTCCTCACATGATTGTTGCTCTTGTATCACAGTTCAATGCATATATTTCTTAATCATGATTTTTGTTCTTAATATAGTTGTTTCCTTTCATAAATCAAGCATTGCTCATAATATAGTTGTTTCCTTTAATAAATTGCTATCCTCTTAAATTGATCGCTGCTCTTCCTTAAATAAATTCGCTGCTTCTATATGTTTTTTAATCATTTTTATTTGCTGCTCTTTACTTACATTAATCATTGCTGCTTCATTTATTCTTCATCGCTTAATCTCTACCTTCTTATTATCTTTATCATTGTACTTGATAACTCTTTGTTATTCCTCATCATTGCTATATTTTCATTCTTTACTTGGTCAATATACTTATATGCAATTTTCTTAAGAGATTAAGAGTGAAGTCGATCAAGATTAATAGAATAAACTAATCACCTTTTTATGTCATAAAGAATTCGATCAACATAGGGATTAATTGGTAATTTAATATCATGCTTAGTCTCTTGATTTTGTTTAGCGATTAGTGACCTTTGGCCATCGCCACAATTAGTGATTTTCTGTTTGACATCAATGATAATTATTTTTTCATTCATTTTAACATAATTGGCAATATTCTAACAATTTATTTCAATGGTATTTCCTTGCATTAATGATATTGCAACGTTGACATCAATGACAACCATTTTCTATTCTTTCATCCATGACAATATGTCCAATACTACTTTGATCTTAAAGGATGAAAAGGTAACATTATCTGGATTGGAATTCTATTTGAGAATGTAAATAGACTAAATAAAGAATGTAATTTATTTTGGTTAATTCTTACTAATGAAATTCTACGAAAAATTTGGATTAAGAGAAATGAAGAAAAGTTTAGGACCTATCAGGAGATTGCTTACTGAGATTTATAAAAAACTCACATTTTACAATGTTGCTATGTAGGTCAACATTACTATGGAAATTTCAAAACACAAATTCCTGAAGCTTCTAGATGATGGAAATGTTTGGGTGAATACAAAAAAGATAAGATATGGGCACACCTGGTCTTTCAACAAAAATGAAAGTATGCCACTTCTAAAAGGGATGCCAGAATTGTTGAAAAGTTATAACAAGGAATTGACAGATGAAGGCAAAAAGAAAAACAACACTACTTGGTATCATGTCAATGAGGGACCTAAATTTTCTATTGAGGAGGTTAGATCTAATGAAGGTCTATTTGATATTGGGCCTACATTAGGATGAGGGACATAGATGATTATAGTAAGAGCATAAACTTCTAAAAATTATATTTTTTATGCATGTAAGACCTTGTAAATCACTAACTTAGAAGTAGACAACAACAAATTGTAGTAGTCACTAGCTACTTAGTAGCCTTACAGACACATATTGTGGTATTTTTGATATAGACAACATTAATAGATAAGGAAAAGATGCATAGATGCATCATACAGATCTATCTTTTTTGTATAAGCTATGACATATGTACAATTTAAACTCTCTTCAATATATAAAAAAAGGTATAAGTAATAAATTTAATGCCACATTCCCATAAAAGAAGATCCTTTCATGTGGACATTGTGTGGATGCTAGAACAAATAAATAAAATAAACTTATCAAAGAGGATGAAGGAGGCAAATTGATTCTGAAGAATGGGCACTCGAAGAAAATAGAAAGAAGAGGGTATTTATCTTTGATGCGATCTTATCCTTGGCTGAAGGTTAGTTTTTAGGTGATAATGAATTTATTATGGGAGCTATATATATATATATAATTCATGTTTTAGTGTTGTGAGTTGATAATTTTACATAATCCACTTCGGATTTGGGAACATAGGCTTTACAACTACATTATGACTATATATTTCTTATGTATAAAAATCCTAATATTGGAACTATCAAATGACCTAAGGGATTTGTACTGCATTGTTGCATGAATAAATAGAATGGAACCATCATTTTATTTACCATTTGCAATCATATAGTATATCATCTCTTGATATCTTATTCTTGACCATGGAGATCATAATCAATTACAATGGTTAATGAGAATATTATATAGACAAAGAACTAGACTAATATAAGAATATTTGATTACACTGCACAGTAAATGGAATAAGAAGGATTATAATATTATCACTACTAAAATTATGGGGTGTGTATCTTGATATGATGATGATATAACAAATACAATATTCCCATAGTCTTAAGGATGAATTAAATATTGATCATGCTTAAGAAAGTTTATAACTATTGTGTGAATCCTTTTAATGTTTAGAGGAATTTTATGTGACCTTGTTGATGCATGCTAGTTTCCATCCAAGAGGAAGTCCCTTTTTATTATGATCCTTGATTTCATAAAACCCTATTGTAGTGGGACCTCACTTGGGCCTATGTTGAGGCTTATGCATATTTGATGCATAATAATTATATTAGTCTACTACTTTATAGGGATATATATACTTTCTTAATGTCCTATTCTTAGATGGAATCAAGGTTGCATGGAAATTTGTACCCAAGTATGTTCAGATTTCTATTCTTGGATAGATATTATGGATAACAATATTCTTGATAAAATCTAGCTAATTCTCATTCGCTAGCATGAAACAATCTTAATATACATAGAACCTTGGTGGTTTTACAAGAAACACTTAATATTAGTTTGCTAACACTTAATTATCTTCCTTGGGTGGAAAATCATAATACCCTTATTTTTCAATTAGATGAGGGGTTTCTAGATAAGAATTCCAAATGTAAGTTCCTAGAGGGAGACGTTTTAAGGAGAACTAGATGTAACTTTGGTTTTGTTTGGAAGCGGGTATGTAGGCAGTCCTTGGGTGAAGGATGCCTGTGTGACCTCAAGTCTGTAGGGAGAGGGTTTAGGGGATTACTTCAAATTTTGGGTTGTTCCTAAACTTGTTTGAACTTCCCTCTTTAGTAGGTTTTAGTTTGAAGTTGAAACTGACATTAGATGGCGATGAAAGAGTTAAAGAAATAGAGTAACTACTATATGATAATGATGTAAAATTTAGTTAACATAATCTAATGAAGTGAATGATGTGTATTTTCATTTACTAGGGATGGTTTTTTTGCCTCTAAGTTACAATTAGATTTGTGTTGAGCTTAGGATTGAGTTTGAAATGGTGGCCATTTCCAACAATGAGGCTAAGTATTACCAATATGGTATGTCATTTTATTCAATATTATATATGTGGATTAATCATGTATGTTAAATAATGTTTTTTCAAATAATAATTAATGGAAGTAAATGGACTTGATTTCCTTATGGGTTTGCATGGGTTTATGAACGTGTTCAAATAGAGGCCATCTTCAAGGATTCAATGTGTTATTTATGAGTTGGAAAATTTATCTCCAAACATGTAAAATAATTGAATAGTTTAGCAAATCCCTTTCAAGTATTGTACCTAGATTAATTAGTCATGATATAAACCCTTCCCATAATGTGTTTTGATTTATGTACTAGTACTTTCTAATGTCACAATGCTAAATCAAGATATATAAAAGGATTACGTTTAGGGCATCTCAAAATGAATGGAGTAAGGGCTCTATGAGGGCATAGGTAGAGGGTGTAAACCCCCTAATATGTAGATCAATCCTCTCCTTTTGAGGTGATCACTGGTTGATAAATCCTATAACCTGCATAAGATAAGCTCATCAATGCTCTAGCTTAATAGGAGTTAGGGAGTGTGCTATGCCTGTAGATTGTTTAGTCATATCTCATCGATAATGGGATAGTTTCTTCTAGTGGCATGTAGGCCTTAGGGCTAGCAAAATATATGCAATGGATGCCCCATGTTACTTTAGAGGCCTGAATGCTTTTCACCACCAACATGCTTGTGATGGGTGCTTAGTGCTATGTTAGAGGGTTGGTTGGTTTCTATCAATGAAATGCAACCCTTAATGTCCATGAAATGTAGGTGGCCTCTAGGATCTACCCATTTTAGGAGGCATAGGCATTGGTGTATCAAAGGAATTTATGTGCACGTTACTTTGTAATGTGTTTTTCTTTAATTACTCTTTATCTAGTGAGGATTTCTAGTAGTATGGGATGCTTGCCATTATCACTGTTGGTGTAAAAGTTGTGAAAAGGATGAGACCCATGGTGTAGTGCTTGAGACACCAACATTATTTTTATATTTTGGATGCACTAAATTGCTAACTATGAGGGTAAGTATTTCCAATATGGTAATGCCTTTTTATTTAATATTATATCTATGGATTGATCATGCATGTTAAATAATGTTTTTTTAAATAATAAGTAATGAAACTAAATGAACTTTATTTTCTTATGAGTTTGCATGGGTTTATGAATGTGTTTGGATAGAGGCCATCTTCAAGGATTCAATGTAAATTATTTGTGTTGCAATTTTTTTCTATATACTTGTAAGATATTGAATAGTTTATCAAATCCCTTTCAAGTATTGTACCTAGATTAATTATGATATAAACCCTTCTCAAAATGTATTGATTTATGTTTTGGTACTTTCTAATGTCACAATGCTAAATTGAGATAGATAAAAGGATTAATTTTAGGGCATCACAAAACTAATGGAGTAAGGACTCTATGAGTGTATAGGTAGATGGTGTATACCCCCAAGATGTAGACTAATCCTCTCCTTCTGAGGTGATCACTAGTTGATAAATCCTATGACTTGCATAAGATAAAGTTTATCAATGATTTAGCTTTAAAGGAGTTAGGGAGTGTGCTATTCTAGTAGATTTTTTAGCCTTATATCATTAATAGTGGGATGGTTTCCATTGGTGGCATGTAGGACTTAGGTCTAGCAACATGTAGGAAATGGATGCCCTGTGTTACTCTAGAGGCCTACATTTTTTTCACCAATGACATGTTAGTGATGGGTGTCCATTTCTATGTTAGAGGGTTGGTTGATTTATACTAATGACATGTGGCCCTTTAGGCCAATGACATGTAGGTGATGGCCTCTAATATCTACCCATTTCAAGAGGCATAGGTATTGGTGTATTAAAGGGATTTGTGTGTGTTAATTTTTGATGTCTTTTGTTTAAATTACTCTTTATATGGTGATGATTGTTAGTAGTATGGGATGATTTCCATCATCAAGGTTGGTGTAGAATACTAGGAAAAGGATGAGACCCATGGTGTAGTGCATGAGGCATGAACATTCTTCTTTCATTTGGGATCCACTTAAAAGGGAAGGTGTTATTCACTCATTGTTATATTGGTGCCCTTGCTAGTGATGAAATCAAGTTGTCTGGGATGCTTGGTTGTTGTATTAGTGATCTTATATGATGGTAAATTAGGTAGTGGGATGATGCATACAATGGGTTGAATCCCCTTCCATGGTACCAATTGTTCTTTATGTGAACATGTGATGTATTGTGTGGATTGTTCACACTAGATTTATGTGATGTATGCTGGAGTTACTCACTGTCATACTTGTGATGTACATGAGTTAGTCATTGTTGTACTTGTGATGCGCATATGACTTCATTGTTGTACTTATGATGTGATTATGAGATAGTCACTATTGTACTTGTGATGTGTATGAGCTAGTTACCTTGTGTATATGCGATGTATACTTGAGATAGTCATTGTATATGAAATTGAAATTATGAAATGATATGACCCTTATATGAATTTGTGTGTTTTTATACTAATTCTTGGTATCAAATCAAAACTTAATTTATTATTTTATCATTATATTATAATTGGACTAAGTTGATGGGTTATGACTAGTGAATAGTCATGGTTTAAAATTGAGATCAAAGATCTCAAACAAGAGGATAGGATGATCTCCCTCTAACATTGGTGTGTGAGTTGTGAAGCCCTTGATTTTTCAAATGGGATATGGAGGAAATGTTGTCATGAATGAATTCTCAAGGTTTAGTTTTGGGTCTAGGGATGACCCTAACATTAGGAATTTGACACTTTCTAGTGTAAGCTTTTGAGTGGTGGCATAGATTCATTGCCACGACGGTGTTTGATTAAGTTGGTTGTTGTTGTGAATTGAAAATAAGAAAAAATAGTAGTAACTAAGGGGTGGTTATTAAATTTAAGTGTCACTAGGCTTATGGTACAAAAAGGCATGATGAAAATGACTTAAATTATAAGATATTTATTGGGTGAGATGAAACAATTATGTAGGAAATGATATCCTACTTGGCAGTATACTTGCAAGATTCCTAGTTTTGATTTGCTATTGAAATGTTTGTAGCGTTGATTTTTCAAACTAAGTATAGAATCTAAAGTGACTGCACTTCTATTCATAGACTAGTCATACCTACCAAGCTCTATTATTTATTGAGAGTTCATGATTTTCCTAGGACATATAGGTTGTTTATAATTCTAGTCGCTCCTAAAAAAATTATTATACTTTGATTAGGACTGTATAAAATATTTTGAGATCTGAACATGTTATTAGGGGAAAGGTCCCAATTACCATCCATGTTCCAATAACCATTCATTGATACATGCTAATTAAAAGCTCACTGAGAAATTTCAAATATACCAATAGTTGTTTAGTTGTATACCCAGTAGTTAAAAAAGGTAATTAATTCGAAGAGTTGTGCACCTTTATTGGTACTAATAGCGCACAAATATTGGGGTATTTTTGCATATGTATTGGATATTTGTGGTGGTAAAAAAGAATGATTATTAGAAAAATAGAGAATATGTACTAGAAATCACCTTGAAATGACCACTTTTTGACCTTTGTGTACACAATGAATCCTCCCGTGTTCATCATAACTATCCACAAGACAAAAAAATAGCTATAAACTCTTAAGTCACATACAAAGAAACTCATTTTTTTAAAAAAGTCGATATACTATTTAGGAGCATATGTTGCATGAGATTAGCTATAACGAATACTAGTACCCTTCCCCTATGTTATTCCTTGGTTGTACAACTTTGGCAATGACACATTTTTTTGATCTTTTCTTTTCCTATGTTATCTTGAGGTGAAGACATCTTGGGTGATCTCATAATATCAAGTTTGGATTTTCACATTATTAATTCAATATTAATTATCTTTAGCTCGATACCATATTTATGCACGTAATACTTATCATATTGAAAAATGATTTCTTGATTTCTAGTTGGTTTCCATATAAGTGATTTTTAAAGTTTAATCATAAAATATTTTAATTATTCTAGTTATTTGTATTAGTGATAAAATTGAAAAATCATTGTAATACTGATTGGTTTACCACTAGTAGTTGTTAATTTTCTTGTTGAAGATCTTGACAATTCACCATTAAATTCCATTTAAATTGTATGGTCTTGATTGGTTCATTGCTACTCTTTGAATTTCATTATTTTTCAATTTGACATTGAATTGATAACCCATTTTGAAATTGATAGGATCCCCATGTAGTCATTAATATTGGCTTGATTAGATTTCATGTGTAATCTACTAGTGGCTCTTACATTTGCATAGTGATTATAAATAAGATGATTAATCACCAATATCTTAATGTAATATTTCTTTCATTTTTTAATATTTGTATGTTATCACCTTGCTCACATCAAGAATTGAGTGCTTTGAAAGAGTTAGAATTTTAGTGATCACAACTTTTTTATTTGGGTTTAAGATAACATCTTGTGGGGGTTATTACAGTGGTATCAAAGTTGGTCATCTTTCCATCTTGCTTTTATAGATACTCCTTTGAAATGCAAGCTTTATATTTTATGCATCATAATGAGAGATGAAACACATATAATCAAAGAGAAATCAAAGAATGATATTAATTTCTAGAGAATCTAGAAATTGAGTTTTCATCTTCAAAGATTGGGACTAAACAAAAAAATATAGAAATTGTGACAATTTTTTAATAGGTGGTAGAAAATGAAAATAGAATTAGTAGGGAATACAATCCCATTGATCATAAAGAAAGAAAATTTGATTTGATTCTTGACATGTTGGCACAAATACTTCATAAGATGGATGATAACATGAATGCATCTACACATCAAAATGGTGAAGGAAGCACTTTAGGGGCTAATATTCCTAACATCACATATATTAACACCCTAAGGATTGTTATTGGTTCAAGTTTTGAGCCTTTCCAACCTATTTTTATTCATAGAGAGGAAGAGGTTCCTAAAATCAAAGATCAAAATGTATTAGTTGATGACAGTACAAATTTCTATACTGAGTATAGATCTTTTCATGAGGAGATCTAGAGTGAGATGTCACTCGTTAAATATGAAGATATCTAAAGTGATTTGCAACATGCTTGGGGGAAGTTGTCACTTGTTGGAGGTTTGTGTTTTCATTGATGTCAACCTATGGAGATACTTTGATTGGTTGCATTATGTTGTCATTAGTAGTATCACTGATGTCAATTTCTAGTGTTGCTTTGATGATCATGTGTTGGTGATGTTCAACCTCTTGTGTGCATGTGTTGGTGATGTTAAAACTCTTGTGTGCATGTATTAGTGATGCTCAACCTCTTGTGTTTTTGATATGATGTATAGGTGTTCTAGATGTTGAGTTTGAGTTTATGGTGCTTGGTTTCCAAGTGCTTTTGAGAAAATTTGAATAAAAGAGGAAATAATATGGTGAAGAGTGTTCAATATAATAGGGTGGTGTTCAGTGTTTTTATTTGCATTTCTTCATGGATGAAGATCTTCTTGTGTGGTTTAGATATGTTGATTAGAGGTATTTACAGGTTTTATATCCATAGTTTTAGGTTCTATATCGTTGTGCAGAGAAATTTGTGTTCACGAGTGTGTGAATTGTGTAAGCAGTGTTGTTTAGGAGAAATGGTTTGCTCCACTTTTATTTTCAGTTTGGTTTTTGGTCTTACAGATTTGGAAGTGTGCTAATATTGCTAGTATCTATCTTTATTCTAAGTTGTTTTTTTTTTGGTACTCCATAAGGTTGTATTTAGGTGTTACAGTGTGTGGAGGGTTAGTTGGTTGTGCAGAATGAATATGTTCTTCTTATGTATGATTTTGTGAAAGAGTTGTTGGATTTCAAGGTGTTGATAGAATATTCCAGATTATGTTGAAGTGTTGTGTGTGGTCCATGAGTCATCTTTGGATCAAAGGAAGCATGTACTTAATTTTTTAATGGTGTTGACACAGGTTCAACCAACCTTGGGTTTTTACTCTAATGATGGATATGGTTCGATGTTTGTGGAAGTGTGGTGTGGTGTGTTTATGTGTATTTAAGTCTGAATTAAGGTGTGTTGTGGTCCACCTTCATTCATTTCCACTATGAGAATGTTTTGGTACCGACCTAATTTAAATTTGCACATTTGAGGTGCATAACTAACCTTGTGAATTGTTTTCAAGGTTGAAGATGGTAGATATGAGTGTTGAGTTGATGAAAGATGTATGAGTGATGTGTAATGAATTTTTTTGAGATGTGAAGTGCGAAAGTGAAAAATTTAGTGTGACCTTTAATTCCTAAGACTACTGGAAGTAGTGAGTAGAAGGTGTCTACATTCTATAGAGAGAGTGTGAATGTTTTGTTGAAGTAATGGTGGAAATTTTCTGTTTCTCTAAGATGGATTTCTTATTGTAACAATATTCTTTCTAATATGGCAATGAGCCATTGGTAGTGAGACCTTCTTTTCTTTTGGGTAGTGAACCCTCTGATAGCGAGCCTATTGTATTTGGTGTTGTAATTACTTTATATTGTGAGCTAATCCTCACCGTGGTTTTTGCCTACTTGGGGTTTCCAAGTAAATCTGGTGTTCTCATGTGTATTGATGTGTTTAAATTAATATTTCTCATGTTTACATTATGCTAATGCATGATAAGAGTTTAATGGTTGTTAAGGGTTTAAGGACTAAGACAAATCTGAATTTTAATGAGGGTTTTGATGTTTTAATGTACAACTAATTGACCCCCCTCTCAATCGTCTTGTGCATTCAACAATTGGTACCAGAACAAGGTTTCTTAGAAGAAGGATTAACTACTTGAGGTAGATCCAAGATGACACACAAGAAGGAGGCTCCTTTGATGGATCTGGTTGTGCTTTTTGGAAGATGAGGATGGAAGACTTCCTTATTTCTCTAGGGTTTGGAGTTTGGAAATTTGTTGAAACTGGATATACAATGATTGCAAACGGTTCAAGTATTGATGATGAGATCAAGGCATATGCAAACAATGGAAAATCAAGGTATGCTCTTTTGAGTAGTCTTTCTATTTCAGAACATGTGAAAGTTATGAGTCTTACAACTACTGGTGAAATCTGGAAAAAGATGGAAAGTATCTATGGAGGAGATGATAAGGTGAAGCAAGAAAAGATGCAAAATATGAAGATCAAGTTTGAAAACCTAAGGATGACAAAAGATGAAGATACTACAAGCTAGATGCATAGAGTGGATGAAGTTGTCAATTCCAACAAAGTTATTGGTGGAAATTTAGATGAAGATGAGGTGGTAAAGAAGGTACTAAAAAATCATACTAAATCCTATAGTCATAAAGTTTCTACTATTAAAGAAGTTCAAAATTTAAATAATTATTCTAGAGATTACTTGTTTGGTGCATTAACTACTTTTAATTTGAGAGAGTTTGGTCCAAGTGATTCAAAAAGGGAGACCGCTTTTAAAGTTGGAAAAGTAGAGAAGAATGAGGAATCATACTAGGATGAACTTGATGAGATAGAAGCAAAATTTGTGAGGAAATTGAAAAAGGGTATTGGAAAATACAAAGTCAAGTTACCTTTCAAATTATTTAACTATGGAAAGATTGGTCATTATGCTTCAATATGTCCTGTCAAAGCTTCAAGAGATATACCTAAGGAGAATAAAGGTAAATCAATTAAGAGAATTGATTATGTTAAAGAAGATTCTAATATATCTGATGATGAATCTATTTATTTGGATGATGAAGATGATGAATGCTTGTTCATGATTCTAAATTCTCGAACTAATTCTACTAACTCTAAGATATGTATGAAGGAAAGTGCTCTGGAAGTAGGTCATAACATTAGAAGAGAAATGGTGACTACTTTTCATGCTAGAGAGGAGAAGAATAAATGGATCATTGATAGTGAATTCTCAAATCACATGACAGGTGATAAGAGTAAGTTTTTTAAGCTTGAGAAGTTTGAAGGTAGTTTAGTTAAGTTTGGTGATGATACATCTGCTAAGATATGTGGAAAAGGTTCAATCAGTTTTGATGGAAAGAATAATATAAATGATGTTCTTTATGTTAAGGGTCCGCAACATAACTTTTTGAGTGTAGGAAAAATGTGTAGCAAAGGATATAATCTTGTGTTTTAGTAAAATGGTTGTGAGATAAAAAAAGGCTCCAGAATTGTAGTTGCAACAAGAAGGACATATGGAAATGTTTATCAACTTAAGGGTGCAATTGGTCAAATGCTTTATGACTCAAATTAGTAAAATTTGGCAATGGTGTAGAATAATGTGTCACATCAATTTTGATAACCTAGTGAGGATCAATTCAAATCAAGCTGTGAGAGATTTGCCAAAGATTACAAAGCCTATCAATGTTGTGTACAAGGAATGTCAGATTGGGAAGCAAGCTAGAAATAGTTTCAAAGTCAAAGAACAACCTATTACCGATCACTTTAAAATGGTGCATACAGATCTTTGTGGACCTACCAGAATCATAAGTTTTCAAGGTGATAGGTATTTCATGCTATTAATTGATGATTATTCTAGAGTGGCAGGTTACTTTTTTCAAAGAAAAATCAAAAGCTTTGGATAAGTTAAAGGAATTCAAAGCTATGATAGAGAATGAAATGGATATGAAGATCAAATGTTTGAGATATGACAGAGGTAGAGAGTTCACCTCCAATGAATCTAACACTTTTTGTGAAGATCATGGAATAAAGAGGCATTTGTCAACTCCTAGGACTCCTCAACAAAATGGAGTTGTGGAAAGGAAGAATAGGACTACTCAAGAAGTAGCAAGGACAATGATGAAGGAAGAAAATCTACTATATGTCTACTAGAGAGAAGTAATTCATACTGTAGTCTACATACTTAACAAAGCACAAGAAAGGACAAACAATTTAAAGAATCCCTCTTATTTGTGGTATGGAAGAACCCCTATTGTGAAATATTTCAATATTTTGAAGAAAATTCTATATCAGAAGATATTAAGAAAACTTAGGGAAGTTTGATGCAAGATCTGATGAAGGAATATTCATTGGATATTGTACAAGAAGCAAGGATTACCAGTGCTACAATATGAGGCTGAAAAATATTATTGAAAGTGCAAGTGTCAAAGTGGATGAATACTTACACAAAGGTCCATATGATAGATGAATATGAATCATATGAGTCCTATTACAAAGAAGAAGAGAAAGATGATAGTAAGGAAAAAGAAGTGCAGATTGAAGAGGAAGAAGCTTTGAAAAAGATCCCTAAGACCCCTAAGTATGTGCAAAAGAATCATTCAGAAGATAAAATTATTGGTGACAAAAGTAGAGGTGTGTTGAAAAGAAGAAGGGTTGATATGATTGAAGAACAAGTAAACTTATGTTTACTTTCCAAAGTTGAACCTAAAACAATGATCGAGGCATGCAAAGATGAATATTGGATCAAGGTTATGGAAGAAGAACTGATGTAGATTGAGAAGAACCGAACTTGGTAACTTATCCTAAGACCCACAAACAAGAATGTGATTGGAACTAAGTGGGTATTCCAGAAAAAGTTGAATGAGAGTGGAGAAGTGGTAAGAAATAAGGTACGACTTGTGTGTAAAGGCTACTCACAAGTGGAAGAAATATATTTTGAGGAGACACTTGCTCTAGTGGCAAGAATGGAAGCTATTAGGATGTTTTTGGATTTTGCAACACATAAGGATTTTAAATTCTATTAGATGGATGTGAAGTCTGCATTCTTGAATGGTGAGTTGGAAGAAGATGTTTATATTGAACAACCAAAATACTTTTAGTTATTAGATAATCCTGATATGGTCTACAGATTGAAGAAAACATTATATGGACTCAAGAAAGGTCCCAAAGCTTGGTATACAAGATTGGATAGGTACTTGTTACATCAGGGATTCAATAAAGGTACCACAAATAGTAATCTTTATTTCAAAGTTGAAAAAGATCAAATCTTGATTGTGGTCGTGTGTGTTGATGATATAATATTCAGAGGTAATGAAGTAATGTGCAAGATATTTGTAGAAGAAATACAAAAAGAGTTTGAAATGTTTATGTTTGGGGAGATTAATTTCTTCCTTAGACTTCAAATCAATCAGACACAAAAAGGGATATTCATTTCACAATCTAAGTATGTCAAGGAAATGTTGAAGAATTTTTGAATGGAAGACTCTAAACCGGTATGTACTCCTATGGTTACTGGTTGTAAATTAAGCAAGAATGATGAATCTCCTAAGGCTGATCAGAGCAAGTATAGATAAATCATTGGAGGACTGTTGTATCTAACTTCTATTAGACTGAATATCATGCATGCATTTTTTCTTGTGGCTATATTTCAAGAAGATCCCAAAGAGTCACATGTGGCAACAATGAAGAGGATATTTAGATACTTGAAGGGAACTCTAGAACATGGTTTGTGGTATTCAAAGGATATTGATTTCTCTTTGAGTTTTTATATAGATGCAAATTGGGTAGGTTGTGTGGATGAAAAAAATTACAAGTGGTGGTGCATTCTTTCTTGGAAACGGGTTGGTGTCTTGGCTAAGAAAAAAGTAGGATTTAGTGCCATTATCTACTGCAGAGGCAAAATACATTGTTGCATCATCATGCTGCACATAGGTGTTGTGGAGGAAGCAAAATTTGGAGGATATCAGAGTGGTATATGATGAACCTATTTCTATCCTATGTGATAATACAAATGCTATTAATATTTCAAAGAATCTGATAATGCATTCAAAGACAAAGCATATTTCAATCCGATATCACTTCTTGAGAGAGAAGGTTGAAAAAAATGAGGTAAAGTTGGAGTATGTGCCTACAAAGAATCAATTTGTAGATATATTCATGAAGGCTCTTCCCAAGGATACTTTTGAGTATATCTAGGAGAAGTTAGGGGTTATTGCCTCTCCTTTCAACTAGATGCATAAGGATATGCATTAGTCTAGTGGATCTCAAGATTCATTCCTTCTTTTGGACTGATGTTGGTGGCTACCTCTCAAGGGGAGTAGGTAGGGGCATTGTTGGTTGTTGTAGTCAGGGGGAGTAAGTGTTGTCATTGTTTGGTATACAAGTTTTTTCCTTTGTCAACTGTGTCAAAGGATATGTGCATTTGTTTTTGGTTAGTGAAGTATGTTGTGTAGTGTGTAGAGAAGGTGTGAAGAAAACAAAGTGTAGTAGAAGAAAAGGAAGTTGAAAAGTAGATACATATGTGATTGATGTCAAATGGGATGTTTCCTTTTTCCGTTGATGTCAAAGGGGGAGAGAGAGTTAAGTGGAAAACCATATGAGGTAAGGGGGAGAGAAGTCCTGAGAAAGAGGAAAGTATAGATGCTTGTGTGAGGGGGAGTAGTACATGTACAATGGTGTAGTATATGAGTTGGTGATCATAGTTGTTTTTATTGTTGATGTTTTTTCATGTGCTGCCATCAATGAAAAAGGGGGGGATTGTTGGAAGTCTATGTTGCGATTGATGTCAATAGATCTTTGTTATTTTATTGATGTCAACCTATGGAGATGCTTTGATTGGTTGTATTATGTTTTCATTAGTAGTATCATTGATGTTAACCTCTAGTGTTTCTTTGATGAGCATGTGTTGGTGATGTTCAACCTTTTGTGTGGTTGAGATGTTGTAGAGGTGTTCCATATGTTTATTTTGAGTTTATGGTGCTTGGTTTCCAAGTGATTTTGAGAAAATTTGAATAAAAGAGGAAACAATATGGTGAAGAGTGTTCAGTATGATAAAGTGGAATTCAGTGTTTTGCTCCAAATTTATTCATGGATGAAGATCTATCTGTGTGGTTCAAATATGTTGATCAAAGGTGTTAAGAGGTGCTATATCTAGAGTTTCATGTTTTGGATCATTGTGTAGAGAAAGTCTGTGTAAGCAGCGTTGTCTAGGAGAAATGGTTTTTCTCTGTATTTCTCTGTAATTTGGTTTCTATTTTTGTGGACCTAGAATTGTGCTTATATTACTAGTATCTATCTTTAGTATGAGTTTTTTGTGTTTTGGTGCTCCACAAGGTTGTATTAAGGTGTTGTAGTGTGTGAAAGGTTAGTTGGTTGTGTAAAATGAATATGTTCTTCTAGTGTATAATGTTGCGAAGGAGTTGATGGAATATTCTATATTTTTTTGAAGTGTTGTTTGTGGTCCATGAGTCATCTTTGGATCAAAGTAAGCATGTACTTAATTGTTTAATGGTGTTGACACAAGTTAGGCTGACCTTGGGTGTTTACACTAATTATAGATATGCTTCGGTGTTTGTGGAAGTCTAGAATGGTGTGTTTATCTGTATTTATGTTTGATTTAAGGTGTGTTGTGGTCCACCTTCATTCCTTTCCATGACAGGAAGGTTTTGGTGTTGCCCTAATTTTCATTCGCATATTTGAGGCACATAGTCGACCTTGTGAATTGTTTTCAAGGTTGAAGATGGTATATATTAGTGTTAAGTTGATGGAGGATGTACGAGTGATGTGTAATGCAAAGTGTTGATATGTGAAGTGAAAAAGTGTGAAATGCAGTGTGAGATTTAATGCCTAAGACTACTGGAAGCAGTGAGCAGAAGGTGTGTACATTCTATAGAGAGTGTGAATTTTATAGTGAAGTAGTGGTGGAATTTTTCTATTGCTCCGAGATGGATTTCTCATTGCAACAATCTTCTTTCTTCTTTCTAATCTGGCATTGATCCATTGGTAGTGAACCCTTCTTTTCTTTTGGCCAGTGATCCGTTCAACAATGAGCCTATTGTATTCGTTGTTGCAATTACTTTATATTGTGAGATAATACCCACCATGGTTTTTCCCTTGGGTTTTGCATGTAAATTTGGTGTTCTCATGTGTTTGGATGTGTTTGCATTATTGTTTCTAATATTTACATTTTGTTAATACATGATAAGAGTTTAATGGTTGTCAAGGGTTTAAGGACTAATGCAGACTTAAATGTTAATGAGGGTTTTGATGTTTTAATGTACAACCGATTCACCCCCCTCTTTGGTTGTCTTGTGAATTCAACAACACTTACTTTTGATGGATCAAGCAAATTTTCAACTAGAGCTTGGATACAAAACTTGGACATATACCTATTAGCCATGCCAATGCTAGAAGATGAGGTTATCAAATTTGTCACTCTACATCTCAAGGGAACAACACATGAATGGTAGTATCATCAACTGATTACATATGGACATAATTTTATCAATTTTTATGATGATATCAATAAAAGACAAATATTTTATAAGAAGGGTTGTAAAATTCATTTTCAAGAGTTAACCTAGCTCAAGCAGTGAAGATATAAAAATTTATGCTACTAATTTTTTAAAACTCTCCATTATGGTTCCTAATATTATATAATGAAGAATTATTTTGTTGTTCAAAAAAGGTTTATTTGAATCTCTCAAAGGTTTAGTCAAAGCTTTTGAACCTCCATCTCTCCAAGAAGCCATCAAAAGGACTTTAGGACTTGAGCTTCACTACCAAAGAGTACATTTTAGAAGAAAAACTTCCCTCCAAAGAAGCCTTTCCAAAAAATCCTCATAAAAATTTTCCTTTAGGGAAATAGGAAAATGAAAAAAATGAATTGAGAAGGAAGAAAATTTGCTTCACATGCAAAGAGATATGGTCACTAGGTCATAAATATCTCAGATTAGGACAAGTACATTACATTGAGGTAGTGTTGGATGAATAATAAGTATAAGGAGCATAAGAGATAGAAGATGAAAGTGAAGAAAAAGAGGAACCTTAGTAGGTTGAAGAAGTAGAGAAAGATACTTTTAGATGTACTCTTTCCAAAAAAAATGATACTCCAAAGTATAACCCTTCCAAACTCTATTGAGTTCTTTGTGGGAAACAAGTTAATACTAATTGATTTCATAACAACTCATAATTTCATTGACGAAGGGGTTGTTGTAAGAACATGCATAAAAAATGAAGACTTTGAAGGCTTCAATGTGATGTTTGTAGATGGTTTTTCTATTTAATGCACAAGAAGGATTCCCAAAATGAGTCTAATGCTAGGAAACTATGAGGTAAAAGATGAATTCTATATTCTGAATATAGGATATATTAATGTAGTGTTTGGATTTAAGTGGTTGTACTCCTTGAGTGAGATTAATAAAAAAAATTAGACCATGGAACTCAAGTTCAATTCATATAGTAAAAAAGTGGTTATTCATGGAATGTCTAATGGAGTTCTCAAGATTATTTTAGCTAAGTATATGGAGAGGAATTTCCATCATGGTCAAGTTACATGGAAAACCCAATGCTTAATTATATCTATTGTTTCTTCATATTATAATAAATCTATCGTAAGCGGGGAGAAAAGCATTAGGAAAGAAAATAAAATGAATCAAAAACTAATCTAATTGAAAACAAGATTAAGATCCCTAAACCCATTAATCATGAAATGAAGCTCTAAAATTATGAAATAAAATAATGAAATCCTAAGATAACAAAAATCAAATTCACAAGTTTAAAACATATATCATTCCATGTTGGAGTTGTTTTTGCATTTACATTTGGATGTCAGATTTCTCAATTCAATGCAAAGCCTCCATTGTTGATGTTACAAAAGATTCAATATGCATAAAATGGTGAACTAGAATGTGATGATAACTTGTAACGTGCTCAAGATATAATTATGTAGTGCTTCACTATGTAAATTCTAGATGATTTGTGAGAAGGTTGAAGAGTGTTTTATATATTTTACATTTCAAGATGAATGATCAAGATTTCATAGTAAAAGATCCTGATTGACAGTTGTGAATTGCTGAGAGGAAATAGATGGGAAAGATTAGTGGATTTAGATTGCATAATCTATGTGATTGATGAAATCAAGTTGAGTATTTAGTGGAATTGAGAAATAGATTGAGAGGTTAGTGGGATTGAGGAATAGATGGTTTAGTTAGAAAATAGATGGGTTAGTTAGCCAATTAGAGTGAGAAATATGTGGTCGTGATTTGCTCAATCACAAAAGGGGTGATGATAATTAATTAAATGAATATTTAATTAATATTTTTGAGTTGAATGTGCAAGTCATGTTTGACTTTAACAAATAAGGTTATATTTGTTTGTTGACTATGTTTGAATAATTAATTTAATTATTTAGTTTTAGAAAGGGAAAAGTGATTTAATTAAACTATAATTTAATTGTTTTAGGAGAATAGGGTATATTAGTGACATAATTAAATAGCTTGCATTAATTTAATTAATCGGGAGGAATAAAGTTAGATAAAATGATGAAATAGTGAATTAATTAAATAATTTAACTATTATTCAATTAATAGAGGAAAATAGGGGTTTTGATGTAAATGATGTGGATTGCAGTGATATTAATGATAGTGATGCCGAAAAGTGGAAAAATGTCATTCAAAATGTGTAATATGTGTTAGGTCATTTTTACATGTCTACAAAATTATACTAGATTGATGTTCAATTTCTTCTAAATAAGCATAGTGAGGTTTTTAGTGATATACCTCCTAGAAGACCACTAGATAGTGGATTTGAACATGTTATTGAATTGGAAGAAGGATCCAAGCCAATAATAACTACTTATCACCATCCTAGAAGATATAATGAATAAATTAAATAATCTACCAAGGAGCTCCTTGAATTAGGCCACATAAGGTGAAACTCTAGTCCTTTTGCTTCTTTAGTTGTTTTGATTAAGAAAAATACCAAGACTATGTTGATGTTCATTGATTATGGTGCTTTTAATAAGAAAAATATCAAAAAAAAGTATCCAATACCTCGGATCAATGAGCTCATTAATGGATTATATGGTGTAATCAATCGAGATACCACCAAATTAGATTTTGTGAGGAATATATTCATAGGAAAACCTTCATGTGTCATTATGGACATTACAAATTCTTAGACATGTCATTCAATTTGAATAATTCTTCCCCTATATTTTAGTCATGTATGAACCAAGTGTTCAACTCAACAATTAATTAAGAAAATTTGTTTTAGTCTTCTTTGACAATATCCTTGTGTAAAAAAAAGAATGAGGTCAATTGAGGCATTCAAATGAAGTTTTAGGTATTCTAGAAGCACAATCTTTTTTCCAAAGAATCAAAATGTGAATTTGGTATAACTAAAATTTTATATTTGGGGTATGTAATCAAAGCTAATGGTATGTAAGTTGACTAGGAAAATATTAAGGCCATATTGGATTGGTCTACTCCAAAAACCTTGACTCAATTGAGATGATTCTTCAGTCTTTGTAGCTATTATTGAAGATTTGTGAAGGTATTTTCTTAATTAATAACTCTTTTGATTGATTTGATGAAGAAGGGGGATTTCATATGGTTAGTCTTAGTGTAATTGTTTTTGACAAACTCAAGTAAGTGATGAATTCTTATCTTTTGTTATTCCACATTCTTATTTTACTTTTTTTCTTGAGTGTGATACTTTTTGGAAAGGGATTAGAGCTATTTTTTATGTATAGTAAGAATTTTATAGCTTTTGAGAGTACAAACTTAGAATAATTAGAAAATGTTTCTCAATTAATGACAAGGAGATGTTGGCCATCATGCATGCTTTGTTCAAGTTTACACAATACCTTGTTGAAGGTAAGTTTGTGGTTAATACTTGTAGCATCATAAATTATCACCCTTGACAATTTCACACTATCTTTTGTTCCCCCTAAATTATTGATCCTAATTAAGCCTCTAATTTCCCAAATTTTGCATTCTATAGCCTATTTTTTTTATCAATTTACGAGAAATTACAAGCATTGAACAAAGGTATTTATTTAATGTTTTCCCCTCAACTCCTAAAATCCTAAAAAATAGGGTCAGGACTGGGACACCCTTGGGTGTCTGAGTCCCCCTATTTTTTCAGGATCCAAATTTGAATATGTCAGTATCACTATTTTAACATTCAAAATTCAAATTGTAAATGTTGTCTATTGGGATTTAATTTACGAGAAATTGAATAAATTCCTTTAAATACCTAGTTATTGCATCATTTGAAAACTAACAAGAGGGATTTGGAAAACTATTGGAAAACTTATGATCAAGAGCACTATTCAAGAAATCAAGTGCAACATTTCAAAGTTTTATTATAGTAATGCAAGATCCTAACATCATGTCAAATATTATGTGAGTTTATATGTGTTTATATTATCATTGTTTGTGAAGGCTAACCCTTTTGTAGGTCTCTAAGAAATTCAAGAAATCAAGCAAGAAAGATCCAAGACCTTGAAGTGATGTGCATGAATTCAGTCCTTCAAGGAATTCATTGAAGGGTGGTGAGTTGTAAAACTTTGTTGATTCATCATTCCTTCCTATCATTGATATTTCCATTGTGGAAGTAGAAACATTAACACAAGGTTTGAATAAGACAAGCCCCTAAATGGAACAACATTTCTTCTCTTTTTGAATGTAAAGACTTAAAGTTTGGAGAGGATTGAAGGAAGCTTGAAGACCATCTATCTATTTTTGCATTCAAAACCCTACACCTTGTCAACTCAAGGAAACCTACCTACATAATTATCCAATAGTGATCCAACAAGTTTGTAAGTAGAAAAATGGATCTTAGATATGCCATCATAGGATTGCAAAAGAAGAGTAGGAAACCCCTAGAAGGACCCAAATTCCCTTGGGTGCCACTGTCCTCATATTCAGATTAACATCAAACTTTCAAGACATGTAAACATCACTCTACCCTTCCCAAATGTTCTTGCAAATATATGTTTTGATTTGTCAATTGTTGGTATCTTATAATTTTCATATTAGGGCACATAGTCTAATTAGGTTAATCAAGGAAAATCAATTCCAATTCATTCCAATATTTTAAAAGATGTATATCTAGGTATGATTGTCGTACGTTCATGGTTGAAAGTCAATCTAAACACCTTGTTGATCTTCATCTTAATGAAACCCTAGAAAAAGGAAGAAATTAATCCTAGGTTTTATGTATTAAACTTAGGGTTCCATTTTTATTTGTTTCATTTTTGTGAACTTGATTCCCTTGGGAGACTTTCTCCTCCTATAATGACTGACACCAAACTGATAGGTACACAACACTCTGCCCTTCCTAGATCTGCTTGCAGATCTCTGTTTCAGTTTGTTAATTATCGGTAGCTTACAATTTTAATATTAGGGCACATAGTGTAATTAGGTTAATCAAAGAAAATAAATTCCAATTCATTCCAAGACCCTAAAAGATGCAGATCTAGGTCTAATTGGCTCACCTTCATGGTTGAAAGTTAATCTAAATACCTTGTTGATCTCCATCTTAATGAAACATTAAAAAACATCACACAACACAAAATTTGAATCCTAGGTTTTACACATGTAAGACCTTGGGTTCTATTTTTCTTTGTTTCATTTTGGTGAACCTGACCTGTTAGATACCTTCTGAAATTGTATCCTATACCTAAGTTTTTCATTGCATTGTTTTATATTTCTCATTTAGGGTTTCATTTTTGCATCATAAAAGACATGAAAATTCAAAAAAAAATTGCATATCATATTGCATCATAGGTTGCATTAAGGTTCATTATAGTCATTTAGATCATATCTACAATAAAATTGCATTCATAATTGTTATTTTTTTTTCAAGCATTGTTACACATTTGCATTTAAGTCACATTGTCTTAAATTGAACAAATTTAGGAGAAATAGTGACTTTGAGAACTATTTGCAAACAAAAATAGAGCACTTAGATATTCTAATAAACATTCAATTTTTTAGTTTTCAGACACCTTAACAAGGACACATATTCCCTTCAGTGTCTTTTTCCTTTTTCATTTGAATCAACAAACTTTTGCACACTTCTCTATTTCTGTGTCTTCGGTCTATGTGTTTGCAAATCTCTACTTAGGAATTCTTAATTAAATTCATTTAGGCATCTTTCATATGGCTCAAAAAAAGAAAAATAAAGTGAAATTTTTTTATTATTTGTTTTCAAAATTGCTTCAAAATCATCATTTTTTAGATTTAGGCATCTTACAATCAATCAATTTTTGCATTTTAGATCAAAAAAATTGCATTCAAAATTGTCATTTATTGTTCACATATTATTACACACTTGCATTGGCATAAATTGATCAAAGTATGGAAATAAATTACTATCAGACCTGTTTGCAACTAGACCCAAAATCCTTGAGCAATATCACACACAATCAAAATTTGAAATTTCCTAAAACCTTGCCTAGGATAGGGACGCCCTTGGGAGAATTTGTCCTCTTGCCCTTTTAGGCTCAAAATTCTATGATAGAGTTTTCTCAGGATCCTCTATCTAGATTTGTTGTATGTCTTCCAATCACTTATTGCATAACAATATGAACCTTAGTGAAAGAATCATCATGATGGATCAATGTTTGGGTAAGATGTTGACTTCTTTGAAGTCCTTGGTTGATGTTTCAAGTTGTGTTTTTGGTGATGACCCCAATTCCAATGAGAATATTCATGATCCTTCACCTCCCAAAGTTACGTATGCCCTCATGATGTAGATATATTGGGATAAGATAAGGAGTGCATGAATGAACTCATACATAATTCTTTGCACAACCTTGAGAATAACACAAAATTTTATCCTTTCATGATATTGCCTAATCACCTATACCAAAAACCAAAAGACCACCTATCATTCCATCACTTAAATTTTTTCCACATTGCATAAGAAAAGTGACTTGCAATTCATACCTCAACCAATGCACATGGAAACACCTATCAATAACAATCACAAGGAAAGCACATCAACCACTCTTCCATCATATGAGCATAAAGTTACAAACAAACCCATAGCTTGGAGAAAAGCTATGGGAAAGACTTTAAGATATTGACAAGAAAAGGATGTGACATAAATAATAAACATGAAATCCACTCCCTTTTGGAACAAACACCATTTGAAGATACAAAAGGAATAGGTTACCAAGGTCCTCCACCTTTCCATCAAACATTTATTCCACCAACCAAGAAATACAAAGTCCATGGTCCTATTAAGATAGGTGCGCTACCCTCTCCACATCCTTTATGAAATACTGAGAGTAGTCTAACTACACTTTTAAACCTGGGATTAATTACACTCCCACCTATGCATGAACGAAAAAATAAACAAAAGAATACAAATACATCTTATTGTGCATATTAGAATATTTGGACATACTATTGATGAATGTTGTGCTTTAAAGAAGAAATTAAGAGAATGTGATCCTTATGAGGATCAAGTTGAATGTATGATAGATTAAAATTCATATGCTTTTCTCCTTTCTAGTGGTCGTTGTAGTATCACACAATACTCAATACCATGCATGGATGTATAAACTAGGTTTTATGAAATCATATTTCATTTTATAACGAGGAACATATTATAATTCATCCTAGGATCATCTTTGTCCCTATACTTACAAACAAGTAGTTAGGTAGCATTATGTTAGGTGTATTCCTTATAGCAAGGGATCTCTTTCTATCACCTTAAAATTTTAGTGTAGAAAGTACACTAACATTTTAAGGGGGGGCATACAGTCCCCCACTTATTATTTGCATGTGAAATGGTCCCTTTTTAGTGATGATAGCATATATGTCCTAGAAAGTGTGACCTTGGCAATGAAGATGTGGATTTCTTGATATATGTTAGTGTCTCCTTTGTGGTGATATTAGGTTTGATGTCCCATAATAGTGTGACCTTTCTTAGCATATGGTGTTTCCCTTGGCAATAATGCTATGGTTATTATTCTCTAAGGTATGAATTCTTCTATTCCATGAGTAGTCCTCTCTTGGTGGTGATTTTTTGTGATGATCCCTAAGGTGTGACCTTCCATACATTGAGAAAATCCCCTTTGTTATTTTTTAAATCACCTTTTGTGGTGGTGTTGTTATAACACCCCTTGAGTTTTTGGCCTTATCTTGTCATCATATATGTGCCTCCTTAGGTTATTTTGTTCACCTCCTTAGGTGAATTTGACATTTTTTCTTCACTTTGTTCACACACATTAAAATTAGTGTCGCACCTTGATCATTTTTTATCACCTTATCAAAGTTATCAAGGAGTATAAATTTTGGTATCGTTGAGATGGGTGTGGCATATCAGACTTCACTAGACCTAGTGAATATCAGACTTAACTAGACCTAGTGAATATTAGACTTCACTAGACCTAGTGTGTTTCTCATTTTGCTACCTTGTCTTGGGGTCTCACCTAGTGAATATCAGACTTCACTAGCTCTTGTTGCCTTTCAATTTGTGATTTACCTAGAAAATATCAAACTTTTCTATTGTGTGAGTCATGAACGTCTTAACATGGCCGATGAATAGGAAACAACTTTCTTTCTTGTAGAGCTATGTATTTCATGAGTGTGGCATAACACAAATTTATAGCCTTGTAGAACCCATCATATTGCATGGAAACCTATCATAACACAACTTGCTAGCTAGTAGATCCATGTGGCTCATGAGTGATTTGGTATAACATATCTTGCTAATCCTCATGGGAGCATTCCTTTATTCGATGAATGATGTTTGGTATTTTAGATAATTTCAGATCAAGGTCTCTTTGCCTTAACAATTCAAATCCATTTAGTACTAACCTTGTGTTTTTTTGTGTGTCTTCATGTTTTCATTATGTTTGCATTGTGTTTGTGGTCATTTTTTTGTCATTTATATGTTATGTTATGTCATGTGTTTTCATCATGTATGCTTCATGTTTTTCAACATGTATTTTGTCTTGTTATATTTCATACATGTGTGTGTTACTTTGTGCTTATATTAGTATTCCATGGGATCTTGGATCCTAGGGGCCTGTGCACTCCCCTTTGATCCTTACTCATCCCATCTCTTCAATATTTGGACAATCAAGCCCCTCTTGACATATATTTTCTACTTTAGTGAGAGTTTGAGCGTAAGTTCATACTCTCACTAAAGTGGGGGCTAAATGTAGCACACTATATTTTGTCCCCCCAAATTATTGAGCCTAATTGACCTCCTAATTTCCTAAATTATGCATTCTATATCCTATTTTTATCGTTTTATGAGAAATTACAAGCATTGAACAAAGGTATTTATTTATTTGTTTGCTACTGACACCTAAAATCTTGGAAAATAGGGCTAGGATTGGGATTCCCTTTGGTGTCTCAATCCCCCTATTTTACCTTGATCCAAATTTAAATATGTAGGTATCAACATTTTAACATTCAAAATTCAAATTGTAAATGTCGGCTATTAGGATTTAGTTTGTGGGAAATTAGAATAAATTCCTGTAAATACATAGTCATTTCACCATTTGAAAACTAATAAGAGATATCTAGAATTAACAAGAAAGAGGTGAATATCAAGAGCATTAAAAGAAATTCAAGAGTAGAATTTCAGAGCTTTATTGCAGCAATTTAAGATCCTAACATCATGTCAAATCTTATATGAGTTCATATGTGTTTATGTTATCATTGTTTATGAAGGCTAACCCTTTTGTAGGTATCCAATAAATTCAAGCAATCAAGCAAGAATGATCCAAGACCTTGAAGTGATGTGCATGACTTTAGTCCTTCAAGAAATCCATTTAAGGGTGGTCAGTTGTAGCACTTTGTTGATTCATCATTCCTTCCTATCATTGACATTACCATTGTGGAAGTGGAAACACTAACACAGGGTTTGACTGAGGTAAGCCCCTAAATGACACAACATTTCTTCTCTTTGTGAATGTGAAGATTTCAAGTTTGGAGAGGATTGAAGGAAGCTTGAAGATCATCTATCTATTGTTGCATTCAAAACCCTACACCTTGACAACTCATGGAAACTCACTATTGTGCAGTTTTGCACACCCACCCCACTGAAAGTAGGGACCCTCTTTTTTGCCTGGTCTTCTGGCTCTTTTCTGTGGCCTTCCTTGTGCTTATCTTTGAAGGTCTTGAGTTTTTAATCCTTGATATTTTTTGATCCTTGACCTTGAATTTTTCTGCCTTTGCCATGTCCTTTGAAGCTTATCTGATTGGAAAAATGCCCCTATTGTGATAACACTTTGAAAATTCTATGTCTAGGGGGTCAATTTCGGGTTTTTAACTGATTCTGGGATTTTTCGTCCCTACCGAATTTCCTTGGCTACTTAATTTTCTCGGTCGGGTTTCTTTTACACTGCATTCAAAGATTTTGGGGTCTCACGAAATTTTCACATCCCCAAACTTTTCCAAATTGTCCCCTGTTTCTTGATTTCCCTGGTCTCCTGGAAAACTTGATCGAGCTCATTCTTCGTTGCCTTCAGAAATTTCATCGCCTTCCAGAATTCCTCTTCCTTGTGGATTTTCCTTCCTTCCCAAATTCTTTCGATCTTTCCTTGCCTTAGTTATTTTCCCGGGTTGCCTGTGTCGGTTTACCTTAGTCCAGTGGGGAAGCTTTGCCTCGGGTGCGGTTGCGCGGTGACACCGTTGTGCCACGGGGGTCTGTCTGGTTGACTGTGGTTGCGTAGTGATGATTAGCTCACCTTCGGTCTCACCGTTCACATCAGTATCATGGTGGTTAGTTAACTGGCCTGCGGTGGCGGTTTGTCGGGCGGTGCTGCCATTCACCTCGATACCATGGCAATTGGTTGGTTGGCCCATGGTGGTCCAATTTAACCGTGTTACTATGGGGTCATCTCATTGAGCTCATGGTAGTGTGGGGGGTCATGTTGGGGAGCTCGGTGAGGCCGTGGTGAGCTCGGGGATTTCCTGCCTGGGCGGATTTTTCCAAAGATCTGTCAATTTTCGAGAATTGAGGGAATTCATGGCCCGATTGTTAATGGATCTGCATTTTATGATGAATATGGATGATCTAAAGTTACATGCAGGAATTTCATGACTGATTAATTTATGAATGTTTGGTTTTTGAGCCATTTTTGTGCTTCACTCGCTGCAGTGTGTCTGGCATAGAATTTTCTAAATTTCCTTCTTGAGCTAAAATCCGCGAAGGGGTGAAAATCCTAAACTTTGAAAGATGATGTTTTAACGATGTCCAAATGAATTCTAACTACTTGGATGGATTTACTTGATGATTTGATGTGATTTTCATGACATAATGACCTGATTTCTTGTGCTATACTAGTTGCTAATTATGGGTCTTTTTGTGCAGGCTGGATCGAGCAAGTTTTTGATGTCATGAATGAGGAAGGATGGAGTGTGCATGCTTCGAGGATGTTGTGTGATTTGTGGGATTCACCTAAGTACACTTTGTGGTTGAAGACAAGTTAAGCTTGCTCGAGTAGTTTCATTCTTCTGCTTCGGGTAAATAGAGCATTAATGGTGGGCATGGCTTGAGGGACTGTACCCTAACTTTGTGCGATCCCAAACCAATATGAAGGGGCACTTCATGCATTCAATGTTGGGTGGTAAATTATTGCAGGCTGTCTGAGCCGATCTGGTTGATGACCCACTCTCTTCGTAACCCTAGCTTGGGGTTTGCACTGAATGTGAATTCTATAAGAATGGCATTCTGCCTCATTTGAAAGGGTTCAGTTAGGTTCAGTTAGGTTCAAAAAGGTTCTTACATTAGCGGATAAAAATCAGAAGACTTGTAAAGAGTGGATTTAACAGTCAAATAGTAGTAGATTTAGCAGTAGAGTAGCATGTTAGAAGATTAGAAGTTAGTTTCACATTTCAAGAAAATGTTGTAACACAAACCAAAATTGTTGCTAACTTGATGATTTAATACAAGTGGAGACATTATGCTATGATTGGTGCCTTCTTTGGATTAAATAATCTTGCATGGTTCTTGTTCTATCTTTGAAATTGCTTTGAAATGTTTGAGTTTATCTTAGGTTTAGTTAATGATGGTTGTGGTTTAATGTTTGGTGTTGTAGCAGTCTCTGGTTCATACTTTGGGTAGCTTCTTGATTGTGGGAATGTTGTGCAAGGTCAACCTGTACCTGATACTTAAGTGTTTAGTTCAATTGTAGGCATTTGTTTAGTTCCATTGAATGAACGTCTATGATCTGAAAATATATAACACCTCAGAAGATTGCACTATTTTCTGTAAGATTGTAGGTATAGCCTAGGTTGAGCAGGGAATTAGTTTAAGAGATTGGTCCATTCCAAGTATTTCTTCATTTGCATTATTGATTTTAGAAGTAGTGTTGATCTTAAGACTTTTGAAACCCTCATCTTTTTCTGTTTCTTTTGTTATTTGGTTAGAACTAGAAATTTAAGCATCACCATATCTTAAAATCTGATGAGTTTAAAGCTTCTAATGTTTGTTCATAAGGTCCCTTTGTGATTACCAGAATTTTCATATTTATCACTAAGTTTGTTCCACTGCATTGTCATGACCTGACACCCAAGAGACCTTGGGGTTATGTCTTTGTTCATAGAGATCAACCTTTCAAGAGATATCCGAGTTGTTGTTGTGCAGAAAACACCATACAACAGGATTGGCACTAGAAGGAGGGCTTGAAGAGGCAAGCTAGAGAATTTTCTAAATGCCATCTCTCCTGAGAGGCTCAGAAGGAGAACCAGTTCTACAACCGGAGAAGAAGAAGAGTTTCAAGAACTACCACCTCCAACCAGGTCAATAAGGACCATAATAAGGGAGGAATCATCATCCATTCCATCATTTCCACCATCCTCATCTTCATCCACTTCACCTTCATCCAATTCTAAGATTGGTCCCATTCCAAAACCCCAACCAGTCACCCATCAACCATTACCACCTCCACTGATGGATTTCCTGGCAAATAATCCATCCCCTCTAACCTTCAACAACTACAATGTTATGCCCAAGAATCTTGAGAATTTTTGCTCGAAGTTTCACACGTGATCCAAATAGGACAACAAAAGATCATAGTAGGATCTTTCAGACTTGTATGAGAGATAGGGGGATTAATCATGAGGATGTTGCATGCAAAATTTTCCCCTATTCTCTAGGAGAGGAGGCCTTTTATTGGTACAATCATTTACCTGTTGCATCCATCCATAACTGGGCTAAACTTGAGGCCCCATTTTTGCTAAATTTTAAGATTCCTATTAGTGCTAGTGAGATTATTATGAACTTTACTAGGGTAAAGAGAGAGGTCAATGAACCTATAGGATCATTCAACAATAGGTTTCACCATGCATACACTAGATTGCACGGACCTTATGCTGGGGATGATGCCTCCGCTGTAGAGATGTACTTTGAAGCCCTAGATAGTCTCACATCAACCTTCCTTAAGTGGAGAAATAACCCTCCAACTACCCTGCTCACTGCATATATAGAGGTTGTTAAGGTCAACACAGACATGAGACAACACTTGTTAGGACCCCTGCCATCTCTAAGACCTGCTGCTCACCCGAGCCAAGTCCAATCTCCCAACCAGGCTTTGATTAATCATACTCCCCTTATGAATCTTGTTCCGCAGTTGCCTCTGGTCCCTCACCCAGGTCTTCCAATAAACCAAGTCCAACCAATGCTCGGTTATCCCCAACAAAATTCTAACCATCCCCTCCATTCACAATAGTAAACTGGTTTCCCTACATATTTACAAAACTTAGAAGTTTTGAATCAGTCTAATGGTTCTGGGGGAGTGCCAGGATACCATCCAAACATTGTGAATCTAGTCCCTTACAACAATCCTGATAAAGAAAGGTTAGATGAGCTGACTAAGCAAGTGAAGAAGCTGAACATGGAGGTAACCTAGTTGAGGAATCAGAATAGACAACTCCAAGCTAATCAAAAGAGCATGCAATCAAGTTAAAAACAAAGGGCAACACTATGACAAAAATCAAAACTTTGAAAGGGGACAAGGTTTTGGTCAGAACTTTGATAGAACTCAACAAGGTGGAGAAGGATTTGAAATAAGACAACCACCTAGGTAGAATAGGACATGGAACACTGGGACTAACAATGGGGGAGTCCCCACTCCACTGGATCCATCTTCCAATCAAGAGAAACCTCCAGGTGGTGTGTACTTAGCAAAAGTTGCTTTGTCTGGATGGTGTAGAGTTGATAAGAAAAGTCAACACTCTGAGCTTGATTGTCCTAAATTTTAGACTGCTACTTCCATCTTTCAATATGAAGTTGGAAATAAGTCCACTGGCCAAGAATTGGTACACTCAAATCCTTATGATTCCCCAGTATTGGTGTTGAATCACACCCCTTTTCCAAGGGATGAGGAGAATGAACCAGAAGAGGAGTTAAGTAGCTAGAATGGGGAGATAGAACAAGTGCTCAATGAAGATGAAATATCTCAACTATTTAATAAAGAAACTGAGAATGACAATGGCCCATTAGATGAAGAAGAGGTTGATGTTGAAGAAGTATAGATGTTTCAACAACCTGTCAGAAAGTATGATCTGAGGAGCAAGCCCCATAGGAATCCACCAGCTAGAGGTCCATTCACTACATCTACCCCTCCACACAATTTTACTACTCTACCAGATCCACATGCCAATAACAATCTATTCTACCCTCAGGTGCCAACATAATACTTTACAAAAGAAGGACAACCAAATGTTTCCAAAGGAGACAATGCTAATGCAACAAAAGATAGGAAAATTGGTCATCCTAAGGAGGTCCACACTGACATGAATGTGGAACAACTGGGAGAGTATGTCACTGAGGATTTTAGGAAAGTGAAGGTGAGTCTTTCTACTTTCGAGTTGTTAAGAGTTCCTGAAATCAGAAATATAGTCCTAGGGTCCTTTAATTCAAGTATAGCAACGCCAAGAGTAGCAATCAATAAGGCAATTGGAAGGCCTCCTAGTTCACAAGCACCCAAAGGCCCTATTCAATCACAATATGGAGATAGGGGAAAATAAAAAGATAGGGGTTAGGTTGCACAAGTTGACTCATAGTTGAGTTTATTCCAAGGAAAAATAGAAACCCCTCCTTTTCTTATTTCTATTCGTATATTTGGTAAAAATCTGCACAATTTTCTACTGGATTTAGGGGCATCCACAAATGTTATGCCATTTTCTTTCTCTAGGGCTCTTGGTATTACCCCTATAGCTTCTCAAAAGAAGGTCACCCAATTGGAAAAAATAGAGGTGAATATAGTAGGAGAGCTGAACATGATTCCCATGCAAGTTGCTTAAGATCCTATAGTCCAACAATACTTAATATTTAGGTAGCGGACATTCCTGACACTTATGGTCTGATCTTGGGTAGAAAATTTACCAAAGCACTGAATGGATATACATCCAAAGACCATTCTCACATGTGGCTCCCCTGGAAAGGAGTCCCAAATCAAATTAGAATTGAGAGAGAACCTAGAATGAAGTATGTCATTACTGAATATCAGAATACTTCAAATGAGATACTGGTATCAGAACTCAGTATGGGGAACTATGTCCTAGCCTCCCTTGCTTCAGACACAGAGGAAATCTTGGTCCTGCAGAGCTCTTTTGGTGAATCCACATCATAAGCCATCAATTTCAAGGCATTGTTTAAACAAATAGAGGAACTTGATAATCAGGCAGATAGACAACTCAGTTTGCTAGATAAATTCCAAGAGTTTATCCAAAAATGTGTAGAAGATCATATTCAGCTGGGTAAAAATATGAACTTCGAAGAGTTTCTTCTTCCTAGTTGGTGCAGAGTTCACAATTCTTCTCATTCTAAGCTGGAATGTTGCTTATATCAAACTACAGTAGGGAAAATACAAGGATACATTAACACAGCCCTAGCTGTTAAGATAAGCATACATAGCATTCAAAATGATCTAAATGGAAAGAATCCAATGCCTCCTGAAGAACCTCCGAGTATCAGCAAGGACAAAGGTGTCTCAAGAAAAGCAGGAGCTAATGGCTATTGGGCATTAAGGTTTGATGGATCCAAATCCAAGCAAGGTGTTGGAGTAGGGCTTGAGCTGATTAGTCCCTAAGGTAAAACCTACTTTTTTGCTCATAGGCTCCAATTCCAGTGCACTAACAATGTAGCTGAGTATGAAGCTCTAGTCCATAGGCTATTAATGGCATTAAAAAAGAAAGTTAAAATTTTGCAAGTATTTGGAGATTCTGAACTAGTGGTCAGGCAAGTAAGGAAACAATACTCATGTCATGACAAAAGGATGGCTAATTATAGGCACAAAATATGGGATCTTATTGAAGGATTTGATGCCTTCAACATTCAACTCTAGTCCAAAGTAAGAATCAAACTGCTGATTCTCTGACACAAGCAACAAGTACATTGCAGCCCTTATCACTTTCAGGCTTAAAGAAATTCACTGTGAAACTTGTTCCAGTACCCTCAGTGCTTGACAATGTCACCAATTTTTTAGGTATTTGAAGATGATAAGCATATTCTTGATTTTATCACTAGTTGTGATGTGTTTGCTTCTCAAGTGATTGATGAGGTTGAGCCTCAAGAGGCTGAAATGGACTTGGAAGGAGTCCTCAATCTGAAGACTAATACCATCCCAAGAGGCATGGTGCAATTGGAAAATATCTTTGATCTAGATAGGATAAGAGATCAGGAGTAGAAAATAAAAGGGGAGTCCCTCAATTGTCAGTGTGAAACATACAACATGGGGACCCAAAGTGATGTCAAAAATGTCTTTATTGGTAAGGTGTGCACCCCAGAGGAGAGACAAGGAATCATTAATTCCTTGCACACATATTAGAATGTGATAGCCTGGAGTTATGATGACTTGAGGACATATGGTACTTTGATCATTACACATACTATTCCCCTCAAGTCAAAGGTTAAGCCATTGAGGCAAAGAAAGAGACCAATTAATGCTCTGCTGGAGCCCATTATTCAGAAGATAATGTAGAAGCAACTTTCAACATGAATCATATTTCTAGTAAGACATTCAACATGGGTTGCAAACTTGGTTCCAGTAAGAAAAAAAATGGAGAAATCAGACCGTGTGTTGATTTCAGGAACCTGAACAAAGCATTAGAAAAGGATAATTATCTTGTCCCTTCATTGGATGAGGTGCTTCAGATTGTTAATGGATCTTGGATGATGTCCTTTTTGGATGGGTACTCTAGGTACAATCAAGTTATGGTGCAATATGAGGATAGGCACAAAACTGCCTTTACTACAAAATGGGGAACTTTTTCTTACAAAAGAACGCCCTTTCAAAAAAATCAATACTGGAGCTACATTCCAAAGAGCAATGGATATTGCCTTTAAATACATAATTGTCAAGTGCATCATCATCTACATGGATGATTTGATAGTCTTTTCCAAGAAGAGAAGTGATCATGTTGCAAATTTATGCAAGGTATTCTAGAAGTGCAGGGAATTTGGCATTTCACTTAATCCAAAGAAGTGCATCTTTGGAGTCACTGAGGGAAGGCTGTTGGGACATGTTATTTCAGAACAGGGCATTGCCATTGATCTTGAACGAGTGGAGGCTATACCTGAAAATTCAACCCCCTACAAGCAAGAAAGAAATGAAGTCATTCTTTGGGAAGATTAATTTTTTTAGAAATTTTATCACTGGATTTGCGGAGATAGTCAAGCCATTGAATGCCATGTTGAAGCTAGAAGCAAAGTTTGAATGGAATACAGAGGCTAGGCAAGCATTTGCATAAATCAAGAGAGCTATTATTGAGGCCCCTATTTTGGTGAAACCTAATTATGCTAAGCCATTCTATATCTATTCATTTGCCTTTGATCACTCCTGTGCTGGCTTGCTGACACAAAATTCTAATCAAGGGAATGAGCATCCCATAGCATTCATGAGTACACATTTGAAAGATACAGAACTGAGATATCCTAATGTTGAAAATAAATCTTATGCCTTGATCTGAACTGTGAAGAAGTTCAGACACTATATACTAAGAAACAAGGTCTTTGCTATAGTCCTTGATCCTGCAGTCAAGTTGTTGTTGATGCAGAATGAATTGGGTGAACGTAGAGCCAAGTGGGTAACTATGTTACAAGAGTATGATATTGAAATTGAACCCATGAAGTTGGTAAGAGGGAAAAGATTGACCAAGACAATGGCAGAAATGGGTCCTGACCTTGTAGCCCAACATTATAATCTTGAATATGTTTCTCCAGGGGACTGGTATGATGATATTCTCCACTATCTTTTGAACCAGTAGTGTCTTGGACACCTCAATGCAGTGCAAAGGAGAGCTCTACACTTGAAGAGTGGCAGTTTTATGATGAAAGAAGTTGTTTTATATAAGAGTAATCATGAAGGTGTCTACTTGAGATGCTTAAGCAAGGAAGAGGTAGGGAGAGTGATGACTGAATTTCATGACAAATATGTCACTGCCATGGTTCAACACCTTCCACTGCAAATTAGATCCTAAGGGTAGGCTATTACTGGCCTACCTTGTTCAAGGACACACATAACCACGTGAGAACTTGTCATGCATGTCAGACTGCAACAAACAGGGAGAGGTATGCAACTCTTCCACCTTGGCCTGTCATAGAGGTAAAACCATTCGCACAGTGGGGAATGGACTTCATAGGTCCAATCAACCCACCTTCATCTGTAGGCCACAGGTATATTCTTACTGTAATTGATTACTTTAATAGGTGGACTGAGGCTCTTGCATGCAAGCAATACAGTTCTAAAGTGGTAATCAATTTCATGGAGACAGGTATCATTAACCGCTTTGGTTGTCCATTATCTTTGGTTGGTGATAATGGTTATACATTCACATCATTGAAGTTTTCTAACCGGGCTTACGATCATGGAATTGCCATAAAATTTGCATCTAATTACTATCCATAGGGGAATGGTTTGGCTGAGTCTTCCAATAAGAACCTGTTGGCAGTCATCTGTAAACTACTAAAAAAGAACCCCAAGGATTGGCACATCCAGCTTAGATTTTCTCTTTGGGTAGACCGCACTAGACAAAAGACATCCTTAGGAACCTCTCCTTACCACTTAGTATATGGATTGGAACTTGTATTTCCCATCCAGCTAAAGATCCCTACCTTGAAATTTATTAATGAATATTATAACAATGAAGATAAGCATGAAGCTCGCTTGATTGAATTGTTACACCTTGAAGAGAGAAGAGATGAAGCCTTAGAAATCTTTGCTAGGCATCAAGGTGTAGTGAAGAGATGGTTTGATAGGAGAGCCAAGGTGAAAGCCTTTAGAATCTCTGACTTGGTTCTCTACTGGAATAAAGCCCATGACAAAAAAGGGGAGCATGGAAAATTTGACAGACTTTGGCTTGGCCCTTATCAGATTGCAGAGATTCTGGGAGATAATGCCTTCCATTTGAAAACCCTCACTAGAGAGGATATCTCACTGCCTGTCAATGGGTAGTATTTGAAGCATTATTTCCAGTCTTGAGCTGTTTTTAGCTCTGTCCTTGTACATAAGTAGATTAGGTTTCCTTTCTGCTATTTTTTTTTGCCGTGGTTAGGGTAGGGTTTCTTTTGGTTTTTCTTTGCTTGTTTGTTGCTCTGGTTTTGGTGAGGGTTGGTCTGCTTGGGTTGGTTTCTCCTATTGCTCTTCTTTTGATTTGGGGTTTTCTTACTTTCCTTTGGGCTTATTGCATCTATATAACTGGTTGCTTGTCTAGGGATTTTCTAGGATTTCTTTTACAAACACTAATCATCTTTTCAGAGTCATCCAACCTGGTGGAATTCCTTCATCTGATGTTGCATGGGTTGGGGATTAGAGTCACTTGGCTAGGTCAAATTTTGGAATGTATTTGGATCTTGTATCTTCACACAAATCTTAAGAATTCCAAGGCTGCATGTGGTCTTTAGGAGGTCTGACTGGGTGAAAAATCTTAAATTCTGCTCCAGTGTTGCTATGGTTCTCATCCTTGAGTGTGGGCTTCATTGCCTGCAAGGTAAAAAAGTAAAGCTTTAAAAGAAAATATCAAAGAGAATATCAAGAAAGAAAAGAAAAGAAAATATTGAAAATCAAAAGAAATGTTAGCCTTATCAGGGGTATCCTAGCATCTCTACCAGGGCTATGAATGCCTAGTTGGCAATAGAGCTATGTTAGGGAGGGTCACAGTGATAACCTCACCAGGGCTATGGATGCCTAACTAGTAGTGAGGCTCTATTTAGGTTGCTTTTGGAGTTAGAATTCTTATGTGGTCCTGTCAGACTGAGTTTGGCCCCTATTGCAACTTAGGAAAGGGAAATGAATGCATACTCACACACTTTGACCCTGGTGTAGGAAAGGTTTGCTTGCTTGTGATTTTAGAAACCAAAGATTCTAGGTTCATGATTCTAGTTTGTAATTGAAATTCTTTGGAGCATTTCCCTAGTGGAGTCGCCATTTATTGTGCAATTTTGCACACTCGCCCCACTGAAAGTAGGGACCCTCTCTTTTTGCCTGGTCTTCTGGCTATTTTCTGTGGCCTTCCTTGTGCTTGTCTTTGAAGGTCTTGAGTTTTTCATCCTTGGTGTTTTTTGATCCTTGACCTTGCATTTTTCTGCCTTTATCATGTTCTTTGAAGCTTATCTGATTGGAAAAATGCCCCTATTGTGATAACACTTTGAAAATTCTAAGTCTTGGGGGTCAATTTTGGGTTTTTAACTGATTCCAAGATTTTTCGTCCCTACCGGATTTCCCTGGCTGCTTGATTTTCTAGGTCAGGTTTCTTTTACACTACATTCGAAGATTTTGGGGTCTCATGGAATTTTTGCCTCCCTGAAATTTTTTGAATTGTCCCCTATTTCCTGATTTCCCTGGCCTCTTGGAAAACTCCACCAAGCTCTTTCTTCATTGCCTTTAGAAATTTCATTGCCTTCAGGAATTCCTCTTCCCTGTGGATTTTCCTTCCTTCTTGGATTCTTCCAAACTTTCCTTGCATTAGTCATTTTCCCAGGTCGCCTGTGTCGGTTTACCTCAATCCCACAGGGAAGCTTTGCCTTGGGCGCAATTGCGCGATGACACCGTCATGCCGTGAGGATCTATCTGGTTGACCATGGTTGTGCAGTGATCGTTAGCTCCCCTTTGGTCCTGTCGTTCAACTTGGTACCGTAGCAGTTAGTTAACCGGCCTGTGGTGGCGGTTTGTCGGGTGGCGTTGCTATTCACCTCGGTACCGTGGCAGTTGGTTGGTTGGTCTGTGGTGGCATGGTTTAACTGCATTACTGCAAGGTCATGTCGGGGAGCTTGGTGAGGCTGCAGGGAGCTCAAAGATTTCCTTCCCGGTCAGATTTTTCCAAAGATCTGTCAATTGCTGAGAATTGAGGGAATTCATGGCCCGATTGTTAATGGCTCTGCATTTTATGATGAATATGGATGATCTAACGTTACATCCAGGTGTTTCATGACTGATTAATCTATGAATGTTTGGATTTTGAGCCATTTTTGTGCTTCACTCATTGCAGTCTGTTTGGCCCAGAATTTTCTAAATTTCCTTCTTGAGCTAAAATTCGCAAAGGGGTGAAAATCTTGAAATTTGAAAGATGATGTTTTAACGATGTCCCAATGAATTCTAACTGCTCAAATGGATTTCCTTGATGATTTGATGTGATTTTCATGACATAATGACCCAATTTCTTGTGCTATACTGGTTGCTAATTATGGGTCTTTGCGTGTAGGCTAGATCAAGCAAGTTGTTGTAGCCATGAATGAGGAAGGATGGAGTGTGCGTGCTTCAAGCATGTTGCATGATTTGCAAGATTCACCTGAGTATACTTTGCGGCTGAAGACAAGTTAAGCTTGCTCGAGCAGTTTCTTTCTTCTGCTTCGGGTAGATAGAGCATTAATGGTGGGCATGGCTTGAGGGACTGTACCCTGACTTTGTGCGATCCCAAACCAATCTGAAGGGGCACTTCATGCATTCAATGCTAGGTGGAAAATTATTGCAGGCTATTTGGGCTGATCTGATTGATGACCCACTCTCTTCGTAACCTTAGCTTGGGGTTTGTACTGAATGTGAATTCTATAAGAATGGCATTCTGCCTCATTTGAAAGGGTTCAGTTAGGTTCAAAAAAGGTTCTTCCATTGACTGATAAAAATCAAAAAACTTGTAAAGAGTGGATTTAGCAGTCAAATAGCAGTAGATTTAGTAGTAGAGTAACATGTTAGAAGATTAGAAGCTAGTTTCACATTTCAAGAAAATGTTGTAACACAAACCATAATTGTTGCTAATTTGATGATTTAATACAAGTGGAGACATTATCCTATGATTGGTGCGTTCTTTGGATTAAATAATCTTGCATGGTTCTTGTTTTATCTTTGAAATTGATTTGAAATGTTTGAGTTTATCTTAGGTTTAGTTAATGATGCTTGTGGTTTAATGTTTGGAGTGTTGTAGTAGTCTCTAGTTCATACTTTGGGTAGCTTCTTAATTGTGGGAATGTTGTGCAAGGTCAACCTGTACCTGATACTTAAGTGTTTAGTTCAATTTTAGGCATTTGTTCAGTTCCATTGAATGAACGTCTATGGTCTAAAAATATTTAACACCTCGTAAGATTGCATTATTTTCTATAAGATTGTAGGTATAGCCTGGGTTGAGTAGGGAATTAGTTTAAGAGATTGGTCCATTCCAAGTATTTCTTCATTTTTATTATTGATTTTAGAAGTAGTGTTGATCTTAAGACTTCTAAAACCCTCATCTTTTGTTATTTGGTTAGAACTAGAAATTTAAGCATCAACATATCTTAAAATCTGATGAGTTTAAAGCTTCTAGTGTTTGTTCGTAAGGTCCCTTTGTGATTACCAACATTTTCACATTTATCACTGAGTTTGTTCCACTGCATTGTCATGACTTGACACCCGAGAGACCTTGGGGTTATGTCTTTTTTCCTAGAGATCAACCTTTCAAGAGAGATAGGATAAAATTTATTATGTCCGAGTTGTTGTTGTGCATAAAACACCAAATAACACTCACTTATAGAATTAGCTAACAATGATTCGACAAGTCTGCAAGTGGAAACATGGATCTCAAATCTACCATCAAAATTGAAAAAGTAGAGTAGGACACCCCTAAAAGGATCCAAACACCCTTAGGTGGCATTGTCCTCATATTCAGACTAATATCAAACTTTTAAGATAGGTACACATCACTTTTCCCTTCCCAGATCTACTTACAAATATTTTTTTTAGTTTGACAATTATCGATATCTTGCAATTTTCATATTAGGGCATCTTAGAATAAAAGTTCTTTGTTTGGTTACAAAATCACATCAAATTCATCATTTTTCAGATTTTGGCATCTTAGGATCAGTTAATTATCACATTTTAGATCTATAAATTGCATTCAAATATCTTCAACATTATTGTACACTTGCATTTTCCATCACATTGGCATAAATCATGAAAATTCTAGAAAATATTCATTATTAAACAAATTTGCAAGCAGACCCACAATCCTTAAACATCATCATACATGGTTAAACTTTCAATTTTCAAAAACTCTATCTAAGAAATAGATGCCCTTAGGCGCCTTTGTCTTGCTATTCTTAGCTAAACAAATTTTTACCCAGATCTCTATCTCTATGTGCTCAATCTATTTTTTTGTTGGGTTTCTGATTTGGAACTTTAAAAAGGTGTTATTGCATGAGAAAAAAAGGTATCATTTTTCTTAATTAGTTGCCAATTTGGGAAAAATGGTTGGAATTTAGTGTTGGAAATTATTAGTTCTATAGGACAATTGTTTACATCATGTTCTCATTGCAAAAATATTTTTTTGTCATAATGTGTGTTTTATTGTCAGATCTTGTTAAAAATTTCAAGGAATTTTTGATACAAGCATGTGAAAATGGGTTTGTTTCTCCTCTTTTGTTATTTTTCATTGATCCCTCTCCCACTATCTCTCCTAATTGTGAGAGTATCTTGGCACAAGAGTATGAAATCATTGATAAAATTATAGATTACATAGACAAATATGCTAAGTGACATTAGATTCCCCCTCAATAGAAGATCATCAACAATAATTCAAATTCGTTGAGGTTAGGAACACACAATTGGTTATTAGATCTCTTTTGATTATTAGACCTCATAAAAATCATTTCAGACCTCCTAAAAGTCCTATAATTATTGGACCTCCTAAGTCACCTCTCATTATAGGACCTCCTAAACCTCATGGCCATATCCTAATATTTTCAAAACAACTTATGAGTAATCATGTGTCACAATAAATAAGTTATCATACTATAACTCACACATATAACAATATAAACAATAAGCAACCAAAATAAACTCCAACATCCATTCTATTTACTGAACCATACCTCCCACCTACACCTAATATCAAAGAACGTAGTGGCAAAGAATATGATCTTGTTGAACAACTTTGTAACACTCCTACTAAGATCTCCTTGTGGAATATAATTCAAACACCATTTGTTTATCATGGAATGCTTCAAAATGATTTGCAAAAAGTTGTTGTCCCTCCTAATATGCAACCAATTGATATGAAAAATTTGATTGAGAGTATGAATTCACCTAGTATAGAAATTGTCTTTCATCAAAATGAATTACACCCTTTTGAAACACAAAAAAATGAGGCCTTGATGATAATGGCTAATATTAACAAGATTGGGATTAGACATACCCTTATTGACAATGGTTCAAGGATTAATCTTTGTAGTGTAAATATTTTGGATAAAATTGGAGTATAAAAAAAATTAATTCAACCCATTGAGATATCAATCAAAGGTTTTGATAACGTGGAAAAAAAACTGCTTGGTGTGATGACACTACCTATTAAATCTGGTAAGGTTGCATTCAGAAATATTATCCATGTCATGCCCAGTGACCTTTCATACAATCTTCTTTTGGGCAAACCTTAGATTCATGAAATTAAATGAGTGTCTTCAATGCTTCATCATTTAATAAATTATACATACAACAGTAAGATTTAGATGATAAAATTTGATCCTAAATCTAAAAAAATGTTTACAAACTAAAATAGGAATAAAGAATCCTCTTAGAACATTGATACCAACTACAAAATTGGAACCTTTAAAAATTGAATAAAAATATGAGTGCCTTTCATCCATGACAAATTTATTGGATGATGATTGGGGATCATTAGATTTTACACCTACACTCATGGGGGAATATAAGATTACACAATCAAAATTAGAAAAAGAAAAGAAGCCTCAATGATATCAACGCAACCTATCCTTGAATCATCAAAAACATTCACAACTTCTAGCAAAGAGGAAAACACAAATTACACATCCACTTATGATGAAACTAATTATGAGAATCCACCTTCTTCAAAAGAAATGGAATCCATTTATGAAAAAGGCTATCAACTTTTGAAACAATTTGGCTATAATGGAAAAGGATGTGGTGTAAGAGAACAAGGAATTCGTGTTCCCATAGATCCCAACACACAAGAAAAAACAAGAGGTCTTGGTTATTATCCTTCAAAAATAATGAAAACATCAAAAATATCTTCACTCAATCATACAAGAGATGAATAGCATTAGTTTTTGCTCCTTGCCATGTGGTAGTTGTAGTATCATAACATACTCACTACCATGCATGTCAGTATGAACTAGGCTTTTATGTAATCATATTTCATTTTGCAAGGAGCAACAAATCATCATCCATCCTAGGATCATCTTGTGTTAGTTGTATTCCTTCTAGAAAGGGATCCCTTTATTTCTCCTTAAGTACATTAAAATTTTAAGGGGGGCATATAGTCCCCCGCTCATCATTTGCTAAGGTGTGACCTTTCATATATTGAGCAAAGCCCCTTTGTTGTTTTTATAAATCACCTTTTGTGGTGGTGTTGTTATAAAACCCCTTGAGGTTTTGGCCTTATCTTTTCATCATTTATGTGCCTCCTTAGGTGAGTTTGTGCACCTCCTTAGGTGAATTTGGTATTTTTGCTTCACTTTGTTCATAGGTGTTGAACTCAATGTCATGTCAACATAGAATCTTGATCATTTTATTGCACCTTATCAAAGTTATCAAGGAGTATAACTTTTGGTATGGTTGACATGGGTGCACACCTAGTAAATAATGGAATTCACTAGACCTATTGTATTTCTCATTTTACTACCTTGTCTTGGGGGCTCACCTAGTGAATATCAAACTTCACTATCCTGTGTTGCCTTCGAGTTTGTGAATCACCTAGAAAATACCATACTTTTCTATTGTGTGTTATGAATGCCTTAACATGGCCGCTGAGCAAACACAACTAAATATTTCCAATAGAGCTATGTATTTCATGAGTGTTTAGAATAATACACCTTGCTAGCCCTGTGAAACTCATCATATTGCATGGACACCTAGCATAACACAACTTTCTAGCTGATAGATCTATGTAGCTCATGCATGATTTTGTATAACACATCTTGATAGTCCTCATGGGAGCATTCCTTTGTTCGATGGATTAAATTTGGTATTTGAGACATTTTAAGACTGAGGTCTCTTTAACTTACTGAATCGAGTCCATTTAATACTAACCTTGTTTCTTGTTGTGTCTTCTTCATGTTTGCATTGTATTTGCATCATGTTTATGTTCATTTCATTATCATTTATATATTTTTTAAGGAATGGATTCGCTACTCCCAAGTCCCAAGACAAACTGGATCTAAAGGGAGCAAATAGCCCTCAGTCACCTTAATGTACAAAGCTCAAGTGATGGAGGTACAAGATGAAAGAGATTGGAAAATCATACTTGAAAGAGTCTTTGATATGCTTTCGTATAGACTTCAAGGACTGAAAGGGCATATTTCATAGGTCTCTAGAACAAGCCAAATATCTCTCATCCAAAGGATGTCAATGTGAGATTCAGACAAAAGCATGACACACTATCATCTTAGGGACACGTTGGTGTCTCGTAAAGACAAAGAGTTAGACTTGTAAATAGAAACTCATGGATTATACTATCTACCCATAATTCGAAGTTTGACTATTTTACTAAGTTAATTAAAAGCATAAATGAAGGGAAATGACAACAAGAAGAATACTTTACGAATCCAAACTAAATAGATCGAAATGAAAAAGAAGGTAAGATATCAACTCACGAGAGGTCTTATGCTATAAGGCCTCCAATAATGCTTCACATGAATGACCTACACAAGTAGGATGAGGAAAAGTGTTGGGGCTGTTTTGAGGTTTTTCATAGTTAAACCCCCATTTTGGTGTTTCCACCTCCACATACAACTAGATAGATAGAAAATAGGCAAGACACATAATAAAATAAACAAGATGTGTGATAAAAGAAAACCCCACTATGGAGGAGAACCTGCTTCAAAAATAAATAGATGAGACAAGATATGTTAGCAAATAGACAAGACAATATAATTCAACATGAGAGTGTTACCAATAGTTTGTGGCTCCCTCTTGGCTTGATAGATGAGATGTTGAATTATTGCAAGAGATCCTTGGTTGTTGACGAGACATGAATCTGGTAGAGCTTTACCATAGAGAAGAGATGTAGGAAAGAAGTGATGCAGGGCAAGGGTGGACAACTCAAAACAACCTCAATCAACCAATATTGAAACCCTAAACATCACTTGTTGGGTTTTTCCTCACAAGGCTTCAATCCTTAAAGCCTAAAACATGGGGCATCAATTTGGTTTTTTTGGTCATAACTTTCATTTTAGACCTGCTACTAAAAATGTAAGTCCTATTTAGAATACCCTTTTGTACCTTACTAAATATATCTCAAAACTAGGGTAGGGTCCTTTGTACAAAATCCTTCAAAAATGGACTTTTCTCTTCCTGAATAGGCCTAAAACATGAAAAATCAGACCTAGGGCATCACCAAAACATGTGCCAACAAAAACCTTGGAACCTGAAATTTTGAGGAATTAAAATATATATAATGATAAGTCATTCCACCAATTTTTTAGGAATTTATACTATGGGAATGGCAAGATATGCATTTTACAAGTCCACTAGGAACCCTACCTAGGATAATGGACTATTTTTAGAAAAATGCTTGTAACTTCTACAAAACTTAATGAAAATCGATGAAAAAAAAACCAAAATTCAGAGGATTCATGTTACAACACTATCCAATAGGTTTTAGAGTCATTACTATTTTGTACAGACCATACCATTCACCAGATCAGGAAAGAATGCGTTCAAATTTTCAAAAAAATAGTGTTCCTTTATTGCTTTCTTTTTAAAACTTCAACCAACTCCTCTTCGACCATACAAGAAATTTTTAAAAAATTCCAATAGAATTCCAATGGTTCCTAACCACATTTTAACTTCCAACCATTCAACTTCCCATTTGACAACAAAATGTAAAGTTGCTTTGACAACATCTGTGCAACTTGACAATATTTTGCAACTAGACTCTAATTCACCCTTAAGCACTCAAACTAGACCTAAACAATCATAAAATGGTCTTATTAGACCTTATTACATGAAATCATCATAAAATAAAACAAAATGCTCTCTTTGGACTTTTGGAGGCATGAAGACCTAAGGTGCCCCTGCACCATACTCCCAGAGAAGAAAGATTCAAGCTCCACTTGAATGGAGGGTAGCAACATGAGAAGTATGCTTGAAAGATCTTAACTGATGTCTTGATATCCCTGCATATTACCTTCTTTAAAATAGACCCATGTGTGCTTCATATTTACTAAAGGTTTCTTGAACACTTGGAAAAGACAACTATATAAACTATGTTGCAAGTCACCTTCCAAAGATACCTTGTGCAATGACAGATAAAATTGATCAGTCTTCCTAGTAGATTTCTCACTCTTCCTCCTGAACTTAGATAATAAAAATGGAAACATTGTCCTTTGAAACTATTTGTTTAACACCATCACTGGTTATCCCTTCTTTTCCCTATTTCTCACACTCTTTTAGTGACCTTGTCAACATGGAAACATCTGATTGAAGGATCTTGGTCTAAAAATCTACAATAGCAACTTGATCTTCCCCATCAACATCCCTCTCTACTGTCATATTAGCAAACAAAAAACTCCTTGCATCCTCAAACTCAAATGGTAAATGTGTACCATGGTGGACTAAATGGAAAGCTCTGTCCTTGCATTCAAATAATTGAAAATTTGAACCCTGCAACTCACCTTGCACATTAGACTCAAATGCACTCTTTTCAAACAACTATAAATGATTGATACTTGGAATTGGGAATAAAAAATGTGAAAACTCATCCATAACGATTTCTATGTCATCCTTCAACATGATTTGGATCTCCCATGGAAAATAAAATATGTCAACTGCTATCATGACAGTCTGGGGTCTGATCATGATCTCAAAATCCACCCTTTCCTCCTTTATGGGATTTAGGAACTCTTTCTGACTCATTATCATCACACTTGCTCCCAATTTTGGGATTTTATTTTCCTTCTCTATGATTTGAACAAACTCCTTTTCACTCACCGAGATATCACTATAACCCATTTATGATTCATGACCTTCCTCTTTCTCAAATGGATTTTTCTCTTCATTCTCTTTAGAATAATCTTCTTGATAGGCCATTTGAGCCTCTTTCTTATTGGAAAATGCCAACCACTTGATTGTTCTGCCTTCTCAAAAAATTATTGCAACTCAAGTTCCATTATCTCTTGTATTTTTTCTTGAATTTATTTCATTTTCTCTAAGGCTTGTCTCAATTCTATTATCGCTTGTTCAATATCCCTCTCATCCTTCTTCTACATCTCACTTTTCTCTTTTCTCATCACTTGCTTCTTGCTTGGTACCTCCTTACTCTACAAGTCTCCATGGAATTTTCTCCTCAAATCATCCATTCTTCTTCTGCAAGCAAGTCTCTTTCACCTGGTTTCTTCTTATCTTCGTGATACCTCACCTTAGGCCTCTTTCTTTTCCCTTGGCCTAGTCTTTTGGCATCCAAGCTCTTCCTTCAACCTACAAAAAGACAAAACACAAACTCCAAAACTTTATTGCCCAGATCTTTGGGCTCTGATACCAATTTGATATAGATTAGGGGTGGAAAACTTGAAACAATCTCAATCAACCAATCTTGATTCCCTAAAAAATCACTTGGTGGGTTTTTCCTCACAAGCCTTCAATCCTTAAAGCTTAAAACATGGGGCAACAATTTGTTTCTTTTGTCATAAATTTAATTGTAGACCTACGACTAAAATTGTAAGACTTGTTTTGAATACCCTTTTGGACCTTACTAAACATATCTTAAAACTAGGACATGGTCCTTTTTACAAAATCCTTTAAAATAGACTTTTTTCTTCTTGAATAGGCCTAAAACATGAAAAATCAGACCTAGGGCATCACCAAAACACATGCCAACCAAAAGCCTGGAACCTGAAATTTTTGAGGAATGAAAATATATACAATGATAAGTCATTCCACCAATTTTTAGGAATTTCTACCATGGGAATGGCAAGAAATGCATTTTACAAGTGCACTAGGAACTCCACCTAGGATTCTGGACTATTTTTATAATAACGCTTGTAACTTCTATAAAACTTAATGAAAATTGATGAAAAAAAAACTAAAATTTAGAGGATTCATGTGCCAACACTATCCAACAAGTTTTAGAGTCATTACTGGTCCATATAGACCATACTATTCACCAAATCAGGAAAGAACACATTCAATTTCTTAGAAAAATAATGTTCCTTTATTGCTTTCTTTTCAAAACTTCAACAACCAAATCATCTTCGACCATATAAGAAATTTTAAACCCTTTCTAATAGAATCCCAGCAGTTCCTAACCACATTTCAACTTCCAACTGTTCAACTTCCCATTTGACAACAAAATACAAAGTTTCTTTGACAACATTTGTGCAACTTGAGAATATTTTGCAACTAGACTCTAATTCACCCTTAAACACTCAAACTAGACCTAAGAAAACATAAAATGGTCTTCTTAGACCTTATTACATGAAATCATCATAAAACAAACAAAATGTTAACTTTGGCCTCTTGGAGGCATGAAGACCTAGGGTGCCCTTGCACCAAGAAGAGAGTGAGAAAGCAAGTTGGTGAGAAAAATAGTAAGAATACATGAGAATGAAGGTGAAAAAGAGAGTTTTGTGAAGTTGCATGGGTGGGAAGATCCGTTACACCCGTAGTTCTGCCATGATGGTACGTGTCATGGGAAAAGTTCATGAGATTCCCTCATTTAAACTCAAAAAGTTCAAATATGCTAGCATGGTGCGTGGACGTTCACATACCTATAACATGCCTGTTGTTCTATGCAATAAATTTTCTAAGTTTTAACCTCAAGTAAATAGTTTAAGCATCTAACCATTATGAGCAATACAATTTTTCTTTTCAAAACTATAAAGATAGTATGCAATCTTTCCAAACTTTTCCATTGCATTATATCAAAGTTTACAACTTTCCAATGTAATGAATATATAGTACATGTTAACAAGATAAAATTTCTCTTTTACAATATTTCCATAGATATGGACACAAGATACATGAACAAGTATCCATAGAGGTTACTAGAAATAGATGTACGAATAGTCTAGGGAATCCCCTATCCAAATCTTGGTTTCCAACTGATGAGGAGAAGCATCACTCAAGAATTTTTCTACCAACCATGGACTAACTATGATCCCTTGCACATCTACTAAAATAATAGATGACACTACTCTTTGATGAAGAGATTGGTTTGGTAAACTCATAATAAAAATTGACCTTTTATGAGCTTGGTGTTGTGTCCTACATATCTAGATCTATCACACATTGGCTACAACCTACACATATGAAATTCACAGACTAGTCTGTAAAATTGGATCACAATGATTGACAATGTAAATAGTGGAAACTTACACTACTTTGACCAAAGTATTCATCACCCAATACTTCGAGTGGACACCATATACTTCACCCACCTTCCTAGCTCGATTTGTATTGACCATTCTTAATCTATGCATAGACTATCCCCTTCACTGGATTATCCTAACCCCAGGAATAACCTATTACCTCTATGTTTAACTAACACATATACTAAGTAAACCATATCAACTCTAAGACTTAGCTAGTTTAAACATTAGCTATGCAAGCTATATCCCCAATATAGTGTTTATTCCCACTATATCCACCCATTCCTTAATATGGAATATGTACAAACACTTCAAGCAATATAGATATTTATACTAAGTATAACAAGCTTCCTTTCACTTTCACAAAAATAATAGAATAATGTTTCCCTAATAAGAAAATAAACTAACTTCCTAAACAAAAAAAATAATGTAACATAATCTTTTCAAATATATAAAACAAAGAATAAAGAAAAATAGGAACAAACATGCCTGTTTATGTAATGCTCCAATTGATCGATTTGGTTTCCCAACATAGACTTCCCAAATTAGTAAGAAACTCCCAAATAACTTTCTCCCACTTTACCAAAGACTCACTCTCAAAATCCTCTCAATTCTCTTAAAAAATATCTCACAACTCAGGAAACCAGAATATAATAACTTAGCAAATCATATTAAGAATACAAATATGTGTCCCTATTGAGGTAGATATCTCCTCTATTTATACACAAAGATCAGAAACTAAAGGCTAGAAATAGGGTATAAAAAATGACACTTCTCATATCAAATGATTTGACTTAGCAAAATAAGAAAAGGTGGCAGCTAAAATTGATACATAGTAAACACATACACAACCATGGTGAATGATTCTCTACTCAAAAGGACAATAAGAAAGATAATAAAAAATGCAAGGTAATTTCCTTCTACAGGTGGACTTACTTGGCCTACTGCATACTTGACCATTTTTGCATATTTCAAAATGCTTCACATTCTGGAAATTCATATTGTTAAATAGACTTCTAATCGATTCATACCATTCTCAATTGGCACCACATTATGCCATTCATTCCCTATTACATGGGTCGTTGTTTGCTATTTGACCTGGTTGATACTTCCTATGCATTAACATTTACTGTTGTTTTGCTATTGACAAAGTCTTGGCAGCTATATTTACACGTTGAAAAGTGTTGGATACTAAGTGCTTTAATATGGCATTGTCCATATTTTATAATACAACACTTTAAATATTTTAACACTTATTAATATATGTGTTGTTTCAACTTAGTGCTATTCCCTTTATTACTATGATGTACACAATACTTAGCATAAGCTATGTTTTATATGCTATGCACTTGTTAAATAATTTAGTGCTATGAAAAACATTATCATATATATAATATATATGTGTATATATGTTTACATGTATATGTATATATATATCTCAATTCTCAAGTTTATATAATACATTATTTGATATACAAATATACATTCACATATTGATGTATGTGTGTGTATATATATTAACATACTAGTATGGACTTATCCTTTTTGTTAATACATACTCATAAGCTAATATATATATGTATATATTCATATACTATATATATACATATATATCACACCTTATATTTAAACACATATATTCATAGTCATATCGACTGATATATATATACATGGTATGTATATATGTATATATATGTCACCTTTTCTGAATAATATTCCCATACATATGTGTAATCCATTCATGAGCATGCATAGATATGTCTATCTACGTATAGTTATGCACATATTTACTTATGTGTGTGAGTTTATGTTTGACACACATATATATATATAAATATATATACATTTTATGTATTTATATCCCATTGATTAAATATAAATACATAAAGAACAACTCACACATTTCAAAGAGACTCAAAACTTAGACTCCTAAGTAAGAACATTCACAAATTAAAATGCAAGCAAGACTAAAGATAACTTACTATTTCCCAACTATTATCTCGACTTGACCAAACTAGAAGTGTGTGTGTGAAAGCTCAGTTAGGTCTTTATCAAAGGTTACCAAATCAAGTTCTTCTCCCTGAGTGATACTTACCCTCTCTTTAGGAGGCTTAATACTATTGTTTCATCCAACTTTACACTTTGTAATGGTAGTTAGTTGAAAACAATACATTCACTTGCACCATATATTTTCATAATCAAAACATTTCATAACATCAAATTAATTCAACTTTATTCTTCATATTTATAAAAACCATAAAGCATAAATACACTCCTCTAAAGAATTTTCACCCAACTAGGTAAAAGTAAATAAGTAGTAATGCAACAGGGTGTAACAATACCGCATAGGCATCCAACTCACAAATTTGCAAGAAATGAGGTGGAACACTGGTAACGCTTTGTCATTGTTCCTTATGGAGTTGAAATCATGAGATTTTGACTCATAAGGTTCTTGTCATAAATGCGACTAGGCACCATAAATGTGGTGGGATAAATGTGTAAGTGTGAAATTTCCACGGGGTGCAATTTTACAACACTACAGTTTGCCCCCATTTTAGTGAACTGATTTTTGAGAAAAATCATCCACACTAAAGTAGAAAAGAAAACATAAGTGCAAGAATGAAAATTTGAAAATTTTACAAATTTATGTGCAAAAAGGATATTGTAGAGGCCATAGAGGTCGAGTAGGTGGATACTCACAATGCCCCCAGTGATCAATCTCAGCAAGAAATTGCAACACCAAATGTGAAGTTTCATTTTGCAAAACTCAAATATAGGTCAGTTGAAAAAAGATACAACGAGAAGAATGCTTAAGAAAAATTTGGTGATTCAAAAGAAAAATATGATGAAGAGATGAATATATGCCCCCTCCTATTTTTTCCCCTGGCTAGGTGGGGTGAAAACAAGAAGGATGTGAGGACCACATCCATTGAGAAAAATGGGCCAAAAATGACATATATATACTTGGGTGGGCTCACAAAAGGGTCATTTTCACTATTCACAGTGAGGAGTTTGTTGAATTTTGTGAGAGAAAAGCTAGCAAAATTCCTTGCAGACATGACTACATAGCCTTGAGGATCAAGTAGCTCTATACAATCATATTTGAGGGAGGCAAGGTCGATGAGGTATGAGGAATTTGACCATACTTCATGTTTTTAGTGCATTTTTATCTTTTTCCATTTTAAGAGTAGCACAAGCATCCAATTAGTACATTGTCATCTCAAAATCAAGTTGGCAACTTCCAACCACACTGGAGTCTGCCGTGTATGGTGTCGATGGGAAGCCTTTGGCCTTAGAAACTAGTGTGTCACATAGATTTCTACACAACGTGCCTCCATCCTAAAGGCTTACTTAGAATTTTTTTGATTTAGAGATAAAACTTTATTATGTAGATGGATTTGATGTGAATTTTGTTTCTACTGCACGAGTGGATTGAGATCAAAGAGCATGGTGACATACACATTCTCACTATGTTTCACAATCAAAGAGAGAGGATCCATCCAGATGATGAGGATCTACTATGACATGTGGGCCTATAGTGGGCCTACATAATGCCACAAATGCACTACCATCCTATGATTTTTATGGCACTCATGGAGCTTTAGAATGTAGATACATCTTCCTTCCACCTACCATCAAGAGAGATGACCATCATGTTGGAGGATGTGTATCAGATCATCGGGCTACCCATTTGTGGATGATGGGTGGCTTATGAAAAGGTTAACACAACACTAGAGGCCCTAAAGGGCTAGTAGTATTGTGCCAGACAGATAGAGCTCAAAGATACCATTGACCACATCTACATGTGGTGGTTGGAGTAGGGGTGAGTAGCCATTCTACTCATCTATAGAGTGATGGTTGTTATAGTTTCCCTCCGAGTCACAATGGATGGACAAGGCTCTCACCTACATGAGGTCCTCATCCATTGCATTTGAGTGATGGAGGATTACCAAATTATCTTCACTTGGGGTCAGAGCATGCTTGCTCACTTGCACCATGCCTCGGGTGATACATCCGTTATGAGTTTTTTCAGTCTTATAGCCTACACGCTCCCATAGGTGTGGGAATTCAGACACATCACATGCACTTGGCCAATTGGGTTTCCTTAGTGTGTAGCACCTGGTACACTGATGGTACATGTGTACTCATTGGTACATAACTGGAGATATGTAGAGTTCAAATTTGTATGGATATAGTTTGATTCTTTGCGATCACTATTGGAAATAGGTGCCTCAAATTTACTAGCTTGATCGACTTCTTGGAGCAGTTGTGATTTTTTCCTTCTTCGGCTTGAAATTTAAACTTTGGCAGGAAATAGTTTCCTAACCTAAGTCGTGAGGTTCTAAAGTTTCATAACCTCCTAACTTAGTGACATTGAGGTTCTCTTTGTTGTCGGTGAGTCATGAGTTTTGAGAATTTCGTAACCTTCGACAAGAGGTTCAAAAGTTTGGGTTTTCAATGACTTAGCAACTTTTTCAGAAGTCGTAGGTTTCGATAACTTCATAACCTTTGACAAAGGTTTTGAATTTTGGTTTTCTAGTGACTTAACAACTTTGTGCGAGAATTGTTTTGATAGTGGTGATGTGGTGTCACAATGGATGTGGGGACCACAGTTATAAGTAAAACATCATCAATGTATTGGTTGAAGGTGTTTTGATCGACAGTTGTGATTAAAACAATCCAACGGTGCCCACTAACCCTGTGCCCCTTGTGTTGGGTCCTAACAAAATTTCATGGGGTGTGCGGGATTGGCTAAGTGGTGTATGTTTTCTGACTGGGTGACTTGACATTTTTTGACTTGGTAACTCATGAATAATGTTGTGGTGGGACTCGACTAGTGGTAGGTTAGAGAGTGGTGATTGGTTGTTGAATGTTAACGGATTGAATGATGATTACTTGGCAAGTTATGTGGATTTTGAAATGATTTTGGCAGGGCTGTGAGATGGTTGAAACCATATTGAGACTATTTTTTTGCAACAACTGAATCGATTGGTTTCCAGGGATGGCTTGGAATGTAGATCAAATGGAAATACTATAAAGCAGTATGCATTGTAACGGTTGGTAACATTGTATTGTCGATTTTGATAGTGAGGTTGATCAAATAAATAAAAAATGCTGCTGGAGGTGATACGATGAGTTAACATTTGGGAGCATAAGTTCTTAACTCTGTATGTAAACATTATTTACTATAATACAAAGTGACTTTTCTTGGTGTGCGGGGTTTTCTCTTGTAGGGGTTTTCCCAAGTAAAACTAGTGTTCAATTTTGTGTGTGTTATCTAATTGGTTTACTCTTTTTTTCTATTAAATGTGCATCTTAATGATTGTAATTCAAATTAAGTGAATTTTTTTGCACTTATTTCTTGTGGATTTTGCATTTGGAAGGCATTTCCGCACTAAGCTTTCCTTAGAAGTGGTATCGGATCCTAGCCAATTGTGCTATCCTTGTGGGTAGGGATGGTTTTTTGTGCTAATTTTTTTTAGTGGGAGTCTTGCAGAGAAAATTGATTGTCTTGATTAAAAATTGAGATAGCAAGAACAATAGGAAGAGTAGAAATTGAAAATTTTAATGGCAGCAATTTTGAGTTGTGGAAACTCAAAATGGAAGACCTGTTGGTGGATAGAGATCTCTAGATTGATGTGTCTAGAACTAAACCCTTAGGTATGAAGTAAGAAGATTGGTACCTCACAGAGAGAAAATCCAGAGGATTGATAAGACTTTGTTTGGTATACTTTGTTCTATTAAACGTCCATGAGGAAAAGATTGCATCTTCATTATGGAAGAAACTTGGTGATATTTATCAGGGGAAGTCTCTGGTGAATAAATTATTCCTGAGGAAGAAGTTATACTCCTTGAAGATGGAGGAAGGTGCATCTATAGTAGACCATATGAATTCTTTTAATATGATTGTTTCTCAATTGACATCTATAGGTGTAAAGACTGATGACAAGGATCGATGTATGCTTTTATTGTGTTCCTTGCCCGACATGTGGGACCATCTGGTGATGTCTATTAGAAGTACAACAACCACCTTTAAAATGGAAGACGTGTTTGCTTCATTATTTTCAGAAGAAATGCAAAGGAAATTGTAGACACATAAAAATGTTCTTGTAATCATTTTAAAATCATTTCACATTTCATTCAATTATCCATATATTTTAAATTTAGTTTCAGTTTTATTTTAATCTTAGTTTTTATTTTATTTTCAACTTAGTTTTAGTTTTATTTTAATCTTAGATTTATTTTTAATTTAATCTTAGTTTTGGTTTTAATTTTATCTTTAACTTAGATTTAATCTTGTAGTTTAAAGTTTAGATTAATTCTAATTAGTTCTTTATTTTAAATTGGTTTTTATTTGTAGATTAGTCTTTGATTTTAGATTAATTTCTAATTCTAGATCAATTATCCTTTAAATTAGAAATAGTTTTATGAGAATTAGATTTAGTTTTGACATTAGATTTTAGTTTTTGACTTTTAGTTTATTTTTATTTTTATTTTTATTTTTTAAATTAGATTTAGTTTTCTAACTAGATTTAACATTTTTTTTTAAAGATTTAATTTGTAATTTAGAACATAGGATTAATTTAATTTAGATTTTAATTTAGAATTAACTTTAATTATAATTTAGATTTTAACCTTCACTTTAGCTTTTAATTTTTAATTTAACTTTTCTCTTAATTTGTCTTTTAGTTTAAATTAGATTTAGCTTTTAATTTTAATTTAGATCTAATCTCTAATGTAGATTTAGTCTTTGAATCTAGATTTTGATTTTTTTAATTTAGATTTAACTCAATAATTTAGAGTTTATTTTATTTTAAACTAGATTCTAGGGTAAATGCTAATTTTATTTTATTTTATTTTTGTTTGATTGGGGGACTAATTTTATTAATTTGGGTTCTCTTGCAGGTTCGTTTGGCAAAGAATTGAAAATCAAAACATTCGCTTGTCGAAGAAAGGAGGCATGAGACTACTAATGAGATTTTGATGCAGGATGTTTGTCGAAGACATGAATTTGAAACCAATTGTCTTTTAGATTAGAAAAATTTTTAAATTGGTGCTTTAAAATGAACAACTGTCTTCTCTCACATTGGCTTAACTAGGGGTTCAAAGAACACTGTTTGCTATGCTTGAAGGTGGTAGGTGATTATGCTCTCACCTTGTGCAAACTAGGTGATTAGAAAGCCAGACCTATCTATTTTATGTGTCACCCCGACTCAATAATTGAAGTATCCTCTCCCCTTGCGCACTTGTGCGATCTTGGGTGTAAGAGAAATGACTATTGACTCTAGAACTTGGGCCTGCCTTGGTGGGAAAAAGTACTCACCCCAAGGCGACTCAAACCGGCAACAGAGCTTTTTTGCCAAACTACCCCCGACCGGTATATAAATGTGAAGCCTAAGGGAAAGCCTAAGATTACGAGTGCGGATATGTCATACAGTCCAAGTAGTACTCCCCAAAACCCTATTGAGCGTAACCTCTTTAGGCTGGAGTGCCTCCTAAACGGAGCTTAATCTTGTGCCCCGTGTATGGGCACTCGAACAGGGGTCCTGAACTAAAAACCTTTGTGTAGTTGCCAAAATCCTTCTATTTGCTAGCGCAACACCGGTCGGTGTGAAGGCATCCACATCTTCATAGTTTTTAGTAGAGGTGATCAATCTACCATGGGAGTTTCATGGGGGTTGGAAGCTTGGTTGGCCTGAGAAGTGAGTGCACTGTAAGGGGGAGCCCGTGCAACCAAGCTTCTGGATTCACACGCTAAGAATATGCGGTTGGGGAAACCCATGTCGAATCTAATAGATATTGTCCTTTCCAACCTCGGGATTTGTGCTTGTATTGTTAAACTCAAACACTTTGTTTTCTATGTCTTGCGTGTGTGTTCCAAAATAGACCTCAAATAAACATCATACCTAGTAACTTGCAACATCTCAAACTTTATAAACCTCAAAGGGTCCAACAACACAAACATACAATGTGAACCTATCACTTGGATTTCTTGGGGTCATCATCCTTCAGTTTTGATCTTTCAATCCTTGCATTCCACCTAGTCCTTGCATTCCATCTAGACTTTGCATTCCACCTAGCCCTTGCATATCCATACATATTCATATCCCTTTCATCCTAGTCCTTGCATATTACTAGTCTTGCATACATAGGTGACACTACATAGTCCTTGCATATAGATAACACTCCACCTAGTACTTGCATGTTCAAACCCTTTACATATTCATCATCGATCAAATAAAACCCTTAGCTTGAACTTAGGCTATTCTTCCTAGGTCTTGAAATCAAACCATTGGCTATCTATCACCCATATCACTTGAGGTTCATCATGCTTGAGTTAGGGAACATACCATTATCCTTGAGTAGGGCAATCCTTTTGGAGTCCATCATCTCCTACATACCTTCTCTTGATCATTGGTCCTTGTGTCTATCCATCATAACACAAGTAAAGCCTTTACATCATAACCAACTTTGGACCTAGAGTTGCCTTTGAACTCTTGCATTCTTAGCTATACCATACCTTACCACTTCCATATCTCATCTTAGAATCATATCCTTTTCATTGCATCCTAGTCTTAGGTCTCATACATTACCTTGGATTGAAAATCGAAACAATCAACTATGACCCCTAGAACAAGAGCAAAAATGTTTCATGAAGAAGGGAACCCTTGGGGAAGAGAATTTGATGGTGAAGATAACATTAGTGTTGCAACTAGAGAAACAAATGAAACTGATGATGAAGAAATAACCAAATCCGATATAGAAGAAGCACTTAAGGATCATAGATTCACTAAACTTCTTACGGAGGTAGTCAAACATAACCCACAACAATACTTCAAAGCCCTTGTTGATGAAGGAATCAAAATGCCTCCTGATTTTGACATGTCACTACTCACAATGAATGACCAACTTGAGTCTAGTGAATCTAAACATCCCAAAAAAAACAACGATGGTAGAATCAAAGATCATAGACCCTTTTATCTACAACTAGGTTACAAGTGATCTTCAAAGACCTCAAAACCCACACCTACAAATGATCCTATTTTGGATGAGCTTAGAACATTGAGACAAGAATTGGACACCCTTAAGAACTGTAAATCATCATCTCATAAGTTCTCCATTGAAGATATATGTCCTTATCCCTTTGATCCAAGCATACCAATGCCACCTTTTCCTAACCATTGGGACATACCAAAACTTGACAAATATAATGGAAAAGGGGATCCTAAACATCACTTAAGACAATTTTGTGCTACTACCATGGAATTTGCAGTTGATGGAACATACCTTATGAGATTATTCCCCTGCAGTCTGGGAGGAGAAGCTATGGAATGGTTTTCACAATTACCCCCGACCATCACATCTTTTCAAGAATTGGCTGATAAATTTGTCTCCAATTATAGTTTCAATTGTGACTTTACAGTGACCATGACAAACCTTTTCAACACCAAACAAAAACTAGGTGAATCTTTTGTGTCATTCTTGCAAAGATGGAGACATTTAACAAAACGATTACCTTATGTCATTCCTAATCAAGAATTGGTTGACCTCTTTTGTCAAAATTTGAACAAAGAAATTGGAAGGGAACTTCACCTCAAATGCTTGGATTCCTTTGATGATGCCATAGAAATGGGATTTCGAATCAAACAAACTCTCATTGATGATGGAACCATAAAACTTAATAATGATAGAGATCAAAAATCAAATTCAAACAACAAGACACCTTTTTGGGTAAAGAACAAGAATGTAGTCAATGACGGAGTTGTTGTTGCAAAAACAACTAAAACATCATCACCTGTTTATAACCTCAAAGGTTCATCTTCAGATAAAGGAAAAGAAAAACAGAGAAGTTTCCCTAAATGAAATTTTACACCATTGGGACAATCACTTGAATCTACATTAAAAGAACTTCTTGAAATCAATATTATAATGCTACCTGAAATAAAGGAATACAATCCACAAGTCAAACCCCCGTGGTGGAATGAGAATCACTTTTGCGACTATCATAGACACAAAGGACATAAGACTAATAGTTGCAATAAACTTCGACATCTAATATAGGACCTTATTGATGATGGTAAGATAGTGGTTGATGGACACACTCCTTCGGGTAACTCTGATCGTGAGGTGTTTAAAAACCCTTTCTCTAAGCATGACAAGGATAAAGGAAAGGCCCCTGAATCTGGCGATGGTGTGAACTATACTTCTACTAAGTATGACTATACCATACATAACATCAGTGAGGTTGATAATCATGTAAACACTTTCATTATAAAAGATAAAGCACCTGATTGCAAGGTTACTACCCGCAAAGGCACAATCACCCTTAAAGGTCCTAATTCAAAACCCGCTACACCAGCTTCACAGTACAACCTCATAGAGAATTTAGGAAAAACACTCGCACAAATTTCCATTCTTGAGTTGCTACACCTATCTCCTGAGCATAAGGCTATTCTAGATAAAGCGCTTGCTACTGCTACAGTGCCTACGAACCTACATGTAGATCAATTCCAAGCTATGGCGGGACATATCACCTCACCTTACACCATCACTTTTACTGAAAATGATGATTCATCCCCTCGGCAACCACATAATGCAGCTTTACACATTGACGTCCTTATCAACAATGCCAAGATCAAGAGAGTTTTAATAGACGGAGGAGTAGGTCTTAATATTTGTACCCAAGAATTGATCACAAAATTGGGGTTTTCTGAAAATGCAGTTGATCCAAGGAATAAGATTACCATAAAGGCATATGATGAAGAGGAATGCTCATCTAAAGGATCATTTACTCTACCAATCAGAGTTGGCCCTGTGGTAAAGGATGTGGTTTGCCAAGTCCTTGATCTCCCACTGACCTATAATATCCTCCTTGGAAGACCTTGGATTCATGCAATGCAAGCAATACCTTCTACATACCATCAATGCATTAAATTCCCACACAATGGTGTTGAAATCATAATGCAAGGAGATCCCAACCCTTTCATGTATTGCCATAATCTAAGCCCTAAAACTGAAATCACAATCCCAAGCAATCGTGAAGCACCTCCTTCTCAAGCATATGTTGATCCTGAGTCCTTAAAATCATCCACTTCATTTATCGCACCATCAAACCCCAAGGTCCAAATTCATGATATGGGATGTGGAGAATACCATATGGATAATTTACTGACAAAAGAAATTGCTAATGTCTTCTAGGAGGGTCAAAATTCCAACAATGATATCATGATAGCTACAGAAGGAACACAAAAAGATGACCATGCTTGGATTGAAACCTTTTGGGATCCTGATGATACACCTGCATTTGCCATATTTGCTTTCACTCAATCTTTTCATATTTATGATAACCCCATGTTTAACCAGGATATCTATGATAACCCACTCTTTGATCATGACCCTACCAAGGATATACAATCATCATCCTTCCATCCCACTTGCCCTAGGCTAGGATATGAATCTCCTATTGTCAAATCTACTAAGACATCTTTCCCAGTCATTAAGGATGTGCAAGCTTCCTTTGACGTTAGTAGTACTAAAAGGGATAGTCCCAAAGACTTCGTTGATGGCATCACCACTCCCATTTTCCCACTAAACATTCCTATCATGCCATCCCCCTCAACCATCTCACCCACATCCATCTGCCTTGTAGACATGGATCAACAAGTATCACCCAAAGAAAATAAAAAAGATGTAATTCAAGAATCAAAGGTAAAAGCATCTTTTTCAAATGGAGATCTAGAATCAAAAGAAAGCATGCAAAGAGAGAAAGATCAAGAAAAGTCCTTTAGCCAAAATAAATAGCTATTGGACAAATCCAAAACAAAAGAAGATCAAGACAAGTCCCCTAGCCAAAATAAAAAGCTATTTGACAAAGAAAAAATAAAATTCAAAAGTGAAAGCAAGAAAAATTATATCTCCAATTGTGCCTCTCCATCGAAAATCATTGGGGGCATCTATCAAGGAAGAAAATAAAAAAAGGAATGTGTTGATCCAAGGTCTCCATCCACGTCACTCTCACTCATACCATATATTCCATTCCACCCATCCATGTTCACATATCTGGCATATCACACCATCGGTGATGTCTTTCAATGTACCTTTGATGACGACCCCTTCACGTATTCTAGCTCATTGGTTGCCCAAGCTCCTTTTTGGTTGAAGCTTGATGGCCCATGTAGTGTGCACATTAGGGATCATACCATAGTCTCTTTCATCTACCACATCTATCATCCTTCATATTTTCCACTCATACTTCTCATCTCGATCAAGTACTTTCATCCAGCATGGTCATCCACATAGGATCGAGGCATCATCAAGGCAGTCTATGGATTTGGCATCTATCAATTCTATATCTCGCTTCAGAGAGCTGGAAAAAACTTCTGAAAAAAAAAAAAGGGGAAAAAATGAAAAAAGTAAAGAGAAATCAATTCATTCAATGGTGAAAATCACTTCGGTGGCGCCTTGAGCAAGTACCATGGTGAAAACTGAGAAATCTACACCATGTGTAGAGGCTTTGCTCCTCTTTCCTTTGGAGCTCTACTTGATCTTTTCATCCCATTTTTCATTTACCCTCCACTTCATAATATCCTTTTCACACTCACCATGGCTTGTGAATTGTTCGACAATCCCCTCACTTGCTCTCTTTTTCATGCGTACTAGGTTGGTCCTATTCCTCACTGGGGCATTTCCTCAACCTTAGCCATGGGTTAGGATATTGAGCATCTCATGGTCAGAGAAACTACCCTCTTTGTTTGTCTACTCGCTTGAGATCCATCTCTTTCAGTTGTAAAGTGTCCTAAAAAAATCCATAAAAATCTTAAAATGTCTTGAAAAAATCCATAAAAATCATAAAGTGTCATGAAAAAATCCATAAAAATCATAAAGTGTCCTGAAAAAATCCATAAAAATCTTAAAATGTCTTGAAAAAATCCATAAAAATCATAAGATGTCCTGAAAAAATCCATAAAAATCATAAAATGTCCTGAAAAAAATCCATAAAAATCATAAAATGTCCTGAAAAAATCAATAAAAATCATAAAATATCCTGAAAAAATCCCAAAAAATCATAAATTGTCTTGAAAAAAAAATCCAAAAAAATCATAAAGTGTCCTGAAAAAAAATCCATAAAAATCAAATATTCCAAAAATCCAAAAAATCAAATAACTTCAAAAATCCATCAACAATGACACTTTCAGATCACCACATAGCTTTGAACTTCGGCAAAATCAAACTGCATCACGAGTAACAATCAAGCAAATATTGCAGCATACCTATGAATCCCTTTTTCCAAATCCAATCAAAAGCATACAACCGTACCAAGAATCAGTTCCATATCGAAGCATGATGCATGTTTGTTTGTTTATCTTTGATTGTTTTATGATTTTATCTTTGGCGGCATGTCTTTTAGCTTCTCCAAGATGTCTAGGACTAGAGAGGCGATGATGGGGCATGTTCACTTGTTTGTTTCCTGTGGATTGTTTCTTATTCATAGGACAACTCGTCTTAAGACATGGTTATCTAAAACCATTGAGGACCTATGAGTCTAGTATGGATGAGTGCATTCCTTGTCTGATAGTGTCTTCCATGCAATAAGTATTCAGGTCATCTAGGGTCCTTATACCTAGATGCTTATACTTTATTACTAAATAAAAATGCAAACAGTATTCAGGTCGTCTAGATGTTCATGTTATCTAGACACTTATACTAATTTGTGACATAATAAGCTCAATGATGATAAAAGCACTTAAAATGCACAAGAGGCTTCATTACCTTCATTTTCTCCCATCTTGCATCTTCCATTTCTTGCATTTCATTTTCTTCATCTTTCTTGTTGTAGAAAAATCAATCAACTTGCATCTCCAAATCTCATGTCCCCTTAATCAATCAACCAATCATTCTATCAACTTGTCTTGCACTTGCATCAATCTCAATCAGCTTCATCAGCTCATCAACTCGGCTATACTGATCATTTCCATCAATTGTTCAGTTATGCCTATCAATTGTGCATTTCCATCAAATGTACACCACCGCTTTATCACTTGTGCAATATCAAGTATCTACTCATTTTCTTGACATCTATCGAGAGATTAATCTTCTTACAATCTATTTGATAAATCTCTCGAGGGGGCATATCATTCTTATCATAATCCTTAGCATGATATCTCTGGGACATGTATCAGTTGATCAATCTTTTTCTTTGAAACAATGCGACAAGCTGCGTTGTCCCAAAGAGGGGCAAAATGTAGACACATAAAAATGTCCTTGTAATCATTTTAAAATCATTTCACATTTCATTGAATTATCCATATATTATAACCATTTATTCATAAGCATTTATAGGCATCTGTAAGCATTATTCATAAAATCATTTGATCATTTATCATTTACCATTTAGGCATAAATCACTAAAATATCATTAAATCATTTAATAATCTTTCCATTTATCCATTCATCTCATATTCATATTTGATGCATTTCCATTCAAATATTATACGCATAAAACCCATGTCCATAATCACTTCATTAAAACCATTTTCATAATAATTTATCCACCATAAAATATTAATACGTTAGTGCATTTACACATTTCATGCATTTGCATATTCATTTAAAATATCACAAATATTCATTAAATTATTCATTTACCACCTACATGCATTTATCCATTTCAATATTTTATCTTACCCATCTCATGTGTGTGGGATATTTTCCTCCAAGCCAATCTCTTATCCCACACTCCTTCCACAACTTTCATTCACCCTAAAGATTCCTATTTAAACAGGACTCTAATCTCATTTTGACCCCTACACGAATCTTGCACATGCACATATCTTCACAGCTTTTCTTAATCCATTCACTAATAGCCTCTTGATGCATCTATGCTTGCAAAAATCTGAGAGCAAAAGTGCATAACAAGACTTTGGTGATAGGATGCCAATGGAGACTAGTTTTTGTTTGGAAGCATTTTGATTATCTTTAGTAGTTTAGAATAGTTTCATTTCTAGTTTTTGCTTTTAAATCTGAAACTGCTCCATTGTTGAGGTTCAGAAATGATGGTTCTCCTCCATAGAACCATTCATTTTTGAGAGCTTACAAATGTGGGACCATCTGGTGATGTCTATTAGAAGTACAACAACCACCTTTAAAATGGAAGACGTGTTTGCTTCATTATTTTCAAAAGAAATGCAAAGGAAATATTTTGAGATGGCCAAGGAGGCTCTTGTTGTTCGAGGTAGATCAAAGGAAAGAAGCAAGAAGAAAGATAAGAAGTCAAGATCCAAATCTGAAGGGAGATCAAAGTCTCCAAGCAAGAAGTCCAAGGTGAAATGATGGAATTATGGGAAAAATAGACATATCCGGAAGGATTACAAAGAGGAGAAAAAGAAGAAGAAAAAGATCAACTCTTCAGATAATGATTCTTCTCAGAGCGATGCAGATTCCTTCATTGCATCCTTGGTGACTCAAGCATCAGATGATGTCTGGCTGATTGAATTAGGAGCATCTTTTCACATGAAATCTCACAAATATTGGTTCACAAAGTATGAAAAGTATGATGGTGGAAAGGTGTACCTGGCAAGTGATTCATGTCTTCAAATTTTTGGTCGTGGAAGAGTCAGAATCCAATTTCTTGATAAAATAATCAAAGGAATTGATGACGTAATGCACATACCAGGTTTGGCTCAAAATTTTCTTTTTGTTAGTAAGATGAATGATGTTGGCGTGCAAGTTACATTCTCGAGTGGTGACTGCAAAATGACTAGAGGCTCAATGGTGCTAGCAAAGGGTGCACATATAGACACTCTATACAAGCTGGATGCATGTGTTGTTCAATGTAACAATGTCTTTGTAAAGTCAGATAAAGCTACTCGTATAGGGAAGGAGAAAAAAATTCCCTTGAGTGTAAAATATTTGGAGGTGAAACTCCCAATAGAGAAAACCATGCTATGGTATCATAGACTCAGTCACATAGGAGAAAAGGGCTTGAAATCCTTGAAAAATAAAAACCTGGTAGAAGGGCTTGTTGATTGTATCCTTGAGTTCAATTTTTTTGAACATTGCATTTATGGAAAGAAACACCGTGCTTTATTTTATTTGAGTTCTCATAAGTCTTTTGGCATACTGGATTATGTTCACTTTGATGTATTTGGTCTAGTGAATGTTCCTTCATTATCGAAGCCTAAATATTATGTTTCTTTTATTGATGATTATTCGAGAAGGAAATTTGTGTATTTTCTTAAAAGTAAATCATAGGTGTTCAGTCGGTTTAAGGAGTTTAAAAACTTGGTAGAAAATTAGACTGGAAGGAAAATTAAATGCTTGAGGATGGATAATGGTAGTGAGTTCTATTCTGCAGATTTCAAGAGGTATTGCAAAGACCATGGGATTAAAAGGTATAAAACTACAACTTACACTCCACAACAAAATGGAGTTGCTGAAAGGTTAAACATGATGCTGATGGAAAGGGTGAGAAGTATGTTGAGTAGTGCTGGTCTAGTGTAGAGGTTCTAGGCTGAAGTTGTGGCTACAACATGTTACTTGATTGATAATTCACCTAGTTAAGCTCTTGTTGACAAAACACCTATGGAAATGTGGTATGGTAAGAATTCCTCTCTGAGACATATTCGTGTCTTTGGCTATGAGGCATATACATATGTGCCAAATGAGAAAAGATCTAAGTTGGAGAACAAAGTTATTAAATGTGTCTTCATTGGATATGGTATTGTCGTGAAAGGATACAAGCTTTGGAATCCTATTACTGAGAAGCTATTGTACAAAAAAAGTGTAATATTTCATGAGTTGAGACCTTCTACAATTGATCTACAATTAGGGATGAAAGATGATAAGAACAAAGTAGTTGAAATTCCTGTACTCTAGATAAAGAGGAATTATGAATTCAAAGTGTACCTGAATTTGATGAGAGTTCTAGCAGGTCTGAGAGTTTTGAATAGGAAGAAGAACCATAAGCTCAGCCTTAGCCTGTGAGGAGGTCTACACGGGAGAAGCGACAACCTAATAGGTATGGATTTTCCATGTTGGATTTGAGTTGTGCCTATGCTTTAATTAGTAGCATCGATGAGCCTAGACATGTAAGGGAGGCTATTAATATGTCTAATTCAATTTCCTGGTTGGAAGCCATGAATGAGGAAATGGCATCATTGAAAAAGAATGAAACTTGGGATTTGGTACCTTTGCCTAAAGGTCAGAAGCCTGTTGGCTGCAAATGGGTATTTAAGAAGAAAATTGGTCTGGATGGTAGTGTGGAAAAGTATAAAGCTAATTTGGCCATGAAAGGTTCTTCCAAGTGGAGGGAATTATGGAGAAATATTTTCTTCTGTAGCTAAGCTAACATCTATCAGATTTTTGTTGTCACTTGCAACTGCATATGACTTAGAGGTTGAATAGATGGATGTGAAGACATGTTTCTTCATGGAGATATAGAAGAAGAAATTATATGTCCCAGCTAAGCACTTTGTTGAAAAAGGTAAAGAAAGTCTAGTTTGCAAGTTAAAGAAATCTATGTATGGTTTAAAACAATCACCTAGAATGTGGTACCAAAAGTTTGACATGTTTGTTTTGTCATTGGGATTTGTAAGATCAAAATCAGATCATTGTGTGTACTACAAAACTGAAAATTATTGTTTATTTATTATTGCCCTGTATGTGGATGATATGTTATTCTTTGGGAATAGTAAGGGTATGATTTATGATCTAAAATCTCAGTTGTCATCATAGTTTGAAACGAAAGATTTAGGTGCAACAAGGTATATTCTGGGTATAGAAATCATAAGGGATAGGGGAAATAGAAAGCTTTGGCTCAGCCAAAGAAAGTATATTAATTTTGTCCTTGAGATATTTAGTATGATAGATTGCAAGAACTTAGTTGTTCCAGTGTTGCAAGAAACAAATCTATCTATTGAATATTGTCCAAAGTCTCCTAATGAGATGGAGGACATGACCAGGATGCCTTATGCAAGTGAAGTTGGTATTTTGATGTATGCAATGTTATGTACTAGGCCATACATTACCCAAGTAGTGGGAGTACTTAGTTAGTTTATGGCTAATCCAAGAAGGCCACATTGGGATGCTATGAAGAGAGTTTTTCAGATCTATTTGAAGGTTACTTCAGAGTATGCTTTGTGTTATCATGGAAAATTAGTTGGATCACATGGATCTCTTAGCATTTGTGGGTATGTGGATTCTGATTGGGCAGGGGAAATTGACAACAAAAGATCCACCAGTGGATACATCTTCATGTTATTTTGTGGTGTAGTTAGTTGGATGAGCAAGCGGCAGGTTGTAGTCACTTTATCTACTACTAAGGCAAAGAACATGGTAGAAACACATGCTTGTAAATAAGCCATTTGGCTAAGACGTTTGTGTTTCGATGTTGGGTTTAATGTAGGGTAGATTGCTATTTTTTGTGATAGTTAGAGTGCTATTTGTTTGGCGAAAAATCCAACTTTCTATGCTAGTATGAAGCATATCGATGTTCAATATCATTTCGTTCATGATATGGTGGAGGATGGAAAGGTTAATCTTGAAAAAGTGGATACTCTGGAGAATGTCACTAATGCATTGACAAAGCCTGTGAGAATAGAAAAGTATAGGTGGTGTCCCAGTTCAATGGCCCTTGGGGCCTATGAATTTCAATAACTTCATGTTTGGAAGAAGCCAATAAGTCCTTCGTCAAGTGGGAGCATGTTTGAAATAGGTGCCTTAGATTTACTAGCTTGATCAACTTCTTAGAGCAGCTATGATTTTTTCCTTCATTGACCTAACATTTAAACTTTGGCAAGAAATAGTTTCCTAACCTAAGTCGTGGGGTTCTAAAGTTTCATAACCTCCTGACTTAGCGATATTGAGGTTCTCTTTGTTTTCGGGGAGTCAAGGGTTTTGAGAACTTTGTAACCTCTAACAAGAGGTTCGAAAGTTTAGTTTTTCAGCGACTTAGCAACTTTGTTGGCAACTCGCGAGTTTTGATAACTTCATAACCTTTGACAGAGGTTCTGAAGTTAAGTTTTCTAGCAACTTAGCAACTTTGTGTGGGCATTGGTTGGATAGTGGTGACGTGGTGTCACGGTGGTTGTGGGGACCATAGTTATAAGTAAAACATCATTAGTGTATTGGTTGAAGGAATTTTGATTGACTATTGTGATTAAAACAATCCAACAATGCTCGCTAACCCCATGCCCCTTGTGGTGGGTCTCGACAGACTCCTGCGGGGTGTGTGGGATTGGCTAAGCGATGTATGTTTCCTGACTGGGTCACTTGAAATTTCTTGACTCAATAACTCATGAATAACATTGTGGTGGGACCCAACTAGTGCCAGGTTGGAGAGTGGTGATTGGTTGTTGAATATTGACGGATTGACTGGTGATTACTTGGAAAGTTATGTGGATTTCAAAATAAGTTTGATGGGGCTATGAGACAGTTGAAACCATATCGAGATTGTTTTTTTGTAGCAACCGAATTGGTTGGTTTTTCCAGGGATGCATTGGAATGTAGATCAAATGGAAATATTGTAATTCAGTATGCATTGTAATGGTTGGTAACATTGTATTGTCAATTTTGAGAGTGAGATTGATTAGAGAAATGAAAATGTTGTTGAAGGTGATACAGTGAGTTAACATCTAGGAGCATAAGTCTATAACTCTGTATGTAAACATTATTTACCGTAATACAAAGTGACTTTGCTTGGTGTGTGGGTTTTTCTCCCATAAGGGTTTTCCCATGTAAAATTGGCATTCAATTTTGTGTGTGTTATCTAATCGGTTTACTCTGTTGTTTTATTAAATGTGCATCTTAATGACTATAATTCAAATTAAGTGAAATTTATGCACTTCTTTCCCATAGATTTTTCATTTGGGAGATGTTTCCATACTAAGATTTCCTTACAATCACAGGACATGAGATGATGACCTTATAGGGGGATGGTCTAGCCCATAAATAGGCAGTAGTTGTAGCACAAGCAACACGATCATCTCTTGGTGGGGTGATCAAAGCATATTATAGTCCCTACTACTAGCATCGAGTCACCCACTAGTTTGGGTAGGTGTAGATGATCCCTCTGACTCCTTCATACATTCGATCAACAAGGAGTACTACTCGGGCAAGAAATTGACATCATATGACCATTATAGATGTTGCTATCAACAATGATGGGTTGGATAATGACAATCAACCTCTCATCCTCATGATCAATGACGTTGGAGTCGCCCATGGTTTTAGAGCATGGTGGGTCATAGTTGTCTCTACCCCAATTTTCTTGGTACAACCCCCATGGGAAATGATAGTGCAAAAGGATAGGGAGAAGAGGATCACAGTGGTGGTAGTGGTGAGGAGGCAAGTTGGAAATGGTTGGAGTAGTAGAGAGTCTGAGATGACAACAAAAAGTTTCATCCCCTCCATGGGAACTCCTAGTCTCATTGGCGCCACCTACAGAGGTGGTCATCCCTCTTGCAACAGTGTTGGTTTCCTTTAATTCCCAACCAGATCTCATAGATAATCTATGGTTTTTCCACTTCCAATTGTTAATTATCTGGAGGGGATGGCTAACAAATAGGTGAAAGTTGAAAGAACTTTCCCTCTACACTTTGGGCTCTACAAAACCCGAGTGGGTGATCCCTTAAAATTTAATTATGATTCTCATGTGCCAATTTATCTTATACATTATAAATAACAGATATATACTCATATAATTTGCTTGATAAATGAAGAACTTAGAAGATCTAGAAAATCCTTTAAAGCATTCAATAATATATAGTAGGAGAATATGAAATCACATGATACTTCTAAAATAAACTCAAATGAAATGAAAATTTGTGATTTTTAAAGTGTGATATATTTTAGAGATGCAACTTTAGACACAAATCCCAGATCGGTGCCTTAACCCAGGGCAAGGATTCAGATAAAATGAAAGCTATATTGTATAATATAATTCCATCTAAGAATTACAAAGCTTTATAATAGTGCATTATAATTTTCTACTAAAAATACATTATCAATTCTTCTTATCAAATCCTTGCACAATGCTACACAAACCTATACTTCGATCAAAGCATTTAACCTATTCTTTGAATAAGAGTATCAATAGAATCATGCATCCACTAGAATAACAATGAATACAAATAAAATGATCTTTGATCAATTTCACTTATAGTTTGTATAAAGAGTACAACATGAGATAATTGGCTTCAAAATTTCCATTATATTCATTCAAATGCTAGTATTTTTATACAACATAAGAAAATGCATACGACACAAACTCAACAACCTAAGAAAATACTTGAAATCTATTCTTTGTGTTACATTACAAAATTTTCCAAGAGATCAATCATCTTGTGAAAATGGCCTTGAATTCCCTTTTATAAGATAAGGGAGCAACAAGCCTCAAGCCATTTACACATGCCATTAATTTGACACATTTACATTTCAAAAATACAAATACAACTACTTGCTTGTGGATAGAATATGACAAGGACACAAATAGTTATATTTACTCTTTGTAATCATTGTCCCTCAAAAAGTGCCTTGATGTTGATTGTTGGTTCTTTTCCACCCTTTTTCTTCATCCCTCTTGATGTGAACGTGAGAATGTTGAGCTAGCCAATGAAGACACAACATTGTTCTGTATGATAGGACTTAAGAATAAAGTCCAAATAATAATGTCTGTCTTCTTCAAACCTGTTAAGGTTTGGCCATTGGCCTTACCCTTTTCCTTTTACCATCCTTGACTCCATCGCAAGCCAACACACTGACCTCTGAAACATCAAAATTGGAAACACTAAACCTTTCATTGAGCAATCAGACGTTGTGGTTTTCCTTTGTACCTTACCACTTAAATTCCTTTCAACATGGCATAAGCCATTCTCCTAAATCATGATGCCTAAAACCATTCTTCGTAGTCATCAGTTTAAACCCTTTCAGGCATCGGCCTTCGGGGTTCCAGCTTTCACCTTACACAAAATCTTGTTAAGGCATAAACCTTAACTCCAACTAGTGAACACTGAAACCTTTTTGAGGTATGGGGTTCTTGTATCCTACATACTCTATACTTAGCAATGTGTTATGGTGTGTTGTGCATTTTTGCACACATGCCCCACTGAAAGTAGGGGACCCTCTCTTGGCTTGCCCTTTTGGCCTGTTTCTGTGGCTTGCCCCCTCTTTGTGGTTATCTTTGAAAATCTTGGGGTTTTGGTCTTTGGTGCTTTCCCTAGTTGTGAGTGCCTTTGTGTTGAGTTCCTGGTGGTTTTGGAGTCTTGCGGATGTCCTCTCTGGGGTGGTCTTCTTTTGCCTTCTGTTTTCTCCTTTGGTGTTTTTGTTTGGGTCCTAAGGGTCGCTTTCCTCCCTTAGTATTTTCTTCGCTTTGTTTTTTCCTTTGCTTGTCGAAAGCGGAACCGGGATGGATCCGAACTTTGAACTTTGGTAAAGTTCTCAGTTTGATTTTCATTCCCATTCTGGCTCTGCCTCTCGTGTTCTTATTTTTTGTTGTTTCATTTGTCTTCGGCCTTCGGGTTGGTTCTCCACCCTTGGGTTTTCTTGGGTTTTCTTTTTTGTCATTTTTTCGGGACCGCAACCAGGATGGAATTTGGCTTTGAACTTTGTCAAAGTTTGGGTTTCCTTTCCTATTCCCGTTCCGCCTCCGCTCCCGTTTCGCCTTCCCTCCCACTGGGGTTGGTTTTGTTTCCACCTACGCCTAGTTTCTCTTTGGTTTCCTTTCCCATTCCCATTCCACCTCTACTTCCACCGAGGTTGGTTTTGTTTCCACCTGTCTTGGCTCTTTGTTCCTATTCTGCTCATGGCTCTGCCTCCACTTGTCTTTGGTTCTGCCTCCACCTAGGTTTATGCTTTATTTTCTTGCCTTGGGGACTTTATTGGACCTGCTTGGATTTTGATGGTGTATTGGGCATTAATGGTGGCCCATTTGATTTCAATTTGGATCGAGTTGGGGTTGCTATATGTACTTTGAAGATTTGGCATGATTTGCGGGTGCAGTCAAGTACACTTTACGGATGCTGTCATGAAACCCGCTCCTTGAACGCAAGGTCAACACGTTTGGTGTTCATTGATGGCAGGCAGATTTGGTTGGTGGATTCAACCTAGTTTTGTTTGATCTGAGCCATCCATTTTCTTGGCTTTGGTTTGATCGGTGGCTCATGTTCCTCTTGGTGTTCATGCACGTTGTTGTTCATGCGGGTGGGGCATTGATGGTGGGCGTGGCTTGAGGATCCATCTCCTTGAATTTGTGCGATCCCAAATTGATCTGATGGGGTCCTTGCTGCATTCATTGCTGAGTGGTAGGTTATTGCTAGTTTTCAAGGCCAATTTGATTGGTGGTCGTGTTTCTTTGTAACCCTAGCTCTATTTTGCGTGAGCCTGTTGTTCTATAAGTATAGCACTCTACCTCTTTTGTAAGGGATTGACTAGGTTGGAATTAGCTAGGTTGGATCTGGATTAGCAGAGTAAGTCAAAGGACTTGTAATTAGTAGATTTAGCAGTAGAGTAGCATATTAGAAGATTAAAATTTAGTTATCACATTTCAAGCAAGTGTTGTAATAGACCAGAATTGTTGTTAATATGATGATTTAAGACAAAGTGTCGACATTGTGCTACGACTGGTGCCTCCTTTGCATTGAATAATCTTGCATGTTTCTTGGTCTATCTTTCAAATCGCTTGGAATGTTTGGATGTAGCTTAGATTTAGTTCATAATTCTTGTGATTTAATGCCTGGAGTGTTGTAGCAATCCTTGGTTCACATCTTGGGTAGCTTCTTGATTGTGGGAATGTTGTGCAAGGTCAACCTGTACCTCATATTCATGTGCTTAGTTCAACTATAGATATTCATTCAGTCTTATTGAATGAATGTCCATAGCCTGAAAATCTTTAACACCTTAGAAGATTGCACTGTTTTGTGCAAGATTGCAGGTATAGCCTGAGTCGACCAGAAACTAGTTTAAAGGATTGGTCCATTCCAAGTATTTCATAATTTGCATGATTAATCTTAGAAGAAGTGTTAAAAATTAGAACTTCTGAAACCATCATCTTTTGATGTTTCTTTTATTAAATGATTAGAACTTGAAGTTAAAGCATCACCATATCTTAAAATATGATGAGTTTGGAGCTTCCAACATTTGTACGTAAGACCCCTTGTGATTACCAACATATTCACATTTTATCACTAAGTTTGTTCCATTGCATTATCATAACCCGAGACTCGTGAGACCTTGGGGTTATCTCTTTATTTATAGAGATCAACCTTTCAAAAGAGATAGGATAACTTTTATTCTATCTGAGTAGTTGTTGTGCAGAAACACCAAACAACAGGATTGGCGCTAGAAGGAGGGCCTGAACAAACAAGCTGGAGTGTTTTCTAAATGCCATTTCTCCTGAGAGGCTCAAAAGGAGAACCAGATCTATAACAAGAGAGGAGGAAGATTTTCAAGAATTGCCACCTCCAACTAGGTCAAGAAGGACCAGAAGAAGGGAGGAACCATCATCCAATCCATCATCTCCACCATCCCCACCTCCATCCACTTAATCTTCATCCAATTCTGAGACTGGTTCCATTCCACAACCCCAACCAGTCACTCATCGACCATTACCACCTCCACCAATGGATTTCTTGGTGAATAACCCATCACCTCTGGCATTCAATAACTACAATGTTATGCCCAAGAACCCTAATCATTTTTGCTCTAAGTTTCACATGAACGACCCAAATAGGATAGCAAAAGAGAACATTAGGATCTTTCAAACTTTCTTGAGAGATAGAGGGATTAATCATGAGGATGTTGCATGCAGAATTTTCCCCTATTCTCTAGGAGAAGAGGCCTTTTATTGGTATAACCATTTACCTGCTGCATCCATCTCTAACTAGGCTGAGCTTGAGGCTGCATTCCTACTAAAATTTAAGATCCCCATTAGTGATAATGAGCTATATATGCAATTTATTGGGGTAAAAAGAGAGGTTAATGAGCCTATAGGATCATTCAACAATAGGTTCCACTGAGCATACACTAGACTTCAAGCACCTTATGCTGGAAATGAGGACACTTCCCTAGAGGTCTACTTCGAAGCCCTTGACAGCCTTACCTCCACCTTCCTTAAGTGGAGAACTAATCCCCCAACTACCTTACTCACTACATATATAGAGGCTATTAAGGTCAGTATAGACCTGAGACAACAGTTGCCTGGACCTCTACCATCTCTAGGATTGATTGTTCACCCAAGCCAAGTCCAATCTCTCAACTAGGCTCTGACAAATCACACACCCATCATGAATCCTATTCCACAGTTTCCTCTGGTCCCTCTCCTGGGTCATCCAATAAATCAAGTCCAACCAATGCCCGACTATCCCCATCAAAATGCTAGCCATGCCCCCCCCCCCCTCCATTCATAGTCACAAGCTAGTTTCCCTACATGTTTGCAGAACTCGAAAGTTTTGAATCAGTCTACTGGTTCTGGAGGAGTGTTAGGATACCCCCAAAACCCTATGAATCCAATCTTTTACAACAATTCAGATAAAGAAAGGTTAGATGAGTTGAATGAGCAAGTGAAGAAGCTGAACATGGAGGTAACCTATTTGAGGAACCAAAATAATCAACTCCAAGCTAATTTGAAGAGCATACAATCAAGTTATAACAGAGGGAAACACTATGACATAAATCAAAACTTTGAAAGAGGACAAGGTTTTGATCAGAACTTCGATAGAAATCAACAAGGTGGACAAGTATTTGAAAGAAGATAGTCACCTAGGTAGAATAAGTCATGGAACACTGGGCCTAACAATGGAGGAGTGCCCACTCCACTAGATCAACCTTCCAATCTAGAGAAACCTCCAGGTGGGGTGTACCTAGCAAAGGCCACTTTGTCTGGATGGTGTAGGCTTCATAAGACAAGTCAACACTTTGAGCTTGTCTGCCCTGAATTCCAAATTGCTGCTTCCATCTTTCAATATGAAGTTGAAAACAACTCCACTGGCTAGGAATTAGTACCCTCAAACCCCTATGATTCTTCGGTTTTGGTGCTGAATCATGCTCCTTTCCCAAGGGATAAGGAGAATGAACCAACAGAGGAATCAAGCAGCCAGAGTGGAGAGGCTGAACAAGTGCTCAATGAAGATAAAATATCTTAGCTGTTTGATGAAGAAACTGAGAATGACAATGGCCCATTGGAAGAAGAAGAGGCTGGTGTTGAGTAAGTGAAAATGTTTTAGCAACTTATCAGAAAGTATGATATGAGCATGCCCCATAGGAATCCACAGGCTAGAGGGACGTTCACTACATCTACCCCTCCACATAATTTTACTACTCCACCAAATCCACATGCCAATAACAATCCATCCTACCCACAGGTGCCAACACAATACCTGACAAAAGAAGGACAACCAAATGTTTCCAAAGGAAGCAATGTTGATGCAGCAAAGGATAAGAAGACTGGTCATTCTAAGGAGCTCCACACTGACATGAATGTGGAACAACTAGGAGAATATGTCATCGAGGAAATCAGAAAAGTAAAGGTGAGTCTTTCTACTTTTGAGTTATTAAGAGTTCCTGAAATCATAAATGTAGTCCTAGGGTCCTTTAATTCAAGTATAGCAACACAAGGAATAGCTACCAATGACGCAATTACAAGGCCTCCTAGTTCACAAATACCCAAAGGTCCTAGTCAATCACAACCCGAGGATAGCAGTAAAGAAAAAGATAAGAGTCAGGTTGCACAAGCTGACTCATAGTTGAATTTATTCGAAGGCAAAATGGAAGCCCCTCATTTTTTGATCTCCATTCGTATATTTGGTAAAAATTTGAACAATTCCCTGCTAGATTCAGGGGCATCCACCAATGTTATACTATTTTCTATCTGTAGGGCTCTTGGTATTACCCCTGCAACCTCTCAAAAGAAGGTCACCCAATTAGACAAAACAAAAGTGAAAATAGTAGGAGAACTAAACATGATTCCCATGCAATTTGCCTCACATCCTAGAGTGCAACAAGTGCTTAATATTCAGGTAGCTGACATTCTTGACACTTATGGTCTGATCTTGGGTAGAGATTTTACCAAAGCACTAAATGGGTACACATCCATAGACTACTCCCACATGTGGCTCCCATGGAAAGGAGTCCCAAATCAGATCAGAATTAAGAGAGAACCAAAAATGAAGTATTTTATTACTGAGTATCAGAATACTTCAAATGAGATACTGGTATCAGAAGTTAGTATGGGGAACTATGTCCTAGCCTCTCCTGCTTCAGACACAGAAGAAATCTTGATGTTGCAAAGTTCTTCTGGTGAACCCACATCAGAAGCTAACAGCTCCGAAGTGCAATTTGAACAAACGAAAGAGCTTGATGATTAGGAAGATAGACAATTCAGTTTGTTGGATAACTTCCAAGAGTTTATCCGAAAATGTGTAGAAGATCAGATCCAAATGGGTAGAAATATGAACTTCAAAGAATTGCTTCTTGCTAATTGGTATAGAGTCCATGATGCTCCTCATTTTGAATTGGAATGTTGCTTGTGCCAAACTACAGTGGGACAGATACAAAGGAAAATTAACACAACCCCAACCGTTGAGTCAAACAAATAGATCTTTCAAAATAGTCAAAGGGGAAAGGATCCAAAACCTCTTGAAGAACCTCTAGGTGGCAACAAGGATAGAGGTATCCCAAGAAAAGTAGGAGCTAATGAGTGTTGGACATTAAGGTTTGATGGATCCAAATCCAAGCAAGGTGCTAGAGCAGGGCTGGAGCTGATCAGTCCTAAAGGTAAAACCTACTTTGCTGCTCACAAACTGCAATTCCAATGCACTAACAATGTAGCTGAATATGAAGCTCTAGTTCATGGGCTACTAATGGCATTAAGAAAGAAAGTTAAAATTTTTCAAGTGTTTGGAGATTCAGAGCTAGTGGTTAGGCAAGTGAGAAAACAATACTCATATCATGACAAAAGGATGGCCAATTATAGACACATAATTTAGGATCTTATTGAAGGATTTGATGCCTTCAACATTCAACTGATACCTCAAAGGAAGAATTGGACTGCTGATTCTCTAGCACAAGCAACAAGTACATTGCAGCCATTATCACTTTCCAGCTTAAAGAAGTTCACTGTGGAACTTGTTCTAGTGCCCTCGGTGCCTGACAATGTCACCAATTTTCAGGTATTTGAGGCACATTCTTGATTTTATCACTAGCTATGATGTATTTTCTTCCCAAGTAATTGATGAGGTTGAGCCTCAAGAGGCCGAGATTGACCTAGAAGGGGTCCTCAATTTGAAAACTAATACCATCCCAAGAGGCATGGTGTAATTGGAAAGGATCTTTGATCTGGATAGGATAAGAGATCAAGAGCAGAAAATGAAAAAGGAATCCCTCAACTATTAGTGTGAAACATAAAATATGGGGACCCAAAGTGATGTCAAGGATGTCTCTATTGGTAAGGTGTGCACTCCAGAGGAGAAGAAAGGAATTATTGATGCCTTGCACACATATCAGGATGTGATAGCCTGGAGTTATGATGACCTGGGGACATATGACACTTCAATCATTACACATACTATCCCCCTCAAGTCAAATGTTAAGCCATTCAGGCAAAGACAAAGGCCAATTAATGCTTTGTTGGAGCCCATTATTCAAAAGGAGGTGTAGAAGCTAATCTCAACACAAATCATATTTCCAATAAGATACTCAACATGAGTTGCAAACTTGGTTTCAGTAAGGAATAAAAATGGAGAAATTAGACTGTGTGTTGATTTTAGGAACCTAAACAAAGCATCGGAAAAGGATAATTATCCAGTCCCTTCACTGGATGAGGTGCTTCAGGTTGTCAATGGATCTCAGATGATGTCCTTTCTGGATGGGTACTCTGGATACAATCAAGTCATGGTCCAATATGAAGATAGGCACAAGACTGCCTTCACTATAAAATGGGGAACCTTTGCTTACCAAAGAATTCCCTTTGGATTAATCAATGTTGGAGATGCATTCCAAAGAGCTATGGATATCACCTTCAAGGAAATCATTGGCAAGTGCATAATCATCTACATGGGTGATTTGATGGTCTTTTCCAAGGGGAGATGTGATCATGTTGCAGATTTATGCAAAGTATTCCAGAAGTGCAGAGAATTTGGTATTTCACTTAATCCAAAGAAGTGCATCTTTGGAGTCATTGAGGGAAAGCTATTAGGACATGTTATTTCAAAACAAGGTATTGCCATTGATCCTGAATGAGTGGAGGCAATATTAAAAATTTGACCCCCTGCAAGCAAGAAAGAAATGAAGTCATTCTTTGGCAAGATTAACTTTGTCAAAAAATTTATCACTGGATTTGCAGAAATAGTCAAGCCATTGAATGCCATGTTGAAGCAAGAAGTGAAGGTTGAACAGAATACAAAGGCTAAGGAAGCATTTGCAGAAATAAAGAGAGCTATTATTGAGGCCCCTGTTTTGGTAAGTCCTGATTATGCTAAGCCATTCTACATCTATTCATTGGATTCTGATCAATCCTATGCGGGCTTGTTGACATAAAATTATGATCAAGGTAATGAACATCCCATAGCATTCATGAGTGCACCTTTGAAGGATGCCAAACTGAGGTATCCTAGTGTTGAAAATCAGGCCTATGCCTTGATCCGAACTGTGAAGAAGTTCAGGGACTATATATTGAGAAACAAGGTCTTTGTTGTAGTCCCTAATCCTGCAGTCAAGCTGTTGTTGATACAAAATAAGTTGGGTGAATGTAGAGCCAAGTGGGTAATTATGTTACAAGAGTATGATATTGAAATTCAACCCATGAAGTTGGTAAGAGGGTAGGGACTGACCAAGACAATGGCATAAGTGGGTCCTAACCTTGTTGCCTAACATTATAATCTTGAGGATGTTTCTCTAGGGGACTGGTATGATGATATTATCTACTATTTGTTGAATCAACAATGTCCCAAACACCTTAATTCAGTACAAAGGAGAGCTCTACGTTTGAAGAGTGGTAGTTTTATGATGAAGGGAGCTGTCTTATACAAGAGAAATCATGAAGGTGTCTACCTGAGATGCCTAGGGAAGGAAGAGGCTAGGAGAGTAATGACTGAATTTCATGATAAATATGGCATAGGCCATGGTTTAGGACCTTCCACTGCAAATCAAATTTTGAGGGTAGGCTATTATTGGCCTACCTTGTTCAAGGACACACATCACCACTTGAGAACTTTCCATGTGTGTCAAACTACAACAAGTAGGGAGAGCTGTGCAGCTCTTCCACTTCGGCTTGCCATAGAGGTAAAACCATTTGCACAATGGGGAATGGACTTCATAGGTCCAATCAACCCATCTTCATCTGCAAGCCACAGGTATATTCTTACCATAATTGATTATTTTACTAGGTGGACTGAAGCTCTTTCTTGCAAACAATGCACTTTTGAAGTAGTAATCAATTTCATGGAATCAAGTATCATTAATCGCTTTGGTTGTCCATTGGTTGTAGTTTATGACAATGGTTTTGCATTTGCATCATTAAAGTTTTCTAACTGGGCTTATGACCATGGAATTGCCATAAAGTTTGCATCCAATTACTATCCACAGGGGAATGGTTTGGCTAAGTCTTCTAATAAAAACCTATTGACAGTCATCCAAAAACTACTAGAAAAGAATCCCAAGGATTGGCATACCCAACTCAGATTTGCTCTTTGGGAAGACCGCACTAGACAAAAAGCATCCTTGGGAACCTCTCCTTACCACTTAGTGTATGGCTTGGAACTTGTCTTTCACATCCAGTTAAAGATCCCTACCCTGAAATTCATCAATGAATATTATGATGGAGAGGATAAGTGTGAAGCCCACTTAACTGAATTGTTACACCTTGAGGAGAGAAGAGATGAAGCCCTAGAAAAATTTGCCAAACATTAGGGTATAGTGAAAATATGGTTTGATAGGAGAGCCAATTTGAAAGCCTTTAGAATCTCTAACTTCATTCTCTACTGGGATAAAGCCCATGACAAAAAGGGGGAGCATGGAAAATTTGACAAACTTTGGCTTGGCCCTTATAGAATTACAGAGATTCTGGGAGATAATGCCTTCCATTTGAAAACCCTCACTGGAGGAGATATCCCACTTCCTATTAATGGGCAGTATTTGAAGAATTATTTCCAGTCTTGAGCTGTTATCAACTCTATCCTTGTACATAAGTAGATTAGGTTTCTTTTGGTTTTGCTCTGCTTGTCTGCTACTCAGGTTTTGGGTTTGTTTTGGTCTGTTCGGGTTGGTTTTCCCTACTGCTCAACTGATTGCTTTGGGTTGTCCTACTTTCCTTTGGCCTTGTTGCATCTATCCAACCGGCTGCTTGTCTGGGTCTACTCTGGGATTTTTTTTACAAACTCTTATCATCTTTTTGGAGTCATTCAAACTGGTATATTTCCTTCATCTGATGTTGCATGGGCTAGGAGTAAGTGTCACTTGACTAAGTTGAATTTTGGAATGCATTTGGGTCTTATATCTTCGCATAAATCTTAAGAATTCTGAGGTTGCATATGGTCTTTAGGAGGTCTAACTGGGTGACAAATCTTAAATTCTGCTCTAGTGTTGCTGTGGTTCTTGTTATCTTCTAAAATTGCACCCTAGCTAAGATGCAAGACAAAAACATGTTAAGTTGCAACACTTAGCTTTTTAGAGAGAACATGGGATCTTTTCCGGGATATGGGTTGCCAAGATCTAGAAAAGAACCTCTAGAGAAGGCTGACTTCCTAGTTGGTTATCACCTACTTTACTAAATTTTGAGGGGAAAAGGGAGAAAGATTGCATAAAATGATAACTACCTCCTAAGGTGATACACCAGAATATGACTTAGACCTTGGAAAACTCAGATTTCATACACTTGTACATAATGATTGAAGAAAACAACTTGCATGACCTATTTCTATGTGCCTTCCATAAGTGTTTTATAAAAAGGCCTTATTGCTTGAGCTCTTAGGAGGAGAAGACCTCACATATAAAATCAACCTGCAATCTTGACACAAATTATAACCTGCAAACATCACACTTCTCTGCAAAAAGGTACTAAATCCATGTGATAGAGTTAAGGGAAACAAAATACTATCTCACAATAACTTAATCAATCATGTGAAAATACACAATACTGTAGTAACAAGAAGACAAAATACTCCATTCAATGATGCCCAAGGTATGTACTATATTCCATATCTCAATGAGTTACAAAACTCTACAAAATTCCTCCAAAAGACCTAAAACTCACTAAGTGCAGAAAAATGCCAATCCAGAACTTTACACAGAAGTCACATAAGTGACTATATCACTCAACTCCGAACAAGATCCATCAAAATAGGACTTAGAAGCTCTATGGGTCGGAGGAAACAATAAGGCCTAATTTCTAGTGACTGAAACCTCCCCAAAGAGGCTCCAAAAGGTTGAAAAGGTCACATTTGACCAAATCCAAGATAAAAACATAATAAATTAATGCCTATATGCTCTCAAAATGCTCCAAAAAGCAAATAAAAAGGCCTATTTCTTCTCTATATGTTTGCAAATTGCAAATAACCTCCCTAAACCCTCTCCTGAAATGAAGACTCAACCATATCCCTCTAAAAGAATTTACAAAGGCATATACCCATTTTTGCATTCAAAATAACAATTATAAAAGTGATTTATAATTTATCACTTAATATTATGTTTTACATTTAAAAGGTATGCAAAAAAAAAGGACACGTTGCTATGTTGACTCCTCCAATATTTAAATGCGAAAAGAAAGCATGAAGAACTACATTTTATGAAGAATATTCCAAGGCTTAGGAACTTACAAAAACATAAGGCATAAGACACCAAACCTTAGCCCACGGGTTGATTAGTGAGTTCAAGAAAATAAAAAATAAAAACAAAATGCCTTATGCATATGTTGATTAAGAGTTAGGGTAAAAAACCCTAAAACAAAACAAAGCAAAGCATAGCATGAACATTTCATTTGCTACTGAAGCTTTTGAAGAAGCCACCGCTGACAGCAAGGGTTTTGCACAAAGATTGAAGACATTCATGGCATAATCCATAGCCTCCAAAGGCATTATTCATTATTTTCTTGCATCTTCTGGCAGAATTCGACAATCAAAACCCATGGTAAGCATTTGCTGAAATGAATTCTGCATTTTCTTCTCAAAAAGTGAATAAAAAATGCTCATTTCGCACCTCATATGCGTAGAAAAAGCAGAAAGTCTTTTTCTCTGGATAATTCCTTCTTCATTCTGAAACTTTGCTTGAATCTTGAAGTTTTGCTTGTTCTAAAAAGCTTTTAAGAGCTTTATATATGTGACTGTGGCATATTTACATGTATTTCCTTGAATTACAAATATTCTCTTCCATTTTATCCGCTTGTATTTTCCTTCAAAAGAAATGAGAAGACCGCCATTATTGTATTCTATCAGGTATTTGATGCTTTCTATTTAGAATGGCTGTGGCCATTCCTAGTCTTCTGGATTTTTAACTTGATTCAGGCCACCATTATCATTTTCTCATTTATGTTAATGGCCGCACCCATACATTTCTTTGCCCCTTACTCTAGCTTGTTTGATTTTAGCAAGAAAATAAAATGAAAAATTATTTCTTGTGCATTTCATTTCCATGTCTGTCGATAAAATGCTCTTTTCAAGCTCTGTGTGCACAAATGATAAAATGTTTATTTTCCTATAGATTCTTCATGATATTTTTGTAGCTCTGTTTGCATTTTCTTGAATTATAGTTACTCAAGGGTTTGATTCCAAGGTCTCATTAAGGCTGTATACCTCCACATTTTATTTTTATTTTCATCTTAGAGAGAGACCTCTCATATGCATGAATAATTGGTCCCTTCCAACTTCTGGGCACACATTCTCCTCTATAACATAACATTATCACAAGCTGAAGTTTCCTATTCAACCCCTAGTGGCTGAGTTCTTTTCATACTTGTAGAAACTCACAGATTTTGCTTCCTTTGTATTTTTGTGCCCATTCTACTATGCTAAGTCCCTCATTATTCCTCTTTCTATAGTCGTAATGTAAATAGAACACAAGAAAGGCTTAAAATTCCAGGTAATGTTCCAATTTGTGATTCACTAATGCAAAGATTTTGAGAGCATCATTGCAAAATCCATTTGTTTATTCCTGCAAATAAAATGGTACCTCCATGCTTTGCATTCCATGAGAAAAATAGACTAAGTGTATAGAGCTTTTATGTAGCTTTTGCACTCTTAATATAGATGCTGTTCAGATTTTAAGATCAAACTTGCCACATTTTAAACTATTTCTCCATTAATACTTGTTGTTCCAGCTCGTTTGATTTTAAAGGCATGCGCATAGTTATTTGTCAATGATGATTATTAACAGAAACCACTATATTTTAAAATATCAGTGAATGCACTCATATTTTTCTCAGAACTTTGGCAGAAAAAGATCCTGAATTGCTCCTCCATTGAGCTCATTACATTCATCAAGCTTCACTACCATATATGTTGTTGTTCTCTTGCCTTTTGGAAACATTCATTTCTTGGTTTCTGGACTTGACCAAAACTGGATTTTTTTTGATATTTCAAGTGTTCTCTAAACTTGTAAACTTCTAGGTCACCTTATGAAAGTGTTGCTGATTCTGCAAATCTCATTATTGTTTAACTTTTTCAGATAACTGAGAAAAATGAACATTCATAGAAACAAAATTTCCTCAGAACCCTTGTATGAATTTTTTGGAAAAGTCCTTTAACTGCATTTCTATCTCTGTTCATTTTAAATCTGAAGTGCACAAAACCTAAATGAGTTGGGCTCTACCCTTGTGGGAGCCGAACTTTACTCCACTCATATCGAAACTGATGAACAACAACATTGCATTTCCTGTTTCTGCACATGACACAAACTAGATAGTAAAAATAAAGCATTGTTTGGATTTCTAATGTGAATGCGTGCGTGGGTGTAAGAGTGATAGGTCAGTTATTGCTTGGATCCCTTGGATCTAACCTCATTTTGTGATTTCAAGATTTGTAGTTGGAGAACAGAAAGCTGGAGCAACAAGATAGCAAAACACGTAAGCAATAGCAGCACCGCCGGTCATTCAGGCAATGACTGGCCCCTATGACTCTTATGCCTTATTTTTATATGTTCACACATGTATTCATTTTATAAATTCTAGCATTGAATTTATTTTCCTTAGCTAGTTTCATGACTTGTGTGAAGCAATTTTAATACCTTGATGAATAAAGATTACATTTTTCAGAAAAAAATACTTGATAGTGTATCAGTTTGCTTCTCTTTTCTTCATAAAAATGCAATATTTATTCGTGAATGGGATCAAAGTAAAATTTTCATACTATAGCATAAAATGCATGATCATAATTTGTAATGAACACCACTTAGCAAAAGTGATCTTCTTGATTTGAGCCCGTAGGTGAAAATTGTGTAACAGTTCTCATCCTTGAGTGTGGGCTTCATTGCCTGCAAGGTGAAAAGTAAAGCTTTAAAAGAAAATATCAAAAGAGAACATCAAAAGAAAAGAAAAAGAAAAAGATGAAAATCAAACGACATGTTCACCTTTTCAAGGGTATCCTAATATCTCTATCGGGGCTATGGACACCTGGCTGGAAGTAGAGCTATGCTAGAGAGGGTCACAATGATAACCTCACCGGGGCTATGGATGCATGACTAGCAGTGAGGCTCTATCTAGGTTGCTTTTGGAGTAATAATCCCTAGGTAGCCTTGTCAGACTGAATTTGGTCCTTGCTGCAACTTAGGAAAGGGAATGAATGCATATCCACACACTTTGACCTTGGCACAGGAAAGGTTGGCTTGTTAGCGATTTCTGAAACCTTGCCTATTTGTAATGTGATGCTTGGATTGAAGCCAAAGATTCTGAGTTCATGATGCCAGTTTTTCATCAAAATTATTTGGAGCATTCCCCTAGTGGAGTCACCATTTGTTGTGCATTTTTGCACACATGCCCCACTGAAAGTAGGGGACCCTCTCTTGGCCTACCCTTTTGGCCTGTTTCTGTGGCTTGCCCCCTCTTTGTGGTTATCTTTGAAAATCTTGGGGTTTTGGTCTTTGGTGATTGCCCTGGTTGTGAGTGCCTTTGTGTTGAGTTCCTAGTGGTTTTGGAGTCTTGCAGATGTCCTCTCTGTGGTGGTCTTCCTTTGCCTTCTGTTTTCTCCCTTGGTGTTTTTGTTTGGGTCCTAAGGGTTGCTTTCCTCCCTTAGTATTTTCTTCGCTTTGTGTTTCCTTCGATTGTCAGAGGAAGAACCAAGATGGATCCGAACTTTGAACTTTGGTAAAGTTCTCGGTTTGATTTCCATTCCCATTCTGGCTCGACCTCCCGTGTTCTTATTTTTCGTTGTTTCGTTTATCTTCGGCCTTCGAGTTGGTTCTTCACCCTTGGGTTTTCTTCAGTTTATTTTTCTGTCATTTTGTCAGGACCGGGATCGGGATGAAATTTGGCTTTGAACTTTGGAAAAGTTCGAGTTTCCTTTCCCATTCCTGTTCCGCCTCCACTCCCGTCGGGGTTGGTTTTGTTTCCACCTGCACCTGGTTTCTCTTTGGTTTCCTTTCCTATTCCCATTCTGCCTCCACTCCCTTCGAGGTTGGTTTTGTTTCCACCTACGCCTAGTTTCTCTTTGGTTTCCTTTCTCATTCCTGTTCTACCTCTGCTTCCACCGAGGTTTGTTTTGTTTTTGCCTATCTTGGCTCTTTGTTCCTGTTCTGCTCGTGGCTCTGCCTCTACCTGTCTTTGGTTCTGCCTTCGCCTGTCTTTGGTTCTGCCTCCGCCTAGGTTTATGTTTGATTTTCTTGCCTTGGGGACTCTATTGGACCTGCTTGGATTTTGATGGTGTATTGGGCATTAATGATGGCCTATTTGATTTTAGGTTGGATCGAGTTGGGGTTGTTGGATGTACTTTGAATATTTGGCATGATTCACGGGTGTAGTCAGGTACACTTTATGATTGTTGTCATGAAACTTGCTCCCTGCATGCAAGGTTGGCACGTTTGGTGTTCATTGATGGTGGGAAAATTTAGTTGGTGGATTCAACTTGGTTTTTTTTGATCTGATCTATCTATTTTCCTGGCTCTAGTTTGATCAATGGGTCATGTTCCTCTTGGTGTTCATGCACGTTGTTGTTTGTGTGGGTGGAGCATTGATGGTGGGCGTGGCTCAAAGATTCGTCTCCTTGACTTCGAGTGATCCCAGATCGATCCGATGGGGTCCTTGCTACATTCATTATTGAGCGATGGGTTATTACTAGTTGTCAAGGTCGATTTGATTGGTGGTCATGTTTCTTTGTAACCCTAGCTCTATTTCACGTGGGCCTGTTGTTCTATAAGTATGGCACTCTGCCTCTTTTGTAAGGGTTCAACTAGGTTGGAATTAGCTAGGTTGTATCCGGATTAGCAGAGTAAGTCAAGGGACTTGTAATCAATAGAGTTAGCAGTAGAGTAGCATGTTAGAAGATTAGAAGTTAGTTTTCACATTTCAAGAAAGTGTTGTAATAGACCAGAATTGTTGTTAATATGATGATTTAAGACAAAGTGCAGACATTGTGCTATGATTGGTGCCTCCTTTGCATTGAATAATCTTGCATGTTTCTTTTTCTATCTTTCAAATTGCTTGGAATGTTTGGATGTAGCTTAGATTTAGTTTGTAATGCTTGTGATTTAATGCCTGGAGTGTTGCAGCATTCCCTGGTTCACATCTTGGGTAGCTTCTTGATTGTGGGAATGTTGTGCAAGGTCAACCTATACCTCATATTCATGTTCTTAGTTCAAATGTAGATATTCATTCAGTCCTATTGAATGAATGTCCATAGCCTAAAAATCTTTAACACCTTAGAAGATTGCACTGTTTTGTGCAAGATTGCAGGTATAGCCCGAGTCGACCAGAAACTAATTTAAGGAATTGGTCCATTCCAAGTATTTCATAATTTGCATGATTAATCTTAGAATTAGTGTTAACAATTAGAACTTCTGAAACCCTCATCTTTTGTTGTTTCTTTTATTAAATGGTTAGAACTTGAAGTTAAAGCATCACCATATCTTAAAATCTGATGAGTTTGGAGCTTCCAGCATTTGTACATAAGACCCCTTGTGATTACCAACATATTCACATTTTATCACTGAGTTTGTTCCATTGCATTATCATAACCTGACACCCGTGAGACCTTGGGGTTATGTCTTTATTCATAGAGATCAACCTTTCAAGAGAGATAGGATAACTTTTATTCTATCTGAGTTGTTGCTGTGTAGAAACACCAAACAACAAGGTGCAAGCCTTAACACCGACCTTCGAACCCTAAAATATTTTCGGGGGTCAATTTTTTCCATTTCTACTTGTCACTTATTTGGCTCAATGTTAAGGCATAAGCCTTAACTTCAAAGCCCAAAGTCCAAAACCTTATCAGACTTGGCCAATTTTTTCTAGCTCTTCCCTTCTTGGGAAAGCAATTCAGAATACCAATATGGAAAATACACATAAATTTACTGGAAGTTGAACATAGAGAAGGCAATTTTTACTTATTAGTGTTCAAATGCTAGAAACTGTAGTTTTGAGCGTAAGAATCTTGAAGACTCACCGTAGTTGGTCTCCAAATACTTTAAAATACTTTGATAATTTTGAATAGTGCATTGATCTTTACTTTTATGGTGAAAAGGATTTGTAATTCGATTGAAGAGGGTTACATCCACCATTACTACTCCCTCACATGAAGAAGAGAATATATAGCTTCCTATTAACTCAACTTTGAACATGATCCATTGATTTTGTGTCGATTTGTACCTTCAAATGACTCAAATTGAGTCAATTTATGTTTGAAAACTTGACCATGATTGGCCATAATTGTGGTCCAATTAGGTGCCACCATGTGGAAAATCACGTCTGATAACATTCTTTTGGGCCCACCACCTTTGGAAGTGTTAGGGGAGATGACATGGTGGCATTCCACACTCCTACACTTTCTTTTGTAAATACTAGCTATATCTCGCGAGATAATGGGGAACTAACATGTGAATCCTAGCTGTCACATTTTAATCCATTAAAACCTTAGGCCTACCACCAGTTCTGAATAATCTCTACAAAGAGCATGGTCCACTAGACATGTGGCACCTCACTATGTCCCTTTACTTTATTTTTTGTTAGTATTTTATTTCTTGCGGGTTAGTGAGGGCCAATGAGAGTTGAACACCTATTATTGTGGGACCAAAGGACACATGACTTAGGAAAACTTAAAGCACGTGCTTTAAGTTATGACTTAAAAGGGGTCACTTTACTAGGTCGACATAAGATTTTATAACTTAGAAATATTTCAGACCTAGGCAAAACTTTAGACTTAGGAAAAAATTTATTTCTCGACCTATAGACTTAAGATTTAAAAGAATATTAAATAGGGTGGTGACCAAAAAAACTAGGATGTCGGGGCCGGTCAAAACATGACTTTGAATGACATAAATTATAACCTGACATACTAGCAACCAACAATAGCAAGTCAACGAGTGAATAGAGAAATGACCAAGGCATAGAAATACACACCCTAGCCCACTCAACTATTAGAACACTCAAACAATTTACAAGTTCCATCATTAGCTTATGTTCAAGGATTTTTTTTCACTATGAACAAAGCAAGATTCTAGAAATATCATGGTGGAGCAGATCAAACATAGAGAAACCAAAACTAGGGAAAAACTTGGACAAGGAAAACAAGCCACAGAAAACCAAATCAAACTTATAAAAAAAATATACATAACATATAGTGTACATGGAAAAAACATACCTTATGAGAAGTATGTTTTTCAGGAATTGTCCACGTACTAGCAATTTTATAAATTCGCCTGTTAAGCTTTACAAGAATTATGAATCCTCTCTATGTGTGTTGCTTACTAGATAAGGGCCTAACCATAATGCATCAAACTTCCCATGCTTGCCCTTGTCCCGAGATCTAGTAATCCACATTAATACCATGATTCCCACCTTAAACTTCCTTGGAGAGGATTTCTTGTCATATATGCGCTTAACATGTAGTTGCATCTTTGCATTCTTTTGTTGGGCTTCTCTTCTTGTTTCATCCAATTTAGTCAAGACATTTATTTTGCATTGCATATCATCACATATGTCCTCATCATATTCTTGAATGAATTTGTACATTTCATAAGATTATTTTTTGGTAGCCTTACCTCAATGCCATAAAATAAGAAAAATGGAGATTGTCCTATTGCTTTCTTGATGGTCACTCTATAAGCTCAAAGAGCCAAATTTAACTTTGATTCCTAGGCCTTCTTGTTTTTCTCATTCACCCTCTTAATAATCTTTTGCAAATTTTTATTGCTTGATTCTGCTTGACCATTTCCTTGTGGGTGATAGGGGAAGAATAAGAGAACTTTATCCCATGTTTATTGCAGAAGCTAGTGAATTCCTCTAATTTGAAGCACATGGAATTTTCTAATATTATCTTTTCAGGCACTCCAAATCTGATTAGAATATTATTTAACAAGAAATCAATCACTACTTTGTTGGTAGATTTCCTTGTGGGGATAGCTTTAATCCACTTTGTAAAATAATTAGTTGCTACCAATATCCAAGAGTGTCCTCCACTGGATTTATCTACAATCTGTCTAATAAAATTAATTCCCCACTGTTGAAAGGGTGCTTGAACTGCAATTGGTCTGAGAGGAAAATTTCTTGAGAATTTTAACTTCCCTAAAAACCTCTGGCATGCATCACATGCCTTGACCAACTTATGTGCATCTTTAAACAATGTGGGCCACCAAAAAAATTCTCTTAGGACTTTATGACCAGTAGTTTTGACCATATAGTGGCCACCACAAACACCACTATGCATCTTTGTTAAAACTTCCAAGGCTATCTTCCCATCAATACATTCTAGAAACACTCCATCTACATTCCTCCACCACAACTCATTATCTATTATCACATGATTTATTGCTTGCAGTTTCAATGCTCTTTTTTGATTATCAATCATTCCTTTAAGACATGACATATTCATCAAGTAATAAAAAGTGTGCCTATACCACCTTGAGTTCTACATATCACAAATAGGAGCTACATCAACATAGTCAACATTGTTTACCTAATTGGCCTCCAAGTTTGTTTTTCCCATCAATTTTTCCAATCCTTGACCTTTGAACAATTTGGTAATTTTCATGTCAATATTAAACTCATATATCCTATTGATCCACCACATATTCTCCTAGTAAATTCTTGTCATGTGAAGATGTCCTTTACTGCAACACTTGGTACACATGCAACAATTGTTGCACCTACTAGGTATGTTTTGAAAATTTTAAGTACTTTTACCAAAGCACAGGCATGGTTTTTAGTCATGTCATATTTTAGCTTAGCTACTTGCAATGACTTATTGAAAAAGGAAATAAGTTGCTCATAGCTTTCATCATTCTTCTACAATAATATTGTAGCAATTGTGTGAAATGAGGCAAAGGAGAATAACTGGAATGGCTTTGAAAATTTAGGGGATTTTAAAATAGGTTCCTTTTTTATGGATTGTTTGAAACCCTCGAAGGCTTTATTTGGTTCTTCTCCCTAAGAAATTGTTTCTCCTTTCTTTAACATCTTGGAAATTGGTCTTGTGATTTTAGCAAAATTGGTCACAAGCCTCCTCAAGAAGTTAACTTGCCCAAAGAATGATTGGATACGCTTCACATTCTCGGGTTGTGGTATTTTTTCTATGGAAACAACTCTTTTCGGGTCTATCCTCACTCCCTCTTTAGACACTATATGTCCCAAAACTTTGCCTTTAGTAACCCCAAAGGCACACTTTTAAGGATTGATAGATATCCCATATTATAGTGCTATGATAAAATATTCTCTAAGTGCATACATTGCTATTCCTCCTTCTTAGAGTATGTAGTGAGGTCATCTTGATAGAATACCATGAAGATATCAATAAAATCTATAAAGGCTACATCCATAGCCCTCTGAAATGTAGCACCATCATTGGCCAAGCCAAAAGGAATCCTAACATAGACATAAGTGCCCCAAGGAGTTGTGAATGTTGTTTTGTACTACTTAGACCCCTTGACTTTCACTTGGTTGTACCTTGAAAAACCATCCATCATTGAGAGTAACCTACAACCAATGAATTTTTGTAACATTGCCTCCATGTTTGGCAATGGATAGTTGTCTTTTAATGATGATATATTCAAATTTCTGAAATCTACACATAGTCTAATATCACCATTCTTTTTTCTAACAAGCACTAGGTTTAAGACCCAAGTAGAATGTCTGATGGGTTTGATAATCCCACCATCCCTCAACTTAATTAGATATTCTTTCATTTTGGGTGCCAAGGTTGTATTTATTGGTCTTTGTTTCTACCTGAAAGGTTTTGCATCAAGTTTAAGAAGAATCTCATGCTGAAATAATTCTTCCCTATATGCCTTCAAGTCATCATAGGACTAGGAAAATACATGTCTATGTTTTCTTAGTAAGGAAATGAGAATTTATTTAATCCGGGGTTTCATTTTCTTCCCCACATATACTTTCTTTGGAGAATTTTTTGTCCCTAGATTGACCTCCTCTAGGTCATCTTGGTGTGTGGAAAGTTTTTAATAGTGCTTTTGTCTGGACCATCAAAAACTCTTTCCGGAGAAACTAAACCCTTAGGAATTTGATTAGTCTTCAGTTGGATAACCTCATTACCAAACACTATTTCCTTTCCATCAATAGTCTTAAAAAATGCTCCAAAATCAATTTCCTGACTTTCATAATGATCAACACATTGTAAGAACTTCAATATGTCATCATCATTGTGGAATAATTGAAAATTCAAAATGTTGTCAGGAAAAAATGGCCTTGTATGTACCACAACCTTTGAGATACCAACACAAGTTATATCATTAGGCCTTATGCTATGGTTTCCAAAAAATCATCCATAACATTCTTACTCCTCTCTATCCACTCAATGCCAAAAGAATCAAACATTTCTACTAAGTCCCAGACAACATTTCTATATTGTTTTAGTATTTATTTTTTATACAAACCTTGACCTAACTTGGAACACAATTAATTTTGATTCACCAATGAGTCTCAGCTTCTTGATTCCATGTTTTTTTGCTAACCTCAGTCCTAGTAGTAAAGCTTCATACTCAACAATATTATTAGTGCAAACAAAGAATAATGAGAATGAAAACTTATAGGTTTTACTGCTGGGTGCAATGAAAATCACTCTTATACTAGATCCTTCTTTAGAACAAGCCCCATCAAAATACATTATGCATAGTTCACTCGTATTGGCTTGTTTCATGACCTCTTTTTCTATAGGTGTAGGTTTATGTTCCTCTTCTCATAACTCCTCAACTCTAGAATTATCTGGACCAATTCCAACAAAATGAATTCTCTCCTCAAGGACCATTTCTTCAATCATGTGTGAAGCCCTTGGCTCCCTAACAAGTTTTATGTCCTTACCATCAATTGGAAAAGTAGCAAAAGACATGTCACACTGCACACTTCCCCCCATTGTAGCACTCTATTTTCTTGAAAAAAGCATTCTATATGTTGGGGGGATATCTACCACTGTAATTCTTATTATGAAATCTTTATCAAGGTATGCAAAAAGTTTGAAATCTACATCCTTAATAATCCTAATCACTAGTACTTCCTTGGAATCCATAGCATAACATTCTCCATATGCTCTTTTGATTTGCAGTTCCATTTATTTCATGATATCAATAGGCATAATGCTAGATAAACCCTCTGAATCAATCATACAATTCTTTACCAACTTTTCATCAATTATGAGGGTTACATAAAAGGGGTCCACTTGGTTAGGATATGCTATAACATGGTGGTATCAAAATAAATATGAGGGATATCATTTATTATCCCTTCAACATATCCATCTTTTAAATCATTCCTACTGACTTCAGGTGGAGTAGATATCTTCTTTTCTTCATAGGTTGTAGCTACATCATTGATGAGGGCAACTGCTTTTTTCTTGTGTTCATCAATTCTTATCATTTCAAGCAAGGGAACTATAAATTTTACTTGTGATAATAACTGAAACATATCCAAAGAGGTATATTTGGGTAGGTCACCTGAAACTATACCTTGCTTAATAGTCTTATTCCTTTGTTGCCTAGATTTTTCCTCAACTCTTTTCTCATCACCTTTATTTTCTTGCTCAATTTTCTATTTTTGAGCCTTTGACTTCATGGTTGGAGAAACAATGTGTTCATCAATCTGCACTACCTCAATTTGATTAGCCCATATATTTGTTCCCTTACTATCTTTAACCTTAGTTTTGGCCACCTTATTTTCTGTTTTAGATCCCCTTTTGTCATTATTTTTCTCTTTGACAAATAAACCACCATCCTTACCATGATCACCATTCACAATCCTATTTCTCAAATGGTAGGTGCTCCTATCTTGAGCCAATACTATAGTTGTCAATATCTCTACCTCTTCATCTGATGGCCTCCTCAATGTTATATCTAGCTGATATGTCTCAAGAGTACAAACATTATAATATTTTTTATCATCCTCATCAGAAAAAACTTGCCGATGATATGCATCTACCTTTTGTCTCTGGCTATCAACATCCACACCATTTGATTCGTCATCAGAAGAACATTCTCCATCAGCAAGGCCTAATTTTCTTGTAAGCATATGTATTTCTCCATCATTCTCATGGGATGAATCCTAATCACTAGGTCTCTTCTAATGATTGTGCTACCACACATTAAAGTGGAGAGTGTGGAAGTTGACAAGCTATGCACCATGGGGCCTCATCAACAAAATTAGCAAAGTTATTTTTTAATGGATCAAGAGTAACTTTATTCTGCACATTCTTTTACTTATTTTGAATTGGATTTCCATTAATACCAATTTGTGTTGTAAGGGTGATCTTGCAGTCTTGGTGGCCTTCAATTTCTATAAAAGTTAGACTTGTCATTTGATAGTCCCTTTTTAGTCTTTTCCAACTTATAACTCAGGTCTTTAAGTGTACTTATCACCTTGTCAATCTTATCATTAGATGTTGACCCCTTTTCTTGGTGAGCTTTAGGATATTTCAAAATCTTTACATCATCTCTTCTCCCTACTTTGCTAGTAGCCCTTCTATTGCTCTCAATGTGAAGAGAAAATTTATAAGCATCCCTCATAGTTTGAGGATTCTTATCCCTGAGATGGTGCCTCATCTTTGAATCAAATGCATTACAATATGAGACCAAACATACATGTTCATTAGGCCTCAAGTAATTTGGGATTTTGAACATAGCCTTTTGAAATTGGGTGTTGAATTAAGGGACATGAACCATTTAATTTTGTCTTTTAGTGATTGTATTAAATTCATTTAACATGAATCTAGGGTCAGTTTTATCCCCATACATCTCTCTAAAAATCCTCTTGAATTCTTCCTAGGATCTTATACTCTTCACTGGTAAAGCTCTATACCAATCTTGGGCATCCTCAGTAAATGTCTGCATGAATATTTTCATCATTACAACTTCGAAATCATCCATCATATTGTTAAATGATCTCAAGTGATCTTCCCTTGATATGGCATTATTTCTAAAGAATCTAACCAACACATTTCTTATGTCATTGGGAAAAGGATTAGGATAACTAGGTATCCCATCAAAACACAGTTACCTATATTGGTCCAATTACATTGGTCTTCTAGAAAATTGATCTCCCTGACTCGGTTGAGGTCCACCACCACTCTGCCCCCCACTTTTTTTATTTCCTTGCTGATTGTAAATACTTCCACTAGATTGAGTATTGTCGTTTCTTTGGTTTTAAGAGGGTTGTCTCATTCCACTAGAATTTTGTGGTTGGGAATGGGGAATAGATTAACCAATGGTAGATGAAACATTTATGCCAATAGTTTGAGCCGGTTGAGGTGTAGAATGAGGTGGGTTCTGAGAACTAGAGCCTAAAGGATCTCTACTAGAGGACTTCAAAAATGCAATTTTTCTTTGCATCTCTGTATTAGTAGCAAGAAGTTGTATCCTCTCTAGTTCCTTTTGTAATTTCTCATTCTCCATTTGCAATTTGAGATTTAAAGGATCGAGTGATGCAGTTGTGGGAGTACCACTAGATGGTACACTTGTACTTATATTTATCCCCTTGGAATGAACCAAAGTTTTGTTTCCTATATCCACAAGTTGTGATGGTTTACTTGTATAAGGGGCTACAACTAATCTTTTAACAATGGAACTAGTCCAAGTGTTAGTATGGGTAGTTCCTATAGGAACATTTAAAGTAGTCTTCTAAATAATAGGGGTTAAGATAGGACCATAGGATGTGGTAGGAATAGGGGAAGGTTCCTCTTGAACCATTAGTTCCCTTTTTTCCACCCTTCTCCTTAGTTGATCCCCCTCAAACATAACAACCTTTACCTTTCTTCTTTTTCTTTTTCTTGTTTAATTCTCAATTCTTCAAGCCTCTGGGCTTCCTCTTGAATTCACTCATTGTCTTGTATTAACTCATCCTCATCATGAAGAGTTACATCTGAATCTAAATGCTTAGGGGTATAGTTCACAAGTCTCAAAGTATCCCTATTTGAAATTAAGGGGTTATGAGTTCTATTATGAGAACCTCTAGATGAGCTATGTCTAGGATAATTTGAAGTATAAATGGCCCTAGGATTTAGCCTCCAAGATGCCAATGTAGCATCAAAATCCCTATCCCAAAAATTCTATTGTTCTAATGGTTTTGAGACTAGAGGACTTGAACTGGCTTGTTTACCATTAGTAGTTTCCTTTATGACAAGATTTTCCTCATTAATAGGAGGAATTCCATACTCATATATATTATCTACATTAACATCATCACGCAAATTTTTAAATATTGAAATAGGAGGAGTAGCTAACTTACTTGTGTTTGTAGATTTTTGTTTCCAAGATTTCCTAGTGTTTCATTGTAATTCTCCTTCCAGCCTCTACTCAAGATGCTTCTTGATATGATTCCTCATTTCTCTCATGGATTCTACAAACTCTCACCTCTCTTTTTTCTCAATTTCTTTAAATTTTAGTATATCAACACAAGAGACTCAGAGTCGCCACCCAAATTAATGGGAATTAGTAAGTAGTTGTAAATATTTGAACAAAATTTGGATAATTTACAAATACGGAGAGAATTAAAACAAACCTATGATTTTTTTTAATGAAGACTCACATGGGAATGCAAAGATAACATGAAACTTTAATTAATAAATCTCAAACTGGTGAATGATAAGATACTTTGACAAATTTATCAATGGCTAAACATAGATTCAAAATTTATGACTCCGACTTTAAAAGATTTTAAACTAGAGACCTTATAGAAGTTAACCCCCAACAGAGTCACCAATTTGTTCGTTGTTTTTAATTCCAACAAAATATCATAGATAATCTATGGTGTTTCCACTACCAATTGTTAATTATTTGGAGGGGATGGCTAACGAATAGGTTAAAGTTGAAAGAAATTTCCCTCTACACTTTGGGTTGTACAAAACCAGGGAGGGTGATCCCTTACAATGTAATTATGATTCTCTCGTGCCAATTTATCTCATACATTGTAAATAACATATATATTCTCATATAATTTGCTTGATAAATGAAGAACTTAGAAGATCTGGAAAATCCTTTAAAGCATTCGACAATCTATAGTAGGAGAATATGAAATCACATGATACTTCTAAAATTAAATCAAATGAAATGAAACTTTGTGATTTTTAAAGTGTGAGAGATCCTACAGATGCAAATTTAGGCATAGATTCCAGATTGATGCCTTAATCCATGGCAAGGAGTTAGAAAAATTCAAGCTATATGGTACAACATAATTCCATCTAAGAATTACAAAGATTTACAATAGTGAATTGCAATGTTATACTCAAAATACTTAACCAATTCTTCTTATCAAATCATTGCATAATGCTACACAAACATATACTTCCATCAAATAATTTAACCTATTATTTGAATAAGAGCATCAATAGAAACATACATCCACTAGAACAACAATGGAGAGAAATCAACTAATCTTTGATCAATTTCATTTATATTTTGTATAAAGAGTACAAAAGGAGACAATTGGCTTCAGAATTGCCATTATATTCATTCAAATACTAGTATTGTTATAAAACATATGGAAATGCATAAGACATGAACTCAACAACCTAAGAAAAGACCCAAACTCTATTCTCTGTGTTACATTACAAAATTCTCCAAGAGATCAATCATCTCATGCAAATGGCCTTGAATTCCCTTCTATAAGATAAGGGAGCAACAAGCCTTAGGCCATTTACACATGTCATATTTTAATTTGACATTAATTTACATTTCAAAACTACAAGTACAACTACTTTCTCGTGGATGGAATATTCTAAGGACAAAAATATTTATATTTACTCTTTTTAATCATTGTCCCTCAAAAACTGGCTTGATGTTAATTATTGGTTCTTTGTTGCCCTTTTTCTTCATTCCTCTTGATGTGAACGCGGGAATGTTGAGATGGCCAGTGAAGAAAAAGTATTGTTGTGTATGGTAGGACTTAAGAAGCAAGTCTAAACAACAATGTTCGAGTCTTCTTCAAACTTGTTGGGGTTTGGCCATCAGCCTTACCCTTTACCTTTTACCATCCTTGACTCCATCACAAGCCAACACACTGACCTCTGAAACATCAAAATGTGAAACATTGAACCTTGCATTGAGCAATTAGATGTTGGGGTTTGACTTTGCACCTTATCGCTTACATTCATTTCAACATGGTGTAAGCCATTATCCCAAATCGTGATGCCCAAAACCATCCTTTGTAGTCAACAGTTTCAACCCTTTTAGGCATCAGCCTTCGAGGTTCCATCTTTCACCTTACACAAAATATTTTTAAGGAATAAGCCTTAAATATGACCAATGAACACTAAAACCTTTTCGGTATTCGAGGTTTGGGTATCCTGCATACTCCATACTTAGCAATTAGTTAAGGTGTAAGCTCTAATGCTGACCTCCAATCCCTGAAACATTTTCAGTTATCAGCCTTCGCCCTTTCTTCTTACCAAGATTATTTGGCTCAATGTTAAGGCATAAGCATTAAATCTGAAGCCCAAAGTACAAAACCTTATCATACTTGGATAAGTTTGTCTAAATCTTCCCTTATTGGGCAAGCAATTCAAAATACCAAGTTGGAAAATGTACACAAATTTACTTCAATTTGAACACAAAGAAGACAATTTTTACTTACTAGTGTTCAAATTCTAGAAACCCTAGTTTTGAGTGTAAGAAGCTTGAAGAATCACTGTAGTTGATCTCTAGATACTTTAAAATACTTCAGTAATTTTGAATGGTGCTTTAATATTTTCTTTTATGGAAAAAAGGCTCTACAATTTGATTGAATAGGGTTGTGTCTTCCATTATTGCTCACTCACATGAAGCAAAAAAACTCCAACTACCCATTAACTCAACTTTGAACATGAGACATTGATCTTGTGTCGATTTTTACCTTCGAACAACTCATTTTGAGTCAATTTATGTTTAAAAACTTGACTGCCATTGACTATAGTCTTGAGACAATTAGGTGCCAACATGTGGAAAATCTCATCCGATAACATTCTTCTGGCCCCACCACCTTTGGAAGCATCATTGGAGCCAATGTGGTGATATCCCACTCTCCCATACTTTCTTTTGCAAATGTTGATTGTATCCCACATGATACCGGGAAACTGACATGTGGATCCTAGCTGTCACATTTTAAGCCTTTAAAACCTTGAGCCCACCACCAGTTTTGAACAAGCTCTACAAAGATCTCATGGGGTACACTAGACATTGGTGCCTCACCACATCCTCACACTTTCTTTTCCATTATTATTTTATTTCTTGTAGGCAAGCGAGGGCCATTGGGAGTTGAACACCTATTTTTGTGGGACTAAAGGACACATGACTTTAGACAACTTAAAAAATATGCTTTAAGTTATGACTTAAAATGGGTCACTTTACTAGGTCAGCATAAGATTTTATAACATAAATATTTTGAACCTAGGCAAAAATTTATTTCTCAACCAGCAAACAAGATTTAAAAGAATATTAAATGGGACAATGATAAAAAATACTAGGATGTCAGGGTTGATCAAAACATGACTTTGAATGACATAAATTGTAACTTGATATACTGACAACCGACAATAGCAAGTCAATGAGTGAATATAATAAATTACCAAGGCATAGAAATGCAAACCCTAGCCCACTCAAAACAATCAAAGCACTCAAAATTTTAAAATGCATGACCTAGAACTCAAAAAATTTACAAGTTTTGTCAAGCAGGGAGGAAAGAGTACAATCCGGTATTGCACCCCTTAATCCATATTGGTAGGCTGGGGACCCAGGTACGAGAGTGATTCGTGCTATTTCCTTTCAATATTTCTTGTTTTATTTTATCTCATATATATACTCATACTTTTATTTGATCAAGTACTGATAGTGTCTAATTCCCTGTGGTTATGGTCAACACATAGAAGTGGATCACCTTCATTGGGTGGTGTGTCTTTGAGGCTAACCCAATCGTTCCTATCCAGGGGAGCATCCTAGATGCATATAAGCTAGTGTTAGCGGGGCGACATGCCCATATTTTCAATCTTGTTACGGTTCTAAGGTATTCTTATGAGGAGGCACATGCATAGATCATATAGAGGGTGGCTCACCTCACTGTGATGATTGAGCACCGAGATCAATGCTTGATGGAGCTCTACACTGTAGTAGCTGAGTGAGATCGGGTGATGATATAGGCAAAGAGTGTCATAGCAGCATAGGAAGGCGAAGGTGGTGAGGTTAGGTGTTGATCCATAGGTGCAACAACTTTAGGAGGATCAATGGTAGGTCCATGAGTGGGAGGTCTGACTGCAAGAGGAAGCCATTGATTTATGAGGAGAGGTCTAAGGACTACAACTAAGCATGTCAGTGTCGCAACTTGTGGCATCAGTTCAACCTCCACCTCTATGAGTGCTAGCATTAGAGGGCTCAGGGACCCATGCACTGGGGGCTAGAGGCCCATTTTTCTCATGCCATATTTTGTAAACAAATTATATTGTTTTGTATAGAATTATTTTTATGTATAGACATATATAGATATACAGTCACCACATTTTGATATAGTAGTGCGATATATGTACATGACATTTTGATATATATATATATATATATATGAGATTTTGCAACATCATGGTGTTCTTTTATGTGTATGTTTACTTTTATGTATGGCTATGTGATGAATTTCATAATTATGGATGTATGTTTAGATTAGATGTTGCCATGATATAATAAGAACACATTAGATGTATGCTATTTAAATTCAATGATGATCTAATTTCCTAAAAAGATGTAATCAAATACAATGTATGGATACACAACCTAAAAAAAACATGCATATATGTAATTCCTAATTAGAGAATTTAATTACATACACATGTTCACATCATAAAATAAAATGCGGAGATAATGTGTTATGAAGAAATGACATAGCATAACGAACTGTGATACCTGAGGAAAAAGCGTCATGCATATGCCACATAGACACTATGCATAGTATCAACGAAGATGCATCACATTGATAGGTTATTTTAGAGGCATTTTGTCCATAGAAAATAGTCCATAGGCACTTGAACTATACACATAGATGATTATGTAAGGTCCTAACCAATTAGGGCTAAACTTCCCCTTTTAATCAAGCGGTGCATTTACATTCCTCTAATTTCATAGAGAACTAGATCACCTACTTTGAAAGTTCAAGAAAGAACAAGTTGACTATAATTTTTAGAAATAGATCATTGATAATATTGGAGATGTTTGAGGTCTTGTAATCAACACTCATCGAGAAAATCAAGTTGATACAAATGATCAACACGATAAGTGTCATCATCAATTAACCCTTTAAGGGGAACTCACAAAGATGAAATTTCCAAATCTAAAGGTAGAATAGACTTGACACCATACACGAGTTTGTACGGGGTTGTACTAGTAGCAGTATGAACACTCATGTGATAGGCCCACAAGGCATACATTAATTGAGTATACCAATATTTACCATGTTTATTCACTATTTTTTAGAGAATCAACTCAAGAGTTTTATTAGACACTTCAACTTGGATATTAGAATGAGGCTAGTATGGTGTAGAAAAAAAATGTTGAATATGAAACTTTTCCAAGAATCACTTCACCTCTTTGTTCTTAAATGAAGTACCATTGTTAGAAATAAGGGTGGAAGGCAATTTGAAACATGCAATGATATTGTTTAGAATAAAGCTATATATTTCTTTAGTGTTCATGGATCGAAGTGGAACAAATTTGACCCATTTTGTAAAGTAATCAGTAGCGGTAATCATGAAGATATGTCCTTTAGAAGAATGAGGTGATATTTTTCCAATAATATCTAACCACCATTTTGAAAATGGCCAAGGAGAGGTCTGATTTTGAAGATCTTGAGCAGTACCTTGAATAAGGTTACTATGTTGTTGATATTGCAGACACTTCTTGACAAAGGAAAAGGATTCTTACTCCATTATTTTCCAAAAGTATCCCATGTGAATCAATTTATGCACCAATGATTTACCACCAAAATGTCCACCCCTAGAGCCCAAAAGGGCTTCTTGAAGGGCAAGGGGTATTTCTGCCTTAGTGAGACACCATAGAAGAAGACCATTATAAGATTTTTGGTAGATAACATCAAATAGTATAAGGTATTGAACCAAAAGTTTTCTTATCCGAGTGTGAGCATTTTTAGTCACATAGTTGGGAAAATTTTTAGTCTTTAGATAATTATAAATGTGAGAATACCATTCCTCTGAGTCTACTTCAACACACACTAGAGCATTAGATTCTGGTTGATCTGAGACATTAGGAGAGTGAAGAATGTAGACCACAAAGTAGTATTCTTCTATGCCATCATCCAAAGACACAAGGGAGACTACACTTGCCATTGCATCTGCATGTTGATTTTCTCTCCTAGGAAAACTGTCTATTGTGAGGGAAGAGAAACAATCAAGTAAGGATAAGGCCAAATACTTATATTGAGATAGCTTATTTTTCTTAGCATGATGAGTTCCCATAATTTTATTTACAATAATTTTAGAATCACCATGAATGTGAATATGTTTAATTTTTAAAGCTATCACATCATGCAATCCAACAATAAGGGCTTCACACTCAGGAAAGTTGTTAGTTCAATGAAAATATAATCTAAAAGATAAAGGAACTAGCTTACCTTCGGGTGAGACTAAAAATACACCTACCCTGGAGCCAACTTGACATCTCGATCCATCGAAGTACATCTCCCATACATATTTATTATATGTTACAAAAAGGTTTTCATTTGGAAATAAGTCTAGATTGGGGAAGGAGTGGGATGAGGGAGCTTATACCAATTGATTGGAAATCACTTGACCTTTAATTTATTTCTGAGTTATGAAATGTATGTCAAACCCATTTCTCCACCCTTCCTAATAGATTGATTTTAGTAAACATATGTTTAAGAAGATCACTTTTTGCAATGACATGGGTTTCAACATGAAGAAGATAATACCATAGATTCTACATTGTGAAAATGAGAGTAAGACATTGTTTCTCCAAGGCAGAATAATGAGTTTCATATTCAAATAGAGTATGACTAATGTAGTAGACCACTCTTTCTTTACCATCATAATCATGTTGAGCTAACAAAGCTGCTAAGACATGAGGTGATGTTGAGATATAAAGCAAAAAGGGTATATCTTGCACAAACAACATTAAGATAGGAGGATTGGCCAAATAAATCTTTATTGAATCAAAATATTTTTTGCACTCATCATCCCATCAAAAGAAGACATATTTCTTCAAAAAACCTATGAAGGGAAGGGTACAATCAACCAACTAAGATATGAATCTATGAATTTCCTAAATATTCCCCTATAAACTACATAATTGAGAGATGTTTCTAGGAGGAGACATGTTAACAATCTCATCAATCTTATTTGTAGTCACTTCGATTCCATAATGAGAGATGATAAATCCAAAAAGATTTCCAACGTGAATGCTAAAGACTCACTTAAAATGATTCAGTCTCATCTTATAGAGTGAAATCCTTTCAAAGATAAGATTAAGATTTTCAATGTGATGTTGATGAGTTGTAGACTTAGCCAAAATTTCATTGATGTAATATTCTAGAATTTTATGAATAAAATCATGAAAGATAAGGGTCATCACCCTTTGGTAAGTTGCTCCCACATTCTTTAGCCTAAACAACATGACTACGTAACATAAGGTATCCCAAGGGGCGATGAAGGTTATCCTATAATGATCTTCTAGGTTAATACGAATTTTATTGTATCCCAAAAAGCCATCCATGAAAGACAAAAAGGTATGGCCTACAGTCAAGTCTACAATCATATCAATATTAGGCAATGAAAAATCATCCTTAAGAGAAGCCTTATTGAGATCATGAAAATCAATGCGGATGTGAATACGACCATCAGGATTGCTGACAACAATGATATTTATATCCAAGGTGAATAGTCAATAGGACAACCAAATTTTAAAAGATTTCTATCTCAGTCTTGACTAACAAGGTGACCTTGTGATCCATCTTTCAAATATTTTATTTAATAGGCTTAGCATCTGACATAGAACAATATTGTGAACCACTAAAAACTCATCAATACCAAACATGTCCTCATATGACAAAGTGAAGATATTACGGTGAGAATATAATAAATTAGAATGTTGTTTAGATTCTTCTTAAAAAAGGCACTTTCTAATCTTAATCACTTTTTTAAAAGACTTAGGATCCATGAAAACATCGGTAATATATCCTTTGAGGAGAGTAATATGGTCTTCAGTATTGGAAATAGGAACATCATTATCCATATTAGACAGAGGGATCTTCTCATCAATACCCACAATTGATTCTCTAAAGTATGCTCGCTTGTTCAAGCGATACAAGAATCATCGTTTATGGTGATAAGAAGGTAGATGACAATAGCCACCCAAGAATTCTTCTAGTGCTTCCTCTAAAGAGAAGACATCTAGAGGAACTTTGTTAGAGTCTAATTTAATTTCAATCAGTTTAGGATGAACTAGATTGAGAGGTTCGACATAAATCATGTTGACACTCCACCATGGTTTTCGCTTAGACTATTCATGAGAGAAACCAAGTCCCAAGTTACATTTATGAGGTATACATTCTATAGGGACTTGAATGCCTTATTCATTATGCCCAAAAACCTTACGTCCATAAACATACTTAGAGAGAAGTCTAAAGCCAGGGCCATAATGTGTTTGAAAATCTTGAGGAGGATCTACATAGAGAGCATCATTCCAATAACAAGGATCGTACTCCTCCACTAGATCACAATAATCCTTCTTGATGGGGGTATAAACATTAACCTCTTTATTAGAATCATGGTTATCTTCCTCAATAGGGATACAATCATTCTCCTTAGCAGGATCACGATCACTTTCCTTAGTGAGAGAATAACAAACTTTATGGATAGAGGTGTATGAGACTATTGGAATGTCAAGGTGGATAGGGCCAAATTTATACTCTCTAATGAAAAACTAAAAAATTCCAAAGAACCCCAATCATCACCAATACATGCATTTGATTCAGAAGAAATAGAAGGGATAGAATCAGGATTATCTACTTTAGGATGGTCTTCTTTAGGGACATCTATCTCATAAGCAACCTTCAAAGCAAGCACTATTGAATATGATGTCAACACATTAGAAGATAACAAAGGAATGCAATTATTAAGAGTAGAAGCAAATTAGGCCTAACCAATAGTTCCCATTTCACAAAAGTGGCTTACATTAGGGTCAACCTTGATTGTAATTACTTTGTTATTAGCAAAAAAATTTATACAATGATGAAAAGTAGAAGTTACAACCCCCAAAGCATGAATCAAAGGTATTCCCAAGAGAATATTGTAAGGTAAAGGTCATGACATAACATAAAGAAAGGTGGATATGGTAAAGGGTCCCAACCTAAAATACAAGATTATCATGCTTAGGGCTTATTGACCAACATTATTGAACCCACAAATGTACAAAGAAGAAGCAACAAGAGAAGATGAATCAATCTTAATTTTAGGTAAAAGGTTAATGTTGCACATGTTGAGAGTTGAACCAATGTCAACGAGAGCATGCCTAATACCAATATTATTAATATTAACTATAATCATTAAAGGATCTGCTTGTTTCTATACTTCCAGGGGAAACAGTTTGTTGGACTCAAGGAACACTGAGAGGAGGGGGGATGAATTAGTGTTCTACAGAATCGACCTTTGCAAAGAAAATCGAAAAACCATTTACAAGAGTTAACCAAAAGTAAAGATGTAGCCACATGAAACAAATAACCGTAACACAATAACACAAGAATTTTTATGTGGAAACCTTGCTAGGGGAAAAACCATGGTGGAGGTAAATCAACAATTTTATACTCTGTTAAAAGTATATAGAAAAGGGGAATGCACATGCATTCAGGCACACTGCCTAGATCTCACTGCTCAAAATTAGGAAGGCTCACTGCCTTATAAAATATTTAGATTACATCAAAAGGTTGAACTAAGGAGGTAACATCTACAAATTTCTGGTTACAATTTTGATTAGGCTCATAGATTAGATTCTGGACCTTCTGTTTGATTCTGCACTTCGCTCTACTCTACCTTAATTCATTTCACAAAAACCTCTTTTGCACAAGTGAAACCGTGCATAATCGCTCTGCAACCCTTCTGATATTCACAAGATATTTCTACACACTTCGAATACATACATCAAATGAATTAACTAATCTCTTATATATATCCGCTACCAAGGATTTAATCGCTTTAAATCGACTTCATCAAAATATAAGATATTTCCAAATAGTCAGCTCAATCCATGAATAACATTTAATGTGCACCCATCAAAGTCGGCCACAACATAGTGAGGCCTCAAAAAAAAATCTCCAAACATAAAATACCTTGAATAATTATACCTCGAATAACTGCGATGTGCTTCATTCACTTAGTCGGCCTTCGTGAGCTGATAAGCAGAAAATCATCCTATCAGATCTTTTGACCCATACATCGATTGATGCAACGAAAAATCTTGATAATAAGATACTCCATATGCTTAAAAAAATTCCTCGAGATCCACAATACAAAATGATAATCTGGTGAAGTATACAGATTGACAGACTTAACTTTAACTGGATGCCCTATTCTTCACTCTTACTTTCGGTAATACTCTATTCTTTACTCTTTTTGTTCGGTATGGACAGATATTGAACTGTGGAACAAATTAATGACTTAGGTTTCCATCAATGACAACACTAGAAGCCATATACCAACAATCTGCCCCTTTGGCATTAATGGCAACACTTAGTGAAAAATGACTAAGTGTCAAAACCAATATAAGTACGCTACCAAACTTCAAAACTTCAAAATATAGCTCCCCCTAAAATTGATAACGAATTTTTTGCTGCTCTCTCTCCCACTTTGACATCAATGAAAATCACATATTTAATCTCCCCCTTTGAAGTATGACCAAAAACTTGATTCAAAACTGATTCAAAATTTGAAAAAGAACAACTACTACTTGAATCAGAAGATTATCTTATGTTTTTCTTTCATCTCTGGAAGAAACTTCTTCCAAGCTTCTACTGCAATCCCAATGATTATGATCATGTTATTTTTATATGTTCAATTGATAATCTTGAGGAGGGATTCTAGAATTGTGATTTCATCCTCTAATTTCTCTCCTTTCCTCAAAATCTCAATTAACTGCTCCAGTCTGCATTCGGTTAAGTCCTTTACTTTCGAAAAAGTGTCCACAAGCTTGTTTCTGGTGAATTGAACTTTTGTATGCTCAAAACGTAACTCTTGAATCCTTTTCTTGATTGCACCATCCTAATCCTGGAATATATCCAAACTTTGTCCAATCCTATTTAACTCTATTTCAATTTGCTCCAACTTTTCTTTATATTTCCCAACTGCATGAGGCCAATGAATGCAATAGTTGTAGATGTTGTTTGTTGTACTTATGCATTGCCTCAACTCATTCATTTTTGTTTTTAACTTGGTAAGTGATAGCCTAAACTGCTCCTTCAAGTGTAGAATTATTTCTTCTCCTTTCTTGATTTGAGACTCAGAGTCCATGATTTCCTTAATGCATTCAATCATCTCTTCAAGTAGAAAATTCTACAAACTCTCCAATTTGATATGATTGAGCACAAAATAAGCACTTAATGTGTTCAAAATCATATCCTACTCATATGAGGGTCTGAAGGACCATATGCTTGCAATTTTTTGCATCCCATCTTTCTCTTGAATAAGTTGTTGTATCTTTTCCTTGGATAAATCACCTTCTTCTTCACTTCCCTTATGGTGTCCTCAGTTTCCTTCTCTGATTCCTCATCTGGTATGTCCATAATTACCTATTATTTTCCTTTTCCTTCAATTGATGGGGTCTTGCATGCCAGATGAGTGTAAATAGTAGACCCTCTTTCTCTTTTCCTCTTTCTCTCCATCTCACCGGAAGAGGAGCCAACTTCAGGTGCCCTTACCGGAAGGGAAATGCAAACTGACCCAAAATTTTCTAGCAAACCTCTAAAGAAACTTGCATATTCTTGATCATAGTTTGTCAAATTATTAGAGTGTTCATAAGCTTGCGAACTGGTTCATTCTCTTTCCATACAACATTGTTCTTCAGTGGAAAAAAATTTAGAAAGTACATCACAAGACATGTAATCAAAGTGCCAAACCTGAAGGGATAACCTATCTCCTTTGTTAATTGCATGTTCTCCATTAGTTGATCCTTTAGCAGTCCTCACAGGTCAAAGTATTGATCTTCCATTATCATTTTGTGAGAGATGTAAATTGCACCAGTCGAGGTTGCTCCTTCTATGTTTCTGAAAAATATTTTATAGGATACTCCATGCACAATATGCCTTGTTACATGATCTTTGATTATCAAAATTATCAATGCCCTTTGGTCTCCAGTTACTTTGGTTAGGGTTTCAACTTCTTTGTTTCAGATTGACTTCTTTCTCGGTATATCCCCAATTTTGCATAATCCAGTTAGGACTCCAATTACCTCTTTCAAAATATGATAAGGTTTTTCTAGAGTTAGAATGTCATTATTCAATCTATCTAGAATACACCTAACACTTTTTGTGTTTTTGAAATAGCGGAATTTACTCCAAATGTCCAAACTTTTGTGTTTCACATCTTCCAGCCATTTTAATTCATCAGGTGACAACAAGTTTCTTACAACTCTAATCTTCTCATTGCTAAACTCATCTAAATTCACAATTCCTTTGATTTGTTCCATTTTGCGTACCGAACAATTTTTTCTACTGAGCATGACTGAAATACCTAATGGATTTAAAGATTCGTCGCTGAATTATCTTCACTCCTTCAAAATTATGCTACAAAGAGCTCTCCTTCTTCTTTTCTTTGATAAATTGGAAAATGAGGGTTTCAATACGTCTTTTGATAAATTTGCACACCTAAATTTTAGTTGTAATAAATGCTTTTTCCCTAGGTGTTTTGGATACCCTACTTTCTTAGACACCGAGAGAAGGATTCTTCTGTGGACCTTTATCTTCTCAAATTTTTGTACAAGTGATCTCCAATGTAGCTATAACCTATTAGCACAACCATTGAAAATCTCCTGCATTCCGGTGCTAACTACCGATAGGGGGACAAAGGATTTTCTTGAAAATCTCCCCCTAGGCCAATGGCCTGAAATCAATTTTCAGAGGAATTACCGAAAGCAGGTTCCAGTACAAAACCATCTCCTGCATCGGAATCATTCTTCCTTACCCATGTTTTCTTCATATGATCTCTTATTTCATCCGTAGTCACTTTTCCCTTTTCTTTATTGTCATTCTGTGTATTTCTGCCTTTGTATGTCATACCTCTTCTATCCATATTTTTGTAGAATCTTGCAATGTGACCATATTTGTTGCAATTGTAGCACACAATATTTCCTTGTCTAGACTAGTCATTCCATTGATTTCTTCTTGATCTGCATTGGTTATAAATATGCCCAAATACTCCACAGGTATAACATTTAACCTTCCTTCTACTGACAGAGTTGTTTGATATATTTCTACATTCAATTAACTTATGACCAAACTTATTGCAACTGAAACATCAATTGGAGAATGATGGATTACTTGAATTCATTTTACTTCTACATTGAGTAGCCATATGACCAAATTTGTTGCAAGCAAAGCAGTATCCATTGAAATTTTGAACATTAGGTTGTCTTACTAGATACCTTCCATCTTTATTCATCTAATTTTTTTGCTTGAAATTATTTTGTTCACATCCGGAGCTCTCTCCATTTTCATATCGAAGACCTTGCTTTCCTTTAACATTCATTTTTCCCTCTTTCAACTTATCAAGCTTAGTAGAACTGATCTTAAACTTATCCTTGTATTCATTTGTAGTAGTAAGTTCATCCCTAAGAATAAAAATTTGTTTTTCAAGCTCTTCTTTATTATTTTTGGATTGTTCTAGTTCATTTTCTAACTGAATGAATTCTCCATTAATTCTTCTACATTCATCAAATCTTTCTTTTAAGGACTAAGCAAGATTCTCCTCATTCTTCTTTTCTTTATTCAATTTCTTTAGTCATCTTCATCACCATAGATTACATCTCATGTTTTAGGGTAGCATTATCTTTGGAAAGCTTTTCACATTCTTCAGCTATTTCCTTCAAGGTTTCATTCAGGTGAACGTCATCCATGCTTATGTTCTCTTTCTTCTTAATTTGATCACAAAGATCCTTCCTCTTTTCCCTGGATTTAACAATCTGATCCTTTAATGTCTGAATGAATTTCTCAACATCCTTAAGATTTGCTTTCAATTCCTGGACTTTTGCTTTGGACTCATCAAGATCATCAAGTGCCACCAAAATTTGTTGTTGAAGACTACCAGAGTCCATTACATTCCAAGATCCACCTCAAGTTGTCAAAATTCTTCCGAGGAACACAACTCTGATACCAATTGTTGGAATCAAGGAACACTGAGAGGGGGGGTGAATCAGTGTTCTGTAGAATCGACCTTTGCAAAGCAAATCTAAAAACCATTTACAACAGTTAACCAAAAGTAAAGATGCAGACACATGAAAAAAATAACCATAACACCATAACACAATAATTTTTACATGGAAACCTTGTTAGGGGAAAAACTACGATGGAGGTTAATCCACAATTTTATACTCTGTTAAAAGTATATAGAAAATGGGAATGAACATGCATTCATGCACACTGCCTAGAGCTCACTGCTCAAAATCAAGAAGGCTCACTACCTTACAAAATATTTGGATTACATCAAAAGGTTGAACTGAGAAGGTAGCATATACAAATGCCTGGTTACAGTTTCGGCTAGGCTCATAGATTAGATTTTGGACCTTCTGTTTGATTGTGCACTTTGCTTTGCTCTACCTTAATTCACTTCAAAAAATCCTCTTTTGCACAAGTGAAACTGTGCATAATCGCTTTGCAACCCTTTTGATATTCGCAAGATATTTCAACAAACTTTGAATACATACACAAAATGAATTAACTGATCTCTTATATATATCCGCTACTAAGGATTTAATCGCTTTACATCGGCTTCATCAAAATATGAGATATTTACCAATAGTCAGCTCAATCCATGAATAACCTTTAATGCGCACCCATCAAATTCAACCAAAACATAGTGAGGGATCAAAACAAAATCTCAAAACATAAAATACCTTGAATAGTTATACCTCAAATATTCGTGACGCGCTTCATTCACTTAGTTGGCCTTCGTGACCTGATAAGAAGAAAATAATCCTACCAGATATTTTGACCCATACACCGATTGATGCAATGACACAAAAATTGATAATAAGATACTCCAGATGCTTAAAAACCTTCCTCAAGATCCACAACACAAAATGACAATCTGATGAAGTATACAGATCGACAGACTTAACTTTAACTAGATACCCTGTTCTTCACTCTTACTTTCAGTAATACTCTGTTCTTTACTCTTTCTACCTATATGGACATATATTGAACTACGAACCAGATTAATGACTTAGGTTGTCATCAATGACAACACTAGAAGCCATATTCCAACACAGTTCCTACGGATAGAACATAATATATGGTGAATTTCTACGAATATGATCCATCAACGTATTAACATCTATCGGCCTAGAAGAAGAAGGCAAGAGGATCTTTTGTAGAGCTTCCTAAAGCATGCATTGATAAATTGGAGCAGAATGAAGCAAATCCCATAGTGAGATCTTGGTAGGGGTAACACGAAGTTTCTTGACAAGATCATAATCACTAGGTGCTAGAGGAAGACTTGGTTGAGAAGGTAGTTAAGAAATAGGTTGATTTATTTATTTTGGTTCCTTCGAGTGTTGTATGTATGAGCTACCTAATTGTAAGATGGAGTTGTAGCCTTCAAGAGTCTCGTATAATAGTTTTGGGAGCCAATAGTGATTGGTGTTGACTCAGTATTTTGCATGTAGTAGCATTTTTATGGGAAACTTAGCTAATGGGGGACGTTATGTGCTAGCTAAGTGACCTCCGGGATTTTACCGAAGCCGGCTCTTCGCTTAATGGGTGAAGTAAAAGGTAAAGGAGATTGCAATAATGTAAAATTTACACTACAGGCGATGTGCCAAATTCTTGAGACAATTTTACCAGAGCACAGCGCATAATGCAAAGGCTCGAACCACTAAATTGCTGTTAATTAAGATAATTTTCTCAAAAGCACTTATCATGCAACAATACCCTCTAATTTGTATAATGTAATCAAGCATAACTTTGCTTTAACACAAAAGAGTCGAAGAAACATGGTCTGTATTTATTTTAGCTATGAAAGTTTACATAAACTAAAGAACAGACATTCATACAAAGATAAAGACAACAACACAGGTCAATAGTTCCAGCAAATGCTTGAAAACAGAAAGGCCAAATTTATTTGGCACAGTCCGAAGTTTTTGAATTAAAAGCAACTATTACACAAGGCTTACTTCCCAGTACTTGGGAGTTTTAAAATTTAATCAACAACCTAATTAAAGAAAACAAGGCCCTATTTATTGGCCAGTCCATCACCTGGAGATGCATCAAGAGAAGAACAACCCACACGCAGTGATCAATGACCCAGATCATCTCAAGCCACCATAGCAAACATCAGCCAGCTAACAATACACTAGTGAGGCCATGACACATAACAGAAAACCATACAACAGCAGGAGAGGACACGCGACATCATAGCAAGAAACGCGGCGGCAGAGAAGTACAAAAGATCCGACGGTATTTCCAAGGTAACTAGCGCAGAAACAAAATCACCACGTGTCGCCTAGATGGAGATTGATAGAAAGCAGCAAAGGTGCCCTGCAGAAAGCTGTGAGAGAGATCCACGTGGAGAGCTCCGAGCAAAAGTAAAGAACGAGGTGGGCCCGACTCGAAAAAGTAGCCAGTGTGAGCCAGGCGGCACGTAAACGGAGATTTTCAAAAAGCGAAGTGAAAAGCTTTGCAAGGAAGCCACGTGGCGAGCTCCGAGGACAGTGAGCATACAAAATTAAGGTGCAGCCGCAAAGGAAAAGAAAACTGCCAAGGCTTCGGTAGTTTTTGTTGAACAGTTTGGCGACTTATAGGGGCTTTTCGCTTGCAGAAAGGAGAACCCTAGAAACCTTTGGCTCAACAAAAAAATGCTCACAACCTCGAAAGGGCAGCCTGTAGATTGGTCCATACTTTGTTCATCGGTGCAGAGAGAGTTTGCAGATGCTCGTGAGCCAGTCTGAGATCGATAATTGGTTTAAAGGGAAATCCGCTTGATGCTTTCGTTTCCAATTCCAATTGGAACAAAAGCTGCGCCAGTTGATGCACGATTCCCTTGATCTCCTCAGCAATTGGAGATTGATCAAAGGTCTAGAAGACAGAAAGGTCCTACTTCTTCTCTTCGATCATCGCCACAATATGCTCCACACCCGCTACCGTTTGATCGGCAATGAAAGGCGAAGGGAGGCCTCTCTGAGTTAAATGGGAAAACTTCGCCCGCATGTCGTTGGTGACCTAGTTTAACTAAGCCCTGCAATCCACCACCTGCTGGATGATCTCATGCATGGAGATGAGGCTACTTGCTCCCAAAGCCGCTATCATTCAGTTATTGATGCCCACGCTACTCAATGCTTCATCTGAAGTGGTATACAACTTACCCAATAATATTCTAGCCTCTGGATCCTTGTCAAAAGTTAACTTCTGAACCTGCTATATCGATTCACTCACTGTCCCATAGAGGTTAGCCACTTGTGCCATAAACTTCAAGGTGGGCTGCAAAGTAAGGCACAAAGCCTTCACCTTGTCCCAGTATGATGCATGTAACTCTTTGGCAATTTACAATGAGCTCATCCATGGCACAAGGCATTGGGTCTTTAGGGCAGCCAATTCTGCCTCTTTACTTTCTAAACTTGCCTTTAATTCTAACAATCTTATGTCTAATGTAGACATCTGTTCTCTCAGGGTGAGAACCTCCCTTTCCTTTTCTGCCAGGGCCAATTCGGCCTACTTAGTCTTTTGAATTTCCAACTCCAGATTGGCATTGACTTCAGTAATTTCGGCAGTGGTGTTCTGTCGGAGCTCTCTTATCCCCTCAGTTAGCAGGTCAAACTCAGCACAAAGCTCTTTCTCCTTTGCTCGGAGTTTTTTTTCACTTGCTCGGAGTATCTCAACCTGCTACTCGAGAGTCGGGACGACCTCCTCACCCAAATTCTGCAACTCTTTGATCTTAATTTCGAAGGTACCCCTCTCCTTCTCTAGTCGACTTATTTCATTCTCCTGGGCTTTAAACTTGTTTACCTAGATGTCGACTTTATTTTTAAGCTCCGCAATCTGGTCATCCTTCTTCTTTTCTTACCGGCTGAGCTTGAGAAAATCAGTGGTTACTATTTTTTGGGTCTCCTTCATCAGCTCAACCTTATCTCTTAGGCGTGCCTACTGCAAGTCTAACCTGACGACATTTACAATATAATCACTAGGCTGCATCTCGCCTACTACCTTGATCACATTAGGAGTGATCTTCACAAACATCAAAGAATTCTGGCTTTCATTGAAAACGGTTTGCAAGTGGGGCTCTGCCTGCCTGTTTGTGTCCTTCTATCTTCTTTTGTTGATCCAGTTGGTGCGGGCATTTTTATTTGCATCAACTTGCGTGAAATATTCTTGGGCTGGAATACCTAGTCTGCTAGCAAATGGATACTCTTGAGGGATATCCAACGAGAAAGAAAGTGTAGCTGATGCATCAAAGATCTTGCTGGGTCGCATTATAATAGCTAGGGAGAATGGCGGGATGAATTGGCCACTCGGAGGGGATGAAAATGAGGTGATAGTGTGAGAGAAAAACTGGAGACACACCAACCATAGGGCTGGGCCTTGGGGATAAAAATTGTTGGCCTACGAGCCCAGTGTTGACACCAAATTGTGCTCCGAGCAAGGTATAGAAATTGGAGGACACATGAGGGAAAACCAGAGGGGCAAGACTAGAATGCCCAGTAAATTCAATGGTGGAGAAGACAAGCACGAATGAAACAATAGGGGTAGACTGAGGTGAGACCAAAGACATAGAGGAGAGAGAAGAGGGAGGAAAAATTACCTGATGCTCCTGCGCAACCACAGACACTTCGACCACTCCCTTCGTCGATTGTTCCTCCTCTGCACTAGCCTCTTCGATTCACTGTCGCTTTTCCTCTAGGAAATCATCGAGGTCAAGAATGACCCATCTCTTTCCACCGGTGGTCCTTGCCTACCTCTATGTTGATTTAGAGGAGGCGGATAGCTTGGATGTTTGCACGCACGGCTCTTCCTCCTGCACAGGCTTCTTACTAGTCTTTTTTTCATCCATTGGACCCTCGGAAACAGTAGGGGGATTCTTAGTTACCTCCTCCTCAAATTCTGCGGCAGCCTCCTCTCTTCTATATTGTTGCACGGATGTTGAGCGATTCAAAGAATTTTCAATATTAGGATGTTCATTTTCTCAAATGTCATCGAATCTCTCATTGAGGGCTACCTCGTTATGCAACTTGCTAGCTGCCAGAATCTCCTACCGGTAAACCCAAAAAGCTTGCATCTTCTCGGGTGACCACTCAAGCTTCTTTAATTGGCTGACCAGAGAGGGGTTGATCATCAGCTTTGGGTTGAACCTTCCCACGATGTGATAAAAATTCAGCCATGGTGGTCAATCATCCGATGTAGGCAAATACTCAAGGCCTACATATCTACTCAAATTTCCCTCCTCGGGATTCCTTCGGAGGTCCCAAAATGGCTAAGGCGAATGCGGGATCTTGATGTCAATTCCTGATAAATCATTGTTGGGGTTGTAATCCAATGGATCATCAATTAGTACCAACCCAAGGTGACCCAACTTCAAAAGTAGAATCACTGAGGTGTTAATCTTCGGGGTCCTCTTCTTAACCAGTGACACAGAACCAAACATGATTGGTAGCAGCAAAAAGGAGGTTAAGTGTTTTTCTCCCCAGTAATCATCGTCAAGGGTACATAACTGCCTCATTACCTCCAAGGCCAACACTCTATCAGAGAGAAAATAGGAAAGCCGGAAAGGTTCCCATACGAAACCTGGCAAGCGGAGCATGGTGAAATCCACACCAAAGAACCAGTTGTAGGGCGGAGTTAACTTCCCCAACCAGGATCTCTATCGGGGTGATATGCATTTGAACATATTTAGGCCAGTCTGATCCAAAGCCCTTATAGCTGGGGTTATGAATGAATCCAATAATGCATAATAATCATAGGTTTTTGACATGACAGGGGTCCATGTCGAAACTAGCTTCCTCAAACCACCCTCGTCAAAAATAAACATGGACATATACGTTGAAAAGTAATTCATGTTCTGGTGCAAAATCAGGTAGGCCAGGAAAGATGAATACCTGAACTTAGAGCCGACCCCAAAGTCGCGTAGCTACAGCCAAATGCCATCGCTAACAATTCTTGCAAAGTCAAAAAGCGGGTCCTCATGATTCTTTTTCAGCATAAAGCTGAGGCTCATTTGAAATTGAGAAATGCTCTTGTCCGAGTCCAAGACACACATCAGCGCTAGCATAGAAGTGACAAAGAAAGACCCACCCTTTAAAGCCTTCAAACTGAAAGGGAACTTGGGTGGCGTCAAACTTTCTGTTGGCTAGTTGATCTCGGAGCGATAAAACTATGGCCCCAACTGGAGCTCTCCCCACTTTTGTTGCATTCTTTCCACATCAAAATTGTCAGCCTCCTTATCAAAAAGAAATGAGACGTGCATCATATCCTGAATAGCCATGGGGCTAATGACTACCCTGAAATCCTTGTCGCTGATTACCCCTGTGCTTGGGTCGAAACGTGTCGCGCATGCTACCACAACTTCTGGGCAAGGGTGCACCAAAGGAACCATGTACTGTGCGAGCCCACAGAACCATAGCTATTTGTGAAATGAGTCTATCATATGCTTCATTCTTTCACATGTAGCCTCTTTAAAGCTTTTAGGATTGCAAGACAACTCAAGGTCAAAGACTTTGTCCCAATCCTCCAAGACCATTGCCTAGTCTCTGTGAGGAACCGTGCTCAATAACTTCTGGTTCATCGGGTGAGTGAAAGGCCAGTTAGGCTTCGCAGGTATGTCGGGAGTGGCATAAGACTCTCCATCGTAAAACTGTACACAGGGTGCATTCCTCATCTGCTCGCTTAGATTCACCGGGGCCAAAGTGTGTGTAGGGTTTTCTGCAATTTTGGCCATTTCATATTCGCAAGAGTTTTCCTACAAACCTTTGGAAAATGGCTTAGCTTTTCTGCAAACTTTTCTCTCTTCTTGCGAGTGCCTTAATTGCTTAATTTTTGGTAACTTTTGCAATAAATATGTTTCCCTACATGCCATAACTTGCCTTTTTCGCTTTCTCAAAAAAGGCAGCCGAAAAATGTATGTGCCAGCCATTTACGCCAAGTTGCTATTTATGCGTTACTGGTTTTACTCATGCGAAAAAGATCGCCAACCAGCCAAACTGCTCAAACATTTAATTAACAATATTTCACGTGTGACAGAAATGGATTCCTGTCTCGAAAGATGAACCAAGGCAACCCTGCAGGCACCCCTTTGGACCATTTTACATTAATTGATTTCAATGTTCATATGGGACACATCGCCCAATAACTACTTTTGAGATTTCACCTGACTCGAATGAGACGGCGACACTTATATTGACACCTGGCCGATCTACGAATGGATGTGGCAGCACAATAGAGCAAGTTGCAAGCTGCTTCTATACCTTCTTGTCACCTCGCAACATGCGATGCTGAAAACCAAGGTGAAGTGACACACTTGGGCTCAGTTGTTAATCATGATTTCTTCGGCAAGCAAACCTTAGCCAGTCTATAAATCAGACCCTTGTGCAGTATTGTAAATCACAACATCAACTAGCCTTTCAGCTTAGCAAACTCTTGCTGCCTTAGTAGTTTTCATTCTTTAGCTAGAAAAGCAGAAATCATGGAAACACCAGTGAGGCTTACTTGCAGAAAGACCCAGGCTACCTTTCTTGGCAAAATTAGATGTAGGCGCTTGAAGCGCATGACAGGTGTGAAAAACCTGTTGTATGTGAAGGCCATCAAATGGGTCCTTGGGAAGGACTGCGTTCATTATGAAGAGCAGTATTGGGTGAACACCAACATTTTCTCCCACTTCATCGCGTCTTTGCTGGATATTAGCGTTTCAAAATGCAAGATCTTAAAGCTGACGAAGTGGGTCTTCCCGCGGTGCTACCTCGGAGTGCTGGAGAAAATTGTGCGTGCGGCCCAATTCAATCACAGGATCCCCTCGGTTCAAAACATTAGCCTGTAGCAACTGCATGGAGGCATTGTTTCAACCAGACCTTTCCTGTTCGGCTTCGAGCTGGAGACACACAAGGAGCACCATGCAAAGGTTCGCATGGGGTGCTATTTCCTCATGCATATACACTGCATTGAACCATTCCAAAATATTCAGTGGTATGAAGATTTTGAAAGAATGGTGTTTCCTGAGCCTGAGCCGCCTGCCACCATGATCGTCAGTCCTTCTCATTGATATCTTGAAGACAAAGATGATTACAAATTTTGCTTCTTATGCTTACAAGCCCCGCGCTATAGCGGGCATATGTAAATGTTAACACAAGGCCTTCAGCCCTAATATATTGTAAATTTTTCAACTCTGATGAATATAATATATGCCCCTTTTTAGAACACCTAGTCCATTTACAACTTTCTTTCAATTGTTTGCATCATTGCTGCATTTCATTTCAATTCTTGTGCTGAGAAGATCCAAAACTTGAAGCACTGAAGAGTAATTACATATATACAAATGTACAAAACTAACACATATGTAGAATTAATATAATATTTTAAGATGTATTCCATTAACTGGAATACTCAGGACATTACCTTCCATATCTTCCAACTCAAAAGAGTTGAACTGTTTACACTGATAGATCTTGAATGGCCCTTCCCAGAGGCTGTCAAATTTGCTGTGTTGTCCGGGTTTTGCTCCGCACTCATTAAATTTCAGGACCAAATCTCCGCATTGTAAACCCTGATCAAAAGCCTTTTTGTCGAACCATTTCTTCACTACCTACTAGCGGCTATTCATTGCTTCCAGGGCGTGTTCTATTTTCTTTTGCACCTCGAGCAACTCGGAAAACCTCACCTCCATTGCCCCGTTTTGTTCAATTTCTAGGGATTTGAGCAGTTGTAGGGCGAGAATTTCCATGGTGATAGGCAACAATGCCTCTTTCCCATACACCATCTCATAAGGAGATGTTTTCAGTATCTGCTTGGGCGTAATTTGATCTGCCCAGAGCGCTATCCGGAGGTTCCTATGCCACTCTTTTTGATGTTTCGAGCCTATCCTTTTGATCAACCTAATGAGGTTTTTGTTAGTAGACTCCGCAAGACCATTTCCCTGAGGATAATAGTTAGAGGAAGTCTTCAGGAACACTCCATATTTTAGTGCAAACTGGCTCATCTTTGAGCCTAGCAAAGCCTTAGCATTATCAGAGATGATTGTTTTAGGCAGGCCAAATTTGGCCACCAATTCTTCGAGGAAATGAACAATCTCTGATTCAGTTGCATTTTTTAATGGCACTGCTTCCGTCCACCTGGTAAAATACTCAGTTGTTGTTAGTATCCATCTATGTCCAGCTGAAGAAAGAGGGTTAATCATCCCAATAAAATCTAAACCCCATTGAGCAAAAAGTTCTTCTACCACTATGGGTCTTAAAGGCATAGTAGCATTCTGTCTCTTTCCGACATAGAACTGACATTCCTTGCAAGACCTAATTAATGAAAATGCATCATTACAAAGTGTTGGCCAAAAATAACCAACACATATAATTTTAATTATCATGGTTCTTGCAGAAAAATGTCCTCTGATAGGGCTATTATGGTATTGATCTAATATCTTCTGAGCTTGTTCCTCATTTACGCATCTTAGCAGGATGCCATTGAAATTTCTTTTAAACATGACACCCTCCAAAAGGACATAATTGCTATTCTGTAGGTGATAGAAATGTCTTTTAAAAGATGGGAGATCAATCGGATACCTTCCTGTCTGCACAAAATTTATCCTGTCATCAAGCCAGTTGCTCTGAGAATTCTTTTTGTTTATTAACACAGTTTCCGAAGCTCCAAACTCTGTCACTGTTTCACTGTTTTCAGTGATATATTCACACAATCCTTTTCCCTTGATGGTCTTGATAGGTCTGACTTCAATGTCATATTCTAGGATCTTGGTGATCCAATTAGCTCTTTTCTCAATGATTTCTCCCTCCATGATATATTCTCGCACACTAGGATGCGGAACACAAACAATCACCTTATTATATGATATCAAATGTTGGAATTTCTTAAGCCCTTTAACAATGGTGAAGGCATGCTTCTCTACAAAGCTATACTTTACTTTGTACTCTTTCAAAGTTTATGAGTAGAAAGAAACAGGGGAATCCCTTGTATCTTCATCATCCTTCTACATAAGTACCGTGGCAATACTGTTTCCACCACAAAAAACATACATAATAAAAAAAATTGACAGGTTCGGGTTAACCAACATAGGGGCAGAAGAAATAGCTTCTTTTATAAGCTCAAAAGCTTTTCTAGCTTCCATTGTCCATTTGAAAATCTGATCCTTTTTTAGCATTAAGGTAATAGGACGAACAATGCCTACAAAATCTGCATTAAATCGGCTAATAAAACTGACCTTACCTAGGAAAGACTGCACGCCCTTTTTGTTGACAGGTAACAGAAGTTCCCGGATCGCATCAACTTTTTTTGGATCAATAGCAATTCCCTCCTTAGAGATGACATATCCCAATAGCTTTCCTTGGGGAACTCCGAACACGCATTTCTTCGGATTCAAAGAGATCCCGAATTCCTGGCATTTCTAGAAAACAAGCGCCAAATGATCAAAATGATCATCAACAGATTTTGAGAACACTGTCAAGTCATCCAAGTAAATGAGTATGATTTTGTGGATCAAATCTTTAAAAGCAATGTCCATAGCCCGCTGAAAAGTGGCTCCAGTATTTGAGAGCCCGAAAGGCATTTTAGCATATGCATAAGTTCCCCACTTTGTGGTAAACGCTGTTTTGTATTGGTCCTCTTCCTTTACCCGGATTTGGTTATAGCCCGAAAAACCATCTAGCATTGAAAACATTTCGGAGCCAACAACAGTTTGCAGAATTACCTCCATTGAAGGCAGGGGATAATGATCCTTTAAGGACGCTCTATTTAGATCTCAGAAGCCTACGCACAGGCGTATATCCCCGTTTTTCTTTCGGACTGGCACCAAGTTTGACACCCAAGTGTTGTGTTTGATCAGGAACACTATTCGAGATGCGATCAACTTGTTCAATTCCTGTGACATGAGAAATTCTATCTTTGGGTTCACAGGTCTCTGTTTTTGACGAATTGGCTTCACCCCCTCCGACAGCTCAATAGTATGCTCGATGATCCTAGGATCATATCCCTTAAGATCATCGTATGACCAGGCCACTACGCTCGGATATTCTTCACAAAAGTGTTTTAGTCTATCTTTATTCTTTTGCGACACCTCTTTCCCAACTTTGAGCTTCCTTTCTTCCCCGATATGCAAATCGGTATAGTCGCTTTTGTCAGCCACGAGCTTCCTTTTATCTCTCATTGCATCATCAGAGTCGAACAGGCTTTCCAGAGTGACTAGGCCTCTTAGGAGTTTGTTGGATTTCAACTGGATGATTTGATCTTCGTAAGCTTCAGCGATCTTTGGTTGCAGTTGATCTGCGAATTCTCTAGATGATTGGAGGAATGATGCAATATGAGCATCGCTATCAAATACTTGTCAATCCTATTTGTTATCTAGGACAGTGGGCCTTACAATTACCTTCACCGTATATTTTTTTTAAAGTAATTCGGAGGCCGGCTCGAACTGAGCCCCAATAGTTGCCATCCTGTCAGCTTCGGAATTCATTTCTCTTGGAATAGCCTGAATATTGAATGCCTCAAAGTTGTCAATTAGATCCCAGATTCTATGTTAGTAATACTGCATATGGATATTCTTTACGATCGAAGTTCTACGGATTTGGTTGACTACTAGCTCCGAATCTCTAAAGACACTTATCTGCCTTGCACCCATTTGCTCCACAAAGCTTAAACCATGAAAGAGACCTTCATATTCAGCTTCATTGTTCAAACATGCAAACTGGAAACAGTAGGACCTCAAAATCTTTTCGTCAACCAGGGATATCAAACAAATCCCTGCTCCAGCTCCTGCTCTACATCTAGCGCCATCAAAGTATAACGTCCACATTCCCGAAGATTCTTCATTTTTGGGTCCTTTAGTAACTTTTGGCATGATCTACCCTTCTTCATGTATCACATAAGTTCTGAGGCCAATTGCATGGTAATTCTCAAAAGGTTATGTATCAATAAATTCTTTCAACAAATTTTTTTCGTCTTTTGTTCGGGAGCTAGTAGCCTCCTCTTCTTCAAGAAGTTCCACATTGTACCTTTCTTCCTGAGAGTTTGAAGTATGGGCTGTTTCAAAATTTAGTAGAGCCTCATCAACAACATGCTCAGAATGCAGAGTTTTCGACAATAGTTTCATCTTAGCCCCATGCTTAGTCCTCATAATCAAGTGCGACCAATCTAGCGCCAGATATCCTCCTACATTTGCAGTGAACTCTCGTGACAAACAGATCCCGAACAGAAGAGGGATATCGATGAGTATGGTATCCTGATTCACAGTGATACTGGGGTAGGTGAACAAAGTCATGGGTAATCCCTTGATTATCCCAACAGTATCAACCTTGTTTCCATCAAGCTGCATGACTCCTTTATTCAGAGGCTCATATTTTAGACCCAAAGCATCAGCTACTTGCTTTGGCACGACAGTGGTGCTGGCAGCAGAGTCGATCATACAGTTATGCAGTAGCTTGTCACCAATAATCAATGTTAGAAAGAAAGGCTTACGTTTAGGCTTACTTTCCCTTCCAGACTCGAGCTTCTCCTTTGGTTGAATTATTAGCACTTTATCCAAGTCTGGCTTGGATACATCCTCCTCATTAGAATGAGTGGGAATCTTCGCATTCTCTTCATTTGACAACGCCTTTTGTAGTAGCACCTTTTGCTCTAGAATAGCCAGGACGTCCCACAGAAAAGTGTTGGCAGATGACTTCTTCAGTTGTTCCACCACATTGAATTGCGCTTTCAGCTGGTGAGTTGCGATTTCCTGCTCTTTAGGTCTGGTGGCCGCCATTAGTTTCGTGGTCAATACATCCAGCAGTTTGGTAACAACAGAAGTAACCGGTGGAGCCTTTGTCTTCAAAGGAAGCGGATTCAAAGAGCTAAGAATAGCCATCTTTGACTACTTCAGAGTCAGCAATAGGCCTGCTGCCAGGATGGGCATCGATGGTGATATAGCATTGGTAGGCGAGGTCGTAAATTCTCCAGTAAATCTATGCTTAGAACGTGTATTATAGTCAGATTGCACTCGGGGTACTTTATCAATAGGGATGTCGTTCAGAAATGCTAACTCTTCTCCTTCCATCCAAGAAAAGAGAGCCTGGTCCAGGACAATATCTGAATCTTGCTGGATGGACATCCCCTGCATTTGAGCAGCAAGGACTACATTGTCCATTTGCTAGGAGGCATATGGTGTGTTGTTCAAAACAGACGTGCTACCTTGGCTACATTGATCTACGATTTGTTGTTGCAGATTCTCCTACAGACAGTTTCACGGCATGTGTGCATCATTGCAAGGGAAGCACCACGAATTGGCATCTTCAGCTAAATTATTTTGTCCCGCCACTAGCTCCTTATTCGAACTAGGATGAACAGTCTACATCGGCAGGGTTACCGAAACTATCTAGTTACTTGACTGGGTCGAGGTATTCCCACGTGACCTATCTTGCCACTAATTGGATTGGTATGGAGGTTTTTCGCCTTGGTAATTTTGGTATGCAGGCTTTTGATAGCTGTATTGCCGCCGCTTCAAAGTAGTCAATTCATTAGTCATAGCCCGCATTTGTTCTCTCATCTCATTCATCTTGGCAGCCATGGGGTTCGGCATAGGAGCTACCATTGGGGCCGTGCTTGGAACACTTCTGGAATAGACATATGTAGATTGGAGAGGGGCCACAGGAGTGCTGGTAGAAGGGGCTTCAGCTTCTGGATCATTACACTCAGGGAACAATGGCATGATGGGTCTCGGTGCCAACTTTCCTACAGCGATCAAATTATTTTTTGCAGTGACAACTAAAGTGTAAGCATCAGGAAGAGTGTCTCCAACCAAATCTTGTAACATCATGGAGATATCAGCGTTGATCGACTTTAGGTAGAACATGAACGCTAAATCTGGAGGTGGTTGGCTGCCTACAGGCACTCTTTGCCAGGTCGAATGGAACCTCGCATTGAAATTAGGTAGACCTTCATGAGGGGCTTGCTTTATATTTTCTAGTTGATGGTACAGTGAAGATTTGTCACCAGCGTTTGAAAAGTGCTCATAAAATGGGGTCCTGAGCTGGTCCCAAGTAGCAATAGTACTAGCTTGTAGAGTTCTGTACCAGTTTAGCACTTTTCCTCGGAAGGGGCGGCTAGCAATCTGAGGGCTACATTTTCATTGGATATGCCATGTACCAGACATACGTCTGCTACATCTTGCAGATGCTCTATCGGCGTCTTTGATTCATCCCCAGAATATTTAGGGATAGCCTTTAGAGCGGAAATCGGGATGGGGGCCCAAGCTGTAGGAGGCACAGGTGCTACTAATGGACTGTCGGAGTTCCAAACTACGTAATTTCTAGCAGCCATAGGTGCGGGTGGATTAGGTGATGTCGGAGAAGGTGGAGACGGAGGAGGTGAATGGCTACCTCGGCGACCTCTCGGGTGCATAGAAACTAAAGGCGGTACAAGCTGGCCAGGGACTCTTACAGTCTGCGACCTAGTTATGGGCCGAAGGCTCATACACACTTATGAAAATTAGGTGAACATGCTAGTTCACGGTCCCACGGGGTGTGCCAGAAAAAGAACTGTTGACATAGTATTTTGCATGTAGCAATAGTCTTATGAGAAACTTAGCTAATGGGGGATGTTATGCACTAGCTAAGTGACCTCTGGGATTTTACCGAAGTCGGCTCTTCGCTTAATGGGTGAAGTAAAAGGTAAGGGAGATTGCAAGAATGTAAAATTTACACTACAGGTGATGTGCCAAATTCTTTAGACAACTTTACCAGAGCACAGTGCATAATGCAAAGGCCCGAACCACTAAATTGTTGCTAATTAAGATAATTTTCTCAAAAACACTTATCATGCAACAATACCCTCTAATTTGTATAATGTAATCAAGCATAACTTTGCTTTAACATAGAAGAGTCGAAGAAACATGGTTTGTATTTATTTTAGCTATGAAAGGTTACAGAAACTGAAAAACATGCATTCATACAAAGATAAAGACAACAACATAGGTCAATAGTTCCAACAAATGCTTGAAAACAGAAAGGCCGAATTTATTTTGCATAGTCTGAAGTCTTTGAATTAAAAGCAACTATTACACAAGGCTTAATTTCCAATGCTTGGGAGTTTTAAAACTTAATCAACAACCTAATTAAAGAAAACAAGGCCCTATTTATTGGCCAGTCCACCACCTAGAGATGCATCAAGAGAAGAACAACCCACACACAATGATCAACTGCCTAGATCATCTCGAGCCACCACAGCAAAAATCGGTCGGCTAAAAATAGTCCAACAAGGCCATAACACATAATAGAAAACCATGCAATAGCAGGAGCGGACACGCGACACCATAGCAAGAAATGCGACAGCAGGGAAGTACAAAAGATCCGGTGGTATTTCTAAGGTAACTAGCGTAGAAACAAAATTGCCACGTGTCACCCAAACGAAGCCCGGTAGAAAGTAGCAAAGGCGCCCTACAGAAAGCCATGAGAGAGATCCACGTGGAGAGCTCCGAGAAAAAGTAAAGAATGAGGCGGGCCCAACTCAGAAAAGTAGCCAGTGTGAGCCATGCAGCACGTAGATGGAGATTTCCAAAAAGTGAAGCGAAGTAAAAGCGAAAAGCTTCGCGAGGAAGCCACGTGGCGAGCTCCGAGATCCACCTCAAGCTATGAAAATTCTTCTGAGGAACACAAATCTGATACCAATTGTTGGAATCAAGGAACACTGAAAGGGGGGGTGAATCAGTGTTCTACAGAATCGACCTTTGCAAAGCAAATCTAAAAACCATTTACAATAGTTAACCAAAAGTAAAGATGCAGACACATGAAATAAATAACCATAACACCATAACACAATAATTTTTACATGGAAACCTTGTTAGGGGAAAAACTACGGTGGAGGTTAATCCACAATTTTATACTCTGTTAAAAGTATATAGAAAATGGGAATGAACATGCATTCATGCACACTGCCTAGAGCTCACTACTCAAAATCAAGAAGGCTCACTACCTTACAAAAGATTTGGATTACATCAAAAGGTTGAACTGAGAAGGTAGCATATACAAATGCTTGGTTACAGTTCTAGTTAGGCTCATAGATCAGATTTTGGACCTTCTGTTTGATTGTGCACTTTGCTTTGCTCTACCTTAATTCACTTCAAAAAATCCTCTTTTGCACAAGTGAAACTGTGCATAATCGCTTTGCAACCCTTTTGATATTCGCAAGATATTTCAACAAACTTTGAATACATACACAAAATGAATTAACTGATCTCTTATATATATCCGCTACCAAGGATTTAATCGCTTTACATCGGCTTCATCAAAATATAAGATATTTACCAATAGTCGGCTCAATCCATGAATAACCTTTAATGCGCACCCATCAAATTTGACCAAAACATAGTGAGGGATCAAAACAAAATCTCCAAACATAAAATACCTTGAATAGTTATACCTCAAATATTCGTGATGCGCTTCATTCACTTAGTCGGCCTTCGTGACCTGATAAGAAGAAAATAATCCTACTGGATATTTTGACCCATACATCGATTGATGCAATGACACAAAAATTGATAATAAGATACTCCAGATGCTTAAAAACCTTCCTCAAGATCCACAACACAAAATGACAATCCGGTGAAGTATACAGATCAACAGACTTAACTTTAACTAGATACCTTGTTCTTCACTCTTACTTTTAGTAATACTCTATTCTTTACTCTTTCTGCCTATATGGACATATATTGAACTACGAACCGGATTAATGACTTAGGTTGTCATCAATGACAACAATAGAAGCCATATTCCAACACAATTCCTACGGATAGAACATAATATATGGTGAATTCGCATGAATATGATCCATCAATGCATTAACATCTATCGGCCTAGAAGAAGAAGGCAAGAGGATCTTTTGTAGAGCTTCCTAAAGCATACATTGATAAACTAGAGTAGAATGAAGAAAATCCCATAGTGAGATCTTGGTAGGGGTAATACGAAGTTTCTTGACAAGATCATAATCACTAGGTGCTAGAGGAAGACTTGGTTGAGAAGGTGGTAAAGAAATAGGTTGATTTATTTATTTTGGTTCCTTCTAGTGTTGTATGTATGAGCTACCTAATTGTAAGATGGAGTTGTAGCCTTCAAGAGTCTCGTATAACAGTTTTGGGAGCCAATAGTGATTGGGACCCCACAAATATAATGAATTATTTAAGGATACAGGCTATCCAAAGTCACATAAATGACAGGTCCCTTAGGCCTTTGAGGGGTTGCAGATACTACAACTACATTCATGGACTCTTTGACTTGCAAAGATGAAGCAGATGGTTGCGATGAAGTTTATTTAGGATATCTATGGATAGGATAAGATGCCTCTAATAAATATTCTAGGACATCATCTAACATATCAAAATCTTCCTTAGAATTAGCATTGTTGAAAGAATTAAAATTTTGGAGAAAAAGATCTAACATGATTTGTTCATGTCGGGATCACCAAAAATGTGAAGGAGGGGATTCACTACTCCCAAGCCCCAAGATAAATAGGGTCTAAAGGGAGCGAATATCCATTGATCACCTCAATGTACAAAGCTCAAGTGATAGAGGTACAAGATGAAAGAGATAGAAAAAATATACTTGAAAGAGAGTCCTTGATATGCTTTTGGATGGACTTCGGGGACCAAAAGAGTAGATTACATAGGTCTCTAGAACAAGTCAACTAGATCTCAGCTAAAGGACATTAGCATGGGATTCAGAGGACAACGTGACATGCTATTGTCTCAGGGACATGTTGGAGTCTTGTACGGACAAAGAGTTAGACTTGTAAACAAAAACTCATGGAGTCTACTATCTACCCAAAATATGAAGTCTAACTATTTTACTAAGTTGAAAAAAATCTAAAATGAAGGGAAATGACAACAATAAGAATAAATTACAAACCCAAACTAAATAGATCAAAATGAAAAAGAAGGTAAGATATCAACTCTTGAGAGGTTATGTGCTACGAAGCCTCCAAAAAAGCTTCACACGAGGGACAAGGAAGGTGTTGGGGTTGTTTCGGGGCTTGCCTTAGTTAAACCCCAATTTTGGCATTTCCACCTCCATGGACAACCAAATAGATAGAAAATAGACAAGACTTGTAATAAAATAGACAAGACGTGTGATAAAATTAAACTTCGCTATAGAGGAGAACCCGTATCACAAATAAATAGATGAGACAAGATATGTTAGCAAATAGACAAGACAATATAATCCAACAAGAGAGTGTTACCAATAGTTCATGGCTCCCTCTTGGCTTGATAGATGAGACGTTGAATTCTTGCAAGAGAGCCTTGGCTATTGATGAGACGTGAATCCGACAAAGCTTCACCATAGAGAAGAGATGTAGGAGAGTAGAGAGTGAGAAAGAAAGTTGGAGAGTAAAACAGTAAGAATGAATGAGAATGAAGGTGAAAAGGAGATTTTTGTGAAGTTGCATAGGTAGGAAGAGTCATTACACCCACAAATCTTCCATGACAACACGTGTCATGGGAAACATTTGTGAGATTCCCTCATTTAAACTTAGAAATTTTGGGGACACTAGCATGCCACATAGACATTCACACACTACACAAGTTTCCAATTCACATCTCTGTAAGAAATGAGGTGGTGAAATGCTAATGCTTCGTCATTGTCCCTTATGGAGTTGAAATCATGAAATTCCAACTCATAAGGTTCTTGTCATAAATGCAACTAGGTGCCATAAATACGGCGGGTTAAATTTGTAAGTGTGAAATTGCCACAGGGTGTAATTTTATGACACTATAATGTTATGTTATGTCATGTGTTTTCATTGTGTATGCTTCATGTTTTTCAACATGTATGTTGTCTTGTTGTATTTCATACATGTGTGTGTTCCTTTGTGCTTATGTTGGTTTGTCATGGGATCTTGGATCTTAGGGGCTTGTGCACTCCCCCTTGATCCTTAGTCATCCTATCTCTTCAATATTGGGACAATCAGACCCCTCTTAACATGGATTTTCTACTTTACTGTGAGTCCAAGCGTAAGCTCATACTCTCACTAAAGTGAGGGATAAATGTAGCATCATAAATTATCACCCTTGACAATTTCACACTACGTTTTATCCCCCCTAAATTATTGAGCCTAATTAAGCCTCTAATTTCCCAAATTATGCATTCTATAGCTTATTTTTATCATTTTCCAAGAAATTGAAACAATTGAACAAAGTCAGTTATCTAATGTTTTTCCCCCAACACCTAAAATCTTGGAAAATAGGGTCAGGACTAGGATGCCCTTGGGTGTTTGAGTCCCCCTATTTTGTTGGGATGCAAATTTGAATATGTCAATGTCGGTATTTTAACATTCAAATTCAAATTGCAAATGTTGGATAGGATTCAATTGATGGGAAATTGAATTAATGCCTATAAATACCTAGCTATTGCATCATTTGAAAACTAACAAGAGAGACCTAAAAACTATTAGCAAACTTATGATCAAGAAAACTACCCAACAATTCAAGAGAAATATTTCAGGGCCTTATTACATCAATTCGAGGCCCTAACATCATGCCAAATTTTATGTGAGTTCATATGTGTTTATGTTACCATTGTTTGTGAAGGCTAACCCTTTTCTAGGTCTTCAATAAATTCAAGCAAGCAAGATCTAAGAACTTGAAGTGATGTGCATGAATTCAATGCTTCAAGAAAGACATTGAAGGGTGGTGAGTTGTATCACTTTGTTGATTCATCATTACTTAATATCATTTATCTTTCCTATCATTGGAATTGCCATTGTGGAAGTGGAAACACTAACATGGGGTTTGAATAAGGTAAGCCCCTAAATGAAAAAACATTTCTTCTCTTTGTGAATGTGCAGATTTCAAGTTTGGGAAGGATTGAAGGAAGCTTTAAGATCATCTATCCATTGTTGCACTCAAAACTTTACACCTTTCCAACTCATGGAAACTTGCCTATAGAATTATTTGGTAGTGATTTGACAAGTCTACAAGCACAAACATGGATCTCAAATCTACCATAATTTTTTTTGCAAAAGTAGAGTAGGACAACCCTAAAATGACCCAAACACCCTTGGGCACCATTGTCCTCATATTCAGACCAATATAAAAGTTTTAATATAGGTACACTTCACTCTGCCCTTCCAGATCTACCTGCAAATATCTATTTTAGTTTGGCAATTATCGATATCTTACAATTTTCATATTAGGGCACATAGTCTAATTAGGTTAATCAAGTTAAATTAATTCCAATTCATTTTGAGACCCTAAATGATGTAGATCTAGGTTTGATTGGATCACCTTCATGGATGAAATTCAATCTAAACACCTTGGTGATCTCCATCTTAATGAAACCCTAGAAAAAAGGAAGAAGTTAATCCTAGGTTTTATGCATTAAACTTAGGGTTCCCTTTTTCTTTGTTTTAATACTGACTATAATAGTTTGAAGTACTTAATTTAGAAGGATCTCAATGAGAGACAAAAAAAGTGGCTAAGTAGACTTCAAGATTATGATTTTGATATTGAGTATCTTAAAGATAAAAAAAATATAGTGGTTTATGTATTATCTAAAAAACACACTCTATGTTATATGATGAAACTTTTAGTTGATTGAAAGGTTCAAATTATAATAGAATAGTCTAAAAAGAAATTTTCCATTGATATATTTGAAGGAAAAGTACATGACAAGTATGAAGTTGTTAATGAAGTCATCCTATACAAGGATAAATTCTTTCTAGTCCCTCAATCTAAAATGAGAAAATATTTGAAGGGTTGCTAATGACATCATTTGGTCAGTCATCAAGGATATTTAAAACACAAAAATATTTAGGAGAGGTTATATGGAAAAGGCTTAATGATGATTTCCTCAGGCATATGAGAGAATATTTAATATGTTAGTAGAACAAAAATGAACATTTTTTACTAGATAGTTTGTTGTAGCTCCTACCCATTCTAAAAAATGAGATTATTTCAATAGATTTTATCACTATACTATCAAAATTTGAATATAAGGATTGCATTTATGTTATTGTTGAAAGACTCACAAAATACACATATTTCTTTGCAATATCTTTAGATTATAAGGTACCATATGTAATTGATTTATTTTTTAGAGAAGTGTTTATGCTTCATGGGTTATCTACGAATAGTGTGAGTGATTTTAAAAGTAGGCCCATAAGCTTATTTGAGCAATAATTATTCCACTTGATAGGAATTGAACTTACTCCTAGTATTAGATATCGCCCCCAAATAGATGGGAAAGTTAATATTGACAACAAATGGGTGGAAGAGTATTTAAGAAATTATGTTTCTAGACATCATAAGGCATGGATCACATAACATCACTTGGAGGAGCATTGTTACAATACTACTTATCAAATTTTTATTAGGATGACACCATTTATGGCTTTGTAAGGTCATGAGATTCCAAATTTCATTGACCTTTTATTTTTTATAGTAGGGTACCCAGGGCTAAAGATTTGATTGAAAAAATAGGATATTTTGAAATTCCTTGAAAAATTCTAACATACTCAAAATAAAAAGTATATGCAAATTAACATTTGTAATGTCCACTTTTAAATAAATTCACATGAAACTAGAAATACATTCCCCTTTTTTGGGGTAAGTTATGACTAACTAGTTTCCCCCTTTTTGTCCCAATATTCTTATGTTGAGTGCTTTTTTGAGATCCTATATATAATATTTTGTTAAGGTTTTATATTTCTCCCTATAAACACGCCTTTTCATAAATCCCTGATCCCTACTTGTAGCATCCAATATGCGATATCCTCAAACCTCAAACTTTGAAATCCCACATTTTTGTACAGGTCACCTCACCTACCTCCTTGGATGACTGCGACACACTATTACTTTTCTAAAAGTGAACTTCCAACCCAATAAACCACTATTAAATTTTATTTAACATATGAATTAGTACTTACTATTTGATTGGTTGAATATGATGATGTTTCATTTATTGTAATGGTTGCAATCCAATGATCCTCTAGGTCATTACAAATCCCAAATGTTATTTTGAGAGAAATATTTTGATTGCAAATTTGAATATTATCAAAGGTTAGTCATGTTTTTGGGTGATTCATTATGTCTATCATAAAAAACCTAGTATCTACTACTCATAACACATGATGTTCAATGTCATAATTGAGAATAAAAACCTTCAAATTTACAACAGATCGGAGGATGAAAATCCTTTGGTTTACAAGCTTGAGGAAGAAATTTTTTGGACCCAGTAAGGCAACCTCATTTGGTGGTTGAGAGGTGAATCCATTACTATAGATTTAGTTTATATTGAATCTTGATACAATTTGTAGACTGTTGTTAGAAAACCATTGGGTAATTTTAGAGTATTTTTTTATTGTTGTAGTCTTTGTACTATTCATCATGGTGGAAATTTTTGTTTTTACTTATATTGATTTTTTTATTTTTTATTTTTAAAAAGAGGGGTCAAAACTTTATTGAAATTCATAACACAACATTACAACCAAGATCAAGAGTCATAGCCTCTGAAACCATCCAGAGACAACCCACAAAACAAAGAAATAGAAGCAACCAACCAACTACAAACTCATGTCTTCCTCTAGTAACTGATCCAAATCCTGCTATTACTCGGGAGAAACCTGTCTCCAATCCTCAACCTTCCAGCCATCATCATGCTCAAAATCCCACCTGGCCAAGTAGTCAGCAACCCGATTCCACTCCCGTGGAATATGAACAAAGGACACAACCTCCAACATAGAACTAACCTGAAGAATCCGCTGAACCACCCCCACTAGCTGCCAGTTAATATCAGTCACCTTTCATTCATTCACCAAATTAATTAAAATTTGAGAGTCTGCTTCACAAATAACCTTAAGAGAAAGATCCCTCTCAATTGCATAAAGAATTTCTAGACCTTCCATATAATTAACAGTCTGAGCCCCTTCATGCACCGAAAAAAGAAAGATAACCGACCCCAAAGAATCTCTTCCAATTCCTCCAATCCCAACAATCCCAGGATTACCCCTAGAAGAGCCATTAGTATTGATCTTCAGAACTCCATTCGAAGGCAGTAACCACCTACCCACCTGCTGGATTCTTTGCTTTATGTACTTGCGAAATTCGCTACCAACAAAAGAAGAGGGAATTTCTTGTAGACCCATTCTTTCCACCACCTCAGCATCACCTTTCTCCAGAGGGAAGACCATCTCACTTTTAGCCACAATCGATTCCTAAATCATGCCTAACATATGCCACCACACTTGCTGAACCATCAACTTCTCCCCCCAGAAGATCCTATGATTTTGCTCCAGCCAAATTTTCCAAAGAAGAAAGGTAGGACCAACATACCAGACATCCTGCAAAAAGGAAACCATCAAGGGAGGTCTACCCATACTATCCCAGAACTCAATTGAAGAAGAATCATGAACATAGGACCTCTTCTAGACTCCCCACCAAAAATGCCAAAGCTGAGAAACAAAGGGGCATCGAAAAAAAAGGTTTGAAGAATCCTCCTACTCATTTTTGCATAAAACACACATAGAAGGCCCCAGAAATCCATGCTTATGGATGTTATCCCATGTTAAGCATCTCTTCCAAGCCAAATTCCACACAAAGTAGTTGCATTTTGGCCAGGAGAGCTTGTTCCACACTCTTTTCCACCAATGAACCTCCCCGCCATCCAACCTCTGAGCCAAAAGAACTTGATAGCCAAAGGCAACAGAAAAAACCCCCTTAGGATTGTGGTTCCATGCAAGGATATCCTCTCCCAGGAGAGAAGAACAATGCCTTCTGCAAAGGATTTTATGAAGCTCAGTGCTCCTTTCAACCAACCCAAAATCCAGCCATTTCGAGGGATCCTTCCAATGAACCACCCCCAACTGACCCCTAAAAGAGAGAGATTTGAAGTCACTAACCCTAGCCCATCCAGCCGCAAGAAATCTCTGAAACAAAGGAACCAAGTTGGGGAACTAAGAGATAAGGGGAGATTGGCCATCCCAAGAGTCCGACCAAAAAAGAGCATTTGAGCCTCCTCTACAAATCCAAAATAAGCCATCCTTGATAACCTTGGCACCCTTCTACAGAGTAGACCAAATCACCGAGCCCTTCCCCTCTAAAGGGTACCTAGGGAGATCCTGATGAGGGATTCTTGGGAAATACTTATGGGATAAGATCCTGGCCCAACTTTGGTCATTCTCCATGCACCATCTCCAAAACAACTTAGCAGCCACAACCATCCTCGTCAAAGTTGATTGTTGAAGACCAAGACCACCATATTGTTTGGGGCTACACACAACATCCCATCTGACGAGGCTCCATTTGGAGGAATTCAAAATTCCAGCCCATAAAAATTATCTTTCAAGAGCTTCCAGCTCATTAAGAAAACCCATCAAAGCCACTTGAAGCATGCATCTATAAGTTGGGAGAGCTTGCACCACTGACTTGAGAAGTTGAACCCTTCTAGCAAAAGATAACCATCTATGGGTCCAATGGTTAACTTTCACTCAAAATTTATCAATAATGCCCTGCCAAGAACCTTTGGGAAGTCTACCAATAGATATAGGAATGCCTAGATAAGTCAAAGGGAGAGCTCCTATCTAAAACCTCAAAATGTTCACAATCCTTCTCTGAATGGGAACCAGAGTATTAAAAAGAATATGGAGGATTTATCTTCGTTAATCAATTTCCCTGAAGGTTTAAGATAAACATCCAACACCTACCTCAAATTAGTAGCTTCTCTGATAGAAGCAATCCCCATAAAAGTAGTATCATCAACAAATTGAAGGTGAGACTGTGGGGGCAAACCTCTACCCACTTCCAACCCTGAATGATGCCCATCTCGACCCTTCTTCTCATCAAGCGGCCAAGCCCTTCAACAAGAAGTAGAAATAAGTATGTGGAAAGAGGATCCCCTTGATACAAACCCATAGAAGCATCAAAGAGCTCAGAGTGGCTACCATTTATCAGCACTGAAAAAGAGACAGAAGTGACACAACTCATGACCCATTGAATCCACTCCTCACAAAATCCAAAAGCCACCAGAACCTTCCTCATAAAAGACCATCTAACCCTATCATAAGCCTTAGCCATATCCAACTTAATGAACATAGCCTTCTCATGGGATTTAGCCATTGAATGGATGGTCTTCGTAGCTATAACAACCCCATCAAGGATTTGGTGCCCCTCAACAAAACCACTCTGCTCCTCAGAAATCAACATTTTAAGCCACTTCTTCAACCTTTCAACCATCAATTTTGAGATAATTTTATCTACCACATTGTAGAGACAAATAGGCTGAAATTGAGTTAACCTATCCACCCCCTCACATTTGGGGATAAGGGCGAGGAAGGTGGAATTCATAGCACGCAACATTTGGTTATTCCTTTGGGATTCATGCACAACCGCAAGAAGGTCCAACTTTATGATATCCTAGAATTCTTGAAAAAATTATATCGGGAAACCATCAGGTCCGGGAGGTTTTCCTTTCTTCATCTGGAACACAATCCCTTCCAACTCCTCAAGAGAGATCTTTCCCATCAACTTCTCATTCATCTCCCAAGACACTAATTGGGGAATGCACGAGAGAACCTAAGGTTCCTCCATAGAGCCACCAGGCATCTCCTCCCTGAATAAAGAAGCAAAATATTGTGATGCCTCAACAGAGATTTCCTAAAAAGAGGCAAGACAATCCCCCCTATCATTCACAATAACATAAATGGAATTACCATGCCTCCTATCCTTCACAAAATTAAAGAAAAAGACATTGTTTTTATCTCCAGCTTCCAACCATTCCACTCTAGCCTTTTGCTTCCAATAGATCTCTTCTCGCAATTCACATTCCTCAACCATTTTAAAAGCCCTAGCCTCCTCTCTCAAAAACTCCTTCGTAACCCCCTTCTCCTGAATCATCCTCATAATTTTATTCAGCCTAGTCTGAGCCACATCCTTATCCTAAAAGATGTTACCAAAACATTGGCAGTTCCACCTCTTAAGTTGATACTTAACAAACTGAAGAAGCTTAGCAAAGGTGTACATAGCCGTACCAAAAGTAGGTTGTCTGGTCCTCCACCAATCAACAACATAGTCAAAAAGAGTAGCATCCCTTAACCACATCAACTGGAACTTAGACGAAGGAGTCCTAGGCATATCATCTGAAACAATACTAAGCATAATAGGCCAATGATTAGAACCCCTCCAATCCAGAATCTCAGAACAAGAAGACCACACACCACCAACCCAGTAACAAGAAACTAAGAACCGGTTCAGCCTCTCAGCAACACAGTTCTCTCCAATCCTTCTATTGTTCCATGTGAAACACCCTTACTAGCTTTCACATCAAAAATATTTAAGGATGAGATACTATCCCGAAGCAACAGAGCAGAAGACTCCAACCTTGTTGTTCCACCCCATTTTTCAGATAACTCAACAATGGCATTGAAGTCTCCAGCCATAATCCATGGGTGATAAGGAACCAAGCTGCGAACAAATCGAAGATGGGCCCAAAGAATTTTCTTACCCTAAAGCTCAATAGGAGCATAAACATTCGAGAAGAAGACCTTTTCTCCAGTCTCAAATCTAGAGGCCACAAAGGAGATAGATGATTTAGAGGACATCCACCTTATGGGACTAATCTTCTGAGGGTTCCATAAACAAGCCACCCCCCAAAGGAGCCAAAATCCATGATACATCGACATTCACCATTTCTCCACAACTTAGGTAATATACCCAACATACTCTCGATCGATAATTTAGTCTCCTATAAAAAGAGGATATCAGGAGATTTACTTTTGATCAAATCCGGAACAACTTTTTGTCGAGGGCCACTATTCAAGCCCCTAACATTCCATGAGAGAACAATCATTTCTAAGGGTAAGAGAAATGAGAATCAAGGGTCTTGACTACCCCTGATTCCACCAAAGTCTCACCAGCAATCTTTAACTTTTCCAAGTCCTTCTTCCGACCCAGCTTTGAGGACTTTTCACTCACACCTTTCTTTGGATCCTTTTGCTAAATACCCAAATGAGGAGAGGAGAGAGAGATCTTCCCCACATCCAAACCTTCCTTCAGGGACCTAGGGGATCCCCCGCTTCCAGACTTCGTTACCCTAACAATATCATATGATCCTGTCTGAGCAAGCGAAGGTTGATTAGTATCCATCTGCCCAACCCCCACATCCTACAAAACCTACATAGCCTCAAGAGGAGGTCCTTCCTATCTAGCACCCAAAGTCCCCTGATCCAAATTAATCAAACCCGGGTTCACTTCCTACTGACTGGGATCATCCAACACCTCAAACCTGTTAAAAGTATCATCATCCTACCTTTCCTTGAAAGTCCTCTTTTTCCCCCTATTCCTATTTCGAGCCTTGATAGGGGCAAATCCATCCTCACCATCTCCATCACCTAGAATAGTCTCCTTCCCCTTATCAACCCTAGGTGGGTTGCGGTGAGGCATAGAGGGCTGTTGTGCCATAGGATTAGCCCTAGGGCACCTATGTTGCAAGTGCCCATATTCATGACAAAATCGACAACGAAAGGGAAGGGTCTCATAGTCCAATTGCTGAATCCAAGTATAGAAACCTGCACAAACTTCCACAGAATCTGGCAATGGCTTGCTAAAATCAATTTCCACACATATACGGGAAAAATTCATTACCTTTTGAATTGTGTTTGCTGCGATGAACCAATAGGCTTACCGAGCATTGAAGCCACCAACTGTAGTACATCCTCCCACCAACATTCAATTGGAAACCATGGCAGCCGAACCCACACTGGAACTCGATTCAAGAGTTCCCCAGTCGGATTGAAACCCGCATGCCATGGCTTTATAAACAAACCCACCTGGTTATAAAAATAGGGACCACCTTCAAAAATCCTATTCCGATCAGCCATGCAATCAAAGGACACCATAAAGTAGTTGTTTGCTAGGAGCCTAATCTCCATCTCTCCTTCCATCAACCATGTCCTTTGAGCCCAGGATTCCAAAAATTGCAGTGAGACTCTCAAACCCATAAACTTGCAATAAAAGGAATACTTTGAATAGTATTCAATATCATCAACAAGCATCTCCATCAGAATAACCAATTTCGGCCTCTCCTTGCACCTCTCCAAACACCCATTAATCTTCATAATCCGAGATCCCCCAGCCGAACCCGAACCAAACATATCCTGCTCCGAAGAAAATAAATTATTATCAATTATCTTCACATCCTATGCCAGAGGCTTCGAACCAAACGCAGAGCAGAATTCCATCTTGGGACTAGCCCCAGATGATTCCCCATAAGACATTGAGGCAAAAAATATTCCAAGGTGGGCACGCAAGCCCTGAAACGTAAAGAAAAAAGAAAGACCTCATCACTAAGGGAACCAGTTACCCACGCACACCCCACACCGATTCACAAATGATAGAAGAACAACCTTAGAAGGTAGAGACACCCATAGGCCTGAGACCTCCATATGCTGCCCCAAACAAATGAGCTCTTATGAGCCAACCCCACACGGTCCAATGGACCCCATGCGGTTCATAGAAAAGCCAAGGCCCGCAGCCCACACAACCCAAACAACACCCAACCCACCCAGCTACCCTGCTCACACGGTTAAAGTGAACTCCAAGTAGGAGGAAGGCAGATTACTAATCGTAGCCACACCCCACACACCCTACGAAACATCCAAGAAAGAAAACAACACGCAAGGAACAAGGAAATAAAACAAACCCCCTCAAAAAACAAAAACACCCCCCACCACGTATGCACATGAAAGAAACAAAACAGAGCTAGGGCACAAATGCCCTAGCTCGGGCTGCAGAGTGCACCAGCCATCTGGGCATCCATAATATCCTACTTATATTGATTAGTCAAATGTAATGTTAATGCTTTATTAGAGATCCCAAGAGATTTATAAAAAATCCTCTTAATTTTCCATAAATCAAGTTACTAGTATTTTATGAGCCTATGATTAATTAAAATTTTGCTAGATTTTGGGGTGTGATATAAAAGCCTAAAAGAAAGTCATTAATGTTAAATATTAAAGTTTTAAAAGAAATTGTTTGAGTTTGTCAATTTTAATTAAAGATATAAAAACCATAAATGATATTATCTCATTAATTTTGTTAGATTTATTACAATGGTATTAATGCAAAAAAATTACAGCATGTAGGGTATCTTAATGATTTATGTTTCTCTTGATAAAGAGAAAAAATACCTTAGACAAGAGCAAAGGAAATCACCTTCCCAAGAACTAAAGATCTAGACACAATAGGAGGCTATGGTTGAGGGAGGTAAAGGTAAGAAGAAAATGACATGAGAAAAATGAAGAGTTCTAGGAAAAAATATTTTTTTTTACTAAGGCCAAAGAGAGTTTAATGAACTAATAAAGAAGTTTGTAGAATAGTTAAACACAAAAAAAATATCCAAGGAAGGTAAATACACACAGGGAGTAGTGGGATGACAAGAAACACTCTTTTAAAATCCTTAAGCTCAATATTTTACAAGAGGAAGAATCTAAAATAGTCTCCATCACTCCCTATGAAGAAGTGGATATTATAATGAAAAATAATGGAATAAATTTGAGGCTATGAGGGTAGCCTTAAATTTTGAAAAATATGTTGAAATGGTCAGAAAAAAACTTCTTCCAAAAAAAAATGAAGGAACATACAAAAATTATAAAATAAGGAGATGAAGAACTATTATGTGACTTTTTTTCTAGGAGAAGAGAAATTTATAAAATAACCTTTTAGAATTAAAAGGGAGATAGAAAAATAAAGAATATTATGATCCTTTGGTTAAATTAGAGACTAATAAATAACATTTATAAAACCCTTTTAAAAATGGAGGAATAAATATATTTATTAAATAATATGAAATGATACATTTATGAAAGGGTGTGATTGTTTAGAAATCACCCCTTGAAGTTTTATATAAAACATGTAGATCATTGATGGAAGAAGAAGTTGCTTGATGGAATATGATCATGGGAGAAGGGGTACATGGGATGTGTCCAACTTGAGGTACAAGGTACATCCAAGATTGTCTTAGCTAGGATGGATGCTTGGGAAGCATGCATGTTGGTTTTGAATAAGAATTTGTTCCTCTCAAATTGCACTATATCTATGAGAGACAATAACGTTAAAATATTTCTAAGGTAAGAATGAACATTTCAAGTTCTCTAATTCAAATAAGTATTGGAAACTCTTGATATTCAAATATTTTAGAATTTGATGATAATATGGTTGAGTTATGTGATTGTGTTATTCAATTTACCATGTTAATTATTTAATTTATAATTCTTGTAGTACAGTTTATATAGGTTATTTTATATTAATTATTCACATATATTTTAATAACATTACATCTTGTAAATTAGCTTAACTCTAATTTTTAATCTATTAAATACATTGCTAATACTTAAATAACACTCAGAGAAAAGTAGCATTGCATTTTGGTATCCGATCCTAATGACCAAACCTTCCAATCTTTGAAAATTTCTTTATATTTTCAAATTTCACATTAACTAGTATTTAAAATGCTCCTTGTGTATGTCTAACATTTTCCTTAACCTTTGAGTCATGAGACTTGATTCTATAAGACCTAAATTATAATCTTTGCCCATATACTAATCATTGTTTCTTTGTTTGTTCGATGACATTAAATTTGGGTGTTATTGAAATCCTAGATCATATATGTTTTCATATCCATGTGTAAAATATATTCAAGGTTAACATTGCTTTTGGTATCCCTTGTTTATACCCAAGTTCATCCTAAAGTGCTATATCTGTAGTTAGTCAATATGATTTCTCTATATGTATTCAAGTGAGAGATTGATCCACTTAATTATTCTTATACCATGTCTAAGGGACACACCCATGGTCAAAACTCTAAGAATGATTCATTTATTATCTAGATTATTTAAAATATATATTTGTAGTCAATTTTGAATTGTAACAAAGTATTAAGTTGGTTTACATTTCAAAATGATCAATTCTATGGATTTTAAAGAGTGAATATATGTACCCATGGAATATGTATTAATATTATCTATCAAAAAAATGCATTTAACAACACTATTGATCAAATTGAATACATATTCCACTATACAAAATGAATAATACACATTTCTTTATATTTTTTATGCTTCATAAAGAAAACCTTATTATAGTGAACCATTCTTTAATAAATATGGTTGAAAGTTGCTTCAATATATATTTACACTAACTATAAAAATTTGTATGCTTTAATTTTTAAATTTTCACAACCAATTACATATACATTTGGATTTACTATGACATGATTTAGAATTTAGATGACATGTCTCCCTAGATCAAATAAAATGATCAAAAGCTTTGAATAGTCATAAATAACCTCTAAGCCCCTTCACTAATGAAACAAATGTCTCATTTGTAAGGGATAAGACCTCTTGCATCATGTCATGTCTCTAAAAGGTGGAATCCAATCACGTGTTTCCATGTAGGCTAGAAAGATGTTGTCACGAGTTGAAGTCGCTTACAAGTCTAAATTTCCTTTACAAGTAAGAGCAGATAAGAATTTAAAATAGGGTTTTACTAATGGAATGTATTAATAGTAGGAGGTTAAAGTGTCCTCTGTGTTGATGCTCTCATGGGTTCCCATAATCTCTAGAAGATTCCTTCATAAATTTTCATGAAAGAGTACCACTTAGATTTAATAGAAAATAGATACTAGATAGCTTTGAGCCTATTCATGTCATTCTTCTTTACGCATTAGAGGATGTTGACTCTTACCTTTAAGAGAATGACAACAAGAGTGGATTATCCCATGATATACTGATGAAATACAAAAAAATTGCACAATAGTGACACTACAATTGGTATAGAAAAATATTCCAATGGATTATACCTTACATGGTACTTTTTGGAAGGAAAACTCATATTATGATTTGTACCATTGGATTTATTCTATTTGGTATTTCAGTGGTGTGATTTTATGTTGTAGTGAATGACATAAATAGATTATGAGGTCAAAGAAATAAATAAATTTCTTTAATGTTCATGAGATTAAAATAGTTTATGGGGCAGTCAACCTTGTCATTTTTTACTTTTGTGTTTCATGAGCTCCCCCAACTTCTCAGCAATCCTCTTGCTAACTAGACTATACCAAGAACCAGCTATCAAAATATTTACATGTATAAAAATGACTACACAATATATTTTCCAAATGAAATGTAACAACATAATCTGATTCAATACCTATGTTTTTTATTTGTGTCATATTTTCTGATGACCCCTTAAAATTTTGAATTAAAAAATTCATATTTTTTCTTAATAATAACCATTTTTTTCTTTGGAAATTTCTTAATTGCTCTAATAAGAAGAGCCATCAAAGTCAATACTTTAGGCGTGCTCATCATCTTTGAACAAATACAATAAAAAATAAAATAAAATAAACATATAATTATAGATATGATTCTAATAAATTTAAAGTTATAGATTGTATTTTAATAGATTTACACAAAAATGAACCCTCAGGAAATGGTTGAACAAAATTTAATGGGATTAATACAAGCCACAACCATTGAGAATAGAGTGACATGAATATATGGTCATTACATAATTGGAGATGGATAAAAACTAAACCATTTCAGGGAAGGTCATATTGCATGGGAAAAGTAGTTTTATTGTGCTTCCATTGGTTTTAACTAATTATTGAGGGTGACATTATCTAGTGTTTTATGTATGGGGCTGCTAACTTCCAGTTGTGGCACTTTTTATAATAAGTTATTCTTTAAGAATTTCTTTTGTCACAATTTGCACATAGTCATTGGGGAATGTAGTATAGACTAGGAAAATATCTTAACTAGTTGGTAGGATATGAAAGTTGATGCACGACCATTATTTATCAATTCACTTTAAGATACACAAAAATAAGACATGTTTCGAAACCAAAACTATTGCCACTATTTTCCATGCCCATATTCAAAGCTAGGTATAAGAATTATTTCATATAATGTCTCTTCCCTACTCACATGGTTTAACATGAAGCATTAGATTCAACCTTGGAAAATATTTTAGTTGTGTAAAAAATAATGATATTAAATATAGCTTTGCCATTCATTCTTTTGGGATTGAATGAGCATAAGAATAATATTTTTATTCTAAAGAAAATCTAGGGAAAAGGTTATGGCTTGTAAACTATTTATAGGTTACACAACTATTTTAAAGGTCTATAAGTCATTTAACAAAACACCTGACATAAATAAAATAATTAATAAGATGAAAAATATAAATAAAATATGGATATTTTGTAGGAATAAAGGGTTGTGTAGCTATTTTATATGGAAATTTTGCAATAAACATATGTGTTATGTAAGAATAACAATATACAATTTCTATGCATGGGTTTTGATGATAACATATATAAATTATTCGATAAAATGATAGAATATGATTTTATTCTTTGGAAAGAGTAATTATGGTAATTTTGTTTATAGTATCTTCAAGGTACGAATGATCAACCAATCTACCTTACTCATTATATGGTTGTAGTTCTATAGTATCATATTATTTGTGACAAAGAAACAATGATGGAGAAAATATATAGTGTTTTTGATTAATAGGAAAAATAGGTTTTTATAAGAGACCCAAAACCCCAAAATACAAAATGCTTCTACAACAAAGTATTTCACAACCAAAAAAAAAAAAAAAGCAACTAACCAAGAGCAAACCGACATACCATAGAAAAACAAAAAGAACCTAAACAATAAACAATTTCAAAATTTTAAGGGTCACAACCTCCTTGATTTCTTGTTGATAATGTTCATCAATCAGCATCAACAACTCTTACTTCCCTTCAAAGGTCTTCTTTTTGTTAGTGTTTTATAGCTTCGAGATCTATTTTCTCTTAATTAAAGGCAAGTCGGCCTTTGCTTCATCAATAAATTATATTTTTCTAAGGGCCGACCTAGAGAGGAGGCCACCCAACTTTGTATATAAAGAGGATGAATTCCTCTCATTTGATCAAGAATTCAATTCACTCCAATTTGAACATATCTTTTGCAGAAATTCACACCTCAACAACAGTTCACCATTCTTAGCAGCAAATTTGATTCTAAAAGAAGTGTCATCATTTGTGAAGAGGTGTCTCTATTCTTTGTATTAGACTCGGCCTTGTTTAGGGCCTGATTTTGTATGCATTTTTCTACATTTTTCTTCTAATATATAAGAGAATATTGTTGTTGGGTTTTTATCCCTTGAGTAGGAGGGTTTTCCTAGGGTAATCACTATGTTCATTGTTTCATGTGTTGTTTTCCGTTTATTGCATTTATGATCATAAAACTAACTTTTTTCCATGGGTATGAGCACTAGGCCCCTACTCAGCTTCCACCATTGCAATATTATCTTCTTGTTTTCCTGAAATATCTTTCATTTTGTTGGTGGAAGATTTCATACCCATCATCTACTCTTCCCTCAATTATTGCAATTTTCCAATGATAATTTTTTAAGGTTTCTACACTATTATTAATGGAACATTAGCTAATCTTCAGGAGCTTTCCCATATTGGTTTTAACATCTTTTCAACTTCCTGAATGTGATTCTCATGTTCCACTTTGAGTTCTCGAACAACTTCCTCCTTCACCTCACCAACAACCTTCTCCTACATACCCCTAAGCTTGATGTTGACTTTGTTAAGTTCCCTAAGAACCACTTGGTTAAATTGAAGCTTCTTGTAACATTGTCTCTAGCTACCCATAAATCATCAGTAATAGCTTCCGTATCATTAATTAGATAATTGAAGTCCTCCAAAAAAGGATCAATTTGGTCACTTCAATCAAATTCTTAGGAGGGCCCATCATAGGGGAGAGATAAACATCCATTTCTAGCCTCCTTTTTCACTTGGGTTGTATCATCACCCACCTTCTCTTTCCCTTTAACACCAAATCCCCTCAAACCCTCCAAATTTCCCTTTCTCTGGACACTACCACCATCATCCTCATCTCTAGTTTGAGACCAATCCATCCAAGAGAGCACTTTTCTAGGACTCTTCTTAGGCAGAATCCTTTTAGTGGGAGATTTCCTTTTCTTCTTCCCACCTGAGGCTAATGGGAAAGAAGAGAGGGCCACCACTGAGTCCATCCCTCCCTTAGAATCCATCTAATCCTCATCATCCTCAATCGTTGTAGTATTAGAGCCCTTATTAGACACCACAAGATGCTTATGCTTCTTACTCTTTATTTTCCCTTTCTCTTTCACAAGTTTGATGAGAAAATTTGCTTTGGCATACTCCATAATAAGCAATATCAAACCCTCATGCAAAATCATAGCACTAGGGATTTTATGATTCTAGAAGCCTCTAGAGAAGCAAGCAGGAAAAAAGGAAAAGATGCCAACATTTTATGGAAAAAATGATTAAGGGAATTGAAATGAATGCCCAAAATTATAGTGAACCTACCATCAAGAGTGATGTATCGCATGATGACAATAATTTTAGCCCAAATTAGCTTAATCAACTTTCTCTCATAGCCACAAGGTCATCATCACCAACTTCTCCCTTTCATCACCTTTGAAAAATGATTCAACACCTCATCATTGGATTTCCTATCCTTAATAAATTTCCTTCCCTGCATCTAGAGCTTGGTAACCTCTGTAATCAACTCCTCATAAATGATAAACTCAATACTTGTAACTGTCAAAGTTCTCTCCTTCCAACCACTTACAAATATTTTGGTAGCTTCATGGTCATACCTATGAAGTCTTTCCATGTAAGGGGTGAAACCACCCTTGGCCAGAATACTCCACACCTTCGGATTTCTCTTGTAGCCTTCACATGACAATGACTCTACATGGTTTTGATCCCCTCCCATCTTCACCAAAATCACCCTTGTCTTCTCAAACAATGGACTACCATAGACCCACAATAGAGAATGCAACTTCAAAACACCTAGAAAGCATGCGAAGGTAATTAAAAATATTAACCTCCCATCCTTTCTAATCTTGGATTTCATGATTGACAACATTATAGAGGATGAAAAGGACCTCCATAGACATGGACAAGTACCCCTCCCATGCTTGAGAAGTCTGGAGAATCACCCCTTTGTTTGCATAAAAATACGCTAACAGGTTTCCCTCATGAAACACATGAGTAATCCTTACTTCATCAAAATATTTTATCATGATTGAGGAATCATTAATAAGAGACTCAATTGACCAGCTAGGGGGGGTTAAATTTTACAAACATTTGATAATATTAAGTGAATCCTCCTCAAGCCAAAATCTTTTAAAATAGAGAAAATATAGCGTTAAAATCAATGGTGGAGCTATTTATAATGGAACCTATAGATAACCAAATATTAGTGTAAATATTGGAGAGATTATTTAGATCAAACATTATAATAAAAAAAAACCAAGGAAAAACTTTCAACTCTAATTATCAAGTTTTTATTTACACTACAAATAAATGATTTGAAATATAGTAGAATTTAGTGAAGAGTGTAAGGACTTAGATTGTTGCGACAATAAAAGAAACCAAAATACTTAGAAGAATGTAAAATTTGATGTTGAATTTTTGTAAATTTAATACTATTTGTTTTGAATATGCAAGATTTAAAATGTGAACTTATTTTCAAAGATGCAATTTATACAAAAGGGAAAAGTGATAATTCATAATTATTTAAAATTTCTAGATGCTTTATCATGTTCATTTGAAGTATCTCATCCAAACATGGTGCTAGAAAGATATAAGATGGTGGTTGAACGAAGGTTAACTATGATAGTTAGTGCTAAGATATGTCTACCATATTTTTATATGGTTTAACTATCCTATGAAAGATATATAGGAGAGAACATCAAGTTTTGAGTAAAGAAATAGATGTCTAAACTTGATCCTTTTCAATATCGATTATCTATTGGAAACTAAGGGCATTCTTTATGCTGTGAGTATGATGAACATTAGTGTTGGGTGTTAAATATATGGAATCATTTACATTAAAATGACAATGCCAATGATCTTGTGCTATGGTAAACAATAAATGAATATATAGATTTTTAATAGAAGTATAAATATTAAAGCTAAAAATTTATTTTAAAACATTTTAGTATAATAAAAGATGTACTTGATAGCATAAATTTTGTTATAAAAAACCCACCTAGATTTGTTACTTAAGTCTAACTTAGGTTACATTGTGGGACCATAATACACAAGTATTAGGATCATTTTTCACATATTTAAGTTTAGAAAATATGATTTTATTTGAATATGTTAACATTAGTCTCATACACGGGGACATGTCAAGGGGAGAAATAACCTCTATTTTATTTTACTTTTTTCGTGATAATATCCTCTTTTTATTTTAATTTTTTATAAATTTATAAAAATTCATCATTTTATTTTATTATAAATTTAATAATATTTGTTTTGAATCCTCTTTTTACTAATAGGGAATCCACTCATCATATTGATATTAAGAAAATCTTTAATAGACACAATAATGTTTAATGACTTGCCCCCAAGACTACCCCTATTCAAAGGATTCAAACATGTAATATAATTAGTATTGAGTGCAAAACTAGTAATAACCACTCCATATTTCTATCCAAGGGGTATAAAGATAAAAAAATGAAAAGTCTATAAAAGAGCTTCTAGATTTGGGCTACATAATGTTGATGTTATAGTAGCTTCGGGCTCATCCTTCCAGCCTCGAGTCAAGACATAAAATTGGATATAGCCTATCGACTATTTATTTTATTCATTTATTGCAGTGAAAAGGCACTTCACTTATAATATTTAATTTTTGAGAATAATTAAATGGGCTGACTTATAATATTTAATTATTGTGTATAATTAAATGGGCCGACTTCATTAAAGAAATAATATTCCTTTAATATTGATATGAGACTAACCTTCTTGAAGAGTCATCTTATTTTGTATAAATACAAGGTGATGATCTCCCATTTGATCATCAAGTTCATTTCATCATATTCACACTCCTTGAAGAAGTTCACACTTGAGCAGCAGATCATCATATTGTTGCAGCGAATATATTTCAAGGAGAAATATATTCTTTCTGTATCTTCACATCTAGGAGAGGTGCTATTATTCATTGTATCAAATTTGGCCTTGTGTTGGGCCTAAGTTGTAAGCAGATTTCTGCTCTTATTCCAAAATATATAAGTGATATATTTGTTGGGTTTTTTTCCCCTTGAGTTTGGAGGGTTTTCCCAAGGTATCTTCTTGTGTTCATTGTCTTATGTGTTGCATTTTCTGATTGCTTTCATTTCTGATCCGAAAACTAAAATGGTATCATAGTGGGTCTAGGAAAAGATCCGATTAGTATTGTTAAGCAGTCGGGAGATGTTGGGAGCAGTTTGGTTTATGGAATAAGTTGTCGCCAGACTTCAGGAGGAGTCATCATCCAAAGTGTTGTCACAGTGCCATCGAAATTTGACAAAATTACATAACAGAGTTTCAGTCTAGTGTTGTCGATATTATAGCTCTTATATGCTAGTGGTGCAGAAGTCTATGCATTCTGGAGAAATATATTAAAATAGTCAATTTGAAGGTTGGCCTGTTGAATCGAAACTAAGGAAGATCATTGATTCTTATTTGAGAAATATATTTTATTATCAAAATTAGGTTGTTTGAGATTATTCCTGTCAGAAGTGAGTCACCTGTCGAATTAAGACAGAAGAGTCGAATTTAAGAGAAAGACAAAAGCTTGTGGAAATCCTCATATTGCTTAGGAGGGTGATATTATATTTTTATTGAATAAGTTGATACTTCTAGTGGGAGAGATATAATATCCAGAAATAATGGCGCAACACTAAGGAGAAAGCTAAATCCTAGACAAAATTCACCTATGTATGTCACGTTATAACATACCATCCCTCCCCATGCCAACGGGAATGACAGATGGAAAGGGAGATAGATGGTAATGATGGAGGGAGACAGATACGAACAGTAATGACATGGACGTTTCAAATTTTTTTTTAAAACAAGCGGGATTTTAAAAGCGGGAGATTTGAAATAATACGTCCCTGCTTAAACCCCAAACCTACAAAATTGCATCACATTTTTCATATGCAAACGGGAAGAAGACTTGAGAGGAATTTGAAGGATGCTTTGGGTGGTGGATTTTCTGCTACTTTTGGTGGCTTGGATACACACGAGATAAGCTAACGCCTATGCTGGACATTGCAGCTCTCACCAAAATTAAAAAAATTGTAGAGACTATACTCCTAGTGTCAAACACCAAATTCTTTTGATGGATGCTTCTGGAAATCCTCTTCTGCTACTATGCCATAAGGTATGCCTCTTCTCATTTCATTTCTTGAAATAAGGGCATGGGGAAGAATGATATTGCTATTCGTGAGTTACTTACATGTATTGTAATGTGATGAAGGATTGAAATATTTTACAGTAATGCGGCGAAGGATCATTCTTGAATTTATCTTTGGAAATAAGGGTGTGGGGAAGAATGATCTTGTTGTTCTTGAGTAAAGGAAAACTCTTTTTAGAATGTGAGATTATTTTCAGAGTTCTATAAAATAATAAAGGGACAAAGGTGTTAATTTATGATCATTAAGTTGTTTGCAATAATCTTCTTAGCAGTTTTACATGAATTGATTTTTTTTCATGATTTCAGATAGGATTTCCTTAGAAACAGAGGCCAGAATTGCCCCATTGGTTGTGGAAAAGAATCCATTCGATGATTTGTTAATTTTCAAAGGTCTGCCTATAGGTAGGACCTCATTTTTGAGTTTCTCTAATAAATTAGAAATATTGGATAATTTCCTATTCAAAATAATGGCGTATCTTCATCTATGGATATTATCTGATTATATTTCTAACTCTTGTATGGTTGCCACAAACATATTACATTGATTAATAGTGTAGTAAATTATTACAGGCACCATTAGGGTATGTTGTTGTGTTCGACTGAATTTGAGGACGAGGGTTCGCCAGTAAAAAAAATTCCTAATGATTTTACAATACATTTAAATCCTGATGGTGACCCAGTCACAAGTTCTAAAATGGATTTTGAATTTGATAGAGTTAATGGGCCTCATGTTGGCTGAGGTAATGAAAAGATTATTTTATCTTATACTTTTCATTTTTTATTCTTTTACTTTTAGTCATCAAAGAGCAGTGGGCAAGGTAATACGTGTATCCTCTGTGTGCCCTTCATGCACTAAAACCCCACATCTCACAGGAAATCACTTTATATGGTGGAATGGGCACTGTAATAGGCATATTTGTGCTCTATAGGTTAAAATCAAAAGGAAAGACGAGTGTTGATCAAACTTGTTCCTAGAAGATTGATTAGATGTTAGAGTCTAAAAATTGCTATCAATATTCTTCTTCAGTATAGTGTAACAACTATTATCATCTTGTTTTCATTTCTTTTGAAAGGCATCTTTCCATGCTGGTCTTTTGTATCCATTGGATGATACTCATATTTTTTTGCATCCATCGACATCAACACACCACTGAGCTCTTCATTTTGTTGTTTCCAACCAAGCACAAAATGCAGGAGATACCTCCAACAAAGTATAATCTCAAATCACAGGAAAATGGTAGTAAGATTTTTTGAGAGGCTTTGAGGAACTTTATTGGGTATTGGGTTTTGAGGAAATTTATTGGGTATTGGGTTTTGAGGAACTTTGTAATCTCAAATCATAGGCAAATGGTAGCAAGATTTTTTGAGAGGCTTTGAGAAATTTTATTAGGTATTGGGTTTTGAAGAATTTTGTCTGTTTCCTCTAGTTTAGGTTAAATTCACTTTATTGGGTTTTGTTTTCAATTTACTTTCATAGTAATCTATTTTTATCTACTCGAGGTTATAGAACTATTAAAATATATTATTTTGAAGGTCTCTTTGCTTTGTGCTTAGAGATAAAAGGGGCAATTTTGCCAATGATTTTCTTTCTCTATAACAAATCTTTTTTTAGTATTATCTTGGGAGAAGTGGGTTTTCATTCTTTGACATAGATTTAACAAGTTCTATATTTTTTCCAGTCATATGTTTGGATCTGAAATGTTTAGTGTGTATATTTTGTATGTACAAGTCCCATTGACCACTGTTTAGATATCTATGGACTTGTATTCTTTCTTTCCTTTTCTATATCAGATCTTATTCTCAGTATTTATCTTGTGAGAAATAGGTTTCCATTCTCTTATAGAGATTTAACAACTCTACCTTTTTTTTCAATAATATTTTATCTAACTTTTCCATTTTTCAAGCTTTGTAGGTTACGACAAGGCAAGGACAGTTTTGTGGCATTTTTTTATTTATAAAGGAAGCAAAATTTGCACTTGAAAGCATTGGCAATATAAAGGAAGCTTTGCCTAAGATTTGAGAATAAAATGAGAGCTTTGAAAATGTTGAAATCATTGAAACTGTTGTAAATGCATAAAATATCTCATTGTAGAGAATGAATCATTATCATTTAGGGTTATTTTTCATATTAGAAGAATATCTTCCTTATTTATATGATCTAGAATTGTATAAAATTATTTGGGATGACAACCCTTCCATGTAGCATAGATTTTTACATCTATTTTATGTAAAATTCATGTTTTCAATAGATAAAATTTTCATGTGCATAATTTTATGCTCTTAAAGAATAGATCAAATGCCTCTTGCCCTCTCAACTTTATGTTCTCCCTAAACAATTTCACTACATGGTGGCCAAATGTTTTATTTTTTAATAAAATAGAATTGCTTAAAAGTTTTGAATTAGTTGGTTATGCTCTTGCTAGCATAAGATAGTTTGTAGTTCTATTACTAAAAGTAAAGTATGCACTTGAAATTATAAGATAGTTTGTAGTGCTATTCCTAAAAAACAAAAGTATGCACTTGAAATTGTGTAGCTACTAAATGACAATTGAAGGGAAAAAGGAGGATCAACAAGAGACCCAATAGTGTAGAATACATTCCCTTAACACTAATACAACATAGGAGAAGAGCTTAAAACAAGTTTCAATAGCATGAAAAACTACTTGAGATGAATACAACATGTAAAATAGAGATTACACAAAATTGAGCATTCATAGTTGACACAAGATATACGTGGGAAAACCTTTACAGGTAAAAAACCCACCACACAAAGTCAAGACAATTGTATTACAGTAATAAAAATGGTTACATATAATATATAGTCTTCTCTAATCAGCTCACAATAGTACTTACTGAATTATCTCACTGTTACAATGTTATCTCTAACATACAGTTCAAAAAACTCTCTCTTACAACAATCACGTACTCGACTTACTTAAGTCATATGTTGCAATCAATTCTGCTCAATCAATCACTGATCACAAGGTACATCAATCTTTGATCAAATCGCACCAATGATCTTCCCATGTCGATCTTCCTGCATCGAGCCACCCAGGCATTAATGCCACCACCCAAATTGAGTCCTGCTTGCTAGCCAAAAAATGGCCTGCAATAACTGTTGTTGCTACAAATGGCATTGGCCAACCAGAAATAGTCAACTTGCCACGTGTCCGATTTGCATTCGTCTATCGCTCCTGCCACCGAGTCCAACTCAGTCAACCATAGGTCTGAGCCCATCTGAGCTCCCTTCATTCTTACCGTGCTACTACAGCCCTATCGAGTTCGACTCGCAATATGGCGGTGAGCTTGACCAAGCTCACCCCAAGTTCACCAAGCCCTGAAATTCCTTCCTATCATACTACTGCAGCCGGCTTCAAGACTCACCGCGATGTGGTGATAATCACTAGCCAGGCTGCATGCGGTCTTACCGTGACCCCGCAGTTAGTCACTTGACTATTCGTGGTACAGCAGTAACCACCATTCAGGTCGCTGGTGGTCTTACCACAACCACACTAACTGCGGTACAATGGTAACCGCCAGCCAGGTCACTAGTGGTCTTACCGTGACCACCGTGGTCAGTCACTTGACTGTCCGTGGTACAGAAGTAACTACCAGCTAGGCCGCTGATGGTCTTACCATGGCCACCGCGGTTAGTCACTTGACTATCCACGGTACAGCAATAATCACCAGCCAGGCCGCTGGCATTCTTACCAGGGCCACCGTGGTCAGTCACTTGACTGTTCGCGGTACAACAGTAACTGCCAGCCAGGCCGCTGGTGGTCTTACCGCAGCCATCGCGGTCAGTCAATTGACTATCCATGGTACAACGATAACCGCCAGCCAGGCCACTAGCAGTCTTACCGCGGCCACTGTGGTAAAGTGGTTAAGACATAGAAAAGAAAGGCACGGTATGGTGGTAAAGCCAGAGATAAACATTTTAACCACCAAGACTTGAAAGTTGGGGCTTCAAGTTGGAAGTTGAGACAAATTTTCTCAACAAGCTGCCACTTGGTGAACACTTCTAGCTACCCCCATGGCTTCAAAAAAATTACTGTCTGTCATAGGCCCCAAGGCCCATCGATCCTATGCACCATCTGAACTTGTCTGTGCTAACCGGCTTCATTAAAGCGTCTGCAACATTCTTCAAGGTATCGACCTTTTCCAGACTGACCTTGCCATCTTCAACCATATCCCTAATGAAATGATATTGCACATCTATGTGCTTGTTCTTGGCATGAAAGGTCAGATTCTTTGCCAAACAAATGGCACTCTAACTGTCATAGCAGATTGAAATCTATCCAACATTAAATCCAATGTTTGAATACAAATGGTTTAACCAAATAGCCTCTTTACAGCCATGAGTTGCTTCCATGTACTCTACCTCTGTCATGGATAAATCAACTACAACCTATTTCTTTCTCATCCAACTGATTGCTCCACCATTAAGCATGAAAGTGTATCCACTGGTGGATCGCCTGTTGTCAATGTCCCCTACCCAATTTGAATCAGCATACCCATGAATTCTGAGAGTCCTCTGTGATGCAACCAAATTTCCATGGTAACATAGTGCATAATTTGAAGTCCCCTTAAAATACCTAAATACTCTCTTCACAACATCCCAATGTGATCTTCTCGGATTTGCCATAAATTGGCTTAGAACTCCCACTACTTGGGAAATGTCTGGTCTTGTGCAGACCATAGCATACATCAAACTTCCAACAATACTTGCATAAGACACACTGGTCATGTCCTCCATCTCAATAGCAAATTTTGGATAGTCTTCAATAGACAACTTAGTTCCATGCATGATTGGAACAACAAGCTGCTTGCAATCATCCATGCTAAACCTCTCCAGAATTGTTTTCACATACTTACTCCAAGTGACCCAAAGCTTTATGCTTGTTCTATCTCTGGTAATCTCCATTCCAAGAATGTACCTTGTTGCACCAAGATCTTTCATTTCAAACTTTGCAAACAACTGAGATTTAAGATCAGAAATCATAGTCTTTCTATTTCCAATGAATAACATATCATCCACATACAGGGTAATAACAAGCACACGATCATTCTCAGATTTATAATAAATGCAATGATCAGATTTTGATCTCACAAATCCAATTGACAACACAAACATGTCAAATTTTTGGTACCACATTCTAGGAGATTGTTTTAAACCATAGAGATATTTATTCAGCTTACAGACTAGATTTTGTTTACCTCTTTCAACAAAATGCTCAGGCTAGAACATGTAGATTTCTTCTTCCAGCTCACCATAGAGAAATGTTGTCTTCACATCCATCTATTCAATTTCAAAATCATACACAACTGCCAATGATAACAGAAATCTGATGGATGTCAGCTTTGCTACAAGGGAAAAAATCTCTCCATAATCAATTCCCTCAATTTGAGAAAAACCTTTTGCAACCAACCTAGCCTTATACTTCTCAACACTTCCATCAAGGCCTGTTTTCTTTTTGAATATCCACTTATAGCTAACAGGCTTTCACCCTTTAGGCAGTGGTACCAGATTCTAGGTTTCATTCTTTTTCAATGAATCCATCTCTTCATTCATGGCATCCAACCAAGAAGTTGAATCAGCCATGCTAATTGCTTCTTTAACAGTTCTAGATTCATTAGTTCTGGTAATTAAAGCATAGGCATAGTTTGAATTTAACATAGAGAAACCATACCTTTAAGGTTTCCTTTTCTCTCATGTAGATCTTTTTACAGGTTGAGGTTGTTCTTCATCATTAGAACTTCTAGAGTTGCTTGAGCTCTCCTCAGTCTCAGGTACACCATGCAACTTTTCCCTTTCTGGAGTTTGGGGAATCTCAATTGCATCCTTCTTCTTGTCACTCTGATCTATCCCAAGCTGCTAATCACTTACTGAAGGTTTCAGCTCATGAAAGATCACGCTTCTGTTGTACAAAACCTTCTTAGTAACAAGGTTCCAAAGCTTGTATCCTTTCACACCAACTCCATAGCCGATGAGAATACATTTGACAACCTTGTTATCCAATTTAGATCTCTTTTCATTTGGCACATAAACATATGCCTCACAGCCAAACACATAGACATGCCTCAGAGAGGGCTTCTTACTAGACCATGCTTCCAAAGGCATCTTGTCAACAAGAGAAGAGCAAGAAGATCTATTTATTAGATAACATGTTGTAGCCATAGCCTCAACCCAAAAATTATAATCCAAATCAGCACCACTCAGCATACTCCTTGCCTTTTCCATCAGCGTCTTGTTCAGTCTTTCAGCAACTCCATTCTACTGTGGAGTGTAAGGCATTGTCTTATGCCTTTTAATTCCATGACTAGTGCAATACCTTTCAAAATATGTAGAACAAAATTCACCACCATTGTATGTCCTCAAACATTTGATTTTTCTTCCAGTCTGATTCTCTACCAAAGATTTAAATTCTTTAAACTGACTGAACACTTTTGATTTACTTTTAATAAAGTATACAAATGCCCTTCTTGAACAGTCATCAATAAAAGAAACATAATATCTAGACTTCGATAATGAAGGAACATTAACTGGACCAAACACATCATAATGAATATAATCCAGTATACCAAAAGATTTGTGAGGACTAGAATAAAATGAAACACGATGCTGTATTCCATAGATACAATGTTCGCAAAAATCAAACTCAAGATTACAATCATCAAGCCCTTCTACAATATTTTTATTCTTTAAGGTTTTTAAACCTTTCTCACCTATGTGACCAAGTATATGATGCCATAGCATACTCTTCTCAACTAGGATTTTTACCTCCATAGCATTTGCAGCCAAAGAAGTGTCTTCATCTTTCTCTATAGGTGCAACATTGCTTGACTTTACAGAGGAACTGTTGCAAAGAATAGGTCGTGCATCCAGCTTGTACAGAGTGCCAGTACGAACACCATTGCACCTCTATCTATTTTACATCCTTTACTTGAAAAATAAACTTCTACATCAGCATCATTTAACTTACTGATAGAAAGAAGATTTTGAGCCAGACTTGGTATGTGAAGTACACCACCAATAACTTTGACTCTCCTATCAGGAAACTAAATTCTAACTCTTCCTTTGCCAGCTATCTCCAATGTTGAATCACTTGCCAAGTATACCTTTCCACCATCATACTTCTCATATTTAGAGAACCATTCTCTATTGGACGTCATATGAAAGGACACACTTGAGTCAACCAGCCAGACATCATCTGATGCCTGAGTTGTCAAGGCTGCTACAATGAAGGCATTTGCATCACTTTGAGAAGATTCATTGTCAGAATCATTCTTCTTTTTCTTCTCCTTGCAATCCTTTCGGATGTGACTAGGTTGCCCACAGTTCCAGCATCTCACCTTGAAATTTTTACCAAGAGACTTTGATCTCCTTGCAGATTTGGATTTCAACTTCTTGTCCTTCTTGCTTTTCTCCTTTGGTCTACCTCGAACAACTAGAGCCTCTTTGGCCATCTCTGAAGACTTCCTCCGCATCTCTTTAGACAAAAATGAGGCAACAACGTCTTCCATCTTGAAAGCAGTGGTAGTTCTTCCAATGGCCATCACAAGATGATCCCAACTGTCAGGTAATGGACACAACAGGAGCATGGAACGATCCTCTTCCTCGGTCTTTACACCTACAGATGCCAACTGAGTAACACTCATATTAAATGAGTTCAAATGGTTTGCAATAGATGCACCTTCTTCCATCTTCAAGGAGTACAACTTCTTCCTCAAGAATAACTTATTTACCAGAGACTTTCCCTAATAAATATCACCAAGCTTCTTCCATAATCAAGCTGCAGACTTTTCTTCATGGACGTTTAGGAGTACAGAATTGGCTAGACTCAGTCTTATAAGACCTCTTACTTTTCTATCAGCAAGATCCCAATCCTCTTGCTTCATACTTTGTGGCATAGTTCCAGACACAACAATCCAGAGGTCTTTATCCACAAGCAAGTCTTCTATCTTGAGTTTCCATAACTCAAAGTTACTGCCATTAAACTTCTCAATCTCTACTCTACTAGATGTACTCGCCATCTCAAACTGAAACAAGTTTTAACACAACAATACTCCCACTGAAACAGTATTAGCACAAAAAATTGATCTTTCCTACAAGGATAACACATTAGGCCAAGCTCTGATACCACTTGAAGGGAAAAAAGAGGATCAACAAGAGACCCAATAGTGCGGAATACAATCCCTTAACACTAATAAAACAAAGGGAAGAGCTTAAAACAAGTTTCAATAGCATGAAAAACTACTTGAGATGAATACAACATGTAAAATAGAGATTACACAAAATTGAGCATTCACAGTTGACACAAGATATACATGGGAAAACCTTTACAGGTAAAAAACCCACCACACAAAGTCAAGACAATTGTATTACAGTAACATAAATGGTTGCACAAAATATACAGTCTTCTCTAATCAACTCACAGTAGTACTTACTGAATTATCTCACTGTTACAATGTTAACTCTAACATACAGTTCAAAAAACTCTCTTACAACAATCACGTACTTGACTTACTTAAGTCATACATTGCAATCAATTCTACTCAATCAATTGCCAATCACAAGGTACATCAATCTCTGATCAAATTGCACCAATGATCTTCCCATGTCGATCTTCCTGCATCGAGCCACCCAGGCATTAATGCCACCACCCAAATCGGGTCCTACTTGCCAAGCAAAAAATGGCCTACAATAACTATTGTTGCTACAAATGGCATTAGCCAACCAGAAACAGTCAACCTGCCACGTGTCTGATTTGCATTTGTCTATCACTCCTGCCACCAAGTCCAACTCGTTCAACCACAAGTTCGAGCCCATCTGAGCTCCCTTCTTTCTTACCATGCTACCATAGCCCTACCGAGTTCGACTCACGGTATGGCGGTGAGCTCGACCGAGCTCACCCCAAGTTCATCGAGCCTTGAAATTCCTTCCTACCCCGCTACCGCAGCTGGCTTGAAGACTCGCCGCGGTGTGGAAGTAACCACCAGCTAGGCTGCAGGTAGTCTTACTGTGGCCACCGCAGTCAGTCACTTGACTGTTCGTGGTACAATGGTAATCGCTAGCCATGCAACTGGCGGCCACCATGATCAGTCACTTGACTGACCTTGGTACAACGGTAACTGCCAGCCAGGCTACTGGTGATCTTATTGTGGCCACCACAGTCAATCACTTGACTGTCTGTGGTACAACATTAACCACCACCCAGGCCATTGGAGGTCTTACCGCAGCCACCATGGTCAGTGACTTGACTGTCTGTGGTACATCGGTGACCGCCAGCCAGGCCGCTGGAGGTCTTACCGCGGTTACCGCGGTCAGTCACTTGAATGTCTGTGGTACAACGGTAACTACCAGCCAAGCCATTGGAGGTCTTACCATGGCCACCATGGTCAGTCACTTGACTATTCACGATACAACGGTAACCGCCAGCCAGGTCGCTAGCGGTATTACCATGGCCATTGCGGTAAAGCGGTTAAGACAGAGAAAAGCAAGACGCGGTATGGTGAAAAAGCCAGAAATAAATATTTTAACCACCAAGACTTGAAAGTTGGGGCTTCAAGCTAGAAGTTGAGACACATTTTCTCAACAACAACAAGTAAAAGAAAAAATAAGTGCCACATAACAAGTAAACAAAGATATCTCAAAATAAAAGTCCATAGCATAAAGAAGAAAGCACATGGGTAATAATGGACAAATAGAAGACTTAGAGCATATAAATGTTATGGTGTGTTGTGCCTATTGCACACACGCCCCATTCGGAATAGGGACCCTCTCTTCCCTCTTTTGCTTGTCGGGTCTTTTTTGCTTTGCCTTGTTTTGTGTGCCCATTTTTGCACCCTAAAAGGTCAACATATTCTCAAAAGTCACATTCTAAGCTTGACCAAACTTGGCCCCTTTGAAAAATGCCAAATCTTAAGCCATTTTGGGTTTCCCTTATCAGATTGTCTTTCTGACGTTCGTGGCTCCTTCCGGGCCCGGACCTTTGGGTTTCCCTTCTCGGGATTCCATTCTAGTTCTACTATCCTGAATGACAGCTGTGTAACATTTTTCTGGCCCACCAGGCCCGACCTGCTGAGATTCCCTTCCCGGGTTTCCCTTTGGACTTTGTCATTCCAAATGGCCGCCAGTTGATGTATTTCCGGACGCTAGACCCCAGAGCTTCTATCACCATTTGCACTTCACTTGACATATTTTTGAAACAACCATGGCTCGACATCTTCCTAGCCACCGGACCCTGGTCCTCCCACTGCCGCCTGGGAATTTAAACTCAGCTACCTTACCTGCTGCCATGCCAGGCATTTAATTTGAACATTAATGGTGTCAAGGTTACATAAAGAATTTTCAAACTTTCATTTTCACATGATAGACAAGATTGAGAAACACAGTGCCTCCCCAACAAATTCTGCCTCTGTGCCTGAACCTCGCCTTTGTCATTCCGCGCAAATTCAGTAGAAGTCTTCTTTGCGGTTTCAAGGTACGTTCACCATCCGCATGCCTTGTCTTTTTTCCTTTGAAATCATGGCTTAAATCAAGTAAAAAACCTAAAAAGAACCTAAAACCTGGTAGAATAGTACCCTAGCCAGAAAACCCATGAATTCAAAACTAAAAAATCTATCATTTGGCGGGTGAAATCGAATTCCGGAGCTTCACCTCTCCGTCGTTGCTCTTCAGAACAATCGGCGGCACCTCTCGTACCCAGACCTCTCCGCGGCCATCCGTGCATAAAATCAAAACTTTGAACAATAGTAATGTCCACCGCACCCCCGGGTCCCAGCCTCTGGAATTCCCTTCTTGGGTTTTCGTTGTGCCTCCTTCGTTCCGAACGGCCATCCTCAAGCATCTTCCTGACCCTCAAACCCCGGGTGCAAGATGTCCATCTCAAAACTTGTAAGAAAATGAAACGTCCTAATTATTGTCGGGCCTCGACCTCCAGAATTTTGGGTTGCTTTTGCCGTGCCGACCGGCTGTCCCGGGGCGTCTTTCCGACTCTCGGACCCCGATCCCCTTTTTTCGGAGCATAAAATCTAAACAAAAACATAACATCCAAACATCCTTCAGACTCCGGACTCCAGAATTTCATCTCCGGGATTCCATTCCGGTTTCATCATTCCAAACGGCCGAACCTGACCATCTTTCGGGTCCCCGGGCCCCGATCTTCAATTCCCTGCCGGGCTTTCCTAACTGATAAATTTGTCTCCAGGGATTACCCTTCGGACTTTCATCCTTGGATTGTCGCCTGTATTTTGCTATTGTGCATGGCTGTCCCATGATAGCTTCCCGACCCCGGCCACCTGAACTCCAGAGCCTGGAACCTGGAGTGTCGTCCTCCCTGCGCCATTCCAAACGGCCTTCCTGCAGTTGAAACCCAAACGCCTAAATGAGGGCTCAAATGACCTCCAAATCCAAAACGGACTTCGACCCACTTGCTAAAATTGAGCCTTCTTTCATGCCTAACCTTTGTTTGATCAAATCCAAGATCGAAAAAGTCATCAAGAGTGTCTTGCCTCAATTGCCCTTCCAAATGGCATTCTGCCAAGGGAATTTCGGCCCTAGGAACTCGGGTTACTTGTTTTGCTTCCTTCTGGTTTTTTATCGAGTGTTAGGAATTTATCAAATATGAATGATGATTGTGGAATCTAACCTTGATGTAAAGGGATTTTTTCGAGGCCTCTTTTCCATGTTTAATGTTACGGATTCACGTCTCTTTGTGCAAAATTTATGGATTCTGGTGCAGAAACCTCTGGTGCCACCAAGGAAAAGGGAAAAGGAACTGCCAAAAAACCTCGAGGCAAGGAGGACAAGGATCAAATGAAGTTCAAATTCTAGGGGGTGCCATTATACTCCAAAATCACCACTCTTTGGAGAGACATCACAGATACCAATATCAGACATGTCGATATTGATGAATTTACACGGAGGGTCAGGGTGGACCTGAAAAACAAAAATGCAAAGTTGATTAGAATCAACAGACTTGCCAAGGTTGTAAGTTTCCTGCGAGCATTGGTGGCCCCCGAGCTGGTAATGGCATGCCAGAAAGCATATCAACCAAATACCAAAACCATAGTAGACAGAGACAAAAACATCCTTGCAGATATGTCCCCTCTTGGGATAACTACAACTTTCCACATCCCCACCTTTGAAAGCATGGAGACTCCAACTGTAGAAGAATGAAAGGCATTATGGGATCAAGATCCCATGAGATGCAAGAAATTGATTAATCAGTACTGATTAAAAGATAAGCGGGCGAGTGCTGGAAAAGTTCCTCAAGAGCTTTTTCATAGTGATTTCTTCAAGGATTACCATGACCTCATCACCCTACTAAGTAGGGTAATGGGCCTTCTTTCAAGATTGGATGCTATACTTTGTGGAGAAAATCCTCTGCGGGGCTGACACTGCCTTTTATTAGGGGCGAATAATTAGTAATTGCTTTCATGAGAAATTTATCAATGTAAAGAAGACATCGAAGTTCTATATGACTTCATACCTGGTCTATTCACTTGCTGATAGGTAGCATTACCATGGATTAACTGCAATGCCCAATGAGGTGCCAAGAAGGGAACTTAAGCCCTATGACAAATATCTACAATTACAATATAGAAACTTCAAGAGAGACTACTGCAAGGTAAATGATGCATTCATTGCCTACATCATCCAACTGCTTGGAGGAGATTTCGAGAGAAGAGTCTCCCATAGTGCCAGAGCCCTCCTCAGGCATTACACCTTCCTATATATACAATTCCCTAAGTTCACTTACATGTGCTTTCAAGGATTTACAGAAAGGCCAAATAAACTGCCCTGGTACCCCAATGACTGAATCATACTATTAGAGTTGACTTGGTAACTACAACACATTCATAATATTTTGAGCAACAAACATCTGGTAGGAACACCTTATCTTATTGGCCTCGGCCAGGAATGTACAAGATTCATACCTCCCAATGTGCGGGTAATTCAAAGAAGGAGCTAGCCGAGTATCACTTCAAGCAATATACAGCTCGACCTCGAATGGACCCATATGGTCATATCAGAAAGGCATTGGGATCTGAATATGCCCACCTCTACAATGTTGAGGATTTTTGGGCCAACTGCAAAAATGATCTTGAAGTACGATTATGATACTATATGCGCATGATCGCCCTCTACGTGTGAAGAGTCAACTTGTGTCTGGTCCCGGATCAGCTTGAGTAGATGAGAGCACGGTGATTGATCTAGGATATAGTGTCATTTCCAATATGCCACTTTCCATGATTGATTGGGATGAGCAAGAGGTTGATGACCTCAATGTACTTACCAAGCCCATGGAAATTCGAACGAAGGCATGGATCAGCCAACAAGTGGCCCAACTGAAGCAACAGGGAGTCACCTTAACATTCAAGGGACTTGAAAGTGAGCCAAGTGGCTCTGATGGTGGGGTGGCTACTACTACAACTAGGGAAACTTCCAAATCCCCACCATCTGTCCAAACTAAGAAGAGAAAGGAAGCTAGTAAGCAAGTGCCTAACCCAAAGGTTTATGCTCGAAAGGCTTCAGAGGGCGAACCTTCCAAAAAGAAAAGAAAAGCAGTCGGGGTTGTGGAGATGCCTGTAATACCTGAATATTTGCTCATTGAGGACAAAGAGGAAGAGGCTGACCCACCAAAGTCTCCATCTGCTTCTATTACCACTACTCCACCTACTTCACTTGCAGTATCTATTGCCTGTCCACCCGCAGTGGATATCTTTTTCCACCTTGCCTCCACTTCTCTGATTATGCAGCTTATATCGATGGATTCGTCTTCTGCCACCACCTCATTGATCTCCTCATCTTCTATGTCTCCTTCCCTTCCATTCACTTAAACTACTGTAATGCCTGTCCTTAGCCTCCTAGAATCCTTCATAAAATACATGCAAAACATGCCATTCGAGCTTTCAGGGATGCTTAACAATCCAGTAGTACAAGATGCAATCGCCCAAGCTATGGCTAATTCTCCAGCTCTCCCTCCCCCTACCGAACCACCTTGAATGGAGGAAACAATGTAGATCTTAGATGAGCTTGAGCGATAGTAGCTAGAGGCTACCCAAAGGCATGAAGATGAAGAATTTGTATACCATGAGCACCCGATGTTTGAGCATCGGGAAATCGATGAGGTGGCCTATGAATCCTCCAGTGAAAGTAGTGAGGAGATAGACATAGAATTAATTTGGGAAATATCTAACCCAAAGCTTGAAGAAGAATGGAACAAGCAGCTCAAGGAGATCGAGGACCAAGAGGCTGCAGGGCAGCCTATGATTGAAGGATCTGCTGCTCCAAAGACTGAGACTGGCAGGTTTCCCACTGAAAGACATGATCGAACCCCAGAGCATGACAAGGAAGCATCCCTCCATGAAGATTAACAAGAAGATAAGCCTGAGGAACATGAGTATGATCAAGATGAAGAAGAAAAAGATGTTAAAAAGGAAAGACCCCTCCGAAAAGCAATTTCTCATCAAGTCTCCCACTAAATGTGTAACACTCAAACAGGATTCCGACGAGGAGAAGGAGGATGCAAGGGTTGAGAAAGAAGCCCTTTTTGTCAAAAACCATTGAACTTAAGGTGGAGCACAACAAGGATCAACGTGAATCACCCAAGGAGGGGCCCCAAATGCCCGATTGGCTAGGAAATCAGCTTAGGCAAAAGACTCCTGCCCTAAAAGATCCTAAGGGAGGCTAGAAGCAATATTGTCCAGAGCATAGATAAGCACTAAGAAGGAGAAAAGGCAAAAAATAAGATCAAAAGTAACCATGGATGCCTCTGGATCTAGGGCTGTACAAATAGCAATGCCGGTGGTTGAAGAACAAGGAGTAACTTATAACGTCTCCACTATCGACTTGGGAGTAGCCACTAGGGAGCAGAAGGTTTACCACCTTCGGGAGTTAGTAGCCATGATGGTGAACCTTATCCAACAGGATAAGGTTTCAAAGGAAGAACTTAAAGCATAGGTGACCGATCTGATGGCCTACATTCAACAATGGTCATCCCTAGATGAGTTGCCCACGATGTCATCGGCCCTATCGCAATTGTTGTCCCAAGAGAAAATTAATAAGCTGGAAAGAACCAAGAACTTGGATAAGACTACGGAAAGTTGGTTCTGACAGATCTTAGACATGGGGAACACGAGCATCAACTTGGCCGTCTGAATAGAAAATAAGTTCTTGGAGGTGCAAAGAACCCTTGAGGGCACGAGGTGAGTTTGCGAGGAGTTCCCAAAAAAGTATAGAGCTACCTACCCAAAGATAAAAGCTATCCTCGCACTGTTGAGTGAAGTATGGGAGAAGGACCTCACTCTCAAGGATGATGATCACTAGTTAGTGGATGTGTGGAAATGAGATTTTGATCATCAAAAGGTAAAACTAGAGAAGATCCTGGAACGAGTGGTTCTAGATATCGAATGGGCCAAGGAGGCTAGGGAAAATGGTGCTCGGTACCTCAAGCTAATAGTGGGGTACGAGCTACCTGCTGTTGAAATTAATCTAGAAAACGTAAAGCCTCATTTCTTGAAGAACATGGAAAATGGGATGTCAGCTGAAGTTACCATGGATTTCATGAGCTTTCCTACTCGAGCCTTCACCCAGTCAGAGCTTTTCAGAAGTAATGCTGGGAAGTATGACAATGACTGGAAGAACCTCATTAACAACTCCCAGGAATGGAGTTACCAAGTGCTACGATCTGACATCATGGAAGTGGAAAAGCTTCGGCCATTGATCCTAAGCTTTGTGGGGTATGCAGCTTTGAAGAAGCAGGAGGGAAACCCTACCATTGATGATGAATTTCTAAAAGAGTAGTTGTAGCAAAGGGCAAACAACAAAAAGAAAAAATTGCTACAGTGTTGCCACTAGAAGATGAAACAGGGAAAAGATGAAAGATGTTTTAAAAATGTAATATATTTGGGGGTAGGTGAAACCCTAGTGTAAAGTGAATCTTGGCCATAGAATAGAATTGAATCTTGGCCACTCATTTTTCTTTTTGAAAACTATAAATAGGGCTCTCCTCCTCTCACTTTAAGAGAGTTGAGTTGTTGTAAAGGCATGCTGTAGAAATTGCAATAGAAAATACAGTCATTTCTTGGTGTATTTTGGATTTCTCCACATGTTTCATGATTCTTCTCCCATTAGTTAAAAATTTACTTTAAGTTATTTTGTTGTTCTAGTTTCCGTTAGCTGACTTTAATAGATTTAGTATGCTATCTTTGGTTATGAAGTTTTTTGTTGTGTGTATGCTTTCCTTGTCCATAATTTTAGTCATTTGTTGTTGGTAGGTGACTATGTAAAGTTAGTCTGGACTATAATTTCATAGCTGCTCTTCAAACTTTGTCTTTGTTCACATCTACATAGTGAATGAATGATGAATATTTGCATTCCTTAGAAGATAGCATAGGTTTCATGATATTGTGAGAATTTTGATTAAGTGAAATCATATTTTAAGGAAACTATCCACAGCAGGAACCTCCATGATCATTGTTCATCGGTAGTTGTAGGTCCAGGAACCTTCCCTCTTCCCTGCCCCCTTTTTCCTTTTTTTAAGAAACAATGTGTGCTAAGGTTCATTGCACATTGCAAAGCCAAATCTAACGAAACAATGGAATTCAAGACTGTCGTTGGAACCAATAGCAAAGTACAGTAATTTCCTATCTGAAGAACTCCGTTCATAAACCCGATTCTCCTACAACTTTAACTTCTGTAAGGCCGCCTTGTGATTCCAGCAAATCACATAAATCAACTAAAATATTCTAAGCATCGTCATGACCTGAAATTCGAGAGACCTTGGGATAGTGTTCTGAATTTGATTGTGGAATATTGTCTTTCAAGAGAGGTGATGCACCTATGCATTACCTATGTTGAGAAGTGCATAAAAACACCATCAACAAAATTGGCGCTAGAAGGAGGGATTTTTGGAGATAAAGCTGGATCGAATTGGGTCATTCTCCCTTGAGAGATTTCATCGAGTCTTGAGATCTACACCGAACAAGGGAGAATTCCAGGAATTACAGCCCCCTGTTCAAGCTAAAAGAGATAAATGAAGGGAACCACCCGCCACTGATTCACCTGACCAGCTCACTACTTTTTTGCCTCTTCCTTCTCCATCGTCATTGGTAGTACCACCTTCCACTCACTTGATCCAAATAGCCTTCTAGACTGCCACTCCATCTGTGCTGAACACTGCCTTTCAGCCGAACATAGTTTCCAACCCTGTTGCTATCCTGATAGTTGCTGCTACCCCTTTTCAATTACAAGCCAATCTAGTGTAGCCACCTCCACTACCCCCTCCAATGGCGTGGTTGGGAAACAACCTGTCTCCTTTGGGCTTCAACCTTTACCACGATATGCCAAAGAATCCTAAGAATTTCTACACGAAGTTCAACTCCTGGGATCCACAGAGGACAGTCAAGGAGCATGTCAGGATTTTCAAGATTGCCCTGAAGACTATGCATATCATATACGAGGATGTGGCTTGAAGACTCTTTCCCTACTCCTTAGGGGAGGAGGCCTTCTACTGGTACGTCAATTTTCCAGTCGAAACTATCAGCACGTGGGACCTTCTGAATAATGTTTTTTTGGAGAAGTTCAAAACTTCAGTTAGCCCTGCAGACTCGTACCAGCACTTCATGTCAGTTCAAAGGGAGATTAATGAACTGATCAGTTTGTTCAATGATCACTTCCACATAGCGTACACTCGTCTACAAGCCCCATACGTTTTTATTGATGATGTCATCTTACCTGTTTACTATGCAGCATTGGATAACCTCACCTCATCTCTGGTAAATAGAATGCGACCACTGCCCGCCAGGTTGGTCGATGCATACGTTGAGGCCATCATTTCGAGCACAGATTTGGGGAAAAACATTTCTGGTCTGCTACCTTCTCTTGGGCAAACCACGCATCCAGTGTAGATTCAGGGGCTTACTCAAGCCTTGCAACATCAGTCACCCCTGCTGAATCTAGTACCGTAGCTACCTATGGTTCCGCACCCTGAGCAACCAATGAATCAGCTACATCTGGTACCTCACTACTTGATGCCTCAGCCATCCCAAGTACCGGTGTACCTCTAGGCCATTGAATTCCCACCCGCTCATCGGTATCAGCCGGTTGCACAACTTGTGTTCCTCCAGAATGCCGCACCGCAACCAAAAAATACTAAAAAAGGATAGGATTGATGAGCTTACAGAAATGATCAAGAACATGTCTAGAGAGATGACACGCTTAAGAAATTAGAATAACCAGTTGCAAGCATCACAAAAGAACATCCAGGCTAACCTTAATCATGATAATCGAGATCATCATGAAAATCAAGACAATTGGGATGCTAGCACATCATCTGAGAAAAATTACGACAGAAATTAGAATTTGGGCCAGAACTTTGACAGAAGGCCCTTCCAAAAGCAAAACCGGATATGGAACACAAGACTCAATAATGGTGGCATTCCCACGCCCCTTGATCAGCGTAACAACAATGAGAACCCCACAAGAAGAGTTTACTTGGTGGAGGCTGCTCTATCTGGTTGGTGTCGCATACACAAAATGAGTCGCCACTCCGAGTTGGATTGTTCAAATTTCCAAACTATTGCTAAGATTTTCCAAGTTGAAGTTCAGAATGCAGAAAATAATTCAAGGTGCAGAGACATTGTCCTGTCCGACCCATATGACTCCTCGGTGTTGGTGCTGAACTAGGTTCCTTTCCCAAGAGCGGAGTGCAACACACTGGAACTGGAGGGTGTCGATTTGAACATTAGCAGTAAAGCAGAAGAGGTAAGTTCCAAAGGTCCTTTGGCTCAGCTTTTTGATTCAATAGATAATGGTCCTAAAGATGACAAAGAAGAGTCTAGGGAAGACGAATTCCAAATGTTTCACCAACGGAATACCCCATACAACCTCAGAAATAGACAGGCCGGTGGTCATTCTAGAGGCCCTTTTATGACCTCCACTCCATCGAATAATTTCAGCACTCCTCCTGATCTGAATGCAAGTAATAATCTGGGTTTTCCCCATACACCCACACAATATCTCAGCAAAAATAAACAACAGAACAATAGCTAAATCCAAGCCACTAGCTCCTCCAAAAATGTTTCTTGTGATGAAGAAGTTGAGCAGATGGGGGAGTATATTATTGAGGAATTCAAAAAGGTAAAGCTAAGCGTGTTCGCATTTGAACTTCTAAAGGTGCCTGCCGTCAGGAATGCCTTTTTCAAAATGATAAATGGGACTCCATCATAGGGGTCAGCTCAAGAAACTCTTGCAAAGAGGGTCTCCTTTGATAATCAGGAAAGTGGGTCGGTCGTTCGACAGACCTTCAACAACAAGGCTGACCTGCTTGCAGGTTATTAAGCAAACAAGCATTCTGACAGGGTAACTAATCAGGTACTGACCCAAAGCAAAGGCAACGAGAAGGACAAGGGAAAAGTCACCCAAGTGGACGTTTCTGGGGGACTATTTTAGGGAAAGTTTGAAACTCCTCCCTTTCTGACCACCATCCGTGTGTTCAGGAAAAACCTCCACAACTGCTTGCTAGATTTAGGTGCATCGGCCAATGTCATGCCCTTGAGCATGTGCAAGGCACTTGGAATAACGTCGACTCCCTCTCGGTGAAAGGTGACACAACTTGACAAAATTGAGATCAGCATAGTCAGGGAAATTAATAGAATACCTATGTAGGTTGCTGCTGATCCACGGATCCAACAGACCATAGACAATCAGGTGGCCGATATCCTTGATACATATGGCATAATCCTCGAAAGGGATTTCAAAAAGGTGTTAAACAAATGTGTCGCGACTGATTACTCACACATGTGGCTGCCCTAGAAAGGAATTTTGAATCAAATTGATCGAGAACCACGAATGAGATTCATGATCACTAAGTACAACAACATGGATGAGGTGTTGTATGCTCAAATGGATTTGAGGAATTATTCCCCAATATCGTATCAAAACGAGCAGGAATTCCTTGAAGATGAGGGAACAAACGAGGTTTTACTCGTACTATGCAGCCCGCCTGCTAATTTGGCCAATGCCTCTTAGAGCACTGAAGTGCTAATAAAATCCAATGATGAAGAGCTAGGAGAGGATGACAGTTGAGGATTGTTGGATGACTTTCAAGCTTTCATGGAAAAATGTGTTCAAGACTAGCTTAGTCTGGGGGCCTTAATGAACTTTCAGGAACTCTTGCTCCCCAATTGGTGCAAAGTACATAATGTTGCCCACTTAGAGTTTGACTGTTGTTTGTGTCAAACAACAATTGAACACGTTAAAAGATAGGCTACTCCAAAGGAGAAAATGAGGTTTGCACCACCTGAACAAACACATTCCATCCCTGAATCTCCCCAAGCGGTTACTAAAATGAAGTCCCCACCGAAGGTGAAAGTTGGATCAGTTGGTTCTACGTTCAAGGATTCTCCTGGATTCTAGACGTTGCGCTTTGACGGGTCTAAATCCAAGCATAGAGCTGGGGCACATTTCGAATTGATCAGTCAAAGGTAAGTCATACTTTGTTGCTCATCGACTTTAGTTTTATTGTACCAATAACATAGCAGAGTATGAGGCTTTAGTCTTGGGCCTCTTAATGGTATTAAGAAAAGGTATCAAAACACTCCAAGTGCATGGAGATTCGGAGTTGGTCGTAAAGTAGGTAAGGAAGTTTTATTCCTGCTACGACAGAAGACTCACCAACTATAGGCACCGCACATGGGATCTACTAGAAGGGTTGGATGCATTCAATATTCAATTGATCTCACGCACTCAAAATCATACTGCCAATGCCTTGGCATAGGCAGCAAGCATGCTACAGCCACTATCCCTATCTGGCCTCAGAAGATTTACGGTGGAACTCACCTCCATCCCGTCAGTGTCAGATAACGTAGCCAATTTCTAGGTATTCAATGATCAAAAACATATTTTGGATTTTATCACCAATTTGGATGTGTTTGCTATGTAGATAATTGACGAGGTCGAACCTCAAGAGGCGGACTTGGATATAGAAGGGATCATTAACTTGAAGACCAATACCATCCCTAGGGGAATGGTCTAGTTAGAACAAATCTTTGACCTTGATTAGATCAGAGACCAAGATCAGAAGGCTAAAAAGGATGCCATCAATGGCCAATGTGACACAATCTAGGAATGGTCGGGAACACCAAGAATGTGTTCATTGGTAAGGTGTACGCTCTTGAGGAAAGAAAAGCTATACTCGAGGCTCTACATAAGTATCATGACATCGTCACTTGGAGCTATGAGGATCTCAAGACTTACAATACGTTAATCATTACCCACACCATCTCACTTAGACTAGATGCAAAGCCATTTTAGCAGCAGTTGCACCCTGTCAACGCTTTGATGGAACCGATAATATATAAGGAAGTACAAAAGTTATTGTTAGCCAGGATCATTTTCTCGATTAGACACTCCACATGGGTGGAAAATTTGGTTCCAGTTAGAAAGAAAAATGGGGAAATCAGATTGTGCATAGACTTCCACAATCTGTACTGAACTTCAGAAAAGGATAACTATCTTGTACCTTCATTGGATGAGGTGTTACAGATAGTAAATGGCTCCAAGATGATGTCCTTCCTAGATGGATATTTGGGATACAATCAGGTTATGGTACAATATGAGGATCGACACAAGATGGCATTCACCACCAAATGGGGAACTTTCGCTTATAGACGAATGTCGTTCAAACTAATCAATGCTGGTGCCATTTTCCAACATGCCATGGATATTGCATTTAAAGGCCTGATTGGAAAATGTATAATCATCTACATGGATGATTTGACAGTATTCTCAAAGCAGCAAGGTAATCACATTGTTGACCTATGCAAGTTCTTTGTAAGGTCTCACGAATTCTGGGTTTCCCTTAATCTAAAGAAGTGCATCTTTGGTGTCACTGAGGGGAAGCTCCTTGGACATATCCTATCAGAATGGGGGATTTCTATCAACCTTGAATGTGTCCAATCAATCATGAAAATCTAGCTGTTAGACAGCAAAAATGAATTGAAATCTTTTTTTGGAAAGATTAACTTTGTCTGCAAGTTCATCACAAGCTTCATGAAGATCGTCAAACCACTCAATGCTATGATGAAACAAGACGCTAAGGTCGAGTGGACCCTAAAAGCAAAGCAGGCTTTTGGGAAAATCAAGACGGCAATTGATGATGCCCTTATGCTGGTAAGCCCCAATTACCTAAAGGCCTTATACATCTACTCCTTTGCTTCGAATCATTCTTGTGCCAGTAGCTTGACACAAAAGGATGATGAGGGTAGTGAAAATCCAATCACATTCATGAGCACTCCTCTGAAGGATGTTGAACTACGCTATCATAATGTCGAAAAACAAGCCTATGCCCTTGTTAAAGGAGTCAAAAAAATTAGACATTATATCTTGCGCAACAAGGTGTTCGCTATCGTTCTTGACCCCACTGTGAAGATGTTGCTTATGCAAAATGAGTTAGGGGGCTGAAGGGAAAAGTGGATTGCATTGCTATAGGAGTATGAAATGGAGATCCAGCCAATGAAGTTGGTGAGAGGATGGGCGCTTGTCAAAACAATGGCGAAGGTGGTTATTGATGTTGGACCCGAACTCATAGTGCAACAGTACTGGCTGAAGGATGTTTCTCTAGGGGAGTGGTACGACGATATAGTGTATTACCTGTTGAATCATAAATGTTCGCCTCATCTACAGGGAGTCCAAAGGCAAGCCCTTAGATTGAAAAGCAACAGCTACATGCTATAGGGTGCCATATTGTACAAAAGGAATCATGAAGGTATCTACCTGAGATGCCTCGGTAAAGAGGAGGTTGATCGTGTTCTCAAGGAATTTCATGATAAGTTTGGGACTGGTCATGGTTCCGGTTTATCAACTGCACATCAAATATTAAGAGTTAGGTACTATTGGCCCACCATTTTCAAGGATGCCCATGGTCATGTATGAAACTGCCACGTGTGCCAGACTGTTGCCACCAAAGAAAGGAATGTTGTTGTCCCACTGCAACCTGTTTTGGAGGTAAGGTCATTCGCACAATGAGGCCTCGACTTCATTGGTCTGGTAAGCCCTCCATCATTTGCTAGACACAGGTAAATTCTGACCATTACTAATTACTGTACTAGGTGGACAGAAGCAATAGCTTGTAGGCAATGTACAACTAAAGTAGTAAGTAATTTTTTGGAAAGTTTCATTCTAAATCGCTTTGGTTGTCCTTATGCTCTAGTATGGGATAACGGCCCTGTGTTTGCTTCATTAAAATTCATGGGTTGGGCTTTCGATTATGGTATCACCCTTAAATTTTCATCTAATTATTACCCTCAAGGGCACAATGGCCTTGCTGAATCAACCAACACGAACTTGATCACTGTGATCAAGAAGCTGCTAGATAGGAATCCCAAGGATTGGCATACCCAACTCCATTTTTCCCTCTGGACGGATCACACCCGACACAAGGCTTCCCTCAAAGATTCCCCATATCATCTCGTTTATGGCGTGGAGCCCATCTTCCCCATACACTTGAAAATCCCTACCCTCCAGTTCATCAATGATTTTTATGAAGGAGACCACAGAGAAACTTGCCTTGCCGAGCTGCTACACCTTGAAGAAGTACGAGACCGTGCCATAGAAAATTTTGCCAAACATCAGGGCGTAGTCAAAAGATGGTTCGACCGCCGATCCAAAATTAAGGCCTTCTAAATTTCTGATCTAGTCCTTTATTGGGACAAGGCCCATGAAAAGAAATGGGGACACAACAAATTTGAAAAGCTCTGGCTTGGCCCCTTTCAAATTGTTGAAATCCTTGGAGAAAATGCTTTCCATTTGAAGACTCTGGCTAGTGAAGATGTCCCATTGCCTGTCAATGGGCAGCACCTCAAGCATTACTTCCAAGCCTGAGCTCTTCTAGAGTTGTTTGTGTAAATACCTATACATAGGTTAGAATAGGTTTCCTGCTTTGTCCTTTGGTTCTACTCATTTTCCTAGCTGTTTTGTTTGAACCTTGGAAGAGTCTTCCCGTTCTGCTATGGTGGTTGTGCTCAGCTCGATAAACGGTTTTCCTTGCTTCCTTCTCTTGCAATGTTTTCTAGATAAGCCTTCATTACCTATTGCTAACCTCTGAAAGCCCCTAATCATTGGTTTTCAACTTTCAAACTTTGAACTAACCTAGGAGGGCTATCTACTTGAATTCCCTACGTTCATCATGGGACACACAGAAGCACATTTTAAAATTTCCAAAGAATCGTATGGTGATTACTGAGAGGGCTAGATAAGTGAAAAATCTAAAATATGCTCCAGTGACCACTATGATTCCCAAGCCCATAGTGAGCTTCATTGCTTACATGGTTGAACAGAAAGAAAAGAGAAAAATGTTGAAAGAAATATCAAATGAAAAGAATAGACAGTCAAAATAACAACCATATGGGTGTGCGAATATCTCTACTAGGGCTATGGATGCCTGGCTGGCAGTAGAGCTATGTTCATGGGGTCACAACAACAACTCCGTCGGGACTATGAATGCATGACTGGCAATGAAGCAATGTCCAAGTTACTTTTGGGGTCAGGAAAACTACGTAGCTTATCTCTCTCGATCAATGGTTGCTCGTGCTATCTCCAAGGAAAATAAATGAACTCACCATGCACACACCTCCATGATGATTTCATAGCATGATTCAATCCCACCTTCTTTAACCTTTTCTTAGTTCAGCTTTGAAAATTAGCTTTGGCGTGTGAAACCAGAGATCATGGGTTCAAAATGAATATTTATCTTTGGAATATTTCAGTTGATTTATGTGATTTGCTGGAATCACAAGGCAGCCTTATAGAAGTTAAAGCTATAGGAGAATCAGGTTTATGAACAGAGTTCTTCAGATAGGAAATTACTGTACTTTGTTGTAGGTTCAAACAACAGTCTTGAACTCCATTGTTTTGTTAGATTTGCTTTTACAATGTGCAATGAACCTTAGCACATGTTGTTTCTTAAAAAAAGGAAAAAGGGGGCAGGGAAGAGGGAAGGTTCTTGGACCTGCAACTACCAATGAACAGTGATCATGGAGGTTCCTACTGTGTACAGTTTTCTTAAAATATGATTTCACTTAATCAAAATTCTCACAATATCATGAAACCTATGCTATCTTCTAAGGACTGCAGATATTCATCATTCATTCGCCATGTAGATGTTAACAAAGAAAAATTTTGAAGAGTAGCTATGAAATTATAGTCCAGACTAACTTTACACAGTCACCTACCAACAGCAAATGACTAAAAGTATGGACAAGGAAAGCATACACACAATAAAAAGCTTCATAACCAAAGACAACATACTAAATCTATTAAAGTCAACTAAAGGAAACTAGAACAACAAAATAACTTAAAGTAAATTTTTAACTAATGGGAGAAGAATCATGAAACATGTGGAGAAATCCAAAATACACCAAGAAATGATTGTATTTTCTATTACAATTTTTGCAACATGCTTTTACAACAACTCAACTCTCTTAAAGTGAGAGGAGGAGAGCCCTATTTATAGTTTTCAAAAAGAAAAATGAGTGGCCAAGATTTAATTCTATTATGTGGCCACGATTCACTTTACACTAGGGTTTCACCTACCCCCAAATATATTACATTTTTAAAACATATTTCATCTTTTCCCTATTTCATCTTCTAGTGGCAACACTATAGCAATTTTGTCTTTTTGTTGTTTGCCCTTTGCTGCAGCTACTCTTTCAGAAATTCATCATCAATGATAGGGTTTCCCTTCTGCTTCTTCAAAGTTGCATACCTCACGGAGCTCAGGATCAATGGTCGAAGCCTTTCCACTTCCATGATGTTGGATCGTAGCACCTAGTAACTCCATTCCTGGGAGTTATTAACGAGCTTCTTCGAGTCGTTGTCATACTTGGCAGCATTACTTCTTAAAAGCTCCGACTGGGTGAAGGCTCGAGCAGCAAATCTCATGAAATCCATGGTAACTTCAACTGACATCCCATTTTCCATGTTCTTCAAGAAATGAGGCTTTACGTTTTCTGGATTAATTTCAACAGCAGGCAACTCGTACCCCGCTATCAGCTTGAGGTTCCAAGCACCATCTTCCGTGGCCTCCTTGGCCCATTCAATATCTGGAACCACTCATTCTAAGATCTGCTTTAGCTTTCCATTTTGATGATCAAAATCTCGTTTCCACACATCCACTAACCAGTGATCATCATCCTTGAGGGCGAGGTCCTTCTCCCATAATTCACTCAGCAGCACTAGGATAGCTCTATCTTTGGGTAGGCGGCTCTGTACTTTTTTGGGAACTCCTCACAAACTCACCTCATGCCCTCAAGGGTTCTCTGCACCTCTAGGAACTTATTTTTTGTTCGGACGGCAAGGTTGATGCCTGTGTTCCCCATGTCTAAGACCTGCCAAAACCAACTTTCTGTAGTCTTATCCAAGTTCCTAGTTTTTTCCAACTTATTAATTTTCTCTTGGGACAACAACTAAGGCAAGGTTGATGACATGGTGGGAAGATCATCTCAGGATGACCATTGTTGAATGTAGGCCATCAGATCGGCCACCTGTGCTTCAAGTTCTTCCTTTGAAACCTTATCCTGGTAGATAAGGTGCACCACCGTGGCTATCGACTCCCGAAGGTGGTCAACCTTCTGCTCCCTAGTGGCTACTCCCAAGTCGATAGTGGAGATGTTATAAGTTACTCCTTGTTCTCCAACCACCAACATTGCTATTTGTACTACCCTAGATACAGAGGCATCCATGGTTACTTTTGATCTGATTTTTGGACTTTTCTCCTTCTTAGTGCTTATCTGTGCTCTGGCCAATATTGCTTCTAGCCTCACCTTAGGATCTTTTAGGGTGGGAGTCTTTTGCCTAAGCTAATTTCCTAGCCAATCAGGCATTTGGGACCCCTCCTTGGGTGATTCATGTTGATCCTTGCTTTGCTCCACCTCAAGTTCAATGGTTTTGACAACAAGGGCTTCTTTCTCAACCACTACATCCTCCTTCTCCTCATCGGAATCCTGTTTGAGCATTACACATTTAGTGGGAGACTTGGTGGGCAATTTCTTTTCGGAGGGTTCTTTCCTTTTAGCATCTTTTTCTTCTTCATCTTGATCATACTCATGTTCCCCGAGCTTATCTGCTTGTTCATCTTCACGAAGGGATGCTTCCTCGTCATGCTCTGGGGTTGGATCATGTCTTTCAGCGTGAGACCTGCTAGTCTCAATCTCCAGAGCAGTAGATCCTTCAATCATAGGCTACCCTACAGCCTCTTGGTCCTCGATCTCCTTGAGCTACTTATTTCATTCTTCTTCAAGCTCTGGGTCAGCTATTTCCCAAATTAATTTTGTGTCTAGCTCCTTGCTACTTTCACCTCAAACATTGGGTGCTCATAGTATACAAATTCTTCATCTTTGGGCCTCTGGGCAGCCTCTAGTTGTTGTCACTCAAGCTCATCTGAGATCTGCATTGTTGCCTCCATTCGAGGTGGTTTGGTAGGGGGAGGGAGAGTTGGAGCATTAGCCATAGCCTGGGCTATTGCAGCTTGCACTACTAGATTTGTAAGCATCCTTGAAAGCTCGGATGACACATTCTACATGTATTTTATGAAGGATTATGGGAGGCTGAGGATATGCATTGCAGCAGTAGAAGCGGATGGAAGGGAAGGAGACATAGAAGATGAGGAGATCAGCAAGGTCATGGCGGAAGACGAATCGACTGATATAACCTGCACAATCGGATAACTGGAGGCAAGGTGGACAGAGATGTCCATCGCGGGCGGAGAGGCAGCAGATACTACAAGTGAAGTAGGTGGAGCAGTGGTAATAGCAGCAGATGGAGACTTTGGTAGGTCAGCCTCTTCCTCTTTGCCCTCGAGGAGCGGATCTTTAGGTATTATAGGCATCTCCACAACCCCAACTGCTTTTCTTTTCTTTTTGGAAGGCTCGCCCTCTGAAGCCTTTCGAGCATAAACCTTTGGGTTAGGAACTTGCTCACTAGCTTCCTTTCTCTTCTTAGTTTTGATAGATGGTGGGGATTTGGAAGTTTCCCCAGTTGTAGTAGTAGTCAACCCACCATCAAAGCCACTTGGCTCACTTTCGAGTCCCTTGAATGTTAAGGTGACTCCCTGTTGCTTCAGTCGGCCCACTTGTTGGTTGATCCACACCTTCATTTGAATTTCCATGGGCTTCGTGAGTACATTGAGGTCATCAACCTCTTTCTCATCCCAATCAATCATGGGCAGTGGCATATTGGTGATGGTACTATATCTCAGATTGATCACCGTGCTCTCATCCTCCTCAAGCTGATCTGGAACCGGAAACAAGTTGACTCTTCGCACGTAAAGGGTGGTCATGCACACATAGTGTCATAACCGTACTTCAAGATCATCTTTGCAATTGGCCTAGAAATCCTCAACATTGTGGAGGTGGGCATATTCAAGTCCCAATGCCTTTCTGATATGACTATATGGGTCCATTCGAGGCCGAGTTGTATATTGCCTGAAGTGATACTCGACCAGCTCCTTCTTCGAATTACTTGCACATTGGGAGGTATTAATCTTGTACATTCCCTGTCCGAGGCCAATAGGATAAGATGTCCCTGCCAGATGTTTGTTGCTCAGAATATTATGAATGTGTCGTAGCTACCAAGTCAACTCTAATAGTATGATTCAGTCATTGGGGTATCGGGGTAGTTTGTTTGGCCTTTCCGTAAATCCTTCAACATGTATGTAAGTGAACTTAGGGAACTGTATATATAGGAAGGTGTAATGCCTGAGGAGGGCTCTGGCACTATGGGAGACTCTTCTCTGGAAATCTCCTCCAAGCATTCGGATGATGTAGGCAATGAATGCATCATTTACCCTGCAATAGTCTCTCTTGAAGTTTTTGTATTGCAATTGTGGATATTTGTCATAGGGCTTAAGTTCCCCTCTTGGCACCTCATTGGGAATTGTAGTTAATCCATGGTAATGCTGCCTATTAGCAAGCAAGTAGACTAGGTATGAAGTCATATAGAACTTCGATGTCTTTTTTACATTGATAAATTGCTCATGAAAGCAATTACTAATTATTTCCCCCCAATAAAAGGCAGTGTCAGTCCCGCAGAGGATTTGCTCCACAAAGTATAGCATCCACTCTTGAAAGAAGGCCACAGCAAGACGGCCCATTACCCTGCTCAATAGGGTGATGAGGTCATGGTAATCCTCGAAGAAATCACTACGAAAAAGCTCCTGAGGAATTTCGCCAGCACTCACCCACTTATCTTTTAACCAATACTGATTAATCAATTTCTTGCATCTCATGGGATCTTGATCCCACAATGCTTTGCATTCTTCTATAGTTGGAGTCTCTGTGCTTTCAAAGGCGGGGATGTGGAAAGTTGTAGTTATCCCAAGAGGAGACATATTTGCAAGGATGGTTCTGTCTCTATCTATTATGGTTCTGGTATTTGGTTGATACACTTCCCGACATGCCATTACCAGCTCGGGGGCCACCAATGCTGGTGGGAAACCTGCAGCCTTGGCATGTCCACTACTTCTAATTGACTTTACATTTTCTATTTTTGGGTCCACCCTGACCCTCCATGTAAATTCGTCAATATCGACATGTCTGATATTGGTATCTATGATGTCTCTCCAAAGAGTGGTGATTCTGAAGTGTAATGGCACCCCTTGGAATTTGAACTTCATTTGATCCTTGTCCTCCTTGCCTCGAGGTGCTTTGGCAGTTCCTTTTCCCTTTTCCTTGGCGGCACTAGAGGTTTCTGCACCGGATTCCATAAATTATGCACAAAGAGACATGAATCAGTAACATTAAACATGGAAAAGCGGCCTCAGAAAAATCCCTACACATCAAGGTTAGATTCCATAATGATAATTCATATTTGATAAATGCCTAACACTTGATAAAAACACTAGAAGGAAGCAGAATAGGCAACCCGGGTTCCCAGGGCCGGAATTCCCTTGGCAAAATGTCGTTTGGAAGGGAAAATGAGGCAAGACAATCCCAATGACTTTTTCGGTCTTGGATTTGATCAAACAAAGGTTAGGCATGAAAGAAGGCTCAATTTTAGCAAGTGGGTCAAAGTTCGTTTTCGATTTGGCGGTCATTTGAGCCCTCATTTAGGCATTCGGGTTTCAGCTACAGGAAGGTTGTTCGGAACGACATAGGGAGCATGGCACTCCAAGTTCTAGCCTCCGGAGTTCGGGTGTCTGGGGTTGGGAAGCTATCATGGGACAGCCATGTAGAACAATGAAATGCAAGTGGAAATCTGAGGATGGAATTCTGAAGGGTAATCCTCGGAAACAAATTTATTAGTTACGAAAGCCTGGTGGCGAACCGAAGGTCGGAGCCTGAGGACTGAAAAGATGGTCAGGTTTAGCCGTTTGGAATGGTGAAACCAGAACGAAATCCTGAAGATGGAATTCTAGAGTCTGGAGTCCGAAGGGTGTTTGAATGTTATGTTTCTGTTTAGATTTTATGCTCGGCAAAAAGGGGACCGGGGTCCGGGAGTCGGAAAGACGTCTTAGGACAGTCATTCGGAATGGCGAAAGCAACATGAAATTTTGAACATGGAATTCCGGAGGTTGAGGCCCGACAACAATTTGGACGTTTGGTTTTCCTGCAAGTTTGGAGATGGACGTCTCGTGCCCGGGGTCCGTGGGTCGGGAAGACACTCGAGGACGGTCGTTAGGAACGGTGGAAGCACAACGGAAACCCAGAAAGGGAATTCCGGAGGCTGAGACTCGGGGGCGTGGTGGACACTGTTGTTGTTCAAATTTTTGATTTTGTGCACAGACGGTCACAAAGAGTTCTAGGCCTGAGAGGCGCCACCAACTGTTCCAAAGAATAGCGATGGAGAGGTGAAGCTCTGGAATTCAATTGCCAAATAATATATTTTTTAGTTTTGAATTCATGGGTTTTCTGGCTAGGGTACTATTCTACCAGGTTTTAGATTCTTTTTAAGTTTTTTACTTGATTTAAGCCATGATTTCGAAGGAAAAAAGATAAGGCATGCAGATAGTGAACGTACCTCAAAACCCCGAAGAAGACTTTTATGAATTCAAGCGGAACGATGAAGGCGAGCTTCGGGCGCGAAGGTGGAATTTGCTGGGGTGGTGCTATCTTTCTCAATCGCGTCTGTCGTGTGAAAATGACAATTTGAAAATTCTTTATATAACCCTGGTGCCATTAATGTTTGAATTAAATGCCTGGTATAGTAGCAGGTAAGGTAGCTAAGTTTAAATTCCTAGGCGGTGCCGGGAGGACCGAGGTCTGGTGGCTGGGAAGACGTCGAGCCACGGTCATTTCAAAAATATGTCAAGTGAAGTGCAAATGATGATAGAAGCTCCGGGGTCAGGCATTCGGAAAGATGTCAACTAGCGGCCATTTGGAATGGCAAAGTCCAAAGGGAAACCCAAGAAGGGAATCTCGGTAGGTTTGTGCCCAACGGGCTGGAAAGATGTTACACAGCTGTCGTTCGGGACAGCAGAACCGGAACAGAATCTCTTGGCCTGGAAGGAGCCACGGATGTCAAAAAGGCAATCTAACAAGGGAAACCCGAAATGGCTTAAGATTTGGAATTTTTCAAAGGGGCCAAGTTTGGTCAAGCTTAGAATGTGACTTTTGAGAATATGTTGACCTTTTAGGGTGCAAAAATGGGCATGCAAAACAAGGCGGAGCAAAAAGGACCTGGCAAGCAAAAGAGCGAAGAGAGGGTCCCCATTCCGAATGGGGCATGTGTGAAATAGGCACAACATGGTGCAGGTAATATTATTGTCTTATATCAGCATCTAAAGCAACATGAAACCATTGGTGAAAAAATAGAGATAGTCTTAATGTCATGCACTAGTATCCAAAGTATTATGAAGAAATTAAAATTCTAAAATGTTGGATTCACAAGATAGCAGTAATTTTTAATTTTATGCATCATCCTCAAAAATATATAAATATGCACTCAAAACATACCTAGATGATTATAAATCACCTAAAGTATTAATAAGATGTGTATACTTTAACATAGCCTATGTATCAGGTAGGCAATAACATTTGTATTATTGACGAAAGATGTGCCACAAACTTTTTGGGTTCATCTACCAAATTAATGTCATCATCATATGAACAAGGGGTACATCATTAGAATATAGTGATGACACATTGTCCCCTATTAGTTATTTCTAGACATCTTACATTCTAATGATTTCCCCTATCCACTTTTCCTACATAGAGATAATGTGTTTTCCAACACTACAAACAATGTGAGCATTTTTTTTGTTCCAATCATATCAAGAAAGTGAAATGTCATTTTTACTATAACCAAAGAGTTGTTCTAAAATTTGAAGGTGGAATTCATTATATAATTGGCAAGGGATAGTGTGTTTTCCAACACTGCAAATTCATAAGGAAATAATTGACAAGGGGCAGTGTGTTTTCCAACATTGCAAATAATGTGAGCATTTTTTTGTTCCCTGTTGTAAACAACACTATCCCCTATTAGAAAACACACTGTAGCCTATTAGTTATTTCTAATGTTGGAAAACACACTGTCCCCTATTAGTTATTTTTAGACATCTTACATTCTAATGATGTCCCCTGTCCACTTTTCCTACACAGGGGATAGTGTGTTTTCCAACACCGCAAACAATGTGAACCTTTTTTTGTTCCAATCATATCAAGAAAAGTGAAAAACACACTGTCCCTTGTTAGTCATTTCCAATGTTGGAAAACACAATGTCCCCTATTAGTTATTTCCAATGTTGGAAAGTGGAAAACATACTATCCCTTGTTAATTATTTCTAATTTTGGAAAACACATTATCCCCTATTAGTTATTTCTAGATATCTTGCATTCTAATGTCTCCTGTCCACTTTTCCTACACAGGGGACAGTGTGTTTTCCAACACTACAAACAATGTGAGCATTTTTTTGTTCCAATCATATTTCCAATGTTGGAAAACACACTGTCACCTATTGGAAAACCCATTGTCCCTTGTTGGAAAACACACTATCCCCTATTGAAAAACACACTATTGGAAAACACACTGTCCCTTGTTAGTTATTTCTAATTTTGGAAAACACACTATCCCCTGTTAATTATTTCTAGACATCTTACATTCTAATGATGTCTCCTATCCACTTTTCCTACATAGGGGACAGTGTGTTCTCCAACACTGCAAATAATGTGGGCATTTTTTTGTTCTAATCATATTTCCAATGTTGGAAAACACACTGTCCCTTGTTGGAAAACACATTGCGCTTTGTTGGAAAACACACTGTCCCCTATTGGAAAACACACTATCCCCTGTTAGTTATTTTTAATGTTGGAAAACACACTATCCCATGTTAATTATTTCTAGACATCTTACATTCTAATGATGTCTCCTATCCACTTTTCCTACACAGGGGACAACGTGTTTTTCAACACTACAAACAATGTGAGCATTTTTTTGTTCCAATCATATTTCCAATGTTGGAAAACACATTGTCCCCTATTGGAAATAACTAACCCTATTGGAAAACACATTTTCCCCTGTTAGTTATTTCCAATGTTGGAAAACACACTGTCCCTTGTTAATTATTTCCAATGTTGGAAAACACATTGTCCCTTGTTAGTTATTTCTAGACATCTTACATTCTAATGATGTCCCCTATCCACTTTTGCTACACAAGGGATATTGTGTTTTCCAACACTGTAAACAATGTGAGAATTTTTCCTACACAGGGGACAATGTATTTTCCGACACTGCAAATTCATAAGGAAATAATTGACAAGGAACAATGTGTTTTCCAATGCAGCAAATAATGAGAGAATTTTTTTGTTCCCTATTGGAAAACACACTGTCCCCTATTAGTTATTTCCAATTTTGTTCTAAATTTAAAGGTGGACTTCATTACATAACTAACAAGAGACAGTGTGTTTTCCAACACTGCAAATTCATAAGGAAATAATTGACAAGGGAAATAATTTAACAAATATTTTGTATGCATTTCATTTCCACCTCACCCATTAGTGTAACAGATATATTTTGTGCATATTCAACAATCATTGTGAACCATGAGATAATAGTTGTTTAAGGCATTTAAATCAAACAACTCATGCCATTTTCCAATCATGATTTTTAACTGATCACTGCCCTACTATAGTTACAGGGGTGCAAGATTGGTCCTAATATCTTGTAGTATTGAACATATGTTATTAATTGTGTTGCCTAGGTTCGAATATTTGGCATGAATATATGAATATTGCATGGTTCATTTTCATAGAGCTTCTTTTGGCATTGGTTGTTCTTCCCCCATAGAAATATTGTCCCCCTACTTTGCTGGATGTATGTACCCAACGCCAACCTAGATATTATGGTCTATGAATATATGCCTAGGGTTTCTTTGTGGGAAGCATTATATTTAGGTGACAGGGTAAGGCTCATAGGTAATGCAAACAACATGAATCTTTCAGATTCATATTCAAAATCAAATATACTGAACTGGAAGACTCGTTACAACATAGTAGTGGGAGTCGGGCGAGGACTCAAATACTTACATCATGATTGTAAACTTCCTATCATTCACATTTACATTAAATCTGCTAACATTCTGCTGAGCGAGGAATATATATCGCATGTTTCTGACTTTGGTCTTGTAAAACTGATCAGTTTAAAAGGGAAATGTAATATCTCCTCTATGTTTTCTAGTTCTTATGATTATATGGCTCCAAGTAGACATAAGTTATACAATTACACTCTTTTGTCTTCTTTTTTTCTTTGGAAATGATTATTTCAATTTTTGGTTAAGTATCATAACATATAGGTTTATATATTTATGCTCATTTTAATGTAGAATGCGGTTATGAGGAAAAAATATAGTAAAAAGTGTATCATATATGGTACCAGCTTCACCATAAAATATGAAAGAATTGTGGAGTGGAGGGACTTTCTCATGCATATGGTTGGAGAAATTGATGCCTAGATAATTGAATTTTGGTCTTCAGTCATTCGGTACAATATTTGTGCCTTGTATTTTCAAATTTTTACTTATTTTTTGCCTTAACAAAGATATTTTCCTATTGTGTGCAAAGATGCTAGATTAGAAAATGTGGGTGAAGTGAAAAAATTGGCAGTAAAACTCCTCTCTGTGTTAGCATTGAAATTCCTGGTATTTTAGCAAACTAAATAATTTCTAGTTGGTGATTTTGATCCTGAACATCATTAGCTACCTATATATTTGTTAAAATATTATTGTTGTTTGTGTTGTTTGTTGTGTTAATTATATTTTGAAATTGGTAAATACTGTGAAAATAATGTAGTTTATTAAGTAACCGGATATTTGAACTCGTCAAATTAACTTCTCACCACTCTCTTGCATTGATATTATTATCTATGTAATGTGCGTTGTTAATTATCTATGTAATGTGTGTTGTTAATGTCAATATAATTGAAGTATCATCATTCATTTTTAGATTGCTTAGGGTTTGGATGCTACTAAGGCTATTGCCTGTGAGAATTGTCATTTCCCCAAGACAAATGATTAATAATTGAATACTATACAAGTGATGGGGAGAACTCCCAAACAAAATGGGATAAAGTGTATTTGATTCTTGTTTTGGGCAAACCCATTTCCTCCCACTATTACTATGTCGTGCATGCTGAAGGAAAACAAAAGTGTTAAAATAAAAAGCAACTTTTATGTAATTGTTCTTTGTGAGGAATTTTTTTTTGTCTGGTTTAATATTTGTACATCAAGAAGGCTATGAAATTAGGAATTATTTTTTCATCATCATATTATCTATTGCATATAGTATCAAATCTGTATTTATGGGTAATTTAACATTCACAAAAACACTATTTGATTTTATGTTGATGGTGTGGGTAGGTTAGTGCAAACATGCTCTACTGAAGAAGACATGGCAACACTTTGTTATTGTAGATATGTGAAAGGAATCTATCCAAGATCTTTGTAGATAATCTCAACAAAATTTGGATTCACATCAAAGTGCCTAGATTTTGATGCTTTCCCTTCTATGCTCCTCCTACAATAGTGTTGGTGACACCTATAGTAAGCATGTTGGTTCATCGAGAGCACATTTAGGCTCATTTCATAAGTTTCTAATAAATTTGTAATAGTATTCTTATCACAACATAATTCTGATTGTAAAGACATTTGTCTCTCAATAATATTTTCAACATATTAAATGTTCTAGGATGAGACTATGTTTTGTTGCACCACATGTTATTTCTAAAGTAGAACAAGTTATTTACAAAATATTAAAATACAACATAGATCATTGTAGTTTGATTTTACATTAATGTGATTTGATTCCTCAAATCTAGCCATTGGCCAATAATGTTCCTTGTACACAAACTACTAAATAAGACATGATCGAACTATGCAACAAATATCCAAGCTTTGTGCCAGCATTTAAATATATATCCAATATCATTGGTCCCAAACATATTCATGGTTGTAACCTCATTTATTTCCATTGTATTGATCTTACTACTCACTTCATTCATTCCAAATGGGCCTATCTACAAATTTAATGTGAATAGAACATTGCAACACCTTGCTTATTGATACAATTCAAATAAATTTCTTGCACTCTCTATATAAATGTAATTGGTCATCAATCGAAGGTGTTTATTTTTTTAATCTCCAAAAGATATTTTTTGTTAATATTGGTGAAGTTTTGTAGCACATTGTGAAGAGCATTGTATTACTTATCAACTCAAAAGATTATAATTTATATATTGGTTGCATTTGTGATTAAAGTGTTGATTAAGAAATTTAAAGAAGAATAAACATTCTAGAGAATACACTATTTATCAAAACAAGTTGTGAATGAACAAGAAGAGGAAGATAAAAAATTTAAAAGATATTGATATCTATTTTAAAAAATTATAAGGGACCTAAAATTTGTATTGCTACTTATTTTGGTAGTTTGATTCTGAGATAATTGAATGATTAGAGAAAATATTTGAAAAAGTATTTTGTGTATGAGGAAATTGTAGATCCTAAGAGGGTTAGGTTTATTAAGACTAAATTGAAGTGATATATTGCAATATGGTGGAAATAAGTATAAATGGAAAGGAATGGAGAGATGGGGATTATATAGAGAGAGAAATATAGAATAATTTTAAATTTGATGAGTAAAATTATAAAAAGTGATCACCACTTAGAATTGTTGAAAATTTTACAAAAAATGTGATAAAAGAATTAGAATGTAAGAAAATATATTGAAGATTCTATAAGATGATAATTTGTGATAACAATGTGAGCATTTTTTATAAGGAAATAATTGACAAGGGATAGTGTGTTTTCCAACACTAAAAATAATGTGAGCATTTTTCATAAGGAAATAATTGACAAGGGATAGTGTGTTTTCCAACACTAAAAATAATGTGAGCATTTTTCATAAGGAAATAATTGACAAGGGATGGTGTGTTTTCCAACACTGTAAATAATGTGAGCAATTTTTTGTTCCAATCAAATGAAGAAAGTGAAATGCCATTTTTACTGTACCAAATAGTTGTTCTAAAATTTTAAGGTGGAATTTATTACATTGTTGGTGTGTACGGATCAAAAACATTTCATAAGGAAATATCTGACAAGGGATAGTGTGTTTTCCAACATTGACAAGGGATAGTGTGTTTTCCAACATTGGAAATAATGTGAGCATTTTTCATATGAAAATGATTGATAAGGGACGATGTGTTTTCCAACACTGCAATAATGTGAGCATTTTTCATAAGGAAATATTGACAGGGGACAGCGTGTTTTCCAACACTGGAAACAATGGGAGAATTTTTCATAAGGAAATAATTGACAAGGGACGGTGTGTTTTCCAACACTGCAAATAATGTGAGCATTTTTTTGTTCCAATCAAATGAAGAAAGTGAAATGTCATTTTTACTTTACCAAATAGTTCTAAAATTTTAAGGTGGACTTCATTACATTGTTGGTGTGTACGAATCAAAACTTTTCATAAGGAAATATCTAACAAGGGACAGTGTGTTTAACACTACAATAATGTGATAATTTTTCATAAGGTAAAAATTGATAGGGACAATGTGTTTTCCAAAACTAGAAATAATGTGAGCATTTTTTATAAGGAAATAATTGACAAGGGATAGTGTGTTTTCCAACATTGCAAATAATGTGAGCATTTTTTGTTCCAATCAAATGAAGAAAGTGAAATGCCATTTTTACTGTACCAAATAGTTGTTCTAAAATTTTAAGGTGGACTTCATTACATAATTGATAAGGGACAGTGTGTTTTCCAATAGAGGACAGTGTGTTTTCCAATAGGGGACAATGTGTTTTCCAATAGGGAACAAAAAAATGACATTGTGTTTTCCAACAAGGAAATAACTAATTGGAAATAATTAATAGAGGACAGTGTGTTTTCCAACATTATTTGCAGTGTTGGAAAACACACTGTCCCTTATGGAAATAATTGACAAGGGACAGTGTGTTTTCCAACACTGCAAGTAATGTTGGAAAACACACTGTCCCCTATTAGTTATTTCCTTGTTGGAAAATACACTCTCATTTTTTTGTTCCTTATTGGAAAACACACAGTGTCATTTTTTGTTCCTTGTTGGAAAACAGATTGTCCCCTGTTGGAAAACACACTGTCCCCTATTAGTTATTTCCAATGTTGGAAAACACGCTGTCCCCTGTTAGTAATTTCCAATGTTGGAAAACACACTGTCCCCTGTTGTCAGGGATAATGTGTTTTCCAACAGTGTGTTTTCCAACAGGGGACAGTGTGTTTTCCAATAGGGAACAAAAAAATGATAGTGTGTTTTCCAACAAGGAACAAAAAATGACACTATGTATTTTCCAACAGGGGACAGTGTGTTTTCCAACATTATTTATAGTTTTGGGAAAAACACTATCGACCCTTGTGGAAATAATTGACAAGGGACAGTGTGTTTTCCAAGCTTCCTATTTTTAGGGATGGTGATTTGATAAACTATTTGAATGTCATATACTATTTTTCCAAAACCTAGATTTGAAAGTAGTTACTGGGGTGATCCCACAAAGCTGGTTTACAATTTCTGAGAGGAACTGATTTTAGATGAAATCACATATTTTTAGAAAATATAATGATTTAAGCCTTTAAAAGTTCCATTTTAAGGATTCCAATTGAAGAAGGTTTGATCAAACCACCTTAGATCAAACTCCCTTGGATAGAACCTCACTAGTTTTAAACCATACCTATAAATGAGTCTTCTTTACACCTATCAAAATGCTGATAAAAAATCACTTTTGATTTACCTTTTGGGGGATCAAATGAATTCATTTAAAATTTATTTCAAATGATTATGGTAGTCCTCTAAATGAGTTATCCCACAAATATAATTTTAATATGTTTTGGTTTTATTATGTATGTGTTTTTTTAGTTTTATTAAACATAGGTTTTTCACCAAAAATCAAGCTCTTTGTTTTGCACATGTGGAAAAATAGAAAATGATCAAAAAAAAAAAATTTAAAAATATGTTCGTGTTGGGTATTGATGTCCTTGATCCATTAAAAAAAATAAAATTGAATTTTGATACATACAGAAAAAAGTTATGTTTTATGCAGTTCGCCTATGTCTAAATTGCAATTGGTTTGAGTTTGAAACTCTATTAAGGAAAAAATATTCAATAAAAAACTATGAGACCAAATGAAAGTTCTAGATATCATAGTTACAAATCTAAATTCGAAAAAATTAGAATTTTATCCTTCATACAAAAAAAGTTATGTTGTATACGATGAGCGTCACTTTTTAAAAATGTTGTTTTTTGAAAAAAACCAGTTTTCGTGGGAGATGGAAAAAGAAGTGCAATCTTATTCCAAAAATTTTGAAAAAAATATTCTTAGAATCTACAGAAAAAATGTGATGAGACTCTAGTTTGCATCATCTTTAAATTCCTCACAGTTTAGCTGCTAGAGGTGCTCGAATGTGAAGATTTAGTTAAAAATAATAATTTTAGTGTCCAGTTTGGCCAAAAATTGTAAACCACTATTGTGGGATCACCTTATGACTAGATCATAATAGAGGGAGGGAGAGAGGAAGGGAGAGAGAGAGAGAGAGGTAAGTAGGTAGATAGAAAGTGGTAGGGTGGGAGCGATAGGAGGGAGAGAAAGATGGAAGGAGAGAGACAGGGATAGGCATAGAGAGTCCTACGGTGGGAGTGATAGAGGGAAGGAGAGAGATAGGGAGTGGTAGCATGGGAGGGATAGATATAGAGAGAGTTAGGGAGGGAGGAAAGGAGGGGTAGGTTAAGAGAGGTTGTGTGTTTATGAGGGAGAGAGAGAGGGGGGGAAGGGTGGAGATAAGAAGTGTTAGGGTGGGAGGGATAGAGGGAGGGAGAGAAAGAGGGAAGGAGGGATATATGAATTGGTAGGGTGGAAAGGATAGAAGGACCCAAAATGGACCTAGTAGGAGGGAGAGATGTGATGGTGTATTGTGTGAAATAGGCACCCAAAATGGATTTCAGGAGACCAATATTTTATAGAAAATAATTAGTAGGGATTTCATAGGGTATCCTTCATAGTACACACTTCACACTGTACATGCTACTTCATATAATAACTTGCTCAATGTCAACAACCAACATTTTCTTATTATGCAAAAGAAGACCAAAGTATGTTGCTTAATATAAGAAATTGTTTCATATAATTATTAGGGATTTCATAGGGTATCCTTCATAGCAGGTAGTAGAATGTATGAAATGAAAAAGGAATCTACTCTAAAAGCACTTGAAAAGAAAAAGACCAAAGTGAATGAGATAAATAATGTATTGACTAAAGAGATTATCCCTACTCTTGAGAAGTTGAGGAAGGAGCATGTGCACTATGTGCAATGGGAAAATGGAAATATAGAACTAGAGGCAACACATCACATCTATATGAAAAATATTTTCAAAAGATAGGTTATATGCCCATGTGTTTAAGGCAATTATATTCTTTGTCTTATGAATCCAAAGTTATTTACTAGGCTATTTTACAAGGTCATGCTCCATGAAGCCTTACACACTTGGTCCTCAATTTGATCAATTCAATCTAATGTTTGAAATTTAATATTATTGAAACTTTTCTCCAATTCTTGGTTGCAATTTATGCATCTTCTATTCTGGCTATATCAAATTCCAAAATGATAATTTATGTTTATTCGATCCTTTTGGTACTGTGTTTCTTTTATTGGTGTAGAGAGAAGACTTATAAATAGAAAGTGAGTAGCATGAATAGAGAAGATACTTCATAAAGTGATCTATATGACTAGAGGAGATGTTATATATTTCAAATTTCAAAGCTTATGGTTACAATTATGAATCTTTGTTTCAAAGCCTTTTATTCAGCTATATAAATTTGATGTAGATTTTGGATGTCTTAGTAGGTTGGCACTCCAATTTGGATAAAGGGAGCAGACTTCACACTTGAAATTATTCACAATGTAAATAAAGCCTTACCTGATATTTGAGAGGAAAATGAGAACTTTGAAAATGTTGAGCACTTAGGAAGAGTAGTTGCTATTGTAACTATTGTAAATGCATAAAATATCTCATTGTAGAGAATCGATCATTGTCATTTAGGATTTTTATCTTTCTATTTGAGGACCATCTTCCTCATTGTAGAGAAATATGAAGGAGATGGAGCTATTGTCAGGCGCAGTATTGGCAGGTACCAACTTCATTTATTTACTTCCCAATATGCTTAGATTTCTATCTCCTTTGTCTATGTAATCATATTCTTTGTTGTGTACAGACTAGAATTAATGTTTTTGGACCCCTTTTTATTACTGGATCAATTCTTAGGTTGGTTGGTCATTCATCTAGTTTGAAAAAAAAAAATAGCAAAGCAAATGAACATTTCGTTGGATTTATAACTACATTCAAGTGTTAGAAAAGCAAAGCCTAGAGCTAAAGGGAAGCCTGAAAATTTTGCAAGATATTTTTTCTTTGTTCCTGCTGATTTGGGTTCAATGTTCTTACCATATCATATTATCAAGCCAAGGAAAAAAATTCAGTGGTCTACCACTACAGAGCCGAGACTTTCCTTAAAATAGTCTTATTTAGTATTTTCTTTTCAATCTGGTTCTTTCCTTCTATCAGTGCAATATATTTGCACACTGTAAAATATAGTAGCTACCCATAAGAGAAGCTCAGATAGGTTATGGCTAATAAATTGAAGAAAAGGGTTTCATTGTAGTTCACTACATCTGGGAGGCAATGGATATACTAATACATATCCGTAAAAGTTGTTTGGATTTTATATGTACTATTTTGTTTGACAAGTTTTCTTATATGCAATTTGTTGAACATTAAATATGAATATGATCTTTTACAGTCCATTGGTAGCTATTGATCTTAGTCTCTTTTTATTGAAAATGTAGGAGATATTTGTGTAGGATGTATGGACAGAAAATTATCTTATGGATTTACTGTTTGTTATCATTTTGTCATCTTCGATGTTGAATTTTTTTACTTTTGTGAAAATCTTTTGTTGTTTGATATTTGCTTGAGGTGCACTAAAATACAAGGTATTAACAACTAAAGGAAGATTTCTTCTATAGATTTTTCTAGTAAGCAGTTGTCAGTATTCTCTGCAATTTTCTTGTTTCATTATATGTGTGACAATTTGAATGGCACATCGTGCAATTTACTGGTGGAAAACTAAATAAGAGAAAATAACATGAAAAGAAAAAGTATTATGATCTTTCTTTTCATATTTTTTCCATATGTGGACCAAGCCATCATTTTATGGTTTGAACTATAGCTATAGTGGGAAAAACTAAACACAAATAAGAAAACAAGCTTCTAGAAAGAAGTCATGTCAAAAATTTGTGAAAAACAAAAATCAAGAATGCCTTTCTCTAATTTGAAAACTCAGCAATAACACTTCAGCGAGATCTCATCTCTTACATGAAAAATCAGAAATAACACTTCAGTAAAGGTTTTGAATCTTGATGACAAGAACCATAACACCATGGTTCAACCAATTGTACATTAAATATATTAATTAACATGTAGTGTTATTTGAAGGGAACACATTATTAGCTGGAAAGATATAATTCTTGCTAGTGTTCTATGGTATAATTGTGAGTTGGGTGTTAATATTTTTTTTCTATTTGCAAGGCATAAATGTGTTGTGGCTTTGTAGGATTTGAAATTTTTGGTAATATTAAGTTTATACTTTTGGGTCTTGGTTCTTATTTCATGAAAAACCATGGAACTCTCATATTATAAATATAGTTTGTGTTAGCTATAACAACTGAGATAAAATAGGACAGAGACAACCAGACACACACATCTCCAATTGGAGTAGCATGAATTAAGAGTGCATACTTACCGCATAATTTCCATACATGTGTATCTTGGAAGCAATTTTCAGAATTGTTGATAATGTTTCTCTAGAAACAATGATTGATCTATTGTACTGTAGGTCTCCCTGTAAGTGTTCAGGAGGCATTTGAATTGGTGGGTTTTCAAATTTTATGCTTTTTGGTATTTCAGATGTTGTACACAACCTACTTCCTCTTTGTCCTAATTGCTTCTTACATTCTAATGATGTCCCCTGTCCACTTTTCCTACACAGGAAACGGTGTGTTTTCCTAAACAGGGGACAATGGGTTTTCAAATTTGAAGGTGGACACAGTGTGTTTTCCAATAGGGGACAGTGTCTTTTCCAAAAGGGGACAGTGTGTTTTCCAAAAATCGACAGTGTGTTTTCCAATAGGGGACATTGTGTTTTCCAATAGGGGACACTGTGTTTTCCAACAGGGAACAAAAAAATGGCAATGTGTTTTCCAACAAGGAAATAACTAATTGCAAATAACTAACAAGGGACAGTGTGTTTTCCAACATTATTTGCAATGATGGAAACCACACTATCCCTTGTGGAAATAATTGATAAGGGATAGTATGTTTTCCAACACTACAAATAATGTTGGAAAACACATTGTCCCCTATTAGTTATTTCCCTGTTGGAAAACACATTGTCATTTTTTTGTTCCTTATTGGAAAACACATTGTCCTCTATTGGAAAACACACTATGTCATTTTTTTGTTCCCTGTTGGAAAAAACACTGTCCCATATTGGGAAACACACTGTACCTTGTTAGTTATTTCCAATGTTGGAAAACACACTGTCCCCTATTAGTTATTTCTTGACATCTTACATTTTAATGATGTCCCTTGTCCACTTTTCCTACACAAGGGACACTATGTTTTCCAACAATGCAAACAATGTGACCATTTTTTTGTTCCAATCATATCAAAAAAGTGAAAAACACATTGTCCCTTGTTAGTTATTTTCAATGTTGGAAAACACATTGTTCCCTATTAGTTATTTCCAATGTTGGAAAGTGGAAAACACACTGTCCCCTGCTAGTTATTTCTAATGTTGGAAAACACACTGTCCCTTGTTAATTATTTCTAGACATTACATTTTAATGATGTCCCCTATCCACTTTTCCTACATATGGGACAGTGTGTTTTCCAACACTGCAAACAATGTGAGCATTTTTCCTACACAGGGGACAATGTGTTTTCCAACATTACAAATTCATAAGGAAATAATTGACAAGGGATAGTGTGTTTTCCAACACTACAAATAATGTGAGCATTTTTTTTGTTCCCTGTTGGAAAACACACAGTCCCCTGTTGGAAAACACACTATCCCCTGTTAGTTATTTCCAATGTTATTCTAAAATTTGAAGGTGGACTTCATTACATAAATGACAAGGAACAATGTGTTTTCCAACACTACAAATTCATAAGGAAATAATTGACAAGGGATAGTGTGTTTTCCAACACTGCAAATAATGTGAGCATTTATTTGTTCCAATCATATCAAGAAAGTGAAAAATACACTGTCCCCTGTCAAGGGATAGTTGGAAATTTCATTTTTACTGTAACCAAAGAGTTTTTCTAAAATTTGAAGGTGGAATTCATTACATAATTGACAAAGGATAGTGTGTTTTCCAACACTACAAATAATGTGCATTTTTTTGTTCTGATCAAATGCAGAAAGTGAAATTCCATTTTTACTACACCAAATAGTTGTTCTAAAATTTTAAGGTGGACTTCATTACATTGTTGGTGTGTACAAATCAAAAAAGTTTCATAAGGAAATATTTGAAAAGGGATGGTGTGTTTTCCAACACTCCAATAATCTGAGCATCTTCATCTATCTCCACTCACCCTCTCTCTCTCTACCTACCTTTCCCTTAATCCATCCCATCCCACCTCTCTTTCTACCTACATCTCCCTCCTTCCCAACTTCCCCCCTCTATCTACTTCTCTCTCCCCTTCCCTCTCTACTTTCCCGATCTTTATCTACTTTTTTATACCATTGTTTGTGATGATTTTATGACACTTATATTTATTCTTGTATATATTTCTAAAGAGACTTCTCCTTTGTACTAGATCTTTATAAATACAATCATTGTTTTAAAAAACTCTAAATTATTTCTTCTTTAATAATTCATAGCTTCTATAAGTAATTTGAATATTTCAAACTCTCATCCACATGCCTTATAAACATATTTGAGGAAAATTATGAATGATTAATTACAATTATTGCATCAATTACATGGTAAAAAAGAGCCTTCTTCAATTGGTTAATTAATCAATTATAGTGTAAATATGGATAACATTAATCCTTTATAGTTTCATTAGTTCATTATTCAATTAATCATTTATAATGCAAATATGGACAACATTGGTAAAAAAAAGTGTTAACTAAAAGTCCATATTGAGCTTAAGAATTCCATGGAATAAATACATTCCTCTATACTTCACTCTATCGCTCCTCTCTCACCATCCCTCCTAACCTTCCTCCTCCCATAGGTGGAGAGAGGTATAGAGGGATAGAGGGATAGGGGTAGGGAGAGACATGGAGAGGTAGGTAGGTAGAGAGAGTGATGGGAGATAGGGAAAGTAGAGAGGGAAGAGGAGATAGAAGTAGATAGAGGGGGGAAGTTGGGAAGGACGAAGAGGTAGGTAGAAAGAGAGGTGGTTGGGATGGATTGAGGGAAAGGTAGGTCAAGAGGGAGAGGGTGAGTGTAGATAGAGGGAGGGAAGGAGGGAGAGAGAGAGGGAGGGAGAGAAAGAGAGAGGGAAAGAGGGAGGAAGATACGTGTAGGTATAGAGAGGTAGGGTGCAAGGAATAAAGAGAGATGTAGATAAATCTAGATACAAAGGTAGGGTGGGAGAGGTATAAAGAGAGAGATATTGTGTGAGAGAGAGAGAGAGGGGGGAGGGAGAGGTAGATAACTAATTTTCAAATCTATCTCTCCCTCCCTTGCTCACTGACTAGTAACTTATATTATTTCTATAATTGTGAAATTTTATATGGACTTCGATATTCTAACCTTTTCAATTTTAACTTATCAACCATCTCTTTTGGTGCTAAAATATATTTACTACGATTGTTTGAATTTATAACACTTATATTTAGTCTTGTATATATCTCTAAAGAGACTTCTCCTTTGTACTAGTTCTTTATCCATACCATCATTGTTTAAAAAAACTCTAGTTGCTCTATCACTTTCTTCTTTAATAATTCATAGCTCTTATAAGGAATTTGAATATTTCAAACTCTCATCCACATGCCTTATAAACACATTTGAGGAAAATTTTGAATGATTAATTATGATGACTGCATCAATTACATTATAAAAGTGAGCCTTCAATTGTTCAATTAATCAATTATACTGTAAATATGGATAACATTAATCATTTATAGTTTCATGCAATAGATTAATACAATGATGATAGATGTCAGGTTTAGGGTTTATGGTTTAAGGTTTAACCTAATGGATTAATGCAACTATGATGATATATTAACCCAAAGAGATACATAAATATGGTGTTGAAAGACCTTATAATGAAGAAATTGGAGAAAGAGGAAGTAGTAGTTTATAATGAAATAAAAGAATAGATGAATATTATATAGGTGGAGGATGATATGGTAGATGTAGTGAAACAACCTTCATCAAAGAATTAAGGTTATATATATAGAGAGAGAGAGGTAAGGTTGATTCATCATTAGTTCCTCCTATTATTATTTAAGATGCCTTCTCCTATAGAATTTGATTCTTTCAATGTATGGTGCTCATTCTACTGAGCTCTATTTTGAAATAGAGAAAGATATTAGGACTTCAACTCTACTTGATATTTTAAATGTGAAAAATTATTTTACAATGGCAACAATGTTGCAATTTCTACTTCAATTCCCTCCCACCCTACCACTCCCTATCTCCCTCCTTTCCTCTTTCTCTCCCTCTATCCCTCCCACCCTACAACTCCCTATCTCAATCCTTCCCTCTTTATCTCCCTCCCTCTATCCCTCCCACCCTACCACTTCCTATCTCCCTACATCCCCCTCTCTCCCCCTTATATTAATAAATTTATATTAGCCTAAAATTAACCTAATTAATTAATGCAAGGTTGATATATGTTAGGTTTAGGGTTTAGGGTTTAAGATTTAACCTAATGGAGAGAGAAATAGAGGAAGGAGAGAGATATGTAGTGTTAAGGTGGGATGGATAGAGGTACACATGTAGAGAGGGGACACGAGAGGTATGCATAGAGAGAGTGAGAGAGAGGGAAGGAGGGAGGGATGGATAATGTGAGGGGTAGGTGGAGAGAGGTTGAATGTGTGTGAGGGAGAGAGGGAGGGAGGGAGGGAGAGGTGAGATAGAGAGAAAGAGAGTAGAGAGGGAAGGGGAGAGAGAGAGATAAGTGAGAGAGGTGATAGATATATGAGGTAGAGAGAGAAGTAGAGAGGTGGGGAGGAAGTGATGGAGACAAAATTAGGAAGGTATGGAGAGAGGTTGTGTGAGAAGGAGTGAGAGAGAGGGAAGGAGGGAGATAGGGAGAGGTAGTTAGAGAGAGGTAAGGTGAAAAAATTAGAGAGGTAGGTAGAGAGGTGGTGAGAGAGAGAGGGGAGGGAGAGGTTATCACAATGATTATGAAGATTTGAAAGTAGTTATCACTAGATCACAATAGAGGGAGGGGGGATAGAGGGAAGGAGGGAGATAGAAAGTGGTAGGGTGCTAGGGATAGGAGGGAGAGAAAGAGGGAAGGAGAGAGATAGGGATAGGTATAGAGAGTGGTATGGTGTGAGGGATAGAGGGAAGGAGGGAGATAGGGAGTGGTAAGGTGAGTGGGAGGGAAGGAGGGGTAGATGGAGAGAGGTTGTGTGTGTGTGTATGAGGAAGAGAGAGGGGAAATGAGGGAGATAGGAAGTGTTATGGTGAAAGGGATAGAGGGAGGGAGAGAAAGAGGGAAGGTCAGAGATAGGAAGTGGTAGGGTGGGAGGGATAGAAGGACCCAAAATGGTAGCGAGGTAGGATGGGAGGGATAAAGGGAGAGAGAGGAAATGAGGGAGACATGTAGAGGTAGGTAGAGAGAAGTAAGGTTGAAGGAATAAATGTACCCTTTTCCTACTTTTTCCTCTCCATCCTAATCGCTTCTTACATTCTAATAATGTCCCCTATCCACTTTTCCTACACAGGGGATAGTGTGTTTTCGAACACTTAAAACAATGTGAGCATTTTTTTATTTCAATCATATGACGAAAGTGAAATGTCATTTTTACTGTAACCAAAGAGTTGTTCTAAAATTTGAAGGTGGACTTCATTACATAACTAACAAGGAACAATGTGTTTTCCAACATTGCAAATTCATAAGAAAATAATTGACAAGGAACAGTGTGTTTTCTAACATTTCAAATAATGTGAGTATTTTTGTTCCCTATTGGAAAACACACTATCCCTTGTTAGTTATTTCCAATGTTGGAAAACACATTATCCCCTATTGGAAAACACATTGTCTCCTGATGGAAAACACACTATCCCCTTATGGAAAACACAATGTCCCCTATTAGTTATTTCTAGACATCTTACATTTTGATGATGTCCCTTGTCCTAATTTTTTAATATCTCCAAGAGAGAGACAGAGAGATCATTGGTCAATTATTTCCTTATTTCCTTATGAAAGGTGGAGGATTTACAAGCAAGGGATACATAAAACTAATCAAATTGACCTAAGTGGTCACTAACCAATCGGTTTTTTATGTGTAGAGGGTTTTACAATAGTATATGGGTTATAGGTTACATTTCCCTCTCTCCACCTACCACTCCCTCCCTCCTTAACTCTCTCTATACAATTACCTACCTCTCCTACCCTACCACTTTGTATCTCCCTCCTTCCCTCTTTCTCTCCCTCCATTTATCCCTCCCACCCTACCACTTCCTATCTCCCTCCTTCCCCCTCTCTCTCCCTCTCTCTCTCTCTCTCACAACCTCTCTCCACCTACCCCTCATTCCCCCCTCCCTAAATCTCTCTACCTATCCCTCCCACCCTCCCACTCCCTATCTCCATCCTTCCCTCTATCCCTCCCAACCTACCACTCTCTATACCTCTCTTTATCTCCATCCTTCCTTCTTTCTCTCCATCCCTCTATCCCTCCCACCCTACCACTCCATATACCCCTCCCTAAAGATTCATGTATAATGAAAGGACTATGATGGATGAAAGATTCATTTGTTAATAAATTTATATTAGCCTAAAATGAACCTAATGTATTAATACAATGATGATAGATGTTAGGTTTAGGGATGATGGATTAATCCAAAGAGATACATAAAGATGATGTTGGTAAGTTGATCATTATTATCTCACTCTCATGCCTATTATCATGAAGTATTTTTTGAATAACATGTACTATAACCTTGTACCTAGCCTTTATTTTTTTAAGGGAGGTGATAATTTCATGAAAGAATTAGTTGCATCAATGATATATTATTTCATATGAAAATTCCCTCAATTTTTACTACACACATGCACCTTCCTCGACTTCTCAAGAGTAGGAAGAATCTCTTCATTCAATACATTATCTATCTTATTCACTTTGGTTTGCTTCTTTTCAAGTTTTTTTAGCGTAGAAGTATAGAGGGATAGGGGGAGATGTCTCTTTCTCTCTATCTCACCTCTCTCTCCCTCCCTCTCTCCATCACAAACATTCAACCTCTCTCCACCTACCCCTCATATTATCCCTTCCCCCCCCTCTCCCCCCTCCCCCCTCCCCCCTCCCTCCTTCCCTCTCTCTCACTCTCTATATGTATACCTCTCCCATTCCCTCTCTAAATGTGTACCTCTATCCCTCCCACCTTAACACTACATATCTCTCTCCTTTAGGTTAAACCTTAAACCCTAAACCCTAAACCTAACATATATCATCATTGTGCATAAATGTAAGGGAGAGAGAGGGGGATGTAGGGAGATAGGAAGTGGTAGGGCGAGAGGAGATAAAGAGGGAAAGAGTGAGATAGGGAGTTGTAGGGTGGGAGGGATAGAGGGAGAGAAAGAGGCAAGGAGGGAGATATGGAGTGGTAGGGTGGGAGGGAATTGAAGTAGAAATTGCAACATTGTTTCCATTTCAAAAGAAGTTTTCACATTTGAAATCTCAAGTAGAGTTGAAGTCCTAAGATATTTCTCTATTTCAAAATAGAGCTCAGTAGAATGAGTACCATACATTGAAAGAATCAAATCCTATAGGAGAAGGCATCTTAAATAATAATAGAAGAAGGAGACACTAATGATGAATCAACCTTACTTTTCTCTCTCTCTATAGAACCTTAATTCTATGATGAAGGTTGTTTCACTACATCTACCATATCACCCTCCATCTATCTAATATTCATCTATTCAAGTTTATTTCATCATGAACTACTACTTCTTCTTTCTTCAATTTCTTCATTATAAGGTCTTTCAACAACATATTTATGTCTCTCTTTGGGTTAATCCATCATCATCATTGCATTAATACATTAGGTTAAACCTTAAACCATAAACCATAAACTTAACATCTATCAACATTGCATTAATCCATTGCATGAAACTATAAATGATTAATGTTATCCATATTTACACTATAATTGATTAATTGAATAATTGAAGGCTCACTTTTACCATGTAATTGATGCGATCATCATAGTTAGTCCTTCAAAAATTTCCTCAAATATGTTTATAAGGCATGTGGATGAGACTTTGAAATATTCAAATTCCTTATAAAAGCTATGAATTATTAAAGAAGATATACAAGATCCTTGACTTAAATTATGTGTCATGTGATAAAAATAGTTTTATAAATAGGAGATGGCTTGAAAGGGTACATAATTTCAGATAAGGGGTATAGAATGTTTGGATTTTAAACTAGTTAAGGGCCTTTGTATGGATTAAAGTAGTCACCATGTATGTTGTATCAATTTGGTTATTTTTATGTATCCCTAAACTATAACCCCCCCATACTCTCCATTGTTTAACTTTGAACATGTAAAATGAAATAATGGAAACCAACATTGTGTTTTCCAACATGCAATTATTTTGTGCAAGTACTAGAATATATGAAATGAAAAAGGAATCTACTCTAAAAATACTTCAAAAGATGTAGACCAAAGTGAATGAGATAGATAATGTACTGGTTTCAAGTTTCATAAACCAATTATTCTTGACCTCCCTCGATACTTGAATTTATACTTGATATTAAACATAGAACTCAAGCCATATTTCCCCCCTTTATCATATTTCACAACTATCCAACATCCTAAAAAAATTAAACCTAAAACATTCAAAAATAAAATCAAGGGACATAATTGACACCATTACCACTAATATTGACCATAATTCCCATAAACTTGTTTAGGAAATCAAGATTGGACAATATACAAATCAAACTAATTGGCACACTCTTTAAAAAATATACACATACTTTCCTTAAATTATTGATGAAATGCATATTATTCTAATTAAGAGGGACCAAATGATTTCAATATCTAGCCTCATACACCCTCTTTAGAAATTATTTTTATTCTTTATTACCATTAAGGTATGGTAGTGAAATTATTATTCTATTTTTTTATCATGTATTAAGGTCTCAACGATCATCCTCTTAAGTTCTTTAGAGTCTAAATAAGAAATGGATTCACCCTAAATCCTATGCAATGGAAAAAAGTATTCCTATCCTTGTTGATGTGTGAGTAAATCTATTTTATATATATATATATATATATATTACTACCTTTATCTCACTTTGATTAATGGTGTAGAGGAGAGGGTATGCGATTTTGAGAGCCAATAGGATTGTTGCATGCAATATTATGTGTGAGAGTGGCTTGGTGTCCCAAATCACAAATGAGTGTGTTTTTATTAACTAATACCAAAACTAACCATATCTCATAGTAATGAAACATCTATTTGGTGTATTGATCCTCTCCCTATGATGTAATTGTATAGTCAATATGATAGGTAGGGGCAAGAAATTTTGTATGTTAGCTTTTTGTTGATGGTATCCTTGAATCTACTAGTATCATATCAAAAGAATTAAAATGCATCCACTAGTATCTTGAGAAGTTGAAATAGAAAAGGAATTCGAAGAAGTCTAAAGACCAAAGTGAATGAGATAGATAGTGTATTGACTGAAGAGATTATTCCCACTCTTGAGAAGTTGAGGAAGGTGCATGTGCAGTATGTGCAATGGGAAAATGGAAATGTAGAAGTGGGTAAATTCAAGAGGTTAGACATGAAAGGCTTATCTAAAAAGGTAGACAAGTCTTGTAAATAAATTGTTAAAAGAAACATCTACATTCTCTAATCGTAAAGACACTCTCAAAGTTGAGAAAAAAGTGGCTAGAAAGATACATAAAAGTATTCAAGTTATTGAAAACTCTATCCAAGAATGGGATGTTTTCCAACATTGGAAATAACTAATAGGGGACAATGTGTTTTCCAACATTGGAAATAACTAACAGGGGACAGTGTGTTTTCCAACATTGGATTTAACTAACAGGGGATAGTGTGTTTTCCAACAAGGGATAGTGTGTTTTCCAATAGGGGACAGTGTATTTTCCAACATTGGAAATAACTAACAGGGGACAGTGTGTTTTCCAATAGGGGACGGTGTGTTTTCCAATATTGGAAATAACTAAAAGGTGAACACCCATAATAATCAATTGATTAAAGGATGAATTGAATCTAAGTAGGAAAATGCAATATGGTTTCATATCATACATATGATCAACTTGTAATATCACTGAAGCAAGAAAATATAGTGGGTTCATTACAATGGACTAAAACCAAACCAACTAGCCTTGCATACACTTAACTAAGTTGAAATCCATACAATGTTCATATAAAGCTATTAACCCTAAAAATAGTTTCCAAACATCCAAAATGTCACTCATTCTCCCATACAAATAGAAGATTCTCAAACATTGAAACATGTTTTGGTATCAAAATGGAAGCTCACAAGTTAAGATTTGTGACAAAATGCATTCCCACTACTTTCTCTTCTTACTCATTTATCAATACAAGAGAAGGAGCAAGTTTGTTTTAACCCAACATCATTTTCCACTACCAAAGTAAGGGTTTAAAAAAATTATAACTCAAATGTGATCATCATTATATAATAAGGTGTCAAAACTAAGATGTTGTGATGCAAGATCTTAATAGTTTAGCCGAACTAATATTTGCAAAGATACCTCTTAGCTTTGTATACTAGTTCTTCCCATTTGGTAACTGTTATATCCTAACTATATACAAATTCTTCCCAAAGAGATACTCACAATTTTGGGATCAATCATCATCCTTGATCAATGTTTTGACTATTTGGATTTAATGTTTGACTATGACATTCAATTTTTTTAAATCAAGGAACCTTCCACTTCATCATTTTCTCAAAATCAAGGATCCTTCCACTTCATCATTTTTTCAATTGATGTTTTGATTGTTTTAGAATAATATTTAAAAATGACATTCAATATTTTTATAATTATTAAATATTCTATTTATTATTAAATTTGATAGTTATACATATTGAAAAAGCAAATATTGGACTGATAATGTAAATTATAATAATCAACATATAAATTCAATTTAAAAGTAAAAATTGTGAAAGCATAAAAAAATTCTTGAGAACTCCCATATCACACATATTATCTTCAATATCACTTTCAACCAAAAAATAAATTTCTATATAATATACAATAAAAAAAATCCACTATCTATCAAAAGAAAATCACAAGGATATCATAATTGGACTGAACATGTTATTTGGTTCATTGACGGAAAAATCACTACCAACAATTCACCATGGGAAAATTCATCGTCATGAAAAATTCACCTCAAGTAAAATTCACCACCAGTAATTCACCGTCACGAAAAATTAACACATTAACATTTTTTAATTTTTCGCAATGAATTGCTGGTGGTGAATTTTACTTGTGATGAATTTGTCATGGTGGTGAATTTTCCTGTGATGAATTTGTTGTATGTCATGTTATTTATGTACTGGAATGTTGATTAAGATAATGACGGTTTTGAATAGTTGACCTGCCATGCCAATCTACCAACCAAACCGACATTATTTCACTATTCAAAAGTAGACGAACAATTTCATTACAATGGACTGGAAATATAGCCTATCATTCAACTTTGCTGGGCACAGTCAAAAATATTTGCTTGACAATCTGGATTTTAGATGGATTTGCAACTCATTCTCACAACTCCAACTCTGGTTCAATAAGCTCCTAACTGATTGCCCTTTTCTCATCCATCCCAACACTGCTACTTCCCTGGAGTAAAGCGGATTTTCAATTGAGACCTTATCTACTGCGCTTGGATCTGCCTTTGAAGGTTCTTCATCTTGAACCGCTAGTATTCGCTTTGCATTTTCCCTTGATTCTATGCTGCTATAACCTCTGGCGTGCTAGTTGTTGCTTATGCTGGGTCAACTAAATCTCGACCTGGAGGATATACGCCAGGGATCCTAAATTAGCTATCAACGATATGCTGTGAAGTTTTCCTCCCATCACTGGACATTAATATGGGATCCCAACGTGGTTTCATGTGCTTCCAAACTGCAGGAATAATGGCATTTAAAGATTAATATTGTTGTCGTATATCAGATGGATTTCTGTATCGTCATTGTTACTGATATTGAATATTGGTTTCAATAATCTCTGTTAAACTCACAGGTTTCTAGCTCATACATTCTAGCTAATATCATCTCTAGCAGCTGACATAGACATGACTATTCTCCTTACAAAGTGGAGTTTAAAAACTCCTTATTTTTAAAACTTCCGAACGTCCATCCTCCTTAAGCGGAAATAACGTCATTTATCTCCGTTTACTTTCGTTTGTCTTGTGACTTGCACGTTGGACCCCGTACTACACCGTGCCATCATGGTATGCATGTTTCTATGTATATTTCTATGCGTTTTTGTATGTACATAGGTGAATTTTGTCTAGGAGTTAGCCGACTCCCAACACTAAGACAAAGGAGTTGCCTAATTTCTATCAGTTGAATCGTAGCCACTACCGGAAGCTTAGAAGTGAGGAATATCTGTATTTTAGTTGGGTGCACCTTTAAGATGAATATCAATTGGTGTCATTCAGAATAGAGAAGACAAAGAACTTCCAGATAGGACAAAATTGCAACTATCATGAGCTTCTTGAGTAGATTGGGAGATATTAATCAGCCGCCAGATTATTAATCGATCTTATGGGATGGTTGCATCGATGAAGACAAATTTATCTTGCCATTATCGGAGTAGAGAGATATTTCTCCAAGTACTTGAGATGCCTTTGGCAAATGAGACAAAATAAATCATTGGAGGAAGAAGTCGTGATTCTTTCCTAGCCCCAACTGGCATTGCTTTTGGAATCACAAGACATCATCTCAGGAGTCCGTGGGGATCCCTATCAATCAGAAGATACAATGTGGAGGCAAAAGTTGTTATTACTGGTGCAACTCTATAATCCGTTCAAGTTGGGTGTGTGCAGACTCATTCTCAAGCGATAATAGGTTCTTTTCATTGTTTGAGCTTGCATTTTGATCACTTTTTATATAGCCTTGTAATTGCATTTTGCGTTCTATGATGTTGTCATCATAAGCTTGGTATTAGCATCTTGATTGGGTAGTTGGCATGTAATGTTGAAGCATATTCACACTGCAGTTGGGACACTAACATTGCAACTTCCATAAAATGCATTCTTATTGTATATCATATTGTTGACCTTGCATTGTGTTGAATTGAGCTGAAAATACTTATACCATTGGAAGAATTTCAATACTGTAATTTGTGCATACAAATTATTTTCAAATGCCATGATGTTGTAGTTTCCAACTTGCATTAGTTTCAGTCATTACCTTGAATGGGAAAATCAAATGAAGACTTGTATTGCATTCCATTTCTATTTTAGTTAGTTCATCTACATCAAGGATATAAAAGAAATCCATAAACAACAGATAGAACAGTTTATCAGCAAACTATTTGACGAAATTCTCGAGCGAGAAAACTGAATTTTTACATCAAGAGTAGCCCGGGACATCACAGGGAGTTAAAATTTGAGGATTCAAGGCTCAAGTTGAGTGCATGTCTGAGAAAAGGATTGAGATTCTTCCAATGGAGGGATTTCACTTCCAGAGGATCCTTCACAATCTCAGTGGCAAGAATCAAGAGGGATTTCTATGACTCACTAAGATAAAATGAAGGTTACAACATTTCAAGGCCGATGCTAAAACCCTTGGAAGACCTCTTCAGTTGCTGAGATCATAATTTCTCAAGACAGTCATCTGGATTTGACATTGGTAGCTCCGCAAACCTATTCAGAATAAAGTGATCTGGGATGAGGTCGAGGAGGACTATCCTAAACTCTCTATAGTATCAAAGGTGTGCATTGGAAAACATTTCTCTAAGGAAAGTGTTGTAGGCAATCTTGGATGAGGAGGTCCAAAGGTTGATGCAAGAACTTGGAGCTTTAGAGGGAGTCAAATATTGCATTCCTTAATGGTGTAATTGAAGATGAGGCTTCTCATACTTGGTATGAGAGATACCTGATGAGCTTGGGATTCTCCAAGAATTGTTTATTCAAACCTGTGCTTCAAGGTAATTGGTGGTGAGGCATTGATCTTGGTTGTCTATGTTGATGATTTATTTCTTACTGGAGAAGATCACCTCATTATCAAAAGCAAGGAGTTAGCTTCTAAATTTGAAATGAAGGATCTTGGATACATGCATTACTTCCTTAGTTTAGAAGTTTGGCAAAGGCCTAATGAGATCATTCTAAGTCAAGGGAAGTATACAATAGACATCTTGAAGAGATTTGGTATGATGGATTGCAAATCCATGTCTACACCTATGAAAACAAAATTTTCAAAAGTTAAAAGAGGTTGTAGCTAGTTTAGATCTAGTGGATCCTACTATGTATAGGAAATTGATTAGATCATTGATGTATCTAGTAAATACTAGAACAAATATTTTCTATGCAGCGAGTGCGCCTATTCAATTCATGTGTGAACCAAGGAAAATACACCTAGTTGCAGAAATGCATATCCTGAGATACTTGCGTGGCACAGTTGGGTATGGATTGAGACATTCTTCTAGTGTGGACTTGAATTTGCATGGTTATACTGATTCTAATTGGGAAGGGTGTGTTGTTGATCAGAAAAGCACCTCTGGATGTTGTTTCAATTTGGGGTCTGTGATGATTTCCTAGTGTAGCACGAAGCAATCTTCAATACCACTAAGCATCCTAGAGGTAAAGTATATTGCAGCTTGTGTGGTAGCTCGAGAAGTAGTGTGGCTTCAAAAGCTCCTTGCAGGATTGTTTGGACAATCATTGGAGCCAACTATTGTCAATTGTAATCAACGTTGTGTGAAGCTTTCTATCAATCCAATGTTTCATGACAAAACTAAACATGTTGAGATCAATTTTTTTGCAAGAGACACTGCAACTTTCATCTAGTGTTGTCATTGATGGCAACCCTATGCATTGATTAGGTACGCATATCCTCATTCAAGCATATCGGAAGATAGATTGAAAATCGATAAGGTAGAACAGAGTATTTGATAACTTAATATTCATCGATTTGTGTAAATATTTCAGGTTATCATTTTGTGTTGTGCATCTCAAGAAATGATTATTGGTGTATTATCTCTGTTGATATTGAAGCATAGTGGCTCATATCAATTCATGTGGTAATTAGAAGATTTGGTTGGTGTATTCTGAGTTTCTCTTGTACTGTAGTCGACTTCATGAAATGCATTATGTAGCGGATGTATAAGGATAAATTAATTAAATGTGTTTGTGCTCAATTTTTTTTGTTTGGGTCCCCTCTATGTATTAACCGACTTTGGAGGATGCGCATAAATATTTCATTATGGATCTTGCTGACGGTTGTAATTATTTTTGTGTTCTAGTGGAGCCGACAAAGTGTAAATGAATTCTATGATTGCGGATATATATACTTGAGTTCATCTGTATCATTTTGTATGATGCATGATGTGTGTTGATGTGTGAATTGTGAGTTAGAGCAGAGCAGAGCAATGATAAAGTGCAATTTCACTTGCGTATAGAAGATCTATGTTGTGTGTATGAGAAAAACATAGCAGAAGTATAGAATTAGTCTGTAAGGCAGAAAATCTATTATTGAGCTTAATTGGAACTAGAATCAGGCATTTGTAGATGCTAATCATCTCAATTCAAACTCTCGGATGGTTTTAATCTGAACTCTTGGGCAGTAATCCCTCTTTCTTTTGAGTGGTGAGCTCTAGGAAGTGCGCCTGAATGCATGTGCATTCCCCTCTTGTAATATTCACTTTTGATTATACTCAAAATCATAATTGTGGATTGGCCATCCACCATGGTTTTTCCCCTAACAGGGTTTCCATGTAAAAATCTTGGTGTTATGGTGTTGTGTTTATTTTCTTGTTAAATGCATTATGATTGAATGTTGTTAATTCTTTGAAGTTAAAGGTTGATAAAGTTAATGTTTGCATAACACTTATTCACCCCCCCTCTCAATGTAGCATGTTTCCAACACAAATACCACTATATCAAAGATATGGTATTGAGGAAAGTGATCCAATTGAAGTACATCAACACTGATGAGCAAGACGACAGATATTCTCACCAGGCCTCTCTCCAAAGTAAAGTTGTGTACTTTCAAGACAAGCTTGGTATTGTGGAGAATGAATTCCTAGATGAGAGCGAGTCTCAGTATCAGTGATCTTCTGTGATTTTCCTTAAATCATTTCTCTCTGTGAGAGAGATTTGAGGTGCAAGCCCTTGTTAATGCATCTTTCTCTATGATGGAGAAATTTGAGGTGAAAGCCCTTGTTTCCACCCTCTCGAAGTAGCCATGGTGGATGTCATGTGTTTCAATCCATGACAACATCACGTGAGAGAGTCTGTGATTATTTTCTTGTACTTGTGCTTTTCACCCTCTGGGAGTAGCCATGGTGAACGTCACGATGAGGTGACGATATCACATTGAGTGATTCCATGATGGTCACTTGTGCACATATGCCATACATGGGAGAAGCCATGATGGTTAATATCATGATGAGTTGATATGTTCCTTTTCACATATGGGAGTAGCCATGCCGGTTGACATCATGATGAGGTGGTGTGTCTTGTACAGCTGGAAGTATTCCTCCGTAGCTGAGAGGGAGTGTTGATGTTATAGCAACGTCAGGCTCATCCTTCTAGCCTCGAGTCAAGACATAAAATTGTATATAGCCTATCAGCTATTTATTTTATTCATTTAATGCATTGAAGAGGCGCTTCACTTATAATATTTAATTTTTGAGAATAATTAAATGGGCCGACTTATAATATTTAATTATTGTGTATAATTAAATGGGTTGACTTCATTAAAGAAATAATATTCCTTTAATATTGATATGAGGTTGACCTTCTTGAAGAGTCACCTTATTTTTTATAAATACAAGGTGATGATCTCCCATTTGATCATCAAGTTCATTTCATCGTATTTGCATTCCTTGAAGAAGTTCGCACTTGGGCAGCAGATCATTATCTTGAGTAGCAGATCATCATCTTGAGCAGCAGATCATCATATTGTTGCAGCGAATATATTTCAAGGAGAAATATATTCTTTATGTATCTTCGCAACTAGGAGAGGTGCTATTATTCATTGTATCAAATTCGGTCATGTGTTGGGCCTGAGTTGTAAGCAGATTTCTGCTCTTATTCCAGCATTTATAAGCAATATATTTGCTAGGTTTTTTTCCCCTCGAGTTTGGAGGGTTTTCCTAGGGTATCTTGTTGTATTCATTGTCTTATGTGTTTAGTTTTTTTATTTCTTTCATTTTCGATCCTAAAACTAACACATAAGACCGAGTTCTTGTCACTTTGTATCCCTAGTGGTTCTTGTAATAAAGAAGGACGAGACAATGTAAATGTGTATTAATTATAGGAAACTAAAAAATAAAACTATCAAAAATAGGTATCCTATACCAAGGATAGATGAGTTGATATATTAACTACATGGAGATGTAGTTTCTCAATGATTGATCTAAGGTTCGACTACCATTAAATCAAGGTAAGAGATGAGGATGCTTATAAAATTGCATTTAGATGTCACATTAATTTTTTTTAATTTTTAGTTATTTCCTTTGATCTAATGAATTCCCTAGCTATATTCCAATCCAACATAAATCAAGTATTTAGAAATAATTGAGAAACTTTGGGTTAGTCTCGTTAGATGAAATTCTTGTTTATAGTAAAACTTTGGAAGAAAAAGTTATGACTTGCATACACACCCCATCAATTTTGTTTTCCAAAATTTTGGGGAGCCTCTTTTATTGATTTATTTTCTTAGTGTTTTATCTCTTTAGTTAGGTTTTGTTGTTAGTTTATGTCCCTTCCAAGTTCTTCTCATTTGTATGTTTAGTTTCCTTGTGTATTTTTTTGTGACTTTCAAATCCCCTAAAACTCCTTTGTCTCCTATGGGATTGTGGATCTTGATAGGAACTTGAAACCAATTTTCTATTTTTCCCCTAACTTGGTTCTCAACACCTTATTGTTTTTCTTATTCCATATATATGTAGCAGGCCTTGACACAAACTTGGAACCTAGGTTCCAAGTTCCTCATTTGACCTGCAACATGCGATCCAGTAGGTATTCATACTTAGTATTTAATAATTAAGCATGTGTAACTCCCACAACATTTTTTCTTTCTTTTATCTCCTTTTCTTCTCACTTTCATGCATTTTGAAATTTTTCTAGAGCTTCATCCCTCCTACATATGGTAAACATGCAAGTGATTCCATTTGGTTATTTATGGTGTGTGATTTAGACTAGTGATTTGTGTGTGAGTTTGGGTTTTATTCTAGTGTGAGTCTTCTATTTTCTAGTATTGTCATCATTCAATCTAGTTCTTGTAACTAAGAGGTAAGTCCTTTTTATATTTTAATTTCTTCCTTCTCTCTTTCTTTCTTCCCTTCTCAATTTCATGTCCATTAGCAAATGTTGTTATATTGTTTCCCAATAGGGTTTTTCTGCTCACTTGTGTCTTGGTTGTGGTTCTTCCTCTTTTGTCTAGATTTTGGATTTAATTATGTTTTATTTTAGTTTGTTTTATATCATGGTTGTTATTTAGTTACTTTTTGGCTTTGGAGTAGATGTTTTTCATTTTTCTACTTGTTTTACTTTTTAAGGTTTCAAAACCTTGAGCTCTAGGTTATGTTTGATAAAGATATTTTTATTTTGGGTTGTGGGTCTTGACACGGAATTGAGACCTAGGTTCCAATTTTGTGTCCTTTCCCAATTCCCACACCTGTATATTTGATGGGTGTTTTCCTTGGTGTCCACTTCTATTACCCATACCATCTTCCAATTAGATCTTGTCTTCCAATTAGGATGAAACCTAAGTTAGAATTTCTTAGTTCTCCTCATCACCTAATCTCCCTATGTCACATTGTTCCTAAGGTACACCAAGAATCAAGCATTAAGTGTCTCTGATGACTTGGAACCAAGTCCCAAGTCTACATTCCCACCCACTCTTAATTTCTCACTTACAATAAAACATCCCCCACACTTCTTTATTTTCTTCTCTATTTCCAATCAAGTCTTAGGGCTTTATCATAACTTGGAACTTAAGTTCCAAGTTCTAGGTTTTCCTCATCACCCTGTTCTTACCTTTCATTTCCTTTCAACCCATGTACTAGAAATCAAATATTAGATGAGACTTAGAACTTTAAACCTAGGTTCCAAGCTCTTGGTTCCTCTTGAGACCTGTGACCCACTTCCTCTTCAAAAATAAGCTTGTCCACATTTGTTCCTAGACGGATGTCGAGAATTGATATAGACTTGGAACTAGGGTTATAGGTTGTCTTTTCCTCCCATCATCTACCTTACGCCTTCCATTATATTTTAAGTGATTTATGTTATTTATTTTTGGACACTACGACCTCATAGGAACTAGAACCAAGTTCCAAGTTCCTTACGTGGACTATGAATTAATGCCTACTTATATTGTAATTAAGATTCCAGGTTCTAATTTTGGCCCAACTCCCAAACCAAGGTAAAATGTTAAAATACCAATTTTTTTGGGTGAAATAATATACCCCCAAGATCCTTAAGGAATATTTTATATTTTTTGAGGATTAATAAGAACTCTTATAAACATTCATTCCCTAGAATCCTAGGCAATAAATATGACATTAAAAATATGGAATTTATTAGGTTTTTTCTATTTCATGTAGAATGACTAACAAGCATGTTAAAAAGTTAGAAGAGATCCCTACCACCATGAAATATGAATATCAAGGAATTCAAAAGGTCTCCAAGATCACCTCTTGCATCTAATAAATTGCTATCACATATTTATGGAATATTGATATTTAATGATTTTAAACAAATGACCTTTGGAGATAGAACTACCTCAAGATCTAGGATCATAGGAAACTCTAGACTGGCCTGCATTATTCATTCCCAGCTTCTCTCCAATGTAAAATAATAATTTTGTCTTTCTCTTCTCACTATGGCTCAAACATAAGGATATCCAAAGATTCATATAGGAACAATGTGTTGAACATCAACCTTAACTTCATAGCACATATCTTTTGCCTACCATTTAGGGAAAAATGATAGATTTGATAGAAGAGAAAGCACATGTAACCTTTGTACTAATGAAGAAAGCATTGTTAGAAACATCAACAATTATTGGCTATCAAAGTCAAGAAAAGCAATAACCCAAATTCCAAAGAATCTAATTGGAGCATATTTTTCAGGATAAGATTGGTGACATCATCACCTTATTAAACATAGTTATGGGGAAACTTGAATCTAGAAATTATCATACTTGTATGTATTAGTTTTCCATGTGATCCTAAAATATGCTAAGAACAATGATTGGGCACAATTGGTCAATGAAAAATTGCATCACGAGTTGGTTAATATCTAGGCATGTAACAAAGAAGTTCTCTATGACTTCTTATGTTATTTTTTTTATTGCAAGGAAAGATAACTTCCAAGGATTACCAACAAAAGGAATATTGGGTGAAGGAAATATAAAATATAGGGTTTTGGAACATTATACATAACTTGAAGTTATAGAGTCCCATAAGCATTACAAAAGGATCAATAATGTATTCATTTACCCCATCATCAACAAATTCTTTAGGGATTATTTATTAATGATTTCATAATTGGTGCATGGGTCAGGGAATTATTTTATCCAATTCCCCAAGTCAAATTATATTATAATATCAAGATTTTTTGGAGTACCTTTCTTGCTCCCCGTGTTTTTCAATGAAAATATAATGTTGCTAGAGTTTACATGGAAAAATTTAGAAATTTAGAGAAATTTAAAGAGAAATATAATAGGTGAATTTTCCATTTGTTTTAGGTTATTATTCTTGTCCCAATATAATATGTTCTAGAGATTCTAAAGAATAAATCTCCTTTCTTAATTTGAAGATATATAATACACAAGTTGAATATGACCTCGATGGTAAGGTAGAGAAAGTTTTTGGTCATGAGCATAAACATGTAAACCGACCATGGATATTTTTTGGGTAGATTTCCACAATGATTTTGATGTAAGAAAAAGGTGTTTTTGTAGATGAGGGATATAATATGGGTAAAAATATCCTTGATGAAATAATAGATGATGGAAATATTTTGATTACAATCGATGACCTTCAAAATGTAGATATCATTCATTTATCAATGGTTAATTGGATGATAATAAAAGACAAAAGTATGGATTTGATAAATAAAAAGGTAGAAAATTATAGTTTGGGTTAGTTAAAAGACCAAAAATTAAATTGGGTAAAGGCAAAGAGAAGAGGAAGGAAAAAAGTGATCCTCCCATCTCGTATAAGAATACAAAAGCTAGAAAACTAGAACCTCTTGAGGATAAATTGAGGAAATATCTTGGAAAATCTTAGGAGATAAAAGATTCCATTGATGTAGGAGTGATTGGAGGGTTTGACACAACCACTTGACAACAAGATCATTCTAGTAGGATATATTTTTTCCTCATTGCTTCATTATAAATGAATCAACCAGGGGTAGCACAATTTTGTTTGTCATATTCCTTTAAAATAATTCCTTCTCCTCATCCTATTGGATGCCCACCAAGAATACAAACTTCTATAGCTCCAACAACATTAGAGCTCATAAAGATGATTAGACTAAGGATACACTTGATGAAATGTTGAAGAAAGTAGAGTATCAATTGAAGAGAGGGGAAGATATATTGCAAACACCACAATCCCCTCCAAGTAGGATTGGTTTTAATCAAGAGGAAATTGTAGTTGAAGATATATATGAGGAGGGTGATAAAATGGAAAAACAAGGATCTCAATCTCCCTCTAAAATTCCTCTAAGGAAAAAATATCCTAGATTCAGACTCCTTTTCCTCCTCCTCTTCAACAATAATAGAAACAAATTTATGTTAGTGTACCATCACCACAACAAAAATTGTTTCCAATATAGATACACAAAGTGTTTCCATTTGCCAAACTTGGGTGAATTTGGATTTTTTTGCTAGGAGGAATAATGTATTGGTACAACCACTAAATTTGGTGAGATTTATAGCTATGGTAAATAAATAAAATATCCAAAAGAAGCCCAATATTATCTTGATAATATGTACAAACCAAAATAGAAAAAGATTGTTAAAATAAAAACTTTGATTGTTGATAAGGATGCCAAAGAGATGACATGCTAGGATTACCAAATAAACCAAAATAATATAAGTAATAAGATAAGGGAGGAAGAAGTGGTTTCCCTAGATACTAATGTAGAATTCTTAAAGTTTAGAGTCGCTAAAGATCAAGAGACCAAAAGACAACTTAAGTAGAAAATAAAATAGTTAAAAGATTTTGTTAAGAACTTAATAACTCTAATATATTTACAACTAAGTGATTTTGCAAGTTCACCATTTTTTGTCAAAGGGAAAATTTGATATTTTACAAGCAATGAAATAAAATTCACATGCTTTAGGCAGATGGATAGATATTGTTGTAAATCAAGGTGAAACTTACAATAATATGAACTTAATAAGTGGTTACAAATATAAAATTATGTGTATTCAAGATTACCAATATTAAGATATGTGATTAAAAATTCCAACAATGAAAGCAAAAAAATAATATCACAAGTTGAGAATCACAAGTGACACAAGATATACATGGAGAAACCCTTGCAGGAAGAAACTCTGCACCCATAGAGATGTAATGTTTTTATTAATATTCAATGAAGTTTATTAATATAAAAATCCTCTCTAAATTTTGGTAGCACTTTGTTACTCTAACAACCTGCAAACAAAATTATAAAACCACCATGTCAATGCTCCAATATATAGAAGTTTGTGGGAGTGGATACCACACATGGTATCTCGAAATAAAAAGTAAAACCACTTGAAAAAACCCATGCCCCCTTAGTGGAAAGCCTAAAAAAATGATGAAAATAATTAAATGATCACATGGCCTTCAGATGGGTGCCTAACCCATAACTAATCAAAATAGGTCAATACCGAGTGCTTCATAACTCTTTGATAGCTCTGATGGCTCAAACCAAAAACATGCAAGCTTGGGTTCCCAACCCAAGATAACATGCAAGAACATGCATTTTTGGGTGTTCCCCACCCATAAAGTGGATGCCTAAAAGGAATATTCTCCTAGGATGCTTTGTAATCGTCAATGTAGTGGGTCCACCTCTATCAATACAATTTCAATTTGTCATAGGAAAATAAATAATAAATATTTCACCTCTCATGTCCTCAAGGACACTTTCCAAACAACATGGAGATGTATAAATAAACTTAGGATACCAATTATAATATCATCTATCCTAACATTATCCCACTTGACATTATACATTGCAATTACATCGATGAGATACAAATAAAAAATTATAATCAAGTATAGTGATCAAGGCCCATGGCCTTCCTACACAAAGAGACCTTATATGTGGTCACTGGATTTGTGAGAGAATATGAAACATTATCCAAAGTGTCAACCTTTTCAATCAAGACCATACCATTCTCAACCATATCTTGCACAAAGTAATATTGAAAATCAACATTCTTAGTGCAAGCATGATACATAGTATTTTTTACTAAACATATGGTACTCTAACTGTCATGTTGAATCCTCATTATCCTGCAATCAAAACCAATACCTTTACCAAGTCTCTATAACCAAATCACTATATACTCTACTTCAGTGGTGGAAAATTCAACCATAGGCTATCTTTTACTCATCCAACTCACCGCACCTCCAAACAAAGTAAAACATAGCAACTAGTGGACCTTTGACTATCCAAGTCACCTGCCCAATCTACATCAAAAAAATATTGTATGTCCAATGACTTAACCACGTCATCAATACCATGATAAACCAAACAATAATTAGAATTACCATGCAAATATATAAATACCCACTTAACAAAAGTCTAATTCTCTCTACCAGGGTTAGACATATAAAATTTCTCAAAACTCCCACTGCTTGGGCTATATCTATTCTAGTGAAAACCATTGTATACATAAAAATACCAACAACACTAGCATAAAGAACATTAGAAATATCTTCAAAATCATCATCAAAATTAGGACACATGTATAAACTCAACTTAGTACCAAACAAAAATGGAATATTTATTGGTTTGTACAATCATGCATACTAAACCTTTGCAAAATGGTATCAACATACTTACTCTGACTTAACCAAATATTTCTATGAACCCAACCCCTACTGATATCCATCCCAAGGATATATTTTGTAGCCCACAAATCCTTCACATCAAACATGCTAGAAATTTGAGTCTTAACCTCCCTAACATCACCTTGTTGTTACCCATAAAAAACATGCCATCAACTTACAAGACAATGATTAGTATTTGATCATCAATAACCTTAATGTAAACACAATGATCCTCCTCACTCCTAAAAAAACCCAACTTCAATTCAAAAGCATCAAAATTCTAGTACCACATCTTGGGTGATTATTTCAAACCATATAAAGATCTCTTTAACCTGCAAGCCAAGTGTTCTTTTCCTTTCACGAAAAAACTATCAGGTTGTTGCACATAAATTTCCTCCTCAAGATCCCCATGCAAGAAAGCGGTTTTAACATCCATTTTCTCTATTTCAAAATCATAAGAAACAACAATAGATAATATGAATCTAATTTGGAGGTTTAGTGAGTTGGATGAGTAAGATGCAACCTATAGTTTCTTTTTCCATCATTGAAGTAGAGTATATGGTTTATACACATGCCTCTAAGGAGGCAATATGGTTATAGAGGCTTGGTAATATAATTTATTCTAATTGTAAGACAATGAGGATTGGATGTGACAATTAGAGTACTATTTGTTTGACCATAAATCTTATGTATCATTCTCGTACTAAGTATGTTATGTTCAATATCACTTTGTGCGAGAAATGGTTGAGAATGGTAAGGTATTGATTGAAAATGTTGACACTTTGAATTGTTGGTGTTAATAAATGTCTTGTACCTAGTTATTTCACTTACTAGGGACTTAGGGGACATATTCACATGTTAAGTTTACTTAGGTTGTAAGATTATTTCTAGAAGGTGTTAGTTGTCATTAGTTGTTATCCTATCCTTTGACAACTAACACATGTGACCAAGGTAGTTGTGTCAAGTTGTCTCATGTCATATGATTAAGACACGTGTCATAATCCTATGACATCTTGCATCTCACCTTGGCTATATAACCAAGGGGTCTCTACTACATTTGTACTCTTTTTGCATTCATTGATAGGAATACAGTTTATTCTTGTTATATTGATCTTTTGAGTATTTTGTGCTTTCCATAGGCCTTTAGATCTTGGGTGGCTATCTCCATAGCCAAATCTTACATGGTATCAAAGCAATTTGAGTGCCTTTGGTTAGTCTTTTGGGAGATCTTGAGTGCAATCTTGTATTTGTGTGATAGAAATATCAGATTATGGGGGGGTTCTTTTTTTGGCCTTGTATTGTAGGTACATTTTGAGAGCTTTTTGCATCAGATATGAGCTCACCATTGTATCTAGAGTGTCCGAGAAAGTCAATTTTGCCTTTTTTTCGTCTTAGTTGGACATTGGAGTCCAAATCTACAAGGGTTTGAAGATTGATGTTGGTTGCCAAATCCAAGAGGTAGCCATATTTTCAAAGAATTTTCATCCAAAAAGGACATCATCATCGTGTTCAGAAGGGCCAAAAACCCCTAAATCAACTGCTAAATTGTCGAAATTGGACAAAGTTGTTCGTTGAGGCAAAAACAATTATTGGTCGAACCGTATGACCCAACCATTATTGCGTCGGTATGATTTTATTTTTAAAAAATAGTTTTTTATTTCTCTACGAAATTATTTTTTTATAAAAAAAAAATATTCGCAGATTATTTTTGATTGTATAAAGTCTTTAAAAAATCAAATAAATTTTGAGAACAAAAGTTCTGCATACCTGCTATGCATGCATTGCGCAAGTAGACTTGCGCAGCAGGGTACGATAGTACCACTGCCTACATCACCACCACGTGGCATCACACCATAGGCTACGGCCCCACCACCTCCACCGATGGTCTTCCATAACACTGGTAGGAGGCTAGTTTAATAAATCGATGTATTTTTTGCAATCCGATGCCCTCACTATAAAAATCAGCGGAGAGTATTCCCTAGGGAATATTCTGAAAGAATATTTTGTTCGGAAAAGAGCATATACTAGCAAGTACAAAATATTTCGGCAAGGGCTGACAACCACTTTGATGGGCCATAGGCTATCAAATTTAGGTTTTGTGTTTGATGACATCAGCACAATTTTGAAGATTTTTGATCCCTCTCTATTGGCTTTTTTTAAATTGCAATTCATTTTCAAAGGCTCATATCTTGGTCATTCTGACTCCTTTTTCAGAGATTTTTTTTTTGATTTGGGCTATTTTTCACACTCTATGTGTTGATGTAATTAGTTTCTAGTTTTGATGCATGAATTTTTTCGAAAATTCAATTTGTCACAAGTGTTGTTGAATTTTCACTATTTTGGGAACTTCTGAGGCTCCGTTCGGGCTCATACAGACTCCTTTTCAGGTGAATTTTTTTTAAAAGTGCATATTTTTTTGAGAGCTTCATAGTGGTGCTATCAATTCATATTCGTTGTGAGCATAAATTGTACTTTTAGCACATAGCCTTATTTGGATTTTTTTTGGAAATTATATTGCATAAGATCATAGTTTGATCTTGCCTTATTGTGGCAATTTTAAGCATTGAAACCAAAATTCCACTTAGCTATTTCTTGCAAGTGGCAATTGTAACCACACTAACTATAAAATGTCAAATCATTTTTTTTTTTTTTTGGGGGGGGGGCGGGGTTGTGTTGTGTGATTGTGCTTTGAGTTCTCTCTTGTGCTCTTCAGATTTCAGCCATGGGTCATCCTAAATTTCCACTTTGAACTCCACATAACTATGCAACATAGAAAATAAATGCATGGAGTAAACTAATGGAAAAGGGATTAATTCACTACATTGATGGATCCATTCTAGAACCAACTCATCCAAATTTAAAAATTGAATGGCTCTTTAAAATTGCTATGGATCTTGGAACACGTAGGAAATATGTTTCTCCTGATCTCATCTTTCATATTGATAACTGTAAAATAGTTAAAGAAGCATGGGATAAAATTTCTCAATTGTATGGACAAATTGATGAGATTAGGGGATACAAACTTGATAATTTATCTTACTAATTTGGATCCAAAGAATTTTTCTAAAATCCAAGACTATGTAACTAAGGCTAATGAACTAAGAGCACAACTCAAAGATTGTGGTATTTATAAGAAGGATGCACAATTGGTCTTCAATTTTTTGGACAAGCTTCCTTCAAAATATGCAGCTTTTGTTTCTAGTTTTCAGACTCATCGATTGACTATGGGAAGTTCCTATACTACACCTTCATTTGATTCATTCACATAGATGTTGGTGCTTGAACAATCAAAGTTGATCACTATGGGTATTCTCAAGTCATCCAAGTCACAACCTTTAGTGGGAGGACATGGGTTAGGATCTAATAAGAAACAAAAGAAATCAAAGAATAAGCCACACAAAGATCAAGCACAATCCTCTTCTCCTCAACAAGGAGACTCTTCATCATCTTCCAAGAAGGGGAATTCACAAAAGAAGGAGAAGCCAACTTGTGCATATTTCAAGAGAGTTGGTCATGATGAGCATTGTTGCCATGCTAAGAAAGTTGATGAATTGACTAATCTCCTTAAGAAGAATAACATCAACTTGCCTTCTTCCTAAAAAAATGAAGCATCTCCTTCTACTTCTTCACAATCAAAGAAAGGAAGAGGACATGCACTTGTTTCAGCCATAGGATCATCACGGTAATGGACACTTGACTCGGGTGCTACACATCGCATGGGTTTTCACAGAGAATAGTTTTCTTCATTGGAGCCTTGTATGGTACCACACATTCTTACAGGTGATGATACATAGGTGGAAGTTGTTGGAAAAGGTTTGGTTGACATGGATGATGGATCATTTGAGAATCTTCTTTGTGTTCCTGACTTGTGTGCCAGTCTTCTTTCAGTCAACCAAATCACTCATCTTGGGGATGGAAAGAAAGTTGAGTTTTCTCCAAATACAATTGTGGTCAAAGATCTTGAGGATAATTCCTTGATTGCAGTGGGAAAGGCCAATCATGAGACTTGGCTATATCACTTTTCTCACTTTTTTCCTCATTCTCCTTCTACAGTATTGCTTACTCACTCAGATTCAATGAGTAAGTTATGGCATGAGCAGTTTGGACACTTGAACTACTACTATCTTCAACAACTTAGCTCCCAGGATATGGTTATAGGTCTCCCTTAGATCAGCTTTTCAGATGGTGTATGTCCAGGTTGTGAAATGGGTAAGCATCCAAAAGAGAAGTTTAAAAAAGGGAAGTCTTGGAGGGCTTTCAAAGTTCTTCAATTGGTTCATAGTGATCTATCAAGCCTATTTCTAGTCTTGTCCTTCAGCAAGGATCACTATGCACTCACCTTCATCGATGACTACTCCAGATTCACTTGGGTCTAATTTCTTCACCAAAAGAATTAAGTCTTTGAAAAGTTCCAAAATTTCAAGGCTCATGTTGAGAAACAATCTGGAAAGTATATCAAGATCCTTCATACAGAAAATGGTCAAGAAAATGTGAACCACAACCTTGTGCAATTATGTAATCTTGAAGGGATTAATCTTCAACATTCAGTTGCATACACACCACAGTCGAATGGTGTTGTAGAAAGGAAAAATAGGACCCTCAAGGAAATGGCTAGCTGCATGATTCATGTTCATTCTCTTGGTCCAAAATTTTGGGTTGAATCCATTAATTGTGCTACACACATTCAGAATCAAGTTCCCCACAAGGCATTGAAAGGAATAACTCCTTTTGAGGCTTGGTGTGGTTGAAACCGGTTGTGCATCATTTTTGAGTTTTTGGCTCTCCAACTTGGGCACGCATTCCTCTAGAGAAGTGTAAGGCATTGGAACCTCAAAGCATGCCTTGCATTTTTTTTGGATATCTAAATGGTGTCAAAGGGTTTCGACTCTTAGATTCAAAGACACATGAGCTATTCATTGAGAGGAGTGTTCACTTTGAGGAAAGCTCTCCTAGCTTGACTTTCGATCCTCCTCCTCCTTCCTCCATAGTGGACTCATTTGATAGTGACTCAGATGATTCTACCTCACCTCCTACTCATAGGGTTACACCTTTGCAGGGTTCTCATTCTGAGGTTTAGGACTCTCATCCTTCATCCCCATCATCTTCATGACCTCGTTGGGCTCGACAGACTCTCGAGTCAGCAGACCATCTTGTTGGGGATCCTACATACACTTCAAGGACTCAGTCACAACATGAACATCTTCCACATGTGGACATTGCTATTGTTCTAGATCCACAATCCTTCAAGGAGGAATTAGGCATTCCTAAATGGGATTCAACAATGGAGGAAGAGTATAGTTCCTTGATGATAAATCATATATGGGACTTAGTTCCTCTTTCTAAGGGGAGAAAAATATTTTGATGTAAGTGGATCTATCGGACCAAATATGCAACAGATGGAATAGTGGATAAGTTCAAAGCATGACTTATGGCTAAAGGTTTTTCACAGGTTCCTGGCATTGATTACAGAGAAACCTTTGCTCCTATTTCCAAGATGAACTCCATTTCCTTGACTCTTTTCACTGCAGTAGCTCATGGATGGGTTGTCCATCAGATGGATGTGAAGAGTGCATTCCTTCACGTTGATCTTACAAAGGAGATTTACATGGAGCAGCCATAGGGATTTTTTCAGGATTCTTCATTGTTTTGTAGATTGAGGAAGTCTCTCTATGGCCTCAAATAGGCCCCTCGAGCTTGGTATTCCAAGATGGAATCCTTTCTTCTCTCGACAGGATTCTCTAGGTGCCACTCATATTTGAATGTCTACATTTTGTGACAAGATGACTCTCACTTGCTTCTTGTTCTCTATGTTGATGACTTGATCATTACAAGGAGTACATCATCCATCATTAGCAAATTCAAATCTTCTTTGCATGAAAGGTTTTCTATGACTGACTTGGGCCTCTTGCACTACTTTCTCGAGATTAAGATCACATAGTCCTCTTTCAGGATCACTCTTGCTCAGCCCAAGTATGATCTTGAACTTCTAGCTGAGTATCACATGTCTGATTGTAAGGTTGGACCTACTCCCTTTCTACCAAGAGTCAAACTTGAGGCCAAGTGTTCCACTCCACTCGTTGATGCCACTTTGTATTGTCAGCTTGTTGTGAGCCTCATCTACTTGAATCACACATGCCCTAATATTTCTTTTGCAGTTGGCATGGTTTCATGCTTCATGCAAGAACCAAATGAGCTTCATTGGAAAGCTACCAAACACATCTTACATTACATACAAGGTACACCATATTATGGGATTCACTATGTAATATATACAAAACTCAACTTAGTTAGATATACACATTCTAATTGGGTTGGCAATCTTGATGATCATAAGTCCACTTTTGGCTTCATATTTCACCTTGGTTCTAGCCCCATTTTTTGGCAGAGTAAGAAGCACCATGCTATTGTTCTCTCTTCGAATAAGGCTGAGTATCGAGGAGCTGTCAATGCAGCTACTGAGGCTATTTGGCTTCAAAATATTTTGATTGAGTTTGGCTTCACCATTCCATGACCCACCATCCTCCATTGTGATAATCAAAGTGCCATCTAGATCTTGAAGAACCTGTTTCAACATCAGTGGACCAAACACATTGAGATCCATATGCACTACATCAGGGAGCTTATACAGGAGCATGTCATTGATTTGCAGTATTGTCCTATAGCAAAGCATGTTGCAGATATCTTCACCAAAACCTTCACTGAGAGTACATATCACCATTTGCGAGATCTCTTGGGGGTACAAGATGTTTCTTCAGGGGGGGTCACTTGACCTTCTTCATTCTATCTTTGGGGGGGCTTTTTCCTCATTCGAGGTTTTTCCCTTCTCATCCTTTTGAGTGCAGTTTTTGTTTTGTTTCTCTCTTTTGGGGGGAGTTTTTTCCCACTCGATTTTCTCCCTTTCCCCATTTGTGAGAGATTGCATTGCATTTGTACATAAGGTACCTAACATGGCCTTGTATTCAGGACCCGTCTTTGATTCATTTGCATAATAATCTTCCCCCTAAGTTGCACTTAAGGGGGGGTTTTGGTGTGAATAAATGTCTTGTACCTAGTTATTTCACTTACTAGGGACTTAGGGGACATATTCACATGTTAAGTTTACTTAGGTTGTAAGATTCTTTATAGGTGTTAGTTGTCATTAGTTGTTAACTTATCCTTTGACAACTAACACATGTGACCTAGGTAGTTGTGTCAAGCTGTCTCATGTCATATGATTAAGACACTTGTCATAATCCTATGGCATCTTGAATCTCACCTTGGCTATATAACCAAGGGGTCTCTACTACAATTGTACATTGAATATTTTTGCATTCATTGATAAGAATACAATTTATTCTTGTCATATTGATCTTCTGAGTATTTTGTGCTTTCCATAGGCCTTTAGATCTTGGGTGGCTATCTCCATAGCCAAATATTACATGAATATTGTTTTAGATTCTTTTGTGAAGCTAGTGACCACAGATAAGCTCCCTTGGTTAAGGAATCCATGGACCTTGATCATTGTACTTCATTTTATTATTTCTATCTTTTTTATGTAATTACAATGTATAGTATCAAGTGGGATCTAATTTTAGGATAAGGTGACATTAACCTTGTAATCCTATGTCATTTGTATGTCTTCACACTCCTTAGAATGTGTTTTAGAGGACATGTGAGAAATCTATTAAATTTTGGCATTATGTATTTATATTTTAAAGAGAGGATTTAATTTTGGTGTAGGTTACACATCAAAAATGAATAATGAATCTTTTCTAGAATCCATAAGGGAAGTTGGAAGGTCTTGTATGGGGTGTGTTAGGTCTCAAAAATGTAGGTTTGAACCACGAGAGGTTGCCAAAATCTCACAACATTTTTGGCTAACGTACAAGGCCAATCAATTTGATTGAACCTTATACTCTTTAGGCTCTGCTAAACCTAGGTGGGTGTACCCAATACAAATGATGCAGACTTAACTATATGATTCCTACATGATCAATCAATCCACAATGACAATTGGGAGTGGAAAGATATAATCCTAATTTGGTATAAATTGTATAAGAAATATCAAGGTAAAATCTAATATGTTCAGTTAACAAATGTAGTATGTTGGAAATGAATTCAATGAAACTAATTAAATAAATTTGGTGAGACTAGTGCCTTGTTGGGTAAAATGGATTCAAATGAAATTCTATGATGAATGGCTTCTATTTGGTAGAAATTCTTATTGTTTGGCATAAAACTATTAGTTTATAAATGGTATAAACATGCAAGAATGTAATTACCAAGTGCTTCTTAGTGATCCAAATGATACTTCCAAATTATTGTGAATGACTTGAAGGATTTAATCTTTACTTGAAAGAACCAACTAATCATACCACACAAATACAACAAATGTGCATTGATACACTGAATATATACTTGATATATCAATTTAAATAACAAAGAAACATCAAACTTGGAGACAACTTGATAATATTTTTAATTAACTTAACAAACAACTGATACCAAAAAGGCACCACAAAAATTAAAGTTCTTTCATTGATTCCTCCAAGATTTCATACATGCATCATGGGCCTTTGAGATGTAAACATTCTAGAAATTTTCTACTCTAACTATCCTACTCCTTATTCTCTCTCTCCTGGTCTTGGTCTCTCTTATTTATATGAGAGGAAACAAGTTTCAGACCAAAAGACATGTCTCTTGACAACAAAACATAATTATAAAATTAAAAATAACTAAAATAACTGAACAATAAGCACATGTTGTAATCCGTTGACCAGTCTTCGAGTAAGAATCTTGTGGTTGCCCAAGACTCATTCAAAGCTTTTAATGTATAATTCTTCTTTGTATCGAGCTCAATCCATATTGATATGATAGGTATTCTTTAAATTCTTCAACGAATGCTTTACCGCGTTACCTTGCGCCACCCTTTTCTCTTTTGTGGTATCACGGTCTGTTTTGCTTCCTTTATTATCTTTACCGCTTTACTGCGGGCTACATTTTTCTTTCCTATGGTACATCGGTATTATCTTCAGTGTTCATTCTTAGTACACCACTCTACCGCAGGCTATGTTTCTCTTTCCTACAGTGTGACGATATCTACCTTTACTATCATTTCTATTGCTCTACCACGCATTTCCTTTGGCTCCCTTATGGTACCGCGGTGCATCCTTAACACATATATCCCTATACTGCTCTACCATTGGCTACCTTTAGCTTTCTTGCGTTATGGCGGTTTCTATTCATGTTATTGTTCTCAAGCGTACCGCTCAAGCACATACCTCTCTACCACAAGCTACCTTTTACCTTCCTATGGTATGGCGGTGCCCTTTTGTTAATACTGATCATCATACCGCTCCACCGCGAGCTAAGTTTTAACCCTCCACGGTACAACGGTGAAAGGATATATTGTGACTATTTTTTAACCGTGGTACCACGAGCCCTTTTGCAAGATTTCATGGTAAGGAGGTATATGGTAAGGGTTTACAAGAGTGGATATTTAGGTAGTGATAGGCGGTAAAAGGTTGTTTTGGCCTTGTGGGTAGAAATAAAATGATTTTTTTATGAAGAAGATAGCAGGAATTTGGATTTTAATGGATAAAAACCTTTACAATAATTTTGGTTCTAACAGCGGCTCCAGTTGGGGATGAGTGATTTTCCAATCACTGCAAGAAACTAGAATATCTTTGGGAGCAGACCAGGACTTGAAAGGATATGAAAAATGAAAGGAGGTGGAAAATGGAGGAGATGGAGATAATCCTATACTACAGTACATGGAAAGAAAAATTTGTTTTCAATGAGGGAATTCTAGGATTTTCCATGTACCAGCAAATCCTAGCCCCTTTTGAATTCCTAGACTAATGTGCATGGAAAAGAATGTTTTAAGAGGTTTTGTTAAGAATTTTCCATGCACTAGCAATCCTTAATCCTCTGGTACTCCTTAAGAGAAGAAGTGTTTTAGAAACTTCCCATGTATTGGAAATTCTTGCTCCTCTCCAGACATGTTCTACAAATAATAAGAGTCCTCCCCTCCTTTTCCAATGATCACAAAAGGACCCAACCACAAAGCTTCAAAATTTCCATGCTTTCCCTTCTCCTGACATCGAGCATTCCACATTAATACTAGATCATTTTCCTCAAATTTTTGATCTTTGGCCTTTTTATCAAAAAGATATTTCATTTGTGATTGTAGTTCCCCATTTTTTTTTTGGGCCATTCTCCTTATTTGATCAAGTTCTGCAAGCTGCTCCATTATTTCCTCCATTAGTTCAGAAATATCTAATCCTCTTGTAGAATAAAATTATAAACTGGTAAAATATTTTGTAGTGGCATCCTGGCTTGTGTTCCATATACCAGTTCAAATAGATTCTTTCTGATTGTCTTTTTCACTATAATCCTATCCGCCCACACAACCATTCTCAACTTTGAGTCCCATGCCTTTTTATTTGTATTTAACATCCTCTTTATGATCTTTAAAATAAATTTATTAATGGATTATGTCTGACCATTTGCTTGTGGGTGGTAAGGGGCAGCATAGGAAATAGTAATGCCATATGTATTGCAGAAGTCTTTGAATTCATCAGATCTAAAACATATGCCATTATCTATGATCAATCTTATCAGTGTGCCAAATCTAGTTATGATGTTTTCCATCAAAAAACTTATCACCGCCTCGCGTGTTGCTTGTTTAGTTGGGATTGCCTCCACCCACTTAGTAACATAATTTTTAGCTACTAGTATCCATTTATGTCCTCCACTTGACTTTTCCTGTATTTCCCCAATAAATTCAATTCCCCATTGGTGAAAAGGGGCTTCTACCTATAAAGGTCTAAGGAGTAGGGCTCCTTCATATTTCAGTTTCCTTGAGAACTTCTGATAAGCCTCACATTTCTTTACATGTACAAAAGAGTCATTAAAAACTCTAGGCCAGTAATAGCCAGCCCTAAGAATTTTATGTGTAGTGGTTTTGGCAGAATAATGACCTCCACACACCCCTTCATGCATCTCCCTCAAGACATGTTTTTCTTGTGATTCATCTAGACAAAACAATAGCATTCCATCCCTATTCTTCCAAAATAGGTCCCCTTCTATAAATACATATTTAGATGCTTGTAGCTTCAAAGTTCTCTTTTGATTATCATTCAACCCCTCGGGGCATTTCATGTGCCTGAGATAATACATTATGTTTGTGTACCAAGGAGTATGTTCGATACTTGCAACTGTATTCTCCTCACCCTCTATATTGCAAACTTGGTTTGCTTCAATGCTTTTTTCTTTCATTAGCCTGGCCAAACACTGCCCCCTTACCAACTTGGTAATCTAAATTTCCATATCGAATTCTTGGATTTTATAAATCCATCTACATCTTTTCATGGTTACCTCTGTCTATATCAAGATATCTTTCACAACTGCATGTGGGACATAGGCAATTACTTTGGCTCCAACAAGATATGGTCTGAAAGCCTTTTTTGCTTTGACCAATGCAAAGGCTTGTTTTTCCATGATATCATATTTCAACTCTGACCCCTATAGAGACTTTCTGAAAAAAAATATATAGGTTTCTCATGACCTTCATCATTCTTTTGTAACATAACAGTTGCTATGGTGTGAAATGAGGCAAAAGAGAATATTTGAAAAGGTTTGGAAAAATAAGGGGAGTTTAGGATGGGGGAATCTTTGATGGCTCTTTTGATAGATATACAAGCTTCCATGGCTTTTGTAGTCCAATCTATCTTTTCTCCTTTTTTCAGCATTTTGGATATAGGTTTAAAAATCTCAGAAAAATTTGATACAAATCTCCTAACAAAATTAATTTGACCAGAAAATGATTGAATGGATTTGATAGTTTTGGGGATGGGGATTTTTTCTATGGCTTCTACTCTCTCAGGGTCTATTATAATCCCATATTTTGATACAATATGTCCCAAAAGCTTACCCTCTATAACAACAAAGTGACATTTTTTAGGATTAAGAATAATACCATATTCCAAAGCTTTGATGAATATCTTCCCCAAGTGCCCTACATGTACTTCTACTCTTTTGGAGTAAGCAGTAAGATCATCTTGGTACACTACCATTATAGCATTAATCAAATTTCCAAATGCCATGTCCACGGCCCTTTGAAAAGTGGCCCTTGCATTTGTGAGACAGAATGGAATCCTAACATAAACATATGTCCCCCATGGTGTAGTAAATGTGTTCTTGTATTGCTCATACTCTTTGAATTTAACCTGGTTATATCCAAAAAACCCATCCATCATTGCTAGTAACTCACATCCTGTTACTTTGTGCAATATTGCCTCCATATTTGGGAGAGGATATTATCTTTAAGGGAGGCAACATTTAGATTTCTGAAAACTACACAGTCTAATATCCCCATTTTTCTTTCTTACTGGAACCAGGTTTGAGACCCATGTTGAGTGTCTAATGGGTTTAATAATACCTCCATCCCTAAGTTTTACCAGTTCCTCTTGCATCTTAGGTTCCAAACTTGGGTTAATATGCCTCTTCTTTTGTCTGAATGGCTTTGTGTTTGGTTTAAGTGGAATCTCATGTTGGAAAATATCTTCTCTGTATGCTTTGAGATCCTCATAAGACAAATAAACCACATGTTTATACTTTCTCAACAATGCAATCAACATTTTCCTGATGGTTGGACTTATCTTCTTCCCAATGTAGACTGTTTTTGGTGCTAACTCAATTCCTAGATTTATTTCTTCAATATATTCTCTCTGGACTAATGTCTGCTTCATGAGAGAGCGATCATTTCCATCATACACTCTTTCTAGTGCCACAAGTCCTTTAGGAATCTTGTTGGTTTTACACTGCATGACTTCCTTCCCAAATATAATCTGTTTCCCATCCACTTCTTCCACAAAATCATTGAAGTCAATCTCCTGAGCCTTGTACTAATCTATGTAATGAAGAAACTTTAGAAGGTCGGTATCATCATTGAAAACATGCCACCTGTATATTTTGTCAGGGATAGCAGGTCTTGTTTTAAATTCAACTTGGGATACTCCAGCCAGGGTGATATCATCTCTTCTTAGGGCTATATTTGCTAAAACATCTGCCATTATATGTTTTGATATATCTAACCAATCTATTAGAATCAAACATGCTCTGATACCATGTTAGATTTGGCTATGGATGCCAAGATCTATGGACCAAATAGAAAGCACAAAGAAGAGAGAAAATAATATGACAAGAATAAACTGTATTCAATGTCAATGATAATGGAATGATTGATTTTACAATGAGAGACCCCTTGGTTATATAGCCAAGGTGAGAACATAGGAGTGCATAAGATTATGATAAGTGTCGTAATCTTATGACATGAGATAACAATGAAAAGCTATCACTCCACCTCAAGTGGAAAGGTGATAATGTGATAACCACCACAAATAGTGGATCTACCACAAAAGGTGGAGACCTAATCACATGATATGTCCATGAAAGGTGGAGGTGATAGAGTAATAAGAAGATAAGTCCACCAAAGGTGAAAATTCTCCAACAACTCCTATGTGGTCCCTAAGTAAACTTAACTAAGGTGTAATTATGACCTAGGACAAGGTACAAAACATTTAATTACACCAACACAATCGATAGAGAAGGCATCAAATAACTCAATTGTATCCCAGACAACATTATGTAGAATTTTAATCTCTTGTTCTTTGCAACATATCTTGATTTGATTTGTGAGACAACCAACTTAGAGTCTCCTAAGACAGTTAGCAATCTGATCTTATTTTTTATAGCCATATTTAAACCAATCAACAAGGCCTCATATTCTGCCACATTATTTGTACACTCAAAAGTTAGCAAAAATGAATGCTTGAATGTAATAAATTCAGGTGATATAAATACTACTCTAGCTCCATTTCCTTCTTGGCTACATGCTCCATCAAAATACATTTTCCACACACCTTTCTAATCTTTAGAAACATGCTTATCGATTGGGTCACTATTTACCAATTCAGGTTGGGAAGGTTCAACTCTAAAACTCCCTAAATCAACATCATAGAAACAATTGATCTGTTCTTGAGGAACACAATCCAAAATCTGATTCATCCTTGGTTCTCTATATAATTTGACTTCTTCACCATTTATTGGTATTGTGGCATATGATAAGTCAAACTGTAGATTCCCTCCCATTGTTACAGTCCATTGTCTTGACAAAAGCATTCCAAACTGAGGAGGTGTGTCAATCACAGTTATGTAAATATTATAGGTTGCTTGTGGATACACAGCCAATCTTACCTCTACATCTTTAATAATTCCTATCACAAGGATAGGCCTTCCATCCATAGCATAACACTTACCACCATTGGTATCAACCCACATGCCAAGTTGCTTCATAACTCCAACCGGAATGATGTTGATTGCAACACCAGAATCTATCATATAATTTCTTACCAATTTGTTCTTTACCAGTAATGTGGTGAAAAATGGATCAACTTGTGGGGAATTTATTAGTGCATCATTTAAAAAAACTCGGGGACTTTTACTTCTTCTAGCTTGTGATTGATCCTAGTGGTGCCTTTGTTCTCAAGGTTTGTGTTTTTATCACTTCCATTAGATATTAACTGAATAGCACTTTCCTTACACTCTTTAATCTTCATCATTTCAAGTAATGGGACATATATATTTTCCTGGAACAAAGCTTGGGTGAAATCAAAAGAGGCACCTTCTCTTTTGATCATCTTCTTTTTCTCTACTGACTCTCCTCGGTTCTCCTCTTTATTTGTTTGATCTGACTTTTGTTTTTCCTTAGGAAATTCTTTATTTTCCTCCTTCTGAACATATTTTTGTTCCTTTTTATCAAGCTGCTTATTATCTATCCTTTTAGAAGCTTCCTGGGGCATTTTCTTATTCTTTAAAAATATTCCTCTTGGAACACCTTCATCCTTATTTATTGTTTTATTTCTCAACCAATATCTGCATTTGGCTTGCTCCACTGCTACGATGGTTAACTTCTTAATTTATTCTTTAGTTGGTCTCCTTATATTGCATTTATTTGTCTGATATGATGTACTAGGAGGACATTGTCCATCCCCACTTTCTTCCTGATCAGAGAAGACTTGTTGTTCAGCCATATGTACACTGTACCTTTGGTTATCAACATCATATTCATAACCTCCTTCTTCTGAAGATGAATATCCCTACTCAATGGGGTGAAGAGAGTGGGAGGTTAAATAGATCTTATGATCTTCCTCATTGTTATCTTCTGGTATTTCTTCTTCAAGTATAGCCTGAGCCAAAATACAATGATCAGGAGAGTGTGGTGTGTAACAAACTGGGCACCAAAGACTCCTATTTACCATATATGCCCCTCTTTTCTTCACAGGATCAGGCGTCTCCTTATTCTTAGGTCTATCCATCACAGGCTTTCCATCCTTCCAGTTTGTATTATATGGCATATCATGCAACCTTGGCCTTTCATTTCTATATGTATTTTATTGCCTACTTGGAGGATTGTATTGGGGAATCCTAAGATTATCCCTCTTACCAATCATTCCTGTAGACTTTCTATTATTTTCAATACTCAGTGCTATCTTATGTGCTTCAGCTAAATCCCTGGGACACCTATTTCTATGCTCGTATCCTATCTTCGGATCAAAATATTTTAGATAAACACCTAATTCAATAGGATCAGTCAATTTGGATCCAAGAGGTACCTTATTAAGCAATTTAGAGAACCTCTGGTTAAATTCATAAGCTGATTCATTCTGATGATTCTATATACTCACCAATTCATGAAAGGAAATGTCTTGTGCACATTGATTCCCATATTGCTCAAGGAACTATCCATAAATTTCCTGAATGGAATCAATAGAAGCTTTTGGTAAACTGTTAAACCAGTCTCTAACATCTTCAATTAACGACATCATAAACAGCCTCATTTGTACATCCTCATACTGCATGTCCAAATCTTGAATAAAAGCATTAAAACTCCTTAAGTGTTCTTCAGTTGTGACTGCACTACTCCCTGTGAATTTTGGGACAAGGCTTCTCCAACTATTGTCCATAGGGTAAGGATATATTTGGAATCCTATGAAGTCAAATTGTCTAATCGTAATTGTGTAATGCTGGGGAGGTGGGTTTTGAAGGTGCTGATATTGGTATAATGGATTGTTGTATTGTGTGTGAGGTGGTGGCACATATTGTTGACCCTATGGGGCATGTTTTTTTGGCCATGTGGGGGCATAAATTGCTAATGAGGGGGTGGTTGGGCATTCAGGTGTTGTGATGGATTTTTAGGTGGAGCATTTGAGGACTTATGTTGATTCCCTAACTATTTTTGTGGTGTTTTCAGTGGATTGCAGGGCCCTTTATTATTTCCCCCTTGTTTATGAGGAGGTATGTATTTAGGGAGGTTATCAATCCGAGTCTTATATTGGGCCTTTTATAGCTTTAGATTTTCTAGCTCTTTTATTGATTGGACCCACTGTTCATATTCCACTTTATTTATTTCCATCTCTTGCCTTGCATATTCTAGTTGTGCATCAATTTTTCCTTGAGTTGAAAACCCATACTTTTCCAAGTCTATATTATCACCATGCTCATCCTGATTCCATGCCATTCCATAATCATGTTCGTATTGACTCCTAAATATTCTAGCCTCACACTCAGCCCTGAACTCTTCTTCTTTCTCAGCCTCAAATATTGCCATGAATTAATCTTCTTAATTAGGGCCCATTTGGTAGAAAGGATTCCTCTTTTCCTTAGGGGTGTGAGGTTCTCCTGTTGAGTTGTTTTCATTTGTCAATGTATCATAACGATTATATGTCTCCAAATGTGCTTTTGATGTTTTGTCTTTATTTGTTAGGAATATGTCATCAGACACCCTCTTGCCCCTATCATTCTTATGTGTCCATTTACTTTTGTCATTATTGGGACCTTCTTTATAAAAGGATCTTCTGCCATGCATGTTGTGAGAAATTTTGATAGTCTAAACTCTAGGATGGTTCATTTTTTATGTATATTTTATTTTATCAGTCTCGATGCACTTGTTCATTTAGAGTCGCCACTCACTTTTTAGAGAAGTGAGAAAATTATATAGTCTCTATTTCCCAGAGGAGTATTTTGCAAGGTATTGACTTATATTGGAAGGCTTGCATTCAGATTTGGCTCCCCAGCAGAGTCACCAAACTGTTAGGTCTCAAAAATGTAGGTTTGAAACACGAGAGGTTGCCAAAGTCTCACAACATTTTTGGCTAACGTACAAGGCCAGTCAATGTGATTGAACCTTCTACTCTTTAGGCTCTGCTAAACCTAGGCAAGTGTACCCAATACAAATGATGCAAAATTAACTGTATGATTCCTACTTGATCAATCAATCCACAATGACAATTGGGAGTGGAAAGATATAATCCTAATTTGGTATAAATTTTATAAGAAATATCAAGGTAAAATCTAATATGTTCAGTTAACAAATGTAATATGTTGGAAATGAATTCAATGAAACTAATTAAATAAAATGGGTGATACCATTGACTTGCTGGGTAAAACGAATTCAAATGAAAGTCTATGATGAATGGCTTCTATTTGGAAACAATTCTAATTGTTTGGCATAAAACTATTAGTTTATAACTAGTATAAACATGCAAGAATGTAATTACCAAGTTCTTCTTAGTGATCCAAATGATACTTCCAAATTACTGTGAATGACTTGAAGGATTTAATCTTTACTTGAAAGAACCAACTAATCATACCACACAAATACAACAAATGTGCATTGATACACTGAATATATACTTGATATATCAATTTAAATAACAAAGAAACATCAACCTTGGAGACAACTTCATAATATTTTCAATTAACTTAACAAACAACTGATACCAGAAAGGCACCACAAAAATTAGAGTTCTTTCATTGATTCCTCCAAGATTTCGTACATGCATCATGGTCTTTTGAGATGTAAACATTCTGAAAAATTTATACTCTAACTATCCTACTCCTTATTCTCTCTCTCCTGGTCTTGGTATCTCTTATTTATAACAGAGGCAACAAGATTTGGACCAAAAGACATGTCTCTTGATAAGAAAACATAATTATAAAATTAAACATAACTGAAATAACTAAACAATAAGCACATGCTCTAATCCGTTAGTCAGTCTTTGAGTAAGAATCACATGGTCACCCAAGACTCATACAAAGCTTTTACTGTATAATTTTTCTTTGTATCGAGCTCAATCCATATTTCTATGATAGGTACTCTTTAAATGCTTGAACAGTTGCTTTATCGTGTTACCTCGTGCCACCCTTTTCTCTTTTGTGATGTCACGGTGTGTTTTTCTTCCTTTATTATCTTTACCGCTTTACCGCAGGCTACATTTTTCTTTCCTATGGTACATCAGTATTATCTTCAGTGTTCTTTCTTAGTACATCGCTCTACCACAGGCTATGTTTCTCTTTCCTGCAGTGTGATGGTATCTGCCTTTACTGTTGATTCTACTGCTCTACCGTGCATTGCCTTTGGCTCCCTTACAGTACCGTGGTGCATCCTTAACACATATATCCCTATACCAATCTACTGCTGGCTACCTTTTTCTTTCTTGTGGTATGGCGATGTCTATTCCTATTACAGTTCTCAAGAGTACCGCTCAACCACGTGCTACCTTTTACCTTCCTGCAGTATGGTGATGCCCTTTTGTTTCTACAGATCATCATACCGATCCACCATGGGCTAAGTTTTAACCATGCATGGTATAGCGGTGAAAGGATATATTGTAACTATTTTTTAACCGTGATACCATGAGCCCTTTTGCAAGAGGTCATGGTAAGGAGGTATGCAGTAAGGGTTTACAAGGGTGGGTATTTAGGCAACAATACATTGGTAAAAGGTTGTTTTGGCCTTGTGGGTAGAAATAAAATGACTTTTTTATGAAGAAGATAGCATGAATTTTGATTTTAATAGATAAAAACCTTTACAATTTTTATGATAATTCTAGTTCTAACAGTGGCTCCAGTTGGGGATCAGTGATTTTCCAATCACTGCAAGAAACCAGAATATCTTTGGGAGCAAACCAGGACTTGAAAGGAGATGGAAAATGGAGGAGATGGAGATAATCCTATACTACTTTACATAGAAAGAAAATTTTGTTTTCAATGAGGGAATTCTAGGATTGTCAATGTATTAGAAAGTGCTCGCCCCTTTTGAATTCCTAGACTACTGTGCATGGAAAAGAATGTTTTAAGAGGTTTTGTTAAGAATTGTCCATGCACTAGAAATCCTTAATCCTCTGGTACTCCTTAAGAGAAGAAGTGTTTTAGAAACTTCCCATTTACTAGCAATTCTTGCTCCTCTCCAAACATTTTTTGCAAATAATAAGAGTCCTCCCCTCCTTTTCCAATGATCACAAAAGGACCCAACCACAAATCTTCAAACTTCTCATGCTTTCCCTTCTCTCCTGACGTTGAGCATTCCACATTAATACTAGATCATTTTCCTCAAATTTTTGATCTTTGGCCTTTTTTATCAGAAAGATATTTCATTTGTGATTGCAGTTCCCCATTTTACTTTTGGGCCATTCTCCTTATTTCATCAAGTTTTGCAAGTTGCTCCATTCTTTCCTCCATTGGTTCAAAATTATCTAAATCCTCTTGAAGAATAAAATTATAAACTGGTAAAAGATTGTGTAGTGGCATCCTGGCTTGTGTTCCATATACCAGTTCAAACGAAGACTTTCCGATTGCCTTTTTCACTATAATCCTATCCACCCACACAGCCATTCTCAACTTTGAGTCCCATGCCTTTTTATTTGTATCTAACATCCTCTTTATGATATTTAAAAGACTTTTATTACTGGATTTTTCCTAACCATTTGCTTGTGGGTGGTAAGGGGCAACATAGGAAATAGTAATGCCATATGTATTGCAGAAGTCTTTGAATTAATCAAAGTCTTTGAATTAATCAGATCTAAAACACATACCATTATCTGTTATCACACTTACCGGTGTGCCAAATCTACTTATGATATTTTCCATCAAAAAACTTATCACCACCTTGCTTGGTGCTTATTTTGTTTAGATTGCCTCCACCCACTTAGTAAAATAATTTTTAGCTACTAGTATCCATTTATGTCCTCCACTTGAATTTTCTTGTTTTTCCCAAATAAAGTCAATTCCCCATTGGTGAAAAGGGGCTTCTACCTGTAAAGGTCTAAGCATTAGGGCTCCTTGATATTTCAATTTCCTTGAGAATTTTAACAAGCCTCACATTTCCTTACATGTGCAAAAGAGTCATTAAAAACTTTAGGCCAATAATATCCAACCCTGAGAATTTTATGTGCAGTGGTTTTGGCACAATAATGACCTCGACACACCCCTTCATGCATCTCCCTCAAGACATGTTTTGCTTGTGATTCATCTAGACACAACAATAGCATTCCATCCCTATTCTTCCAAAATAGGCCCCCTTCTATAAATACATATTTAAATTCTTGCAGCTTCAAAGTTCTCTTTTGATTATCATTCAACACCTCAGGGCATTTCATGTGCCTGAGATAATACATTATGTTTGTGTACCAAGGAGTATGTTCGATACTTGCAACTGCATTCTCCTCAACCTCTATATTGTAGACTTGGTTTGCTTCGATGTTTGTTTTTGTCATTAGCCTAGCCAAACCTTGTCCCCTTACCAACTTGGTAATCTGAATTTCCATATTGAATTCTTTGATTTCATTAATCCATCTACATCTTTTCCTTGTTGCCTTTTTCTGTATTAGGATATCTTTCACAATTGCATGTGGGACATAGTCAATTACTTTGGCTCCAACAAGATATGGTATGAAAGCCTTTGTTGCTTTGACCAATGCAAAGGCTTTTTTTTCCATGATATCATATTTCAACTCTGACCCCTGCAGAGACTTTCTGAAAAAAGATATAGGTTGCTCATGACCTTCATCATTCTTTTGTAACATAACAGCTGCTATGGTGTGAAATGAGCCAAAAGAGAATATTTGAAAAGGTTTGGAAAAATCAAGGGACTTTAGGATGGGGGCTTCTTTGATGGCTCTTTTGATAGTTATAAAGGTTTCCATGGCTTCTATAGTCCAATCTATGTTTTCTCCATTTTTCAGCATTTTGGATATAGGTTTAACAATCTTAGAAAAATTTGATACAAATCTCCTAAGAAAATTAACTTGACCAAAAAATGATTGGATGATTTCTACAGTTTTGGGGATGGGAGATTTTTCTATGGCTTCTACTCTCTCAGGGTCTATTCTAATCGCATATTTTGATACAATATGTCCCAAAATCTTACCCTCTGTAACAACAAAGTGACATTTTTTAGGATTAAGATTAATACCATATTACAAATCTTTGATGAATATCTTCTCCAAGTGCCCTACATGATCTTCCACTCTTTTGGAGTAACCAGTAAGATCGTCTTGGTACACTACCATTATAGCATTAATCAAATATGCAAATGCCACATCCATGGCCCTTTAAAAGTGGCCCTTGCATTCGTGAGACCGAATGTCATCCTAACATAAACATATGTCCCCATGGTGTAGTAAATGTTGTCTTGTATTGCTCAGACTCTTTGACTTTAACCTGGTTATATCCAAAAAACCCATCCACCATTGATAGTAACTCACATCTTGTTACTCTGTGCAATATTGCATCCATATTTGGGAGAGGATAATTATCTTTAAGGGAAGCCACATTTAGATTTCTAAAATCTACAAATAGTCTAATATCCCCATTTTTCTTTCTTACTTGAACCAAGTTTGAGACCCATGTTGAATTTCTAATGGGTTTAATAATACCTCAATCCTTGAGTTTTTTGTCAGTTCCTTTTGCATCTTAGGTTCCAAAGTTGGGTTAGTAGGCTTCTTTTGTCTGAATGGCTTTGTGTCTAGTTTAAGTGGAATCTCATGTTGGAAAAGATCTTCTTTGTATGCTTTGAGATCCTCATAAGACCAAGCAAACACATGTTTATACTTTCTCAACAATGCAATCGATATTTTCTTGATGGTTGGACTTGTCTTCTTCCCAATGTAGATCCTTTTTGGTGCTAACTCAGTTCCTAGATTTATTTCTTCAATATCTTCTCTCTTGATTAGTGTCTGCTTCATGAGAGAGTGATCATTTCCATCATACACTCTTTCTAGTGCCACAAGTCCTTTAGGAAGCTTGTTGGTTTTAAGATGTAGGACTTCCTTCCCAAATATAGTTTGTTTCCCATCCACTTCTTCCACAAAAACATTGAAGTCAATCTCCTGAGCCTCATATGGATCAATGCAATGAAGAAAATTTAGAAGTTTGGTATCATCATTGCAAACCTGCCAGCTGTATATGTTGTTAGGGATAGCAGGTCTTGTTTTAAATTCAACTTGGGATACTCCGGCCAAGGTGATATCATCTCTTCTCAGGGCCATATTTGCTAAAAAATCTTCCATTATATATTTTTATCTACCTATCCAATCGATAGTGAAGGTATCAAATAACTCAATTGTATCCCACACAACATTTTTGTATTGTGTTAATCTCTTGTTCATTGCAACATATCTTGATCTTATTTGTGAGACAACCAGTTCAGAGTCTCCCAGGACAGTTAACAATTTGATCTTGTGTTTGATAGCCATATTTAATTAAATCTACTTGCTTCTGGATTTGATTGTGTGCTAGTTTTGATTGATAAAAAACTAGCACACAATCATATCCAGAAGCAAGTAGATTTAATTTCATCTGGATTGTGGAAATCTAATGGCATTGAGCCATATTTAAATCAATCAACAAGGCCTCATATTTTGCCACATTATTTGTATACTCAAAAGTTAGCAAAAATGAATGCTTGAATGTAATACCTTCAGGTGATATAAATACTACTCCAGCTCCATTGCCTTCTTGGCTACATGCTCCATCAAAACACATTTTCCACACACCCTATTGATCTTTAGAAACATGCTTATCGATTGGGTCACTATTTACCAATTTAGGTTGGGAAGATTCAACTCTAAAACTCCCTAAATCAACATCATAGAAACAATTGATTTGTTCTTGAGGAACACAATCCACAATCTAATTCATCCTTGGTTCTCTATATAATTTGACTTGTTCACCATTGATTGGTATTGTGGCATATGATACGTCAAACTATACATTCCCTCCAACTGCTGCAATTCATTGTCTTAACAAAAGCATTCCAAACTGAGGAGGTGTGTCAATCACAATTATGTCAATATTATAGGTTGCTTGTGGATATGCAGCCAATCTTACCTCTACATATTTAATAATTCCTATCATAGGGATAGGCCTTCTATCCATAGCATAACAGTTACCACCATTGGTATCCACCCACATGCCAAGTTGCTTCATAACTCCAACCGGCATGATGTTGATTGCAGCACCAAAATCTATCATACAATTTCTTACCAATTTGTTATTTACTAGTAATGTGGTGAAAAATGGATCAACTTGTGGGAAATTTATTAGTGCATCATTTAAAAAATCTCAGGGACTTTTACTACTTCTAGCTTGTGATTGATCCTAGTGGTGCCTTTGTTCTCAAGGTTTGTGTTTTTATCACTTCCATTAGATATTAACTGAATAGCACTTTCCTTACACTCTTTAATCTTCATCATTCCAAGTAATGGGACATATATCTTTACCTGGAACAAAGCTTGGGTGAAATCAAAAGAGGCACCTTCTGTTATGATCATCTTTTTTTTCTCTACTGACTCTCCTTTGTTCTCCTCTTTATTTGTTTGATCTAACTTTTGTTTGTCTTTAGGCAATTCTTTGTTTTCCTCCTTATGAACATATTTTTGTTCCTTTTTATCAGGCTGCTTATTATCTGTCCCTTTTGAAGCTTCCTGGAGCATTTTCTTATCCTTTAAAAATATTCCTCTTGGAATACCTTCATCCTTGTTTACTATTCTATTTCTCAACCAATATCTACTTTTGGCTTGCTCCATTGCTGCGATGGTTAACTTTTTAAATTATTCTTTGGTCGGTCTCCTTATATTGCATTTATTTGTCTGATATGAAGTACTAGGAGGACACTGTTCATCCCCACTTTCTTCTTGATTAGAGAAGACTTGTTGTTCAACCATATGTACACTGTACCTTTGGTTATCAACATCATATTCATAACCTCCTTCTTCTGAAGATGAATATCCCTACTCAATGGGGTAAAGAGAGTGGGAGGTTAAATAGATCTTATGATCTTCCTCATTGTTATCTTCTGGTATTTCTTCTTCTAGTATATCCTGAGCTGAAATACAATGATCAAGAGAGTGTGGTGTGTAACAATCTGGGCACCAAAGACTTCTATTTACCATATATTCCCTTCTTTTCTTCAAAGGATTAGGCATCTCCTTATTCTTAGGCCTATCCATCACAAGCTTTCCATCATTCCAGTTTGTATTATATGACATATCATGCAACCTTGGCCTTTCATTTCTATATGTATTTTCTTTCCTACTTGGAGGATTGTATTGGGGAATCCTAAGATTATCCCTCTTACCAATCATTCCTACAGCCTTTCTATTATTTTCAATAGTCAGTGCTATCTTTTGTGCTTCAGCTAAATCCCTGGGACACCTATTTCTAAGATTGTATGCTATCTTCGGATCAAAATATTTTAGATAAACACCTAATGCAATAGGATCAATCAATTTGGATCTAGGTGGTACCTTATTATGCAATTTAGAGAACCTCTGGTTAAATTCATAAGCTGATTCATTTTGATGCTTCTAGATACTCACCAATTCATGAAAGGAAATTTCTTGTGCACATTGATTCCCATACTACTCAAGGAACTATCCATAGAACTCTTGAATGGAATCAATAGAGGATGTTGGTAAACTATTAAAACAGTCTCTAGCATCTTCAATTAATGACATCATAAATAGCCTCATTTGTACATCCTCATACTGCATGTCCAAATCTTGAATAAAAGCATTAAAACTCCTTAAGTGTTCTTTAGTTGTGACTACACTACTCCATGTGAATTTTGGGACAAGGCTTCTCCAACTATTTTCCATAGGGTAAGGATATATTTGGAATCCTGTGAAGTCAAATTGTCTAATCGTAATTGTGTAATGCTGGGGAGGTGGGTTTTGAAGGTGTTGATATTGGTATAATAGATTGTTGTATTGTGTGTGAGGTGGTGGCACATATTGCTGACCCTATGGGGGCATGTGTTTTTGGCCATGTGGGGGCATATATTGCTGATGAGGGGGTGGTTGGGCATTCAGGTGTTGTGATGGATTTTTAGGTGGAGCATTTGAGGACTTATATTGATTCCCTAACTATTTTTGTGGTGTTTTCAGTGGATTGCAGGGCCCTTTAATATTTCCCCCTTGTTTATGAGGAGGTATTTATTTAGGGAGTTTATCAATCTGAGTCTCATATTGGGCCTTTTACAGCTTCAGATTTTCTAGCTCTTTTATTGATTGGACCCACCATTCATATTCCGCTTTATTTCTTTCCATCTCTTGCCTTGCATATCCCAGTTGTGCATCTATTTTTTCTTAAGTTGAAAACCCATACTTTTCTAGGTCTATATTATCACCATGCTCATCCTGATTCCCTTCCATTCCATGATCATGTTCGTATTGTCTCCTAATTCATTTAGCCTTGCACTTAGCCCTGAACTCTTCTTCTTTCTCAGCCTCAAATCTAGCCATGAATTCATCTTCTTTATTAGGGCCCATTTGGTAGAAAGGATTCCTCTTTTCCTCAGGGGTGTGAGGTTCTCCTATTGATTTGTTTTCATTCGTCAATGTATCATGATGATTATATGTCTCCAAAAGTGCTTTTGATGTTTTGTCTTTATTTGTTAGGCACATGTCATCAGAAACCCTTTTTCCCTTATCATTCTTATGTGTCCATTTACTTTTGTCATTATTGGGACCTTCTTTATACATGGATCTTCTGCCATGCATGTTGTGAGAAATTGTGATAGTCTAAACTCTAGGATGGTTTCTTTTTTATGTATATTTTATTTTATCAGTCTCGATGCACTTGTTCATTCAGAGTCGCCACTCACTTTTTAGAGAAGTGAGAAAATTTTGTAGTCTCTATTTCCTAGCGGATTCTTTCGCAAGGTATTGACTCTATATTGGAAGGCTTGGGTTTAGAGTTGGTTCCCCAGTAGAGTCACCAAACTATTAGGTCTCAAAAATGTAGGTTTGAACCATGAGAGGTTTCCAAACTCTCACAATGTTTTTGGCTAATGTGCAAGGCCAATCAATGTGATTGAACCTTCTACTCTTTAGTCTCTGCTAAACCTAGGCAGGTGTACCCAATACAAATGATGCAGAATTAATTGTATGATTCCTACTTGATCAATCAATCCACAATGACAATTGGGAGTGGAAAGATATAATCCTAATTTGGTATAAATTGTATAAGCAATATCAAGGTAAAATCTAATATGTTCAGTTAACAGATTTCGTATGTTGGAAATTAATTCAATGAAACTAATTAAATAAAATGAGTGAGACCAGTGCCTTGTTGGGTAAAACGGAGTCAAATGAAAGTCTGTGATGAATGGCTTCTATTTGGCAGAAATTCTAATTGTTTGGCATAAAACCATTAGTTTATAACTGGTATAAAGATGCAAGAATGTAATTACTAAGTTCTTCTTAGTGATCCAAATGATACTTCCAAATTACTATGAATGACTTGAAGGATTTAATCTTTACTTGAAAGAACCAACTAATCATACCACACAAATACAACAAATGTGCATTGATAAACTGAATACATACTTGATATATCAATTTAAATAACAAAGAAACATCAACCTTCGAGACAACTTGATAATATTTTCAATTAACTTAACAAACAACTGATACCAGAAAGGCACCACAAAAATCAAAGTTCTTACATTGATTCCTCCAAGATTTCATACATACATCATGGTCCTTTGAGATGTAAAAATTTTAGAAATTTTCTACTCTAACTATCCTACTCCTTATTCTCTTTCTCCTTGTCTTGGTCTCTCTTATTTATTGGAGAGGCAACAAGCTTTGGACCAAAAGACATGTCTCTTGATAAGAAAACATAATTATAAAAATAAACATAACTGAAATAACTGAACAATAAGCACATGCTCTAATCCATCAGTCTTCGAGGAAGAATGATGTGCTCATTCAAAGTTTTTACTGTATAATTCTTCTTTGTATTGAGCTCAATCCATATTGATGTGATAGGTACGCTTTAAATTCTTCAACGGTTGTTTTACCATGTTAGCTTGTGCCACCCTTTTCTCTGCTGCAATATCACGGTGTGTTTTGCTTCCTTTATTAGCTTTACCACTTTACCGCACACTACATTTTGCTTTCCTACGATACAGTGGTATTATCTTCAATGTTCTTTCTTAGTGCACCGCTCTACCACGGGCTATGTTTCTCTTTCCTATGGTGTGATGGTATTTTCCTTTATTGTCATTTCTACCGCTCTACAGTGCATTGCCTTTGGCTCCCTTACGGTACTGTGGTGCATCCTTAACACATATATCCATATATCGCTCTACCACTAGCTACCTTTTGCTTTCTTGCGGTATGGTGGTGTCTATTTCTGTTACTATTCTCAAGTGTACCACTCAACCACGTACCGCTCTACAACAAACTACCTTTTTCCTTCTTGTGGTATGGCGGTGCCCTTTTGTTAATAATGATCATCATACCACTCCATCTTGAGCTAAGTTTTAACCCTCCATAGTATAGCGGTGATAGGATATATTGTGTCTATTTTTTAACTGTGATATTGTGAGCCCTTTTGCAAGAGGTCATGATAAGGAGGTATGCGGTAAGGGTTTACAAGGGTGGATATTTAGGCGGTGGTACGGAGGTAAAAGGTTGTTTTGGCCTTGTGGGTAGAAATAAAATATTTTTTTTATGAAGAAGATAGAATGAATTTGGATTTTAATGGATAAAAACCTTTATAATTTTTATAAAAATTTTGGTTCTAACAGGGTGCCCAAGATTGGAGAAGAAAAGGTGTTTGTTGGTATTCCATCAGGGAGTGGAAAGGTCATTAGAGCATTCAAAAATTTAGGAGTTGGATAGGCTATTGCCTAGGCACCCATGTGGGAGCCTTGTAATTCCATTTAATATTTTATTATGTCTTCTTTTTCTATGAAGAGGGGTGTGGGTTTTTGTAGGTGGTTTTGTACCTCTTGTTTTGGTTTACCATTTGTGGTTTTACCTCCCATAATTTCTATAAATTGGAGCCATGAGATGGTAGTTTCATATTGAGTTCTTATAGGTAATAGGGTGCTAATAGTTGATTAGATATTATTAGTCAAGTGTATTATTATGTACTCTCATTTGAATATTAATAATATGCTTTCCCTCTTTTCTCATGTGGAGTTTTTTCCCAAAAGGGTTTCTCCACATAAATCAGGTGTCATATTTTGTTTGTTGATTTTTATATTGTGATGCATGTTGCAATCACATGTTTAAATCTGATTTGGTAATTTGATTTTCAGATCTGAATTCACTTGCACATAATTTCATATTGTGGCTTTCCTTCACTTTGTTTTCAACATATTCCACTTATGTGCCATCTTAATTTTTGTCTGAAATCACATATTTTAAGAAAACTTAATGATTTAAGCTTTGAGGGGTTTCATCTAAATGGTTTTAGTTAAAGAGGGTTAGATAATACCTCATTAGATAAAACCCCCTTGGATATAACCACCCTAGTCTTAAATGAAACTCTTAATGGATTCTCCTCCACACTTATCAAAGTGTTGACAAAAAACCACTTTACTTTACTTTTTGGGGGATCAAATGAAGTCATTTAAGAGATCTTTTTTGTAATTATGTATCCCTTATTATAAGCTTTCCAAAAAGTATAATTTTGAGTATATTTAATTTTTTTATTATATTAATTCTCTATTTCTTGTGAATGTAGGTTTTTCACCAAAAATCAAGGTCTTTGATTCACACATGGAAAAATAAAAAAAGATAGAAAAAATGTTAAAAATGAAGGTAATATTGTAGCTTAAAACTTGTAAAACAATGAGACTGTAGATATAATTAAGTGTTCTTTGTCACAATTCTTTGTGTATGATTAATCTATTTAGATCAATTTTACCAATTGTAGAAAGAGACAAAATATTGTAGAAGAATGAGACAAGAAGATAGAAGTGACACAACATATACGTGGAGAAATCCTTTCAAGAAAAAACTCCACCAAAATCAATAGTGCTTGTATTATTTAACCTTAGAAAAAGATTACAATAATATTGTATCAATCCTTGATTGATATGCTTCCTTGCCTTCAACAATCCTTCTTCACAACCTGCAATTAATTCTCATAGAACTCTCATACACTTGTTGCAATTAATAGACAATTATGAGCCTGTAAAACTCACAAGAGTTGTACAATACAAGAGCATAAAGCTCCTAACAAAAATATATGCCTAGATTGGGCAAGTAGAGTTCCACAATGTAATATGAAGTCAAACCAAAATCTTCCTTAATTTAGGCGCCCCAAAATGAACACTTAATTGAACTTTGGTCAAGAAGATATTTTGTAAACATCACCTCAAAGTTGGCACCCAAGAATGGGCCCACTTGACTGAGCCTTGTAAATATCGTCTCATGCAAAAGGTGTTAATTGAAATATGCCAGCTTGGGCACCCAAGGTGGACCCAAGTCAATCTTAGTTAACTAAAACATATCTCTCCACCAATTAATGCAAACATTATGCATGATTGATCATCCCCACTTAACTAAAAGCATCCACTTGTTATCTATCATGCAACTCAAGTCAACTACATGCAACTAGCATGCAACTCGAGATAGCTACATGCAACTAACATTCAACTCAAGATAGCTACATGCAACTAGCATGTAACTGAAGATAACTGAACCATAATTGAACTAAACTGATACTAAACTAATATTGAACTAATAGTTTCACTCCACTCATGTAAATATCAATCCCTAATTTTTAGGAACAAAACATGCATTACTAAAGTGTAATCAATCATCCAAATAGTTAATTGAAGCAAGGTGGGTTCCACCTTCCATGTGGGTGCCCCATGTGCTCCTATCTTGTAGGAGATCTTCTTGGACATCCCCACATGTTCCTATTATTTAGGAATAATCACAAATGTCAATTTAGATGTTCATTTCATTCAAATTTAATCTCTTTTTAATCCTAGTGTTGGGGGGGAACTTTCCAAGGACTTAGGAGATACATGAAATATGTTTAGGATTGCAATTAAATGGAATCTTATTCCCAAAATTCTCCCACTTGAAATTATACATTGCAATTATTCTAAACAAGGAATCATTATTATAAATCAAGTACATCACTCAAGGCCAATGGCCTTCCTACACCAAGAGAACTTATCTATAGGAACTGGTTTCGTAAGATAATCTACATCATTGATCAAAGTGTCAACTTTCTCAATCAATACCTTCCCACTCTCAACCATTTCTCACACAAAGTGATACTAAACATCAACATGCTTAGTACAAGCATGATACAAAGTATTTTTTTGCTAAACAAATAGCACTCTGACTATCACATTCAAGTCTAATTTTCTTGCAATTAAAACCAATACCTTTCCCAAGTCTTTGTAACCAAACCGCCTCTTTAGAGGCATGAATAGCAGCCATGTACTCTCCTTCTATGGTGGACAAAGCAACTATGGTCTGCCTCTTACTCATCCAACTAACCGCGACTCCAAACAAAGTAAACACATAGCCACTTGTTGACCTCCAAATTTCTAGGTCTCTTGCCTAATCTGAATCAACAAAACCTTGTATGTCCAATGATCTGTGCATAATATCAATATCATTAGCACCATGATAAACCAAATAGTAAATATAAGTACCTTGTAAATATCTAAACACCCTCTTAACATAATTCCAATGTTCTATACCAAGGTTAGACATAAAACTAATTAGAAATCCCACTGCTTGGGCTATATCTAGTCTTGTACAAACCATTGCATATATCAAACTACCAACTGCGCTAGCATATGGAATTTTAGACATTTACTCATGGTCAAAATCAGATTCAGGACCCATGTCTAAACTTAATTTCATGCCAATTGGTAAAGGAATATTAATTGGTTTACTATCATGCATGTTAAACCCTTTCAAAATAGTATCAACATAATTTCTTTGACTTAAGCAAAGCTTTCTGTAACCTCTATCTCTACTAATCTCCATACCAAGGATATATTTTGTAGCCCCTATATCTTTCATCTCAAATGTGATAGAGAGTTGTGCTTTCAATTCTTTGATCATTACCTTGGTGTTACCAATAAACAACATGTCATCAACATACAAGATAATAATTAAAAGTCTATCATCAATAAATTTTATGTAAACACAATGACCTTCCTCACTCCTAACATAACCAATTTTTAATGCAAAAGCATCAAACTTCTGGTACCACATTCTAGGTGATTGTTTCAATCTATATAAAGATCTATTTAACCTAAAAACCAATAATTCTTTTCCTTTTACAACAAAACCATCAGGTTGCCTCATATAAATCTCCTCATCAAGATCCCCATGTAAGAAAGCAGTTTTCACATCCATTTGCTCTATCTCAAAATCATAAGCAACAACAATAGATAAAAAGGATCTAATAGAATTTAATTTAGCAACCAGAGAGAATATTTCATTAAAGTCAACTCCCTCTCTTTGGGAGTAGCCCTTGGCTAATAATCTAGCCTTGTACCTTTCGAGATTACCATCTGCCCCAATTTTCTTTTTAAAGATCCATTTACAACCAATGGCCTTTCTTCCTTTGGGAAAACTCTCAAGATACCATGGATCACAAGTATCCAAGGAAACCATTTCCTCATGCATAGCTTGTGAACAAAGCTTTTTCTCATCTAAAGACAAAAATTCCCTGTAAGATCTAGGTACATCATTAGTACTCATCAAAGCAAATATACAACGGAAATCAGGTGGGCTATACCTATCAACGAGATTTTGTTGTCTTGTGGATCTTCTCGAATAAGGTTCTTCTTGTTCCTCAATATGCTCATCATGAGCATCTATCTCAAAACTCTATGAACTCTCCTCATCCAATCCATCCAATTGTTCCTCAACATGTGCATCTTCATGCTTCTTAGTATTTTTCCTCAAAATGCACTGTTTGAGAAGTATCCTTCTCCTTTGGTTATTCTTCTCTTGTATAAGATCTAAATGTTGGGAATAGGATGCCATTTAATTGAAAATATAAACATATGTCATATATCTCCTAAGTCCTTTGAAATTGTTCCCTAACAGTAGGATTAGAAAGAGATTAAATTCGAATGAAATGAACATGTAAATTGACATTTGTGATTATTCCTAAATAATAGGAACGCATGGGGACACCCGAGAAGAGATCCTACAAAATAGGAGCACATGGGGCACCCACATGGAAGGTGGAACCCACCTTGCTTCAGTTAACTATTTGGAGGATTGATAACACTTCAGTAATGCATGTTTTGTTCCTACAAATTAAGGATTGATATTTACATACGTGAAGTGGCACTATCAATTCAATATCAGCTCAGTTCAGTTATGGTTTAGTTCTCTTCAGTTGCATGTAGTTATCTTGAGTTGCATGCTAGTTTCATGCTAGTTGTATGTAGTTGACTTGAATTGTATGACTAATGAATTCAATTGCATGATAGATAATAGGTGGATAATTTCAGTTAAGTGGGGATGATCAATCATGCATAATGTTTTCATGAAACGGTGGAGAGATATGTTTTAGTTAACTAAGATTGACTTGGGTCCACCTTGGGCACCCAAGTTGGCATCTTTGAGTTAACACCTTTTGCATGAGAATATATTTAAAAGGTTCAATTAAGTGGGCCCATTCTTGGGTGCCAACTTTGAGGTGAAGCTTCCAAGATATCCTCTTGACCAGAGTTCAATTAAGTGTTCAGTTTGGGGCACTTAAATTGAGAAAGACTTTGGTTTGACTTTTGTTTACATGGTGGAACTCTACTTTCCAAATCTAGGCATAGGTTTTTGAGAGGAGCTTTATGCTCTTGTATTTGTACAACTCTTATGAGTTTTACATGCTCATGATTTTCTATTAATTGCAACAAGTGTATGAGAGTTTATTGCAGGTTGTGAAGAAGGATTGTTGAAGGAATAGAAGCATATCAATCAAGGATTGATACAATATTATTTTAATCTTGTTCTAAGGTTAAATAATACAAGCACTATTGATTCTGAAGGAGTTTTTTCCTGAAAGGGTTTCTCCACGTATATGTTGTGTCACTTCTATCTTCTTGTCTCATTCTTCTACAATCTTTTGTCTCTTTCTATAATTGGTAAAATTGATCTAAAAAAATTAATCATACACAAAGAATTGTGAAAAAGAACACTTAATTAGATCTACAATCTCATAGTTTTACAAGTTTTAAGCTACAATATTACCTTCATTTCCAACATTTGGTATTAGAGCTATTGGTTGGCTAGGATTTGGGATGCCTTTCTCTTAAAATTTTGAAGGTTTTTGGCTGTAGTGGGAGCTTTTACTATTGTGTTATTGTGTTATCATGTTTTCATTAAGATCTTGGATTCATAGGGTTAGTGTGAGCTTATGACAGTGATGTGGTGTTGTTTGTGTGCATCATGATGCCATTGAATTGCTCGATATCATAGTTCAGTGGGAGCATTTGGCAATGATGTGGATCCATTGTTGTTTATGATGGTTTGGCGGTTTTAGGCATCTTCTTGGATCTTTTGGTTCTACTTGTTATGTTACTAATATTGCAATTGTGTGTGTAGACATGGATGATCTTCATATAGAGGATGGTAGTCACGATGCCATGTGTGACTCAGTATCACAATTCAATGGGAGTTGTTGGTAGTGATGTGGATTCACCATTTGATGGTGAATGATCTTCTACAGTGATTGTTGGTGTCATGGGTGGACTGTTCGTTTCTACTTCTATGCAGTGAGGGTTCATTGGAATTTTTATTTTCATTGATAGAGGATGGTTATATTCACGTGGTTTGGATATGTTGACATCTTTGATTGCCATGCAAGACTTATTTAGTCTACGGTTGAGGTGTCATGCTTTATTTTTGATATGATGGTTATATTCATATTGATTATATCATGGATGTCATGTTTATGTTCCTAATTTATGATTGGAGCTTTGACATTGATCATAGTATTTCTCTTTGTAATGAGTACATTGATCATTTTCTTGATTACTTCATGATGGTGCTATGTTGCATTTGGAGTTTGACATGGATTGGTTGGTTACAAGTACTAATGGATACTTGGAGACATAGGTGAGGCTTGAGTTATCTTATGGTTAGAGACATGTGTTGAGATGGTTGAGAGTGAGAAGGTATTGATTGAAAAAGTTGACACTTTGATCAATGTTGTAGATTATCTTACAAAACTAGTTCCTATAGATAAGTTATCTTGGTGCAGGAAGGCCATTGGCCTTGATTCATGTACTTGATTTATAATAATGATTCCTTGTTTAGAATAATTGCAATGTATAATGTCAAGTGGGAGAATGTTGGTAATAGGATGCCATTTAATTGCAATCCTAAACATATTTCATGTATCTCCTAAGTCCTTAGAAAGTGTTCCCTAACACTAGGATTAGAAAGAGATTAAATTCGAATGAAATGAACATGTAAATTGATATTTATGATTATTCCTAAATAATAGGAACATGTGGGGACGTACAAGAAGAGCTCCTACAAGATAGGAGCACATGGGGTGCCCACATGGAAGGTGGAACCCACCTTGCTTCAGTTAACTGTTTGGAGGATTGATAACACTTTAGTAATGCATGTTTTGTTCCTACAAATTAGGGATTGATATTTACATGAGTGAAGTGGCACTATAAGTTCAGTATCAATTCAGTATTAGTTCACTTCAATTCAATTTAGTTTAGTTTAGTTATGGTTCAGTTATCCTCAGTTGCATTTAGTTATCTTGAGTTTCATGCTAGTTGCATGTAGTTATCTTGAGTTGCATGCTAGTTGCATGTAGTTATCTTGAGTTGCATGCTAGTTGCATGTATTTGACTTTAGTTTTATGACTAATAACTTCAGTTGCATAATAGATAACAGGTGGATACTTTCAATTAAGTGGGGATGATCAATCATGCATAATGTTTGCATGAATTGGTGGAGAGATATGTTTCAATTAACTAAGATTGACTTAGGTCCACCTTGGGCACCCAAGTTGGCATATTTGAGTTAACACCTTTTGCATGAGAAGATATTTACAAGGTTCAATTAAGTGGGCCCATTCTTGGGTGCCAAATTTGAGGTGAAGCTTCCAAGATATCTTCTTGACCAAAGTTCAATTAAGTGTTCAATTTGGGGTGCCTAAATTGAGGAAGACTTTGGTTTGAGTTTTGTTTACATGGTGGAACTCTACTTGCCAAATCTAGGTGTAGATTTTTGAGAGGAGCTTTATGCTCTTTTATTTGTACAACTCTTATGAGTTTTACATGCTCATAATTGTCTATTAATTACAACAAGTGTGTGAGATTTCTATGAGAGTTTATTGTAGGTTGTGAAGAAGGATTGTTGAAGACAAAGAAGCATATCAGTCAAGGATTGATATAGTATTATTGTAATCTTTTTCTAAGGTTAAATAATACAAGCACTATTGATTCTGGTGGATTTTTTCCCGAAAGGGTTTCTCCACGTATATGTTGTCACTTCTATCTTTTTGTCTCGTTCTTCTACAATCTTTTGTCTCTTTCTACAATTGGTAAAATTGATCTAAACAGATTAATCATACACAAAGAATTGTGACAAAGAACACTTAATTAGATCTATAGTCTCATAGTTTTACAAGTTTTAAGCTACAATATTACCTTCATCTCCAACACTAAATTCCCTAAAAATCATATCTCTAGATAAAGTAATTTTTCAAGTTAGAGGATTCCAAAGCTTGTAACCTTTTACATTTTCACCATAACCTATGAATATGCATTTTTGTGCTTTTGGATCCAACTTAGACCGCTTTTGTTTAGGCACGTGAACAAAAGCCTCATACCTAAAGATTCTTAAATGTGCAACACTAGGTTTCCTACCTAACCACATTTCATAAGTGGTTTTATCTTGAATAGATGAACTAGGAGATCTATTGATTAAATAACAAGAAGTACTTACAACCTTGGACCAAAGGCACTAATCTAGCTTAGCACTACTTAACATACTCCTAGCTCTTTCCATTAAGGTTTGATTCATCCTTTCTGCTACTCCATTTTATTGAGGTGTATATGGAGTAGTTTTTTGTCTCAATTTTTTTTCATGTTTACAATAATCATAAAATTACTTAGAACAATATTCACCACCTTTATTTGATCTCAACACTTCTATCTTATGATATGATTGCTTCTCAACTAAAGCCTTAAATTATTTAAGCTTATTAAACACATCAGATTTGTTATGCATAAAATAGATCCAAGTGTATCTTGAGACACCATCAATAAATGTGACATAATATATAGATTTTCCAATAGAGTCAATATCCACAGGACCCATAACATCTGAATGAATAATCTCTAATAATCCTTTAGCTTTATTTGTTCCATTACGAAATGAAGATCTAGATTTCTTTCCAAACACATAATGCTCACAAAAATCATTTTTCCCAATATTATAATTAGGAATACCATCAACCAATTTCTTATTAAGAATGGTCCTAAGACCTTTTTCACCAATGTGGCCCAATCTATGGTGCCACAACATACGTGTATTTTTAGCTTCAGTTACATTGATTGTTTTATTCAAATTGGAGGTATTAAGCTTAAACAAAATCCCAATATGAGGTCCTTTAGCAACCACCATATTTCCTTTCACCAATTTGCAACCACCTTTGTCAAATGTCACATGCATTCCAGAATCATTGAACTGAGATACATAAATTAGATTCCTATCAAGTCCTAGAATATGTAAAACATCATTAAGGGTCTTAACCCTACCATCACTAAAACACAACGTTACCTCTCCTTTTCCCATAATCTTTGTTGTGCTATTATCTCCAAAGAATAAATTCCCTCCATCATATGCAATATACTTAGTGAACCACTCCTTGTTAGGAGTCATATGATAGGAGCAACCTAAATCAATAAGCCAAGAGTCATCACCAACATTTTTACATGAAATGATCAATGCATCATTACTGTCATCCGATGATTTCTCTGTAGAAGCATTAGAACTCTTTTTCATGTTCTTACAATCCTTCTTTATATGTCCTAGTTTCCCACAGTTCCAACACTTTACCTTACTCTTACTAGGGGTTTTAGACCATCCTTTGGACTTACCCTTTCCTTTCTTGTCTCCCTTAGGTTCCTTTTCCTTAGGCCTACCTCTTATAAACAAGGCATCTTGGGATCCCATTTTAGACTTCCTCTTCATCTCCCCTAATAGGAGAGTGGGAATTATATTGTCCATCTTAGGATCTGCACCACTACCACTGATAGCAACAATTATATTTTCCCAAGACTTTGGTAAAGAACAAAGTAACAAAATGCATTTATCTTCGTCTTCTAGCTTTGCATCTTTAGATGCTAACTGACTTAGAATCAAATTGAAAGCAGTTAAATGATGTGCAACAGAATCACCATCTTTCATCTTTAAAGACTACAACTGTCTTTTCAGATACAACTTATTAGTAAGAATTTTGGTTTGATAGATATCACCTATCCTCTTCCATAATTTATGTGTGATAGCTTCATCTGAAACATTCAAGAGAACAACTTTAGAAAGACATAACCTTATGGTCCCTCTTGCCTTCTAATCAAGCTTAACCCAATCCTCATTTGACATCGTTATAGATGGATTTTTCTCATTACAAACAACTAACCACTGATCTTTCTCTTCACGGAGATCCTCCATTTTTAGTTTCCAAATCTCATAACTAGATCCATTGAATCTTTCAATATCTAGATGAGAATTAAAACTCATTGTAACACACTTCTTTTACAAATCTGCAATAACACAATAGTAAAAGCTCCCACTACAACAAAAAAACCTTCAAAATTTTAAGAGAAAGGCATCCCAAACCCTAACCAGCCATTAGCTCTTATACCAAATCTTGAAAATGAAGGTAATATTGTAGCTTAAAACTTGTAAAACAATGAGATTGTAGATCTAATTAAGTGTTCTTTGTCACAATTCTTTGTGTATGATTAATTTGTTTAGATCAATTTTACCAATTGTAGAAAGAGATAGAAGATTGTAGAAGAATGAGACAAGAAGATAGAAGTGACACAACATATATGTGGAGAAACCCTTTTGGGAAAAAACTCCACCAGAATCAATAGTTCTTGTATTATTTAACCTTAGAACAAGACTACAATAATATTGTATCAATCCTTGATTGGTATGCTTCCTTTCCTTCAATAATCCTTCTTCACAACCTGAAATAAACTCTCATAGAACTCTCATACACTTGCTGCAATTAATAGACAATTATGAGCCTATAAAACTCATAAGAGTTGTACAATACAAGAGCATAAATCTTCTCACAAAAATATATGCCTAGATTGGGCAAGTAGAGTTCCACAATGTAATATGAAGTCAAACCAAAGTATTCCTCAATTTAGGCACCCCAAAATGAACACTTAACTGAAATTTTGTCAAGAAGATACTTGTAAACATCACCTCAAGGTTGGCACCCAAGAATGGGCCCACTTGACTGAGCCTTATAAAAATCTTCTCATGCAAAAGGTGTTAACTGAAAGATGCCAACTTGGGCATCCAAGGTGGACCCAAGCCAATCTTAGTTAACTAAAATATATCTCTCCACCAATTCATGCAAACATTATGCATGGTTGATCATCTCCACTTAATTGAAAGTATCCACCTGTTATTTTTCATGCAACTAAAGTCATTAGTCATGCAATTCAATTCAACTACATGCAACTAGCATGCAACTCAAGATAGTTGCATGTAACTAGCATGCAACTCAAGATAACTACATGCAACTATCATGCAACTCAAGATTACATGCAAATGAAGGTAACTGAACCATAACTGAATAGAACAGAACAAAACTAAACTAAACTAATACTAAACCAATAGTGCCACTCCACTCATGTAAATATCAATCCCTAATTTGTAGGAACAAAACATGCATTACTAAAGTGTAATCAATCCCCCAAACAATTAACTAAAGCAAGGTGGGTTCCACCTTCCATGTGGGCACCCCATGTGCTCCTATCTTGTAGGAGCTCTTCTTGAACATCCCCACATGTTCCTGTTATTTAGGAATAATCACAAATGTCAATTTACCTATTCATTTCATTCGAATTTAATCTCTTTCTAATCCTAGTGTTGGGGAGCACTTTCCAAGGACTTAGGAGATACATGAAATATGTTTAGGATTGCAAGTAAATGGCATCCTATTCCCAACAAAAAATCTAAAAAATATTTGTGTACTAGGAATTGATGTCCTTATTTCAACAAAAAAAAATAATCTAGATGAATTCAAAAGAAAAAGTTATACATTATCAAAATAATCTATGTTTGAATTATAGTTAATCTCACTTCAAAAATTTATACAAAAAATTCTGAAAAAATATTTGTGTACTAGATATTGGTGTTACAAGTCTATGTTTAAAAAATTATAATTTAATCCTTTCTACAAATAAAGTTATGCTCTACCAAAGTAATGCTACTTTTTAAAAATACTATTAACTATAAAAAGTAAGTTATTAAAAGTTACATAAAAATCTCACATATTATTTCTTAAAATTAAAAAAATATATATTTTCAATCTACAAATAAAATCTCAAAATTTACTAGTTCACATCATTCTCAAATTTTGCATGGTTTAGTTTCTATAGGTGTGAGAAAGTGAAAATTTGGCAAAAAATATCAATTTCAATGTCCCATTTTGGTCAAAAAGTGGGACACACTATTATGGGCTGACCCCATGTTAAAGACCAAATAATTCAAAATGTAATTAAAGGGCAGGGGATGAATTTAATAAAGAAGAAATTGTTAAGATTAGGTGTTACCCATCTTATAATTTCCTAATATTCATATTTTTAATTTATATTAATTATGTTCCCACATGGAAATGGATGTACCACTTTGTAATTTGTGCTTGAAATTTTCTAAGTAGCACTAAGTGTCATGAAATTCATGTGACTTTGACAATTATAAAGTGTGAAAAGATGTAACTTTAGGTACAGATCATGAATAGAGGGATTTGGTGGGTACTAGAAAACTAAAAAGGAATTTTTAATGACATATGAGATCATCTTTAGAAGTTATGGATTCATCCAAGACATTTTCTAATTTGGGTGGTAAATTTGCCCATGATTTTAACACATGGTATTATAAACTATTCATAGTTTACAGTTTTGAACTTTCCTATGATTAGTTGTATGCATTGGTGGTTTTAGAGAATGTGGAGGAGTGGCTAAAAGGTAGTGTCATGTTTTCATATTCCATTTAGAGAGAGGAGGAACATATAAAGATATGTTATCATATTTACACCATACATGTTCTCTTCTTGCTCATGGGTGTGACTTTACAGTAGGGCCATGGTTGTATGGCTAAAAAATTGATAGTTTGTTTGAATGGTAGAGAGCATGTGATAGAGGCATTTTTGTGGGTGGATTGAATCCATGAAACTAGTGGTTGTAGGTGTCCTTGTACTCTTGATAAAAAATTGTAATTTTTTGAATGTATTATAACTTTTTTTATTGAATAATGCAATAAGTGCTTTTGGATGTTGATTTTTCTTAAAAGGGTTTCACAAGATATATCTTGTGTCATTTTTTTCCTTTATTTTTTAGCACTAGATATATAATTTATTGTATTTATTTGTGTTGGGATTAATATAAGGGATGATTAGTTTGCATTTGTGAGCTTACTTTCTTTTCACTTAGTATTAGATATTTGTTTGATTCCTTGATACTAGTGATGCTACAAGAATAATATTTTACATCTGGTATTATTTTTCCCCCAGAAAATATGCATAAAATCATAAAATAATAAAGATATTACATATTGAAGAAGTTGAAAAACTTTAACAAGGAGAAAAAATAGTAAGAAAAGCAAGTAATATCATTTGGTATTAGAGCCATGGTTTTATCTTGGTATTAGAGCCATGGTTTTATTTTATGAGGGTTTTCTAGTTGTGATATTAATTCATGTTTGAGTAGAATCTCTATGTATGTGATCTTAATTTTCATGCATAGAGAATGAAAATTCAACAAGGGGGAGACTAAGATTCTAGTTTGGAGAATCTAGTTGCGTGTGTACAAGTATTGAAGTTGGTATTTTGGTGACTTAAAAAATATTGTAACAACTCCCTTTTTTTATGCAAAGATTATGGATTCGTACTTGTGGAGACATGGAGCTCTTGGACAAACCCTAGATGCATGGTATAGATTCATGTTTTGGATCTATTGGTTACAAGTATATGGTAGTTTGTCATTTGGAATATTAATATATTATTTTTCATATTTTTAAGTAATATGATTCACATTTGTTTGTTTGGTTTTATAAATTTAATATTTAATTAAATAATTATATATTGTTTTTTATTAGCATAAAACAGGTTTTGATGGGACCAAAAACCCATTACAACACAGTTTTGATGGGACCAAAAACCCATTACAACACAGTTTTGAAGGGACCCGAAACCCTATCCAAGAGAGTCAAGTTGCAGCAAAGATAATCCATAAACTAACAACAACCCCTTAGCAACCACACCAAGAATAAAGCAAGACAACACAGGGTGCACAAAGAAATGCAAGGACCTAAAGCCCGTTAACCTATTACAACTAGGATATAACTAGGCCCTTAAACCCAAAGGTTTTGCAGGGAACTTAAACCCTTAACCAAGTTTTTTAGGGACCTTGAACCCAAAAATATATCATGATCAACAAGGTACTTACATAGCCTAGCAACAAAATCCAACCTCATAGAAGCAAAAGACGCCTGTCAAGTTGGGAACCCAACTCACACTCAACCTCTAAAGGAGGGAACTACCCTCTATTGGAGAGGAAGATACAACCATCTTTTCTACTGAAGCCAAAAATATCCAACAACCTCAACCTCCACCTCCATAGGAGAAGCGTCCACCTCAAAAGGATCTACAACTGAGGAAAACAAAAAAAAAAATTCCCCAACTCCACCTCAATAGGATTCGACGAGAAATCCAACACTCCAACAAAAAAGGTACCTACACCATCCTTTGGAAAACCAAATAGCCAGAACAAAATGTGGGACAAAAAATAAAGTTTGAGCAACCAAACCACCATAACAACTTTAAGCATTAAGCTCAACTAGGTGTTCAAATAAAGTATGAAGAGTAACCCAACCACCATCCAATAAATAGAAAGGGACAACCAACACAAAGCTCCCCAAAACTTAACAAAAATTTGGGTATTTAAAAAAAAGCAATAACATTAACCCAACCAACATCTAGAAAATAGGAACAAGGGCAACCACTACCTTGGACAATAAAAGAATCCTCCAAAACATCAACAAAGTGATAAAAGTAGAGGCAACCTCTACTCCCAAAATCCTCCTCAACAAGAACCAAACTTTCCTCCAAAACAAAGCCCCAGGTGAGACAGGGACAAAACCCACCCAGCAAGCACAACATAACCCCACCATTTGTTGCATCACCACCACCAAAAGCTCCTTCAAAAGGGAACCAACACCATCAACCACAAGCACCAAGCAACCGCCTAGAATAGCTTTCAACAAAAACAACCCTTCCAACATCAACAACCCAATGGGAAGATAAAGGAAATCCTCACAGGAAAAGTTAATAGAGCTCCGACCAATCCATTAAGCACCCCATCCTCCTTGACATGCCAACCAAGAATAAGAGATAGCCAAAACTCCAAACATGCTCCTGAAAAAGGAAAAAGCATACCTCACCCCAAGTAAGGCCACAAACAAAAGAGGGATCACACAATAGGCAAAGGAAAGCCTCCACAAAGAAAGGCATGTAGCATCAACAACAACCACTTCCAACATGAGCTCACCAAAAACCATGAGCTCCAAGTAGCTACCCACCAGCAACGAAACTACTAACAACAACCCTTCCGCCACAGCGAAAGCCTCCACACAACAAATCCAACAGAAGAAGACACCAAAAAAGTGAGCACACCAACAACCAAGAGCTCCAAGCAGGAACCCACAACAAAATCTGCCAAAAGAAACCCTACTATTGAAAGAAAATCGACCTCCAACAATAGTCCACTAGGGATAAAAGGGAAACCCACATAAGAAAAAGGAAGGGAACCAACCAATCCATTTAGCACCCCATCCTCCTTGATATTCCAGTCAAGAATAAAAGAAATGCAAAAATCCAAACATAGACCTGACACGGGAGGACTAGACCTCACCCCAAATAGCAGCAAGAAAATTCGTTGCCAGCAACAACCTATAAAAATAATCAATAGAAACATCTCATAAAGAGATGCCAACTGCAACCTAGTCGATAGTCGTCTGTGACCCGTCAACCGTTCACGACCCGTCAATGAACCACAACCCATCAACAAACCACAACCCATCAACGAACCACAACCCATCTGCCTCGTCTTCAGATTCAACATCTCCCTCACCCTCTGCAATAGAGGAATTCAAACTCCTACCCTTGCTCCCGTTCCCATAGTGCACCATTTTTTATAACTATATATTATTATAGATCTATGCAAGACTATTTTTTAGAGGATTTTCTCAATGGAGACAGTTTTAGATCTATCATGATTTCTTGTTGGCTTCTTGAATGAGTCTATAAATTCAAATTTATATATTTTTTAGCATATTATATTTGATTAGATCTATTTATCATGTCATGTGAAGAATATATAAGCTACTTGAGCAATGGGTCGAGTGATTCCTATCATGATATCTTAGAGAACATTAAGTTTGGATTTTATCTAAGAAAGCAAGGAGACCAAAAGTACTATGAGGAAAAACTTAATATATTTTTGCCATGATTATTTTACAAAATAAAAGAAATTACTCAAAGGATGTATCAATCAATTGACCCTTAGAGGCTAGAGAGTGAAGATCGGTGCCAAAATTTTGCCTCAAGATATTGCTAGGGTGACACCTTGGATAACATGTAATCTCAACAATATGGATAAAGTTGAAGAGTTATCACTATAAAAATATCTCATAGATATTTTCAGACTATATATTTAGATTTAAATCATAAAAAAATGACACCTAATTTTGAGTATGTAAAATTTATGGCTCTTAAGAGTCTTAACATGAGATGTGACATTTGTTTCCTAGGTGGCACTTTTAGTGATTAATATATCCCTAGATTCTACCATGGAACCAATTGAATCCTAGGGGAGACCTCAAATAATCACAATGGTGATATATCATGCTTTGGGTAAGGTGAGACAACAAGGTGTCACCCCAACAACACTTGAAGTGAATTGGAGGGGAAATTTTCAAGGTTTTGTGACATCCTTTCCTCAAGATTCTTGGAAGAAAATATAATATTTCACCATCATGATACCTTAATGAATATCCCATGAGGGGCATGGGAAATGAGCCATTTATCGTGGGAATAGCTAGATCACTTTTGAATGAGTTTAGTTAGTTACAATTGTTGGCTTGACATTTATCGAGCTCTTGCCTCTGCAACACCTTAATGAATACATGTTCTTAGGCTTTTCTTAGGGTATGAACCATTTTTCATGAGAAGTGATGGATAGATTTTCACTACAAGTTTTGGTAGCAATACTGGTTGAATGTGAATCTATCCATTTATGATAGATGGTCTTTAAGGTTTCTTGAGGATGTGGACTATGTTGTCATGCTATGCTCTAGATCATAGTTTAGTGGGAGCTTTATGTAGGGACATAATTGATTTTGGTAGGGTTATATTCTTGGTTTGGAGATGATGGTTTTTACTTTTCCTTTTGGGAGCTCTTGGGAATCATTTTTTATTTGGATTTATTTGATTATGTTAATGCCATGAGTGATATTCATATTTAATGAAGCATTTATCATCACACCATGATTAGTTCTAGAAAACTTTATATGGGAGATTTTACAAAATATGGTATTGTGCCATGGGCAGCTTTAAAACACTTTTACTATGAATTTTGGAATGATATGGGTACCTTTGAGTAAATCTCTCAATTAAAGAAAAATGATTTTCTATTATGAAGATGTAAATCATGAAATCATGGGAAGCTCTTGGATTCTATAGTTATTGCACCATGATGTGAGTTTTGTTGGTGGTTCGGGTAGTGTTGGGTTGGATATATTTTGAGTATTGGAGATCAAGTGTTTGAATGGTTATATTTGATGAGGTTTCAACAAAATATTAAGGGGCCTAAACCTAGAGTTAGGCATGAGTTCAATACACTTGATGAAGAATGATCTTATAGTTTTATACCACCTATTTTTTAGGTGCATTATGGTTACATTTTTTCTTCTCATGTGAATGATTATTGAGCTCTAGTGCTATTTTTGGGGACTAGTTTGAAAGGTACATGCCATTTTTTTCCCTTTGTCTTCTTATGTGAATGAGTCTTAAATTATGGCATCAACTTTAAGGATGGATTTGTCTTGAGCTATGGTGTTATTTTTGAGGAATGGTTTGAGGAGTACAAGAGATAGTTGGTGGAAATTTTGATGCTATAATTAACACTATACTAGATATTGCCTAAGGAATGGGAATCCTAACAAGGGACATGGGGTTGTGGGTCGGGTTAGATATGTGGCTTTAATGAAACATCTACTTATGGGTATGGGATTACCCTATTTATGGTGTGACTTGTTGAATGTGTGGGTGACTTACTATAGTTGTTGTTCTAGCAAGGTGTCACCTCAAAAACACTAGGAATTTTTAAGGAGATCTACCTTTATTGTGTGTTTTAAATATGAGGAAAGAACAAGATACAATGGTTATCTAATAGTTAGTGTGGACCATCACCTTGTTGTAGGATTTTTTATATCATGTGTTGATATGATGAAGGATGAGATGGATTTGGTCAAGTTGTTGGCCACCTTGGTGGTTGTTCTAGATGCTCTAATGAAGCATGATATCATATTGGATTTACAACATGTTTGTATCCATAATAGTTAGTTTACCTTTGTGATTTCCCTTTTTCTCTTGCAAGGTATGACAAGTGAGAGAATGCTAGGATTATGTGTTGTCCACCTTGGAAATTCCTAATACTCATATTTGTAATTTGTATTAATTATGTGCCCACATGAAAATGGGCATCCCACTTTGTAATTTATGCTTAACAAGTTATAGGTAGCACTTAGTGTCATGCATATCACAAATGTGACTTCGACACTTGTAAGGTGTGAAAAGATGTTACTTTGATTAAATAGAATGAGTAGAGGGGCTTAGATGTGGACTAGAAAACCAAGAAGGATATTTGATTGATCCATTACATCATCTTGAAAAGAGGTGGATTCATCCAACGTATTATGCTAATTTTGGTGGAATTTCTTTTCATTTTTTAGCACATTATATTGGAAACTATCCTTGTTTTTCAATTTTGGATTCACATATAAATTATATGTATGTGTTGGTGGTTTTAGAGAGGAATAAAACATGCTTTGAAGGTAGGGCTATAATTCTAGATTCTATAGAGAGATACACGAGGAACATGTAAATTTATGTAGTTGGATTTCCACCATACATGTTCTCTTATTGCTTGTAACCGTGACTTTGTGGTATGACATGGATGTATGGTTGGGAATTTGTTGGTTTGTTTGAATAGTGGAGAGCATGTTATAGATGCATGATTGTGGGTGGTTTGAATCCATAGAGTTAGTGGTTGTAGTTATCCTTGTACTCCAAATAAAGTATTGTAATTTTGTGAATGTATGATAACTTCTTTTATTGAGTATTTTTGGATACTATGTTTTCCTTGAAAGGGTTTCTTAGGATACATATTATTTCATGTGTTTTATTTGTTGATTAGATTTAGATATGTAACTTATTCTATTTTTTCTCTCATGGGATTAATATTAGAATTACTTAGTTTTCCTTTGCAAGCTTAGTTTCCTTTCACTTGGTATGAGAGATTTGTTTGAGTTCTTGACACTTGTAATGTTATAGGAATTCCTTTCAGAAATTTCATGAAACTTCCAAATGCTAAGCTATATTTTCTAATGAAACACAAGGGATGCAGATCCAAACCCTAATAATATATAAAATAAAGATATAATAATCAATAATATCATATCTTAAAATTATTGATAGAAAGGTCAAAACTATAGGATAGAACACTAGAGGGGTTTGAATGTGGGATCACCAAAAAATATAAAAAAATAAAAATAAAATATTAAATATGATTAGGTGCAAGGAATATGATAGGAAATACAATTCAATTAACCTAATTTAGATTTGTCCCAAATCATGTAACAAAAATATTCAATTAATATAAATAGAAACACTTAGTCAATTTTAGTGGTTAATAGATACGTGTCCACTATTTTGATCATAACCACAACTTAGAATCACAACATCTTGGATGTGTTGGGAGAAGAATAATGAAATATGAACTAGGTTAATCTTACAATTTACTAGGTCAATCATGTGATTATGGAAATGACTTGGATCAAATTCATAAATTATGGATATGAACCTTGCATATAAATGATTTTTGACCTATATATTTGATCAAAACACAATGATATGATTTTTTTAGAATCTTAGATTTGAAAGTTACTTTCCTTGATTTTTTTAATTTGCATAAAACCTTGGTTCCATGGTTAGGGGTATGGCTATGTCTAGAATTATGTCTCCTTCTAGTCAAACCTCTAAGATACCAATTTAACAACTTTGTACAAAGATAAAAACTAGTCACACATTATGTCCTAAAATACTAATGTAGATGCTAATATGACATGAAAATTCTTTGGCATTCCTTGATGTATGCAATTATTATTATTTAATGTGCTCTAGATTCTAGATGTTCAAAGAAATGATGGTTAGTCCTCCAAGGGGTGTATTTAGAATATTTTGCATTTTAAGTTGTTGTGTAATAGAGATAAGTAGAGGGAAAATAATTGGATTTGAAAGTAAGCAAAACTATGAACATTTATGATTTGAGCCATGTGTCAATTATTAGTAAAAATCATACTAAATATATACATATTATTCTTTAAGAAATAACTGAAACAATGTGAATCTAAAACAAATAATAATAATACACAAGATACAACTTTCAACATTACACTACCATACTCTACAATTATAAATTAGTAACACTCAAATTTTAAGACAAGATTTAAACTAAAATCAATATATTAACAAAACTTTCCAAAATAATACTAATCAACATTCAACAAGATTTGATTATAATTGTAACTAAAAATATTTACATATAATTATTGTCTATTGTTATAGAATTACATTTATTTATCATCTCACTTAAAAGAATATATTTTGAATCAAATGAACATCACACAATAAAATATAAAATAACCAAAGCTTTAATAATTCATTATAAATTAAATAGTGTAAAATAAAATTATTTTATCATTATTTTAAGTTAAGGTAAAACTAGATTTCATTTTCATCTTAATATATTTTGAATAAGTAAGAATACATTTTGAATCAAATACATATCAAAAAATAAAGTTAAAACAATCACGAGTTTTATATTTCATTATAATTTGAATAATTTAAATTAAAAAATTATCATTTATTTTAAGTTAATATTTTAGAGGGATTTTGTTGGGTATGTGTTTGCAAGGCTTTATTAATCTAAACTTAAAACATAGTTTAAATAAAGAAAGGGTTTTGTAAAGTATATATAAAATAGTTTTGGGGTAAGGAATGGATTTTTTGAGGACTTTGTATGTAATAAGATTTTAGGGTTTTTCAAGTAAGGAACCCACTTTAGGTTTTGTATAGTATATATAAGATAGTTTTTGGGGTAAGGATTCCACTTTTTGAGGACTTTGTTTGTAGTAAGGTTTTAGGGTTTTTTTGAGTAAGGAACCCACTTTTTGAAGACTTTGTACTGCAGATAATCGAAAAAGGTTGTAAAGCGGTGTCAGGTTGCAGGTAAGTTGGTTTTGTTTATTTTATTTACTTCAGATAACTTTGTTTACCTTATGTTTAATCAAATAAGTTATCTGTGTTGGTTTTATTTACCTTATTTTGACCTCTATATTATGCAGATAGATAGGTATTTTTTAATTGAAAATCTATTACCATGTTGTTTTATATGTCTTATTTTATCTATGTTGGTTTTATTTACCTTATTTTGACCTCTATATTATGCAGATAGATAGGTATTTTTTAATTGAAAATCTATCACCATGTTGTTTTATATGTCTTATTTTATCTGTGTTGGTTTTATTTACCTTATTTTGACCTCTATATTATGCAGATAGATAGGTATTTTTTAATTGAAAATCTATTACCATGTTTTTTATATGATTTGCTTCTTTAATTGAATTTTGTTTGTCTTATTTTAAACAAATTAGTTTTATTTGCCTCATTTTATTTGGGTTGGTTTTATTTACCTTTTTTTGACCTCTATATTATGCAGATAGATAGGTATTTTTAAATTGAAAATTATTACCATTTTTTTTTTCTATGAGATGATTTGTTTCTTTAATTGAAGTGTTTGTTATAATCCACTTTGTAAAATATATAAGATAGTTTTTGGGGGTAAGGAATCCACTTTTTGAGGACTCTGGGAAGTATAGATTTTTCAAGTAAAGAGCCCATTTTTTAGGACTTTGTACTGTACATAATCGAATAAAGTTTTAAAGCATATAGGTGTCAGTTTCAAAAATTACTGAGGTAAATTTATTTTATTTACTTTAGATAATTTTGTTTATCTTATTTTTAATAGAGTTAGTTTTGTTTGTCTCATTTTATCTAGGTTGGTTTTATTTATCTTATTTTGACTTCTATATTATGCGTATTATGTATTATGCAGATAGATACACATTTTTTAATTGAAAATCTATTACCATGTTTTTTTAATATGATTTGTTTCTTTAATTGAATTTTAGTTTTATTTGCCTCATTTTATTGGGTTGGTTTTATTTACCTTATTTTGACCTCTATGTTATGTTATGTTATGTAGATAGATAGGTATTTTTTAATTGATAATTATTACCAACTTTTTTTTAGATTCCCCCCTAAGGAATCCATATTTTAGGACTTTGTATTGTACATAATCAAATAAAGTTTTAAAGCATGTGTCAGGTTACAAAAATTGCTTAGGTAAGTTGGTTTTATTTATTTATTTACTTTAGATAATTTTGTTTACCCTTTTTTTTAATGGAGTTAGTTTTATTTGTCTCATTTTATCTAGGTTGGCTTTATTTACCTTATTTTGACCTCTATATTATGCAATAGGTATTTCTTATTTGAAAATCTATCACCATCTTTTTTTTCTAGATGATTTGTTTCTTTAATTGAATTTTGTTTGCCTTATTTTTCATCAAATTAATTTCACCATCTTTTTTTTTTTCCTCAGATGATTTGTTTCTTTAATTGAATTTTGTTTGCCTTATTTTTAATCAAATTAATTTCATTTGCCTCATTTTATCTGGGTTGGTTTTATTTACCTTATTTTGACCTCTATATTTTTCTTTGAGATGATTTGTTTCTTTAATTGAGATGTTCCTTATAATACTTCCCATATTTTTATCTCCCTATAATGCAATCTATATTACACGATAGATAGGTATTCTTAATTGAAAATCTATTTATTTATTTTATATTTGGTAAAAAAAACAAATGATTTAATTCTTTGACAAGAATGTTGTTAGAATATTTTTTGAAATAAATATTTTATTGATTTGTTCATGGATTGATTTTATTTAGTTTGTTTTTATTTCTATATTATAAGATAAATAAGTTATAAATAATTTAAAATCTTTTTATTTTTAATTGTAATTGTTAAGATTGTTGATGATTTAATATAAATTTTTATCACTAAAACTTTAACATTTTTTATTATTATTATGACTATATTGATATAGATAAATAGATAACTTCTAATTTAAATTAAGTTATTTCTAATAGTAGATTTTATAAAAATTAGTGAAAAATATATACAAATTTTACTATCTCTAATTTTTTCTCATACTTCAGCTTATATTCTATCATCAATTATCAATGAATAAATTTCATTAAAGTAATTAAAAATAGATATAATTTTAATTATAATTTAATATATAATTTATCTATAAATTATCAAAATAAAAAATATTTTTGATAATAACTTTATTTTGTTATTATATCTATTTTTGACACTTCAGTTGTCACTAAAAAACACTAATTAACAAATTTTATTAAAATAAATAAAGTTTGTACACTTATCAGAATAAAATATTATTTACCTATTTATTTTGCAGTAGAATGCACTGTTGCCTTTACCTCCACGGCTTGAAGGCTACCTCAAAGTTAAAAAGTTTTCAACATTAAATTAAATGTAACTGTGTATTTTATTTTTTATATACTCTTGGTATAATTTATGAATATTTAGCTTTCTTCATAGGTATAAATTTTAACGGCTCATTTGTTTTGGAGGGAGAAAAAATATTTCTGTAAATGCAATCAGGGTTTAGGATTTGTCTATTAGCGTTTATGGATTTCTAATTTTTTACCCTTTTAAAAAGCCTTGTTTCAGTTTTATGGAAATAATTCTTTTGTTACAAATGGGTTTCATTAGGGTTCAATTAATTACAAGGCCTGATACGGCCTATGGGATCAGCATTAAGAGTTTTTTAGGGGAGAGATTTGTTTCAATGCTTCTATAGTAACATTTTCCAATACATATAACTTATATTTAAGGATGATCTATTGACAAGAATATGAATTCTCCACTGAAAATAGATTTGAATGCCAGTTCTCTAGATTGAGCGATTGCCTGGAGAATGAGGGAATTGAGAACCCTTACGTTTTAGGATTTATAGAACGGCCAGTGGATGGAACCTTCAAAACAAATTGCAGTTAGGGGCAACTAGACAATTGGATGGAACTAGACAATTGGATAGAACCTTCAAACAAATTGCAGTTAGGAGCAACTAGACAATTTTAAGGAGGCAGATTACTTAAGAAACCAAAACAAATCCATGCTTTTCAAGTTAGCCATATTTTCTGACAAAAAAAACTGAAAAACTAGCTAATTGGTAAATATTAGCTACTAAAATTTTTGCTATTTGCAGGAGCATTGCCTAGGTAATAATAGTAATTCCACTAGATACGCAATTGATTTTCTTCATTGGTAAAATCAGCAATTCCTGATCAACCTGGACTATGAAATATTGGAATATTTCTTGGCATAATTGAGAACAGTTCATCTGTTAAATTACCAAATATGTGTAACCACAACAGTTGTTCATCACAATTTATAATTGAAAATCTAAAAACTATTTTGTGAAATTGAATATAATATCTAATCAACTCCTGGGAAAGCTGCTGTATGGTTTCTCCACCGGGTAACTAGGAATCAAGGCAGTCATTCATCCCACAAATTGTGTGAGAGGAACTGTTGGATTCATTCCTCATGCTTATACTATGGCTGGAATGGCACTTGCTTGGACAAATAGCTTTTGGAGTTAGAAACCAGATTTGAGATCAACTTGATTATTATAAAAATCAACGCTATCTAGGAGTTTTGAATTAGTAGCAGTATCCTTTAAAGCCTCTTCTTCCTGTAGGGTAGCTTGCCAAATATTAGCACAGAAGATCATTTGTTCCATTGCACGTGCATTTTCATTCACACATTAATTGTTAATTAGAAAAATCAACCCTTAAATGGTTGTTGGCAGAACCCTTGAAAATTAGCATTTTCTTGAAATCACCTTCTTCCTGCAGGGAAGCTTGCCATCTTTTAGTGCAGACAATTGTTCTTTCCATTGTGGAAACTAATTTTTATGTCCTTGTGTTGAATATACTATTTTCAGCCTTTGCAATGAAATGCCATTTCTGTCAATTTGCTGTTGCAGTTGGTATTCTGTTGCTGAACTTTATTTCAAAGAAGATCATTCACAGCTGATAATTTAATGAGAATTTGTGAAAGTAACAACTTAAGCATTTTTCTCTTTTCAGTTTCAGTACGAGAAGGGAGCAGAATACACTTATCTTGAATCTCTCCAGATATGTTTGCCTGATTGTTGATTTGAATGTTGCATTTGTTGTTTCAGTGCCAAAAGCTTTTGAACTATTGTGTACTAGTTATTGAAACTTCAATACAAGGTTATTTACAAGTTGTCAATTTAATCAGATTCTGGGAAAGCATCATTATAAATCTTTCTTTTGTGGATTTCATAATTAGAATGGGGCAGGGTATTACCCCAACAAACCTCGCCCAAAATCAAAGGCCAACTGTTGATTTGTAAGTGGCATATACCATTTTGGTACTGATTTTTGTCAAATATCAGACGACATTTATTTAAGCTTTAATAAAAGTTTATTTATGGCTTGAAATTAATCAGATTCAGGAGAAACAACAAAATAATTCTATTTCTTTTTATAATTTCAGTATTAGGAGGCAGCAGATTACCCACTTCAAACCTTTCTTAATATGAATCGGGCTAGTTGGAGTACTTCCTTCAAGCCTCTCCTAACATCAATGAACAGATCCTTCAAATGAAGAGAGAAAACTGACAATACACTGCTCCAATAAAAAGAATCTGTCGGTTAGGTTATGTAAGTAGGAGTTACCGTATTTGTTCATTCTAGGTCTATCCAAAGTTCTTTGTATGCATACTTTATACTCCACCGTCGCTACTTTTGGAGTTTTTTTATCCTCAAAACCAGTTACCTTATTACTTGACCTATATGTTTGTGATAAGTGAAAGACTGGCATTAGTGTAGGTTGTCCCTTCAGCTTTTAATTCTTTTGTATATTATTTTTTGTTTGTTTGAGTCTAAGAGTGATTGAAAATGAATTCATGTTTTTTACTTCCAATTTTCAAATTATCCATTATTACGATGTTGAATTTTCAGGGAAGAGTTACTTAAGTTAATGTTCATCAACAAAATATTTTGACATCTAGCTGACTTTCCTGTTTGTTTGCTTCAGAGAACAATTTCTGCAGCTGTCTGTAGCTTGGCTAGCAATCATCATCTGATTTTGCAAAGCTTTGGGAAAAAGGTTTACTTAAATAGGTCGCTTTGAAGGTTTTTTTATGTAGACAATTATCTGTCAAGAGTTGTATGTAGGACTTTCAATGAAATTTTTTAAGTGTGCATATAAGTTTGGATAATTGTTACTGCTCAGTTCATCAATGAAAGAAACTTTAACCTATTTAAACTTCCCAATCCAAGAATCGGCAGTGTTTGTCAAAGTGCAATTAGTCTTTTAGATCAAAATGCTAAGATACTGAATTTGGTTATTTTATTTAAGATGTGTCATGTTGGCTGAATGTCAGTTATTTGATTACACATATAATATGCCTCTTTGATGACTTAGATGTGTTTTCTGTGATATTTTCTAATAATTCATACTTGTTGCTGATTGGCAACCAAGTTTTCTACATTGTGACTCGAAAAAATAAAAGTTACTGGTGCAGTATTCTTGAGGAATATTTGATCCGGTTTCAGTTTGATGATTGTTAAGCCACTTGCAGCAACACTTGAATTTTATTTGTTGTCTAGACCTTTCAGTAGGCCTGGTTGATATTTCCAGAAAAATCATAATTGCCAATATTGAAAGGTGAGAATTATTTTTTTATATGTGCAATTTTAATATGTTAAAATTTCAACATGTCCATGCATATGAGATTTGTGCCACATGACACCTGTATGACGAGTTTGCAGAGTGTTTCCCAGGCAGCATTTTCTCAAACCATTCTCCGGCATTTGATATTATGATGGCAGCAATTGCCATTTATATATTCTTGTGATTGAGCTTTTGTTTGTTTTCTTCCTGGCTCAGCATGTCTCTTTTATTTCTTTCTCAACATGTGTTTCTTTTTCCTTTCTGGCTAAGCAAGTCTCCTATATTCTGTCCTTTGTCTGTCACCGCAGTTCACTCACAAGTGCCATTGATAGCAACCTTTTTTCCTTTTGATGCAGAATGCCCCTCTCTTATCATGCGGCAATTGAGATACAATTAAATTAGAAGGTGATTTTTGGAAGAGAAAGGAATTCCTCTTGAAGACTTTCTATTTGGTGGCAACTTCTATCCTTTTGCCAGTATAGTAAATGCCTTTTTTGCTTGTTTCTCAGGTAGGGGCTTCGTCCCCGAAAGAACATAAATGTAGAGATACAGCAAGAAAGCAAGGAAGCCAAAGCCTCAAACAAAAAAACAACTAAAACACTATAGGAAAAAAGGCTACAAAGGAAGATTAGGACTTAAGGAAAAAAGCCAACAAGGCCAAACGACACAGCCTACACTATTGAGAAATAAACCAAAAATAACACAAAACTGTTACAAAGAAGATCCAAAGCTGACATCAAGAGCCAAAAGAAGCCAAAGTTAGACCACAGCCAAAATGTACTGCTCCATTTGGCACACTATGGCTTCATCACACCCCAAGTTCCAACACTCCCTTCGTCCATCTTAACACCAGATCTAACCAGTGAGGACACAGCAATGCCTCCGCTGGTAGAAAACTTCACACCTTGCACTAATTCCATTCTCTTAGCAACACACTGCACAAAGTTCTTCCCCAATTGACAAGGGATGCAGTCATTAATGACTTCCAAAATCCAATGGGATGGGGTTGCCTGAAAGTGTAGGACTACTTTTGATACATCCTAGCAATACACTTGTAAGTCCTAAGCTTTCTGATGAACAACGACAAAGGTTTTATGCATTTATTCATACCAACTCAGTCCTCCTCCACAAATAGAGGTTATGATGTGGAGGGAAGGGCTACCACAAGAGACATCAACATCTTATCTAGCATGAACAAGTTGCAAGTCCACTCTGTTAGGGCTGTGTTTGATACCTTAGAATTCAACCTAGCCAAGGAATTTTCTCTATGTTTGTTCTTTTATTAGTATCCTGTACCACTGTTCACTTCCAACACTACCTTGATCATCTCCAAAAGTCGAGGTAGGAACCATCAAAATTTGCTTTGAGGTGGTGATTTGAGACCGAGCCATGGAGATTTGGCTCTAGACCTTTCTTATGGGCCCATACCATTCCAACCAACTGCAATAGTTAGTGAAATATCAATGCTAGGTAGAGAAAATCACACCTAACTCATCACTTGCATCAAACAACACCCAACAAATTGCCATCTGCCATGAGAATGCAAACTCAAAATAATGACCTTACATGCATGTTGCCACCCTACTCAAACAATGGCTTCACCACATCCCAAGTTCCAACACCACTCCCTCTATGCACCTCATTAGTAGACATAACTACCTGGCACACCCAAACAATGCCTCCACTAGCAAACAACTTCACAACTTCCATTGATTCTATTCTCTTAGTAGCACGATGCACATAGTTCTTTCCCACTTGAGGAGGGATGAAGTTGCTAACAGCCTCAAAAAACCCAAGGGTTGGGTCACTTGAAGGTGTAGGACTACCTTCATTTCATCCTAGCAATACAATCACGCTTTATGCATACTAACCCTATCCTCCACATATAGAAGCTACTATGGGGCATTAGACACCAACAACTCCTTTGGCATCAACAAGTTACAAACCCACACTCTTAGGGCTTTGTTCGATACCTTAGAATTCAATGGAGCCAAGAAATCTACTGTAATTGTATCCTTACTCCTTTTATCAATATCCTGCACTCCCTCCACTCCCAATAATGCCTTGAGCATTTCCAAAGCTAGTAGGTATTAGCCATCAAAAGTTTCTTTAAGGAAATGATTGGAGATTGAGCCATGATAAATGGGACCCAAGGACCCTTCTTATACCTCCGCACCATTCCAACCATCTGCAATAGCCAATGAAATATCAACACTAGACAGAGAAACACCCAACCCAACACATGCACTAAACAATACCTAACAAACTGCCACCTTGAGAATACAAGCTCAAAATAACAATTCTTTAAAAATGTGGCCACCCTACTTGAACAAACGAAAGAGTATGATGGTAGTGCAAGCTTGTGTGTCACATAGGAGGGGCTACTTCAAACAAACACTGAACAGGAAGCAAAACCATGGTTGCCTTGGGAATCTTTCCCACAACGGCAATTAAAAAGCATATACTTCACACTCTACAATCCTCATAGCATACATGAACTTCTCTTCCTCTATAAGAAATTCCACCCTTTCGTAACCATCCAATCAATACTAGTCATGGGTTCAATATTTATCTCATGATTTGCTATGAGATCTGCCACCTTATTCTCTCTTCTTACCACATTGGTGAAGAGATATTGCAAACATCCTTGCCAAGCTGACAAGCATGAGAAAGTAATACCTTAGCTTGCCGATTGTTACATGTCCTGCATTTTAGATCCATAATTATGGTCTTCAAGTCCCCTTCCAATATTAAATTATGAAAACCATTTGCCTTCCCCATTTGAAGGCCTTCAATCACTGCAAGCCATTCCAACACATTATTATATTTTGTTCCAAGGAAAAAAGAGATCCACCTGTGACAAATTTTCCACTCATCAAGAAAGACGACACTTGAAGGCTTGCCTGGATTGTTCCTAGCAGCACTGTCCTAGTTGATTGTTGGATATTCTGGAGGGAGAGGCTTCCAATACACATCCTTATGCCTTGGCTGTTTTTCTCTGAACCTGTCAGGGAATAGTGATAGTAAATGTTATTCATATAATACAAATAATAATGCTACCACTAGTAATCTTCATATAATTAACTATCTATATTATATATTTGTATTTACTACTTATTATAAGTTTGTATTATGTTTTTAAATGTTTTAAGCTATATACAAAAATGTATTTATATTCTATTCTCTTTGTGTAATTTGTTTTCACAGAAAATCTTTTAATAAAATTCAACCAGTGATTTGGGGCTAGACATAACTGTTTGATTAAGCATTATCCTTGAGGATATGGTTTTAATTATGAATACTTTATTTTATCTGAGACAAATAATATAATCATGTTTCAACAAGTTTCAGATTAAGTAGTGGGTAAAGGTACAACATAGCAGTATCAGTTCTCTCAACAATTGTTTTGAAAGGGCGTTTTTTCAACTGCATCATCTGAAGTTGAATAAAGGTGTGGGACTGCTTCCCGGATTTTATGCTGAATGACAGAATATTTAATAAGGAAAACAATAATGTTGGCTGTTCCTGTGCCATGTCAGAAAATCTTCAGGTCCAAAATGTTAAAGCCAAACTGTTCATTTCTTTACAGCACAGAATTACCATATGCCCTTATAGACAATGTATTTATCCACATTGCCATGCATTGTGAATCCTTCAAATCCATCATCAATGCTTTCATTAAAAATTGTGCCTTCTTTGTGGGCTGTTAGTAAACAACAGGGTAATGGACACTTTCTGTTATCATTCCCAGCAGCTGTAGACTTTGTGAATGCTGTTCCAAAGTTTTACTTCTTTCCCAAAATTTAATACAGGACTGAGTATTCAGAATTCAGATATTTATTCTGCCAATTTGGACATGTTTTATAAAGTAGAAGCCTTTTCCATATAGTTTGCAACAATTATAACAGGTCTGTAGTTAGGCTCATAAATAAGGTGACCCAATGACAGTACAGATTTTTTGGAATTTGGTCTCTGTTTGTTTAAGCTTTTGCAGTTTTCATGTTATTAAGCTTCTTGAAATATGCCCTTTAGTTTTGTTGAAGTCACTTACAAAGCCTTGTAGATTCTAAACAGATTGAAGCTTTGGATCGTAAACTATTTCCAATTTTTGTATTTTACTTTTCAGTGCACACTGGATTGTTTGGTATTAGTTATGCATATTGTGGACTTGTCATGGGAAGCCCTTTTACTTTTGTGATATTTTGAAGATGCCTCATCCATAGGCAAAGGTTTTTTAAAGTGACGAGTTGATTACATCTTGACCTGTTGAATCTTTCTCAAGTTCTAGTCACTTGACTTTGGCCATAATTCAAATGCTTTGGTACCCGGACTCGGAGAATGCTCTTGTTTTGCATTCTGTGTGAATATATGGTGTCAGAAATGACATTTGAAATAGAAATTAATATGTAATATGCATGGGACAAATAATGAAATGTGAACATTAGTAATACCATTTACCACAGCATGAAATGCCTAGTGCATGGTGATTTTTTTTCATTGATAGGATATGAGTTTTTCTTACAGAAAACCTTGTTAGTACATTATGTTAAAACTGAGTTGTATGGGTCTTTTTCAACTTAATGGTTGTTTCCTGCTATCCTATGTGGAACAATTTAATAATTTTATACAAAGCAGCCTACTATTATCAAAAATGAGCACATCCCAAAGTAAGTTAGTCCTAACTTGAAAAAGATCGCTGTGGAAGGCTTTTGTTGGGTATATAACATGCTCTTTGGGGCATTAATCAGGTATGGACAATAATGTTGAATTGACGATTAATATTTCTCATGTTCTCATGGTGCTCTAGATGGTATTTTTCAAGCATATTTAATAACCTAAGTTGCCGAATCGGGTATAGGTACATGTACGGTATGCCGGTACAACAAAAAAAAATTGGGGGGCTGGGTACGTCCGTACATAAAACATATAAAAATCATAGATACAGACATATTTGCATTCTAAAAAGTAAAAACAAGAATTAAATTTAGAATACCACATATCATTTATATGCTAAATAGAACTTAGAACTACCATAAATATAACAAATCTGAAATACAATTATACTAAATTAATTTGATATCAATTTTTCAAAACTTGAAAGTTACGATAGGTATATAATTATATTGAATTCATTGTTCATTGGTTCAACATTTAAAACAAAATAATTCAATTAACAATAGGCATCATATGGGTCATCAGGAAGATTAAAATCAACATCATCATTGAAATTAGATGAAGTAGGTAAATTAGTAGAACCACATGCAGCCCCACTAGCACTTGCACCGAAAGCACACTGGGTATCCAACTCCACAGAAAGTAAAGATTGTGTGTCAGCTGAAAAATCCAAATCGGTTCACTCTGGATCTACATCCCACAACCTCATGCCTCCTTCCTTATACTCATTCTTTTTATGATAAGAAGGCGCAAGTTGGAATAAACATAAACAAGCTCTTCCGCCTTACTTGCTGTGAATCTGTTACGTTTCACTAAGTGGATAAAGGAGTATGTACTCTAATTTCGCTCAGCAACCTATTGAAAAAGTTGAAAAAAACTTCGAAATCTGCATCAAGACTTTTGGAATCGGTCAAACACGCCACGTCAATTGGAAGAACATCAGAAAAACGTTGGGATTCGTCTATTTTTTAAAATACGTTTCAGGATTAAAAAATGCAGTACCCTGGTCGATTCCACAGGGTTTTTACACATATCTGATTCGGATATGTACCAATAACCGGAATCGGCAAGGCATTTGAGCGATTCCGGTAACTTAGTTAATAATCATTCTTTTTGTTGAGCTATTCTCTGTGTTTAAGAAGGAATCGATCAAATTTACAAAACATTTGTAAATAGAATTGTCAGTAAGTCAAGAATGATTTCCCAAGAAGATGAGTGAGATATTGTTCTTGCAAAGGAACTAACTTGGTTATCCGCTAGTATGTTTTGTTGGATGTACATGAAGCTGCTTGTTTAGATTAACCTGAACAATTTGACTGTTGCTTTTTTCAATATATGTTTCTTACATGGATTACCATGGAGTCTGTAAATGTAATCTATGATACCATATCAACTATTACTTTTGTTAATTTTTCATATCCATCTTCTCACACTTATAACCAATATTGAACTCACAACTTAATTGGCTTTAGCTGGTGAAAAATGAATCTGTATTGTGTTATTTTCTGTGTTACATTTTTTGTTATTGGGTTTTTGCTCCTGGTTTTGGGTTTCAAGACTGAGCCTGTCTTAATATTCTATCTGTTCCTCACTAGAAATTTGTCTTGCAAAAGAAAGTAGTACCACAGGCAATGTGATTCTGGTTTCTCTTTAGGAATCATTGTCTATGGAGTTAATACACAATTTCTTTGCATGCCAGCATCTAGTTTGAGGGGCTCATTAGTGGTTGGACTCCGCCTCCTTATTAGTCATTGAATAGAATGTGCTGTCATCCTCTAAACTTTAAATTGCTCATACATTAATGGATTGATGATCCTCCTGTCTGAATTATTTGCCTACATTTATATCACCATATGAACATCTTAGAAGATTATAGCATTGTGCATATCACGATGCATCTTACAAGTGACAAAAACATCATTTTCTGATAGCAAAGAAGAATCTGGAGTGCATTATACAAATTTTAATAAATCATAAATAGTTATAAGAATTTCCTTAAAATTTTGTCATCCTGTCTTGTGTAACTTTATTCATTAAAATTGAATTACAATGTGTATAGCTTGATTCTTCCTATATTTGATTGCATTGATTGTATTCATATACGAGCATATTCATTTCTTCCAATCAGCATTAGTACATAGAATTGTGCATACCTACTGCTAGGAGGTCCGTTTATTTATTTTCTTATGAGCATTTTGGCTCGTTTTTTTTGTTCCAGGATAAGTAGATGGACATAAGTAGTGTGGATCAACAATTGCAGGCATCTGCTAAGGGGATGTCACCTGGCAGTTGTCATAAAAGGTTTGTCCCACATTCTGCTTCCTCAATAACTATGGGAAGAACGATTCGAACTCCAGGTACGGAAAACATAAGAACCGGGAATTCTGTGATGGAAGCTACTTGTGGTGATATTTTGATGGTTCCTACTTTGACCTCTATGGTTCCTAACCCTGTTGCTATGGGATGCATGTTACCAGCAAGCAGTGGGTCAGATCAGAAACATTCTAACTCATTTATGATGGCTGATGGTAGCTCTAATAAAATGCTTAATGCTCCTGTTCTTAATAATAACGCCTTTTCTAATCCTGCTGACAATTCATCAATACTGTTGGGACACCAAGACAACATTCTTCAATATCAGCAAGGTATTGGAGGCATATCTATGGTTACAACAAACCAAATAATGCCTACAATACGTACACATGGTATCAGTAATGGGACAGTTCTAATGCCTGGGTCTGATGAATCAAAGTTTGCAGGGATAAAGAAAGTATCCTCTGTTGGAACGGGTGACTGGAATTATTGCAATATAAGTGAACAAATATGTGGCACCAAGGGAACTGTCAACATACAATTGAAGAATCCGTCGTATGGGTCCATAAATTGTTCAGTACAGATGGCAGGAGACAATCAGCATTTGATGAATAACACTACAGAATTATCTAATTCAAGTTATATAAATGCTTCAGAGTGTGATAATCTACAAATAGAAGCTTCATCTCACCAGAATGTCAGTCAGCTGAGGCAACAAAATCTTATGCAATGTAAGTTTCACGTGTCTTCCTTTGAAATGGATTAAGCTAAATGAATTTTGTGTGTGTGTTCACAGAAGGCAGTTATGATTATCTTGAATACTTGCATCTTGCTTTGTCAGTCTCCATTCCTTATAAAAACTGAATGTGTTGTGCTGTGTCTTACTAGCTGCAATCTCCAATGATTTGGGTCCATTAGCTGATGATGGTTATGCGATGAATGCAACTGATCTTATGCATTCTGGAAATTTTTCTGGCCCTGCATCATGTGATAGATTTCTTGCACCAGAAAGTTTTGATGGGGACTCTTCAAGATTAGTATCAACAAACTTGATACAAGTTCCAGGATTACCCACTAAGCAACATCAACACACACAATACGATCAACAACAAAAGCAATTATCTGAAGAAGGAGGAGGTGCACTTCAGAATCAGCCTGCATTACAGCCAAGAGTAAGCAATGCAGAAATGAAAAGGCAATTGGTTGGACGACAGCTTTTGCTGCTTTATTTTTACCATGCTAGTAAATGTTCAACTCCAGAATGTCCATGTCGGAAGGGTGTATATGTTGTTAAATACAAGCTATGGGCACACATGACCACATGCCATGAAAGGAAATGTAATTATCCACATTGCTGTGCATCCCGGACCCTTATAAGGCATCATAAAATCTGCAGGGATAAATATTGTCCTGTTTGTGGTCCTGTCCATACCAAATTATCCTCTAAAAGATATCCTCGGTCATCAAACCCTGGAGCAGCAGAATTTATAAGTAATGTGCTAGTTTCCTCAAAATTTAATAGTTCCGTTGGATTTAACATAAATTTGGTGGAAAATTATAGAGCTTCTGTGCTTGATAAAACACAGCATGAACAGCCTCCAATTAAAAGGATGATTGAACCTGCCTCTCCAAACTCTTCACAGCAGGAAGTTAGAAGTGCACTGCCATCTGCAAAAATTCCATGTGAGATGCAAAGGCTCACTCAAACACAAATTCAACCAAGTAAGAATGAATCACATATGTTGAAGTCTGATCCATTGAAGCCTATCCTGGCCACTTCTGCATGTGACAAGACACATGATGAACTGATTCCAACAAAACGGAGAAAGATTGGATCCACTTCTTCAAACTCTTCACGGCAGGAAGTTAGAAGTACACCTCCATCTGCAAAAATTCCATGTGAGATGCAAGGGCTCACTCAAACACAAATTCAACCAAATAAGAATGAATCACATATGTTGAAGTCTGATCCATTGAAGCCTATCCTGGCCACTTCTGCATGTGACAAGACACATGATGAAGTGATTCCAACAAAACGGAGAAAGATTGGATCCACTTCTTCAAACTCTTCACGGCAGGAAGTTAGAAGCACACTGCCATCTGCAAAAATTCCATTTGAGATGCAAGGGCTAACTCAAACACAAATTCAACCAAGTAAGAATGAATCACATATGTTGAAGTCTGATCCATCGAAGCCTATCCTGGCCACTTCTGCATGTGACAAGACACATGATGAACTGATTCCAACAAAACGGAGAAAGATTGGATCCACTTCTTCAAGCTGTGCTAGATGGGAAGTTGAAAGGGATCCAAGTGAGCTGGAAGTATTTGCCCAGACTCAACTTATCCTGCAAAGTGGAAATGACTCAAGCATGATGAAGTCTGACATATTGAAAACTATCAGCATAAAGCCTGCACCAATGCTGGTAGAAAGGCCTTTAAGATCACAGCAAGTATCTTTCCAACAAAATTGTGTATTAAATGAATCTACTTTTTGGATCCCTCAAGCTGATCATGGGAAGATACAAGAGAAACAAAATAAGGCTGAGCTTGGAATTTCTTTCTCTGCCAATGCTCCTAAAAACGCTGTAAAAGAAACTATGCAGGTTGAGCAGGAAGTCAGAAGCACACCTGGATTTGTGGGAATATCAAGTGAGAAGGAAGGGCCTACTCAAATGCAAACTCAAGTTTTTTTGCCTAGTGGACATGAATCAGATATGATGAAGACTGAAATATCAAAGACCATCAAAGTGATTCATATGCATGACAAAATAGAGGGTGAACGACCTCCAATTAAACAGAGATATATAGAAACTGCTTTGCCAAACTGTTCACATAAGGAAGTTGAAACTGAAAGTATATTGGTATCTTTTGAAAGCCCATGTGAGATGCAAGGGGTTTCCCAGATGAAAGCTCAGAAATGTCAGCCAAAAAGACATAACTTGAATATACGAAACTTTAGTACTTTGGAAACTATCAAAGCAGAGCCTGCACTTGTATATATAGAACAGACTGAGAGTTCACAGGAAGGACCTTTTCAAAAAATTGATGAATTAAATAAGGATGCCTTACAAAATCCTCATGCTGAACATGGCACTATGCAAGAGCAACTGGTAAAGCAGGTTGGGCAAGAATCTGTGCAAGAAAAGCAGGAAACTACAATGGATGTCTTTCCCTTCAATCATTGTACTTCAGGAAAATTTGAGAGGCCAAAGAAAACAAAGGTCCGAGCTGTTTCTCTGATAGAGTTTTTCAACTGTAAGCAGATTAGAGAGCACATTACAGGGTTGCAACAGGGGGTGGACCAGGTCAGTATAACAGCCTTTTGTTAGTATGACATTCTTTGTCAACTGATGTAATTAATTCAGCAAATGGTTGGAATATTTTATCATCAATATGTCAATGAAGATTGATAACATGCTCAATACTGATTTGAAAAAACTAAGGCCAAAAACTTATTAGCCTAGATCTATTATAAAGTTCTAATTGTGTAATACATTAAGTGAAGTTTTCCTTTGTGTTGGGGAGGAGGATGTGGGTAGGGCAGGCAGAGGAGGGAATAGGGAGATGGTGGTTGTGTTGCTGCAGAATGAGGGTGCTTCTTTTTGAAGTATCTAAATGCTTGTATTATTATTATATATTTTTAAGACTACAATGTCTTATCGTAAGAAAATGCAAAAATGTAACTTAAGATCACCCAATATGAGCAAGAAACATTTTGCGGATATCATTGTACCCTAATGTTCAATACAATCAATGCAGAAGAATAAAATTGAGGTTACATCAAACCATACTCCTTAAGGAATCAGTCCAAGTATCCTTTCTATGAGAGAATTAAAATACAGGGTTACATAGGGACAACTAAAATACAAGGTTACACAGGGACGTGTCCTGTTCTCAAACCCTGCTTTTTCGTGCCATGGTGAGACATAGGGATAGAAGAGGAAGTCCCCTAGCTGTCCCTTGCCCACGAGATTTATAGGGTCATATCCTCAAAATGCCTCATTAGGAAGTCCTATGTTCTAGGGATGTCTAGCTGTCCATGAGGCAGCTAAGAATGTTTGTGATGTCATTTGACTATCCTAAGGGTGTTAAGATGTCCCTAGGATGGCCAAGAATGTTTATGACATCCCTTGACCATCTCGGGGATGTAGACTGCCCATTTTTTTGGATTTATAAAACAGATAATTAAGAGAAGGAAAAGGACATGGAGGGGCCACAAGGCCTCCCATCACCCTTATTAAGCCCTAAGCCCTCCCTATCAAGCATTGTTGTAATTGGTCTAATTGTTGATAGTTGTACAATGTATATTTTATATCTATAATTTTACTGTTGTGCCTATTGTTGGACATCTTGTCCTTTTGGAGCCTTTGGACTTTTGTTGGAATGAAAGCAATGAAATTTTAATTTTTATTGCTGCTATACTAGAATCAATGAACATTGAACATTGAATCTCGAGTTTGATGCATTACATGAATGCCTAAACTTGAATCTTGATGTCATGTACAGCTAAATTATCTATCTATCTATCTATATATATATACCATCTCCGTCCTAGAAATGGCACCAACCTACTTCTTTTACAAATCTTTTGTAGGCAATAACCCATTGGAGACACCAATCCCCACAACTGAGCACCGACTCAGCAAGAGACACCGTTCTCTTTTAATGGAAGGCACCAACCTCCTGATTTCCTTAGTTAGGAGGCACCGACCTCCAAATGACAATATGATAATTATTGAAACTCCTTCTTAGATCAGCTCCAATTCACCTTCATAAATCTGTTCACTACTTCATAAAAAATCTGCCTTAGAATCTCCTAAAAATCCTTCATAATTTCTGCCATAAAACTCTTATGAATCTGCTTATATGTCTCTCCAAAATTCTGCTCATATGCCTTCAAAATTCTGCTTATATACTTTCAAAAATTCTGTACTTATATCCTTTTTAAAGCTGCTCCTTATATGAATGATATCCAATAAATGCTTGCTTTCAAATTAGACTCCACGAAATCTTCAAATACTTTCACCTAGGGGGACGACTTCATGAAACAACATATCACTTCCTAATGGATGCAACTCCTTATTTAAATGCACCTCTCTAGATCTACCTTGGGTGCTCCAATAGGGGTTGACTCCTATATAAAATATATATTTTCTATTTTTAAATTTGAATGCCCAAAATGGGGTGCCACAATGAGGGGGTCGGCCTCAATAAGGAATTACTTTATCTATTTTTTGTTTAAACCCATACAAAATCAGGCACCACATTTAGAGGGATCAGCCCATCATTGAGATAATTTAATTTTTTGCAGCATAATGAGGATGGTAACACAAGGCCACTCAACATTACCGTTGACATCAATGACAACATTTTTCCAACATTATATACTTCCATGTGCTCTTCTCTATGCTCTTCTATAGACTTTTCTTCATTGTCTTATCTAGATTCTTGAACTTCTAAGCTCACATACAACCTAATCAATCTTGATTGGTTCTTCTTGACCTCTATTACCATGCAACACCCCTTTCCTTCTCATGTATCAAAGCCTCATGAAATTATTTTGCACATTAATAGTTCCACTTATATCAAAGAACAATGCCCAAATGATGCAGGTACACATAGAAATATTAGCTGTAAATATAGTTAACCATGGTTTCCTTTGTATTTTCCAAAATCTAATCCTTCGTACTATATATATGTTCCTCCTTGATGTACCTTGCTTGATTATGTAAATTCTTTTTGAAGCCAATGTTTATGAAGTTAACTAGTGTTTATGATAACAATTACTTATCCCTTTGGCATGCATCCATGAACTTGTAATGTTGAATCTTCTTTGAGCGGAAACAAAATGCTTGGACCTCTCTGATTATTTTCCCGATTTAGGGGTAACCTTCATATTCTCTTCTTCACTTCCTCCCTCTCCTTCTCCTCCTCTTGTTTCTCTCTCTTCTCCTGCTTGATTCAAGGATAGGATTACCTTTCTCTCTATCCTCCTTTTCAAAAATATTTCTGAAAATAATTGAAAGTGAGCTTTTGCTGAAAATTAAGCCATCCTTTTGATGATCACTATAAATTTTTCCTCCGAAGGAGAGTATATCTTCCATATAAACAATATAAGAGGCAAAATTTCAAGAAAACTTTTATTCAATGGAAATACTTTCCCAACCTTGATTTGAATGAAACATTGTGGTCAAATAGATATTAAAATTTCTTGCAATGCAAGAAATGCCTCTTGGTTTATGTCTTTGAACTATAAGATGTGAAGTTTTCCCCCCTTATCCATTTGATCTATAAATCGAATAAAAATAGTTTGGCAGTTTCTTGAAGGCCAACTTGTCAACGCCATAGAGCTCTCAATGTTCCTTCATTTCATAATTGTAACCACTTGTAAATATTTTAAAATTTTCTTTTTTGTGCTATTGGAATCACTTCAATTATAGAAAAATGGAAATAGAACAAAGCTTTTCTAGTTGAGGCAATATTTTGGAATTTTCTTTTGCTAAGATCTCTTGAAATTTGTAGAAGACTTCCTCCACTAAATCAAATTGTTGTTTTGATACCACATGTGATGCAATCACTAATGGAGGGTCTAATGAAAGACTATCCAACCATGCAGATCTAACCCTAAAATCTAAGTAACTAACACTCAAATCTAATCAAATAGTGGACATTAGCAAATCCATAGCAAATGCATATAGAAAATGTTGTCTTTATTCATTTGCAATAATTACATCAAGCCACTAGGCATTACAATCAGGCCTTGTAGCCTTATAACAATTATAGACTCAAGGGTATTACAATCCAATACAACAAAATTCCCTAGGAACTCATTCCCATTCTACATGAGTCATAGACTAGTTTTGTAACATGAGCAATACCAAAAATCTTTAGCCTTTTACTTGCACTACAAGCAATGCATAGTCAAATCCACATTGATGTACCACAAGACTTCTAATCTCAATTACTTAGATTCTCACTTGAATGCCTCTTGGCTAGGATCTTCAATTTTTCTCTAGACTCTCAATCCAACCTCTATCTTTTCATCTCCCACTTTTGTTGCTTAAATGATTCTAAAAGATTGGTTTATGTAGATGATTCTCAAAGGAAGCCTATGACATCATTCAAGGAAGAAAATTCATTATGATCTAATCCCAATGTCAATTAATGGTTACATTATGAAATATTTATCAATTTCAACCTCTTTTTGTCAATCCCTAGGCATACGAAAGCCTTAGTTGTTTGATGCCAAGAAATGGGTCTTCACCAAGGATTAACATGACCCCAAATTACCAAACATGTATACTTGTACCTTAGGAATGATTCTAGTTTGCCACTTTCTTCACCAGAAGTCATGGGATGTTTCCCTCTAATCCTCCAAGCAAAAGAAAACAACTCCATTTTGAATAATGAACTTTGCATCAGCTTAGATCATTAAATATGAGCAAATGAAACTCAATGATGTCATGTAATGGCTTCTAGATGATGAATTTTTCTTTGGGCATTGTTGCACAAGCTCCAGACTATCAATTAACCTCTATCTTCATGCGACAAAGAAAACTTGACCAAACATGCAATATGCATTTTTAGGCTTCACTAATGAAGATAAAAACTAACCAAAACTTCACAAATATGCTAAAGAACAAAAAATACACAAGAAAAAAAAGCATGCATTATTGGGTGATGCAAGATTGCATGACCCTTGAGATTGATTCTACATCAAACACCCCAAGTAAGAAATTTGTAAGCTTAGAGTTGGAAAATAAGGATTGGATGGTAAAGGCACCCTTTAAGTTGGCATACCAACTTCATCTCATCCTCAACACTTGGATAACTTTCATAAAACATGATTGCATGTTTCCCTATAACTCTTCTAGTTGCAGAAGTGAGAAATGGGGCATGTCCCAACCTCCTTGGCTTAGAATTGGCTCTACTATACTCTTCTCCACTGCTAGAGGACAAGAGTTTCACTTGTACTTTCCACCTCCTCCAAGTGTTTTTCTATTGCATTCTCTTGTGGTATACCTTCCTCAATCAAGCTATCACCACATCTCTACAATGGCTCATCTATATTTTCTTCTCATGGCCATTTTCAATTACCACCTCTAGCTTTTTGTTGTCACCTTCCCATCCTCTACCGGGTCATTATCCATTATGCACTAATTGCATTATCATATCTTCCTCCTGTTGGGCAATGACTTCTACACCCTTTTGATGTTGTCTCCAACATCTTGTGAGTATTTTCATTTTTGCAAGTATGGCCACACAATGTGCCAACACATACACATTTGAAACCTCATATTCAATAACACCTTCATGAAATTTCACTCCTTTCCTTCGCTTGGTCTCTTCCACCCATTTAACTCCACTCTTCTTCAATACCCATAGAAGCTACTTGATACATTCCTCTAAACTAGATCCTTTAGGTTTTCTTCCAAACCAATCCATACCACATCTTTTGGATTAGCCAATGATGTTTATCGGTCCAAGAACTTCATACAATTCATCTTTATTGTCATTTTCAATAGATTTTTAATTCTCTTCACCCCTTCTACAAAGGAATTCTCTATTTTTATAGATGCAACCGATGGTCTCATTGTAATCTCTACACCATCTATGCTTTTGCACATGAATCTAATCTTAATCGTTTGCAATTTTGTGCAACCCAAATCAAGTCACAATTCTTTAGGCCATCTCCCTTTCAAGTTTCTCTAAACATTTATTATTTGATTGCAAGGAAATCCTCTTTTTCTTTAGTGTACCATGACTAACTCCGCCTCTAAGTAAGACTTTTCTTTGTTGTACTCCACTATGTCAATATAGTTCTAGGTACTTCTTACTTCTAAGCACTTCTAAATGAAGTCATCATACTCTATGCCAACACACTCACCATTTGAAATCTTTAGTGATCACCAACACACTTAGAAATTATTCTAGATGCCAACTAGAATGGTGTCCTTGCTCTAGATCCATTCTTCGTAATGCCAATTTGCACTAGCCTACAAACCCTCTGTGTAGGTTCATCTCTCAATCTATACCCAAAATGACAGAAGAACTTAGTATCTCTAGCCAAAATGTTACTTTGCAACAACTCTTGTAACCTATCCACCTCTTTGAAAATTAATCTACAATCTTGGACTTATCACCCAACTCTTGACAAGGAATGGCTTGTGACATTTTTTCAAATATGTTTCAACTGCAAAGCTAGAGTTATAACCCTTTTGTGTTCATAGTAGTCCAAGAAAAAAATCTACAAAATTTATTCCTTCATCACTATTGCTTCTTCTATGTGAAAATATAGATATCTCAATCCTTTAATGCTTCTACATTTGCAAGCATCACTTCAAGAGCCACTTCCAATTCTTTTGGCCATGCATGACCAATTTGGATTTATTCACTCCTTAGAACATCCACTTGATTTCTAGAAGGAAATTCACGTTACCTACCACCTAATGTTTGTTGGCTCACCAACATATTCTAGAAGAATAGGCATTACCACAACTAGCAACTTTGTTTTCTACACTCAGTTTCAAAATGATTTTCATTCTTCACTAGCTTAAATTTTGTCCAATATGTCTACCGTATTTGCAACATCGCCAAGATCTCCTCCTCCCTAATTAGTCACAGATTCCTTACAAGGCATCTTATTCTCCACAATTTCTAGAGTCAGTTGTTTGAATACACCAATAATTAGATGTTGCCTATAGGGCAAGTTCTTCTCTTCTTCATTTGATATCAATTGTGCTATCACATATCTACTAGCACATTTTTTGAAATTGCTCCCTTTGCAAAATACCTCACACTCAATGGTTCAATCCACACATGCCTTCATAGGATCTTTCTTTCCACAATATTCTATATCTCTTTGATTTGCTTCTCCAAGTGATCAATTTAGGATGCTATGTTTTGTTGGAGTTGATAATGAACCCCATAGCTTCCAAAAAAACACCTGCAACCAAAACATCTATCACCTGAAGAGAGAAAAGCCATTGATTGTGCTATGCAACCTTGAGAAATGAATTCACCTAAAAATGCATCTGAACTATGGATGTTAGATGATTACAATGATGAATAATGAATGCTTCTAAAACAAAAAAAGAAACCCTAGATGAAAGTTTAGGTGAGTATTAGATTCAACCATGACAAGTCTTATCCTATTCTATGAGACAAGAAAGCACATGACCTAAATATAGAAAAGCACTCTTAAGTTTAGCTTAAGTGTAATAAAGTAAAAAGGAGACCTAATTAATTAATAAATTAAGTGATTACTTATTTTACTCTAACACTCCCCTTAATTTTAAGTTAGGGAAAAGCTAAAAACACAATGATGAATGCATGGATGGGTCCCAACTACAAGGCTTGATGAGGCACCCTTGTACAAATAGATAAATATCTCATAATTGGAGAAAAGGAGAAAACCTCATGGGAAAAAATCCTCTCCAAAAGAGAGAAAATAAAATAAACGCACTAGTGAAAGAAGGAAAGGAGGACTCAAAATAACCCTTCAAGTATTGCTTTTGCCACATAAATACAATAAAATGCCCCCACAATAGGAGAGGGAAGATGAGAATATGAATCCCCCCATAAAGAAGTAGCTCTTATGCCAATGATGAAAGCTTGAAGACAATATACGATCCACTACCTGCAGACAACATTTCTCCCCTTAGGAAGAAATAGATCCACTAGTGATTTGAGAAGCAATTTCCATAAGCTAGATGAATAGGGAATCCAAACCCAAATGATGTGTGCCTCTAAAAACTGCTCAAATGTCCACATGTTGGAATGAGATGATGTCAATCCAAAATTATGTGAAAATTGATGTAGAACAAGCTCCAAAGACAATAATAATGGTGGGCTAACAATGATGATATGGTTGTTATGAAAGAGGAGATGAATGTCCTCAATAGACTACTTCAAATCTGCTATATGAGACTCCACAAACAAGGATGATGTCTAATAGATATGAATCCCAAGTAGTTGTGTCTGGAAGAGGATGAATGTCTTGTTGCACTGAATTAGTAGGGCCATGGATGTGGCAATACTAATCTACTCAAGAACAATAGAATACGAAGGTTGGGTCTCGATATAAAGATGAGAACAAGTAGACAAGCCTTTGAACCATCGAAATATGCAAGACTTGCAATATACTCAAGTTCCTCTAAATTATCATCATCAAAGGGTGTGATATCTCTATCATCAAGGAGAATGAGGCAAGCTACAACAAGATCCTCTAGGAATAGAGAGATATGATGGTTTCCATGGATCTCCCAAAGTGTGTGGGGACAATCAATGCCCGAGACAACACACATAGTGTCATGATCAACACTAGAACAAATCATTCCTACAGGTCAATGATGTTAGTCCATGTTGATCTTCTCCCTGGTGTGTTTGATTCAAGTATGAGTCCATAAAAATAAAATAAAAGATTAAGTCACCTAAGATGTGTCAAGATGTTGTTTTGCCAAGACTCATAATTATCCTTTTCCAAGATTACCATAGAAGGATGGACAGAAAAACCCATGATACCTCCTCAAATGATTAAATTAGACACCAATAACCTCAATACATGTAAAGCAAATCAAATGAAGTCATCTCATGCAAATAGAACATTTCCAAGTGCCAAGATGTCCAAGTAATTGACTAGAATGTGAAATAATGACAAATTGAATAAAAAGAACCTAGGGAAAATTATGGAGAAAGTGCATGGATAGATTTGAATAGGTCTAAAATACCTTTCCAATGCCGCAAAAATTGCGAAAATTGGAGATACAAGAAAAAGTTATGAGCTCGAAAGAAAAAAATGATGCTTTGACTTCAACAAGTGATTAAATGAACTAGTAGTAAAATTTGATGATGATACCTGCACCATTGGAAAGTAGGCAGAACCATATTTTTAAAGATATCTTGATTGTGAAAATTTGATGCCATATGCCCAAGTTATGCCAAAAAGAAAAAAAAAAATCCTTTAGGCATAAGATCTAGGGTTTGGGGACTAGTTGAGGGTACCACTAGGTTCGCTAGTATATTAGAGTATACCTTGTATGGGCCAAAACTAGTAGAATGTCAAAATATTTCTCAAAAGTCACTTGAAAATTTTGAGCACTCTGGTATATGCAACACATTAGTATATTTTGTTGATGCTAGTAGTCTGGTTGTTAGAAGGGTTTTGCTAAACATGTTCTCCATCATGATGGATGAGAAGACATATCTACAGGCACACTTGACAAAAATCAAAGGCATCCGTGATCAACTAGAGGCTATTGGTCGAGAAATGGAGGAAGATATGGTAGTCATTACTCTGAAGAGTCTACCAAAATCTTATGAGCACTTTATTGAGACGCTCAACATTGCCTCAACAAATGTTGACTTGAAGTTTTCAGATCTTTGCACCATACTTCTGCAATAGGATCGTTGGAAACATCAATTCGGTAGCAGTGCTAGTTCATCCTCCTCAGAGTAGGCTTTTCCTACCAAAACATTTTAGAAGAATAAGGGAAAGAATCAGGCCTCTCAACAGACTAGTTAAGTGCAATCCCAGGATTCTTCTAAGAAGAAGAATGTTCAATGCAACTATGGTCACATGAAAAAAGATTGCCAGAAACGCTTGGCTTATGAATAGAACAAGCAAGGAGAGTCTAAACCTAAAGCCAATGTTGCAAAGCACATTGAGCAGAAGGAGCCTACGTTCTATGCCTTCATGGCCAAGAGTCTTGCAGATCTTGTTAAATCCTTTGTCTGGTACATTGATTCAGGTGCATCTTGACATTTCACTCATCGTTGGGATTGGTTCATTGAATACACACCATTTAGAGATTATGTTATCTTTGAAGGAGGTGAGGAGTATACTGTTGTTGGAAAGGGCAACATGCAAATTAATTCTGGAGGGAGAAATTTATTTTTTCTCGATGTATACTTTGTACTTAGCATGGAGTTAAACTTACTTTCTGCTAGTCAGATCATGATTCACTCTCCTGAGCTAGATATTGTTTTCAACATGCATACTTGTAGCATTGTTGATAAAGAGACTCGCACTACAATTGTTTAGGGACTTGAGGATCATGGTCTATATAGACTTGTTGATTCTGGTGATTCTCAAGAGCACGCTATGGCAGCCAGGAGTACTTCCATCAGTAACCTCTAGCATCAGTGTTATGGGCATCTTAACATGCAATATCTCTCTAAGCTATCTCGAGATGATCTGGTTGGTGGCCTACCTACAATTTAGACTCAGATTCATGGAGTATGTGAGGCTTGGTAGGCTAGAAAGCAACATCGAACTCCATTCTCAGATGGTGACTCATGGCAAGCTTCCAAGGTATTACAGTTGGTTCACGCTAATTTATGTGGCCCAATGAAGACTCCTTCAATTATTGGTTGCAGGTTTTTTTTTTTATTTGTTGGTGATTTTAGTAGAGGAATGTGGGTGTAATTTCTTAAAAACAAGTCAGAAGTGTTTGGTATATTTCAGCAGTTTAAGGTCTTAGTTGAAAAAGAGTCAGACTCTCCAATAGTCACTCTTAGGCCTGATAATGAGGGGTAGTTTTGTTCTAATGAATTCTCCAGTTTTTGTGTTGCACATGGCATTGAGCGCCAACTTACCACACCATACACCCCTCAGCAAAATGGTGTAGTTGAACGTAGGAATCACACCATTACTGAAATAGCTCGTTCTATGCTAGAGCATAGCAATGTTCCTAAGAAATACTAATCTGAAGCAATTTATACTGTTGTTTATCTTTTGAACTAGTCTCCTACTCATGTGGCTAAGAAGATGACTTTTGAAGAAGCCTGGTCTAGATGCAAGGCTAAAATCAGCCACCTAAAATTTTTTGGCTCTATTGCTCATGTGTGGATTCCAGATGCCAAGCGCACTAATTTGGATTCCAAAAGCCAAAAACTCATGTTCACTAGTTATAGTGAGAATAATAAGGCATATAGGCTGATTGATGTATATACAAATCATCTCATCTTCAACCGTGATGTTGTGGTTGATGAAAATAGTGGGCCCTTCTATTAGTCTTCTCCTTCTATGAGCCCTGAGGATCAGTCTATGTAGGATTTTGATTTGGGTGTTTGTCTTCCCCTAGATCCACCTGATGGGATGGATTTTGTAGTTGTGCAGCCACCTCATCAAAATGTTCCACCACCCACCCCTCCTCAAAACAATCTAGATCCTAATCCAGCTGATTCTATTCCAGCCACACCTTGTGATGTTGTTCCTCCTATTTCAAATATTGGTACTTCTACTCTCCAACCTAAATGGTATGCTAAAACCATAAGTGATCTGCGTGATGATGAATCGGTTGAGGGTAGATCTACTCGAAAAAGAGAAAGCAACATAATACTATCAATTTTGCTCTAATGGCCAACCTTCACAGCATCTCAGAGCCTCGAACATACATAGAGCCTAAAGGCATACCTGAGTGGGAACAGGCTATGGAAGCTAAACATCATAGCCTTCTAAAGAACAACACTTGGGTGCTTTCTAATCTTCCACCTGGGAAGAAACCCATTGGCTGCAAATGGGTGTATAAAGTTAAGTATAAGGCTGAAAAACCCTTGATAAGTATAAGGCTCGGTTGGTAGCCAAACAGTTCTCACAAAAAGAGGGCATTGATTATGAGGAGACTTTTGCTTCTATAGCCAAAATGAGTACTATTTGGCTTGTCCTCGCTACTGCAACTCAGTTTGGTTGGAAAGTCCATCAAATGGACGTCAAGAGTGCATTCCTCAATGGGGATTTGTAGGAAGAAGTTTACATGACAAAACCTCTTGGCTTCAAGGTTCTTGGTAAAGAACACCAAGTTTGCAAACTTGTGAAAGCACTCTATGGCCTCAAATAGGCTCCACGGGTATGGTACATGAAAATTGATAAGTACCTTACTAATCATAATTTTAGAGGAGCCCTTTTGATTCAAATTTGTATGTCAAATAGTTCGGTGATGATATCCTTGTGCTTGTTGTCTATGTTGATGACCTTATCATTACTGGTAGCTCAAAACATTTGATTGAGGAGATAAAACACAATCTCAGCCAATCATTTGACATGACAAATTTGGGACTTCTTCATTATTATCTCGGTGTTGAGGTTTGGTAGACAGCTGAGAGCATCTTCATTTCTCAGTCCAAGTATGCTCACAATTTGCTTGATAAGTTCAAAATGACTAATTGCAAACCTGCATTAACACCTATGGAGAAAGGACTCAAACTATCAACACAATCAGATTCGCCTGTGCAAAATGAATCTGCATTCAGGCAACTAGTAGGTAGCCTCATTTATCTCACTACTACTAGACCTGATCTCAGTTTTGCAGTGAGCTACATCTCTCGCTTCATGATAGCCCCTAAAGTAGAACATTGGGTTGCAGCGAAGTGTGTGTTGCAATATGTGAAAGGCACTTTTGACTTTGGCATTTTGTATGGAAGGTGCAAATATCCTAAGTTGATTGGCTATATAGACTCAGATTGGGTATGTTTTGTGGATGAAAAAAAGTCTACTTCATGGTATGTATTTAGTTTGGGTATAGGTGCAGTTACTCCAGCAAGAAGCAACAGGTAGTGGATTTTTCCTTGACTGCAGCTGAATATCAAGGAACTGTTAAAGCAACTTGTGAGGCGGTTTGGCTTCGAAGGGTGCTTTCTGACATGTAATTGTCTCAAGCAAGGCCTTCCCCCTTGTATTGTGACAATCAAGGGGTGTTGAAACTCACCAAAAATCCAGTCTTCCATGAAAGGACAAAGCATGTTGAGCTTCACTATCATTTCATTCGCCAGCTTGTCGAAGATGGATCAGTGGTATTGCAGTATGTTCTGACAAAGGATCAGACTGTTGATATTCTCACCAAGTCTCTGAGCCTGGATAAGTTTGTCAAATTTAGGGGGCACCTTGGTTTAGTTGATAGGTTGACCATTAAGGGAGGGTATTAAAATAATATTTTGTTTATTATTAATGGTCAACATATTGCAAATTCTGTAAATTAGTTGTTCAGATTTCTTTCCTATTTTTCCTTCAATGATGTTTCTATTCTCGACTCTTTGTTTTTAGAAACATCTGCCTTGTAATCTATTTATGAAGCATTTTCGCTTCTTTGAAAATACATCGAAGATTTCATTATCTCTCGTTTCAGGAAGGTGTAGAGTTGATTTAACACTGCTGGAATTGGTAGTCTGATAAGACCCCCACTTCCTGCGTGCACCATCCTCACTCTCTTTTGGGAATCACCTTTCTTATGGATCAGCTATGTTTGCACACACACAAGATATTTGTAATCCACTCCTATGATAGATCACCTATAGTGCAAGACACACACAAGAGATATGTAAACCACATTGGGTCAGCTACTTACCAAATATAATTTATTTTGCACATCATCTTTCTGAACAATAGGACTAACATGCTCTCTTATATTTTGATATTTTTTAAAAGAGAAACTTCATAACTTAAAGTTCTATCCTTAATTAGTGAATTCTTCTAATGCAATCTTTATCCATTGAATGAACTTATTTTATTTATTGTTTTAACTTGTCTTCTAGTTCATCTGACTCCATATTTCATTCTTCTATTCCTCTAGAATAAAGTTGTCTTCTAGTTCATTCTGACGCTTATTCCATCTTCCTTAATGAAACTAATTATTTCTTAGTATCCTCTTCTATCAGTTATCATTCTGATAACACTTCAGAAAGCTAATTTTAGTATTGTAAAGATTGGAAAAAACACCAAATGGATAGGTGCAACCTCCTTGCAGTTTCATATACTAATAAAAAAAATTCTATTCAGAAAAAGATCAAACTTTTTAATTCAATTGCAGAGAAGTTCCACATATTATTTTTTGCAATTTTAATTTAATTTCAGAAATTACTTAATTATCTAAAATTATAGTGATTTGATGTTGGGCATCAACTACACAGTAATCCAAGGCATTTGGATGAGTCACATATGACTATTTATTTACCAAAAGAAAAGTAGATTGCATTCTGATATTGATCTTCTCTCCATGCTTGTTTTCATGATAATTGTGTACATGGTTACAATAGCTAATAATTCTAAATTTGTACTAAGGTGGACTTGCAAAACTAGAGATTCTTTATTCAATTATACTAGAGTAACGTTTGTTGTGAATTAAATATTTAGGATAAATTAATTTCATGACAAAATCTTAATGCAAAGTTTAGCTTAATTTTCTCCCTTGGATATATTTGATTTTAAGTTTCTTAACAGTTTTTTCAGGGACTTTTTTGTTGATAAGATGCCTTTATGTTTTGTGTGACAGAGCAAAGCGAAGGCTGAAAATAAGAAGGGTGAAAAGATATGTACATTATGTAATGTAGGCAAACTTACCTTTAGTCTGCCACCTATTTATTGTTCATTATGTTCATCCCGTATCAAGCCCAAAGCATCATATTACTTTGTGGTCGCTGTTGATGAAAGACCTTGCATTTGCAAATTTTGCTATAATAAGATTCAAAGTGATGTGGTTAAGATAGATGGAAATGCATATGCCAAGTCGAAGCTTATGAAGAAAAAAAATGAGGAAGTTGCAAAGGAAGAAGTGGTGAGCAATTAGTACTTTATAATATTGTTAATGTCATAGCTTGTTGTAAATTCTTTCTGAACCTTGCTACATTTTACTTTGTAGTGGGTGCAATGTGATAATTGTAAGGAGTGGCAGCATAGTATATGTGCACTATTCAATGGTAAAAGGAATGAAGAGGGTATGACAGAGTATACATGTCCGAACTGTTATATAGAGCAGATAGAAAGGGGTGTCTGGAAACCTTTGCCACAGAATGCTATTCTTGGGGCAAAGGATTTACAAACAACATCTCTCAGTGACCACATTGAGCAAAGGCTTTGTGGACGGCTAAGGCAGGAAAGAAAAGAAAGGGCAGAAGCCTTGGGCAAGAATTTTGAGGAGGTAACAATTTACTTGCTATTTATTTTGTTTGGTTGGTACATTATTTTCAGCTAAGGTGTCAAATAGCAAAATCCTTAGGCAAGAGTTCTAAGGGAGTTAATGATTGCTAACCATTTTGATTGTTACATGTTAGCTAGAGAATTTTTTTATAAAAAAATCATTTGCGAAGACTTTTTGAGGAATTTGATGACATAATATTACTTATCATTGTGCGTACTTTGATATTTTTCACCTTCCAACTAAAATTCAACTAATAATACCACTTGTTGGATTAACGTAGGGAATTAGATATCTTCTTTTGCATGAATAATATTGAGTGGCTTCTCTAGTACGTTTATGATCATACAATTAAAATATTTCTCATGTTAGAAATATGAGCTTCTCTCTTTGCACATTTTTATTCACAAATAACAGTTTTAAAAGGTATACAGAATTGGCTGCTTATACAGGTATTATTAATATTTTTCTGATCTGAAATTTGAAAGCTACAAATGAATCTTCGATTACACTCATCAATCTTTAAATAAATTTTTATTATGTAATTACAAACTAAATACTCAATTTGTTTATTGATCTTTGTCAGGTACCAGGTGCAGAAGAACTTGCTGTGAGAGTAGTATCATCAGTTGATAAAGTATTAGAAGTAAAGAAACAATTCTCACAATTTTTACAACTTAAAGATTTTCCATCAGCATTTCCATATAAATCAAAGGTGAAAAACATGTAATGTTTATTCCTCATGTTTTAGCAATGATATGATGAAATATTTTCTGAGTGTTATTCCATGGTATGTGGTTGCAGGTCCTCCTCTTATTTCAAAAAATTGAAGGTATAGAGATTTGCATCTTCTGTATGTTTGTTCAGGAATTTGGATCAGAATGTTGCCATCCAAATCAACGACGCATCTATCTCTCATACTTGGATTCCGTGAAGTACTTCAGGCCTGATGTGAAAACTGCGACTGGTGAAGCGCTCCGTACTTTTGTATTCCATGAAATTCTGGTATGTCTGTGTCAAGCTAGGAACAAAAATAGGTTAGCTAGCACATAAGTCCAGCCATTTTTTAAGTGTGTCAAAGATGATAATAGGCAGGGACCACCCTGCTGAGTTCAAGTGTCTAACAGTTGCTTGTGATTCTGTAAAGAATTTTTTTTTAACGTTTGTTGTTTCTTGTGATGCATTATCTATGCAATGCTTTGGAAGATAAATGATTTTTCGGGCAGAATAAAAGTGGAGATTAAGAGTATTATCAATCTGTTGAGATACTTGTGGTTACAATTGTTGTGTAGCTTTCTGCAGTGAGGATTCCTGAATGATTTGATTGTTTAACAGATTGGATATTTGGAATACTCCAAGAGACGGGGGTTTGCTAGTTGTTATATATGGTCCTCTCCTCCATTGGAAGGGGATGATTACATTCTCAATTGTCATCCTGAAATACAGAAGACACCACAAACTGCCAAGCTCCGTGAGTGGTGAGTACTAATTCCTTTTTCTTTTCTGACAACAATACATGCCAAAATCCAAATATTGGAAGTCTTATTTTAATTAATAGCAGCTATTCTGCTGAATGACTATGATGATAAATGGTTTGCCAGAAATCTTCAACAAAAGATGCAAGACAATTGACACTGCTTGATTGAAGATAATCTGCAACCATTATAATGTGAATTTAATTTTCAGTGCTAACATAAGACATAATAATTTTGTGTATGATGCAAAACTGATACTAAAACTAATTGGTGGATATGTATGGGTTAGGTATCTTACAATGCTGCATAAGGCAAGCAAGGAAGAAATTGTGGTGCATGTAACAAATATGTATGATTACTTTTTTGTGTCTACTGGAGAGCAAAAGGCTAAAGTAACTGCAGCTCGCCTTCCATACTTCGATGGGGATTATCTCTCTGATGAAGCAGGGAATGTGATAATACCAAAACTTGAACAAGAGGAAGAACATCGACAGAAACATCAGAATATAAACAAGTCGACTACAAAGAGGTCTTCAAGAGTTGCTGCTCAACCAGAATGTGACAGTGATTCCTCAAAAGATAGTTTGCTAATGAAAAAGGTAAAATCTCTTGGCTTGGTTTTTAATTCTTTCAGTGTAATTGTTACTTCACCAGGAATATACTCTTCCATTTTAATATTAGAAAACTATAATGATCTTCTTTCCTGCTTATCATTGTGTTGTATATTTTCAGCTTGGAGATTGTATCTGTCAGTCAAAGAAAAACTTCATTATGGTTCACTTGCAGCATGCATGCTCACATTGTTGTTTCTTTATTATTTCTGGCAAGCGGTGGGCTTGCAAGCAGTGCAAATATTTCCAGCTTTGTGACAAGTAAGCATTTTGTTCTGATATTGGAAGACCACTCAAGTAGTTCTATGAAAATATTCATATTCTTAATCTAAGTAAAAAAATGAATTGATAGTGATGTTAGTTAATCAAAGTATATTCAGTTTCATGGGAATTTATCTTGTCTCTGCTTTACATGTTCTTGTACTATCTCCTTTTAGTTAAGCATGCATCGAAACTACACCACTCTATGCATCTACATCTACAGGGGCAGAAACAATTACTGATTAAAATGATGATCTTCTCTGATTCCCTGCCAGTAAAATGCTAGAGCTTAGAATTAATGTTTTTTCTGCTGCAAAACTTTTAGAGTTGATGGTATATCTAGACCTGAAATTCAGCAGCACAGATTTGGACTCTACTAGTTATCTTTTGCTACCTAACATCTATCTCATTAGAAAAGGACTCTATACTTTCTTAGAACAAAATTTGTAACATTGTGAAAAAATATTTCCTTCTTTCGTCAATCACTGCAAGATTATTATTAAAGTGAAAAGACATCTGCTACAAAAACAGACAAACCATTATGCTTAAACCAGAGGGAATGATAAAAGGTTGGAGGAACTGAGAAAAGCAGAGGCCCTTTGCTTATCATGCTTATTACAAAAAGTCTTCTATGGGTAGGCATCCCTGGCCCTCCTGATGCCTTGGGGATGTCCTCTCTGTTTTATAAACTTAGGGTCACAGATGAAATGTGGCCATCTTGACCCTGGGTTTATAGAAATTGAACACAGACATGCCATCCCAAGAATGTTTCAGATCTTTATGGAACTGTACTGACAACATTGCTGTAATGGGCACCCTTAAATGCCCAACAACTAAACAACTGCTGATAGGAATTTTGTCAAACAGTTTGCATCCAACTTCTTATTCCTCCGTTTACTAATTTAACCCTTATGACTTCGGAAATGGGATGTTTATATTGTTTGTTTGCATGGAATTGAAAATCACTTAACATAAACAAAAAGAAAGTACAATGATATGCAGATTGGAAATTGTATTACTGCTGATAAGATGTTATTTTTAGAATTTAATAGAATCAAGTAAATGGCAGATTATCAACTCACTAATTGCTCCAATATTATTGACATAATGCTCCAGCAAATGTTATATAGACCTACTACTACAGTGACATGAATAGTACCCGTGTGAATAGTGTCACATGAATAGTGTCGTGTGAATAGTACCTATGTGAATAGTGCCGTGTGAATAGTACCCACGTGAATAGTGCCGCTACAGTAATTTGTCTTTCAAACAATCCAATGCCTTTATAAAACCATTTCCTCAAGGTAGCATAAGTGTCGGATGAGGAATGAAGAAGATATGAGCAAAACATCAAATCTGCCTGTAGCTAGAAGCGCGCCAAATCTGCTTGATAATGAATCTGATAACAATGGATTCCAAAGGCCAAACCCCACGGGAATGACGTCTAGAATGTCACAAGCGAGGATAGTGTAGATGTCAAAATCTGCAAGATCAACCTAAACCATTTTATGTTGTTAGCACAAAAGTCAGTTTAAATTAGCAAACTTAAACATCCCTATGAAATATAGAATCATGTTAAACAATGCAACAAATAAGAACAATGCATAAAACATGAATCATCCCTATCCCACAGTAGATTGGTGCAACTTAGTGTTGTAGGAAGTTGCCCTTTCCCAATCCATGATAAGCAAAACTGCCAAAATAATAGTGATGAAGAACAAGATTAGTTCTCTTATGAAGAGAGCAACCTTGCAAGTGAGAATGTGTTTGTGTGTTGTTGTTGATTTGTGTTGAAATGCTTTGCATTTTATAGATTCAAGAGTAGGAGATTGAGTGATTTTAGATGAATGTGGGATAATTCACAAGCCAATGACAAGATGACACTTGTCAAGCTATGAGAGGGTGAGGAATGTGCAAGTCTTGGCCAATGTGCCACTTTCAAATTTGAATTTGAATGACTTGACATGTTTTGGGGGGATGAAAGGTGTAATAAATGCTATGTTGACTTGTGCAAATAGCATTTAAAACCTTGTTGGAAGGGACAAGTCCCTTTTTGGGGGGAAGATTCAAAATGGAAGAATATTCCATTTTGATGCCATTTTGAATGTAATTAGAGGAATTATAAATCAAATAAATGATTTATTGGTGCAAGTGGGTGGGTTAGTTAGGAGTTTGGATTTGACTCTGGTTGAGTCAAAAGCTGGAGAATGATAATCATGATTAGAAGTTAATTAATGTAGATTAATTAAATTGGAGGATATTAAGAGGTGACATTTGATAAATCAAATGAGAACTTTAAGGATTTGATTAAATAATTTAATTTATTTAATGAACCTTAGGAAATTAATCAATAAATTGTCTTAATTGATTAATAGGAGAATTTGATGCACGATGTTATTTTTGCATGTCTACAGATAGATGTCCTCTAATGCCAAGAACGGATATGCAACTCACACATCAACTTTCTTTCCATACTCAACATATCTAATGAAGCCGCAAACGCTTCTTTTTATTCTATTTCCAAGGGTCGACTCAACTCTCATGGGCAATGTGGGATAAAGATGTGCAATATAAAATATATATTAAAATATCCCCTTATGTCTCCCTTGGGTACACATCCCCATAAAATAAATATTAAAGTAACACTTTAATATTTTACAATTAAATTAAATGTTACTTTAATAAAACTTCAGGCATTAAAATGTATTATCAATCGGACTCTGAATAATGTGAGTGATAGCTCATCGGAAAGCTCTCACCGAGGAGTATCAAATCCAATCACCAAAATTGGTCTCCACTGTGTCCTGCTGACTTACTAAAAATAGTAAGTATGCCTGAAACTGAGTAAATCAACTTCGTTTTGGCCCAAATTGGAAATGACTAGGCCAAAACACTCTAGGATCCCCTTAAACCCTTCATTAGCCCTCGGGACCATGTAGAACAAGGCTAACGCACACACACTTGGTCAACTGCTAAAGTGGGGACATTACAGTCCGCCCCCCTTGAAATTGCTTCTCCTCAAGCAATCTTAGTCCAGCCTGCTGAATAACCTGCTCACTTTCCCATGTAGAATCCTCCTCCGGCAGGTCTCTCCATCTAACCAAATACTCCTTCACTATCCTGTTTCTAAGCTTCCTCTCTCTGGTGTCCAGAATAGCTTCGGGTACTAGCACAAGCTTCCCCTCCTCATCCAAAGGGGGTAAATCTGCAGAAGGCACTACACTCTGACCAATGGCTTTCTTAAGCCTAGACACATGAAACACATTGTGCACCCGACTGCCCTCTGGAAGCTCAAGCTCATAGGCGACTTCGCCCACTCTGCGAATCACCCTATAGGGACCATAAAATCTAGGCTTCAACTTTTTAGCTCCGCTCTTCTTGAGCGATGACTGTCTATATGGTTGTAGCCTCAAGTAAACCATATCCCCTACCTCGAAACTGCGCTCTATTTAGTGCTGATCAGCGTACAATTTCTGTTGATTCTGGGCCTATTGTATATTCTCCTTGAGCACTTTTAGGATGTCCTGACTATCCCACAATAAGTTTTTGGCTTTGGGCACTCTGCTGTCCCCCAAAACTAAATCCATGAAGCTAGGTGCTTCATAACCATAGAGTGCCATAAAAGGAGTCATCCTGATGGACATATGATAAGTGGTGTTATAATAATACTCTCCCATATGCAACCATCTAACCCAAGCCTTTTGTTGTGCAATTACATAGTTCCTCAAATATCCCTCCACCCATTTATTCACAATCTCTGTTTGCCCATCTGTTTGCGGATGATAACTAGTGCTAGGTGTAAGATCTGTACCACACAACCTAAACAACTCTTGCCAAAAAACACTCATAAACTTACTATCCCAGTCACTGACAATGAATCTGGGCAGCCCATGTAACCTGAATATCTCTCTAAAGAAAAGTTCTGCCACCTGTGCTGCTGTGTAAGTGGACGGAATAGCGAAGAAGTGAGCGAACTTCGTCAAGCGGTCCACCACCACATAGATGCAATCCCTTCCCTGCACTCGTGGTAAACTAGTGATGAAGTCCATCGAAATACTTTCCCATTTCCTATCAGGGATGGGCAAGGGTTGTAATAAACCTGCAGGAAAGGTGTGCTCTCCCTTATTCTGTTGACAAACTGCACACTCCCTGACATACCTCTAAACATCATCCTTGAGCCCTCTCCATGAGAACTGCTCTCGGATCTGCCTGTAGGTCTTGAAGACCCCCGGATGCCCAGCTGTGGGTGCATCATGAAATGCCTTCAGTATCACCTCTCTCAAATGTGATGACGGAATCAAATAAACCCTGTCCTGAACTCTGATCAATCCATCTATCACCTCATAGCGATCATCCTGTATAGTACTTGAAATCAATCCAGAAGCCCAAGCATCTCCGACATACTCTGCTATAATCCGATCTCTCCAATCTCCTGAAATTTCTGGAGCACATAAGTGAGGTCTCTGAGATAAGGCATCAGCCACCATGTTTTTCTTCCCTTTGACAAACTCTATGTCAAAGTCATAAGCCTGCAATTTAGTAACCCATTTTTGTTGTCGGTCATTAAGATCACGCTGGCTCATGAAGTATTTAATACTGTTGTGATCAGTCTTGATCACAAAACGCCCACCTACCAAATATGATCAGAATTTGGCCAATGCATGCATTATGGCCAACATCTCCCGGTCACAGATAGAATAACTCCTCTCAACTCCTCGGAGCTTCCTACTCTCGAATGCAATGGGATGCTTCTCCTGCATCAATACTGCTCCAATCCCATCACCCGATGCATCACAATGAAGCTCAAAAGGCTTCGTGAAATCCGGTAGAGCTAGAATTGGACATGAAGACATTACCTGCTTGAAATGCTCAAAACACCTCTGTGCTGCCCCACATGAAGGCCCCCTTCTTGGTGAGATCTGTCAAAGGCGTTGCCGTTTGTGAAAAACCCTTAACAAACCTTCTATAAAATCCGCAAAGACCAAAGAACCCCTTAAGCTGTGTGAGGTTCGTAGGAGTAGGCCAATCAACTATAGCTCTAATCTTTTCAGGGTCTACTCGAACTCCATCTGCACTAATAATATGCCCAAGGTATAGTAATTCTGTCATACCAAACTCACACTTAGACTCCTTGGCATACAACGACTCTCTCTCTAGGATAGATAACACCTCCTCCAAATGCTGTGAATGTTCCTCCCAGGTCTTACTGAAGACCAAGATGTCATCAAAGAAGATCAAGACAAATCTCCTCAACTGCTCCCTGAATACCTGGTTCATACAACTCTGAAATGTAGCAGGTGCATTGGTTAGTCCAAATGGCATAACCATAAACTCAAAGTGGCCATAGTGACATCGGAAGGCTGTTTTCTCAATGTCCTCTGCTCTCATCTTGATCTGATGGTATCCGGATCGCAAATCAATTTTGGTGAAGAAGCATGCCCCATGCAACTCATCAATCAATTCATCAATCCTAGGAATGGGATACCTGTTTTTAATTGTTTTCTTATTTAGTGCCCTGTAATCGATGCACATGTGCATCGTCCCATCCTTCTTCTTCACCAGTACTACTACTGAAGCAAATGGGCTTTTGCTAGGCCTAATGTGCCCCATCTCCAACAACTTCTTAATTGCCTTCTCTATCTCATCCTTGTGTTTCTTAGGATGACGATAAGGGGTAATCATAACTGGTTTGGCTCCCTCCTCAAGCTCAATAACATGCTCCATCCCCCTATCAGGAGGAACCCCATGAGGAATAACGCCAAATACTTTAGCGTGCCTGTCAAGTATCTTCTGGATATCTGGTGGATGACTCTTTACCAGTGGCTCTGGTGGAGCTGGCATAATGTAGCATCTGCTGCCCACTCTATGTCATCATGACAAAAAAGTCTCTGCATTCTCCTCAAGGACACTACTCTGCAGCATCCATTCGAAAGTCCCCTAAGTACCACAGTTCTTCCCTCGTGCTGGAATCTCATCTCCAATTTCGCTAGGTTGAGTGTGAACTCAACTAGCAAAGCCATCCATGTCATGCCGAGGATGACATCATAATCTCCCATGTCCACAACATAGAACTCATCCTCCAACTCATAGCCATCTCCAAACCTAATGCAAAGATTAGATATCTTCCGAGTGCACAATAATTTGTCACCGTTAGCCACCATGACTCTAAACCCATCATGCTCCTCGGTCTGTAACCCTCTCCTGGCTACCAACTGTGCATCTATGAAGTTATGTGTAGCCCCAGTGTCAATGAGAGATATCACTTTCTGCCCCTGGATAGTACCCCTGACCTTAAATGTGATTGCCTTCTGGGCCCCTGTCAAGCGTGCCAACGATCTATCATCCTTAGGAATGCTGCTCTCCTCTATAGTGTTACTCTCATCTGAATCGGAATGCTGATCCCCCCCCTCTGACTCTAACTCTTCTGCTGAAAAATACTCCATCTGATTTGCCTTAGCCTTGAGAGGGCATTTATGAGATAAGTCCCAAGGCTCTCTACACTGGAAGAACAGTTTCTTCTTTCGAAGTTCATTCAAGGTTTCACTGTCTAGTCCTTTTGATCCTTCTTTGGGTTTGTTGTACTCTTTCTGAAATGGTTTTTTGTCTTTGTCCTTGCGGTAGGAAGAATCTGTCGAATGGTATTTTCCTTTGTATACCGAAGGGGCTAAATCTCGTGCCTTTTTAGTTGCTTCAGCTAAGGTGAGTGGATCATGTCCCTTCACCCAACCTCGTAATGGATCAGCAAGCCCATCACAAAATAACACCACCAATCTCCTAAGAGAGATATCAGTAGCAAGTACCGACAAACGCTGAAACTCGGCGATGTAAGCATCCACAGAACCTGACTGTTTTAACTGTGCTAGCTCCTTGAAATGTAACTCGGGATCCCTAGTGTCAAATCTCTCAATCAATCTTTCTGTGAATTCCTCATAGGATGTAATCTGATTATGCCCCAGAGTCACCATGCCATGATGCCACCATTCATGCGCAACGCCGTCCAATTGCATAGCTGCATACTTGATAGCCTCCTCCTCAGGCATAGGATTCAACTGCAAGTATGTATCTACCTTCTGCACCCAAGCTCATGCGGTCATCTTCCCTGAAGCATCATAATAAGGCAAGGAAAGTTTTCCAACTTTCTTTCTCAGCTCAAAATTCTGATTCCTCCCTCCTGCTCTTGGCATATGTCTCATCCTCAAGTCGATATAATCTCTGAGGGAAATATCTACCTAAAACTCAGGTCCACTGGCCTCCCAGTCCCTCCTGAACTAACCCTGTAACTCAGTAATCTGCGGTTCGTTCACTGGTTGAACCAAATCTCTAGGTGGGAAGGTGGGTAGAAGAGGTCTCGAGTTCGCTGTTCGAGCCGGGCATGCAACGTGTCTAAAGTTATCCGCCTCATTCCCATTGTTGCCAAGTCCATTGTTACCATTAATGTTATTCTCAGGACCATTATTGTTGCCTCGACCTCCATTATTATCATTGCCCCTATTGTTATCGTTTCCCCCATTGTTATTGTTTCCATTATTGGCATCACCTAGATTAATATTGACGCCCATCTGTCTAGCCATAAGCTGCAACATCATGTCCATTCGCCTATTTTGTTCCTGCTGCATACGCTGCCCCTGCTCTAATGTATCTAGTAACTATCTGAACATTACCTCCCCTTGATCTGGACCAGTATTCCTGCCTCCGCCTAATCCTATGTTCATGTCATCTCGGTCACCCATATTGTTGTCCTGATCAAAGAATATCTCCTCTGTGTCTGTATGACTGGATTCTATGTCCACCTGCACGGATGAACTAGACTGCGAGTCCAAAATCCTATTTTGTCTTACTCTGGTACTGCGGAGATTATAAGGCCCTTGTCGCATGCTCAAACATAAATGCTTAACCTGTTTTAATTTTTGATTTTAGTGTTTTGACATTTCGTTAAACACTTTTCCCTCTATCTGGCTATTCCAAATTCCCTATAAGACCCCCACAGGATGGCAGGACTTATTGCTCTGATACCACTGTAATGGGCACCCTTAAATGCCCAACAACTAAACAACTACTGATAGGAATTTTGTCAAACAGTTTGCATCCAACTCCTTATTCCTCCATTTACTAATTTAACCCTTATGACTTTGGAAATGGGACGTTTATATTGTTTGTTTGCATGGAATTGAAAATCACTTAACATGAACAAAAAGAAAGTACAATGATATGCAGATTGGAAATTGTATTACTGCTGATAAGATGTTATTTTCAGAATTTAATAAAATCAAGTAAATGGCAGATTATCAACTCACTAATTGCTCCAATATTATTGACATAATACTCCAGCAAATGTTATATAGACCTGTTGCTACAGTGACATGAATAGTGCCACATGAATAGTACCCGCGTGAATAGTGCCGCTACAGTAATTTGTCTTTCAAACAATCCAATGCCTTTATAAAACCATTTCCTCAAGGTAGCATAAGTGTCGGATGAGGAATGAAGAAGATATGAGAAAAACATCAAATCTGCCTGTAGCTAGAAGCGCGCCAAATCTGCTTGATAATGAATCTGATAACAATGGATTCCAAAGGCCAAACCCCACGGGAATGACGTCTAGAATGTCACAAGAGAGGATAGACGTCCTCTAATGCCAAGAACGGATCTGTAACTCACACATCAACTTTCTTTCCATACTCAACATATCTAATGAAGCCACAAATGCTTAATTTTATTCTATTTCCAAGGGTCGACTCAACTCTCATGGGCAATGTGGGATAAAGATGTGCAATATAAAACATATATTAAAATATCCCCTTATGTCTCCCTTGGTTACACATCCCCATAAAATAAATATTAAAGTAACACTTTAATATTTTACAATTAAATTAAATGTTACTTTAATAAAACTTCAGGCATTAAAATGTATTAGCAATCGAACTCCGAATAATGCAAGTGATAGCTCGTCAGAAAGCTCTCACTGAGGAGTATCAAATCCAATCACCAAAATTGGTCTCCACTGTGTCCTGCTAACTTACTAAAAATAGTAAGTATGCCTGAAACTGAGTAAATCAACTTTGTTTTGGCCCAAACTGGAAATGACTAAGCCAAAACACTCTAGGATCCCCTTAAACCCTTCGTTAGCCCTCAGGACCATGTAGAACAAGGCTAACGCACACACACTTGGTCAACTGCTAAAGTGGGGACATTACAATTGCCAAGATGTTGCAGGATATTTTCAACTGTTTAGATGTCCTAAATGACCTCAAAAATGTATGTCTTAAGAGAAGAGAAAAGGGCTTCATGCTCTCAGCTTAGCATTTAATTTTCCTTGACTTAGATATCTTGACCCTGGGTTTATAGAAATTGAACACAGACATGCCATCCCAAGAATGTTTCAGATCTTTATGGAACTGTACTGACAACATTGCAAAGATGTTGCAGGATATTTTCAACTGTTTAGATGTCCTAAATGACCTGAAAAATGTATGTCTTAAGAGAAGAGAAAAGGGCTTCATGCTCTCAGCTTAGCATTTAATTTTCCTTGACTTAGATATCATTGCAGTTTTTTTTTATTTTCCTTTTGTCATTTGAGATTTAGGCTTTTGTCACATTTATTTTCATGATAATATATACAATCAAATATATGGACTCATATTTGTCATCTCAAATTTTCATGCTTCATGCTCAATGTGCAATGTTCAGTGTTCAATGTCATGTATGTTATGTTTATATTCTCAAGCTAGCTTTTTAGAATGTATAAAGATGCTTAACTATACATTGAAAGCCGTGAAATTCATATTTATTCTTGTATTCTTAATTAGATAATTAATTTATAATATATTATCTTTGTAGGTTTTGTGCACACTGCATAACTGATTGGTAGGCTTGTAGATTCAACTGCACAAAATAATTCATCTCTAGGATATTGAGTAAAAGCTTGAGAGGAAAGCTTGAAGTGGTGTAAAAATAGATTAGATTGATAGACAGTTCTCATAAGATTGTCCATTAAAATATTCAAATAATATTTGGCATAATTTTTGGCCATAGTTATTAGAAGATGGGGATTGGTACTGGTAAGGGAGAGAGGGACGTGTACTAGTGGGTTATTTTTCAGAAAAAAATGGGAGACATATACTTGGAGACATTGGAAATAAAAAGGTATCTAAATAGAATTAAATAATTTATTCAAAAATAATTATACAATGTCTGTGCATCTTTTTGGGATATAAAATATTAAAATGCTTAAAAAAATTAAAAACTGACATTTCAAAGTACTGAAATAGATTTCAATGAAAGCAAAACTTAATTGTATTCATAATTAATTTTTGATGACCATCATGAAAATCAATTAAATTTTAAACCAAAATCACTTGGAGATAGCAAAAGGGTTTGTGAGGAGAATCACATTATTTCTATTCTCCATGGTGTTTTTGGGGTGGCAGTTTAGGGGCCATTTTTGGGGATGCTAGGATGCATTTTGCGGATTAGTCTGGGGGGGCATTTTTAGAGGATGGAATGGGATGGATACACAAAGATGTAATAGCAAGATTGCCATCTCGCATTCATGGTTTCCAAGTCTTGTATGGGAAGGAAGTTGCTTTGTTTTTATTTTTGACAAGTTTTGTTTGTTGGGTGATGTCATGTTACAGTTCAAGTGGTCTGATTATTATCATTGATTTTATTTATGCAACATTTGTGCAATATTATTTTGGAATATATTGATATTATAGGTGCTTTTAAGCTAAATTTTTTGGTAGTACTTAAATGCTGCAACTAGTAGCACATTGTAGATTTTCTCAAACAGTCTTTTGATGATATACAATAAGTAATCCTTTACATTTTTTTTTGTGCTGGTGACTTATGAGTGTCAAGAGATTGTAAAATGTGTTTAAATAAAATTGAATGTCTCTTTTCTATTGGAAGAAATTGTAGGTGAGGGGGATGCCTCATTGTTATTAGGATGGTTGAGTGACATCTTAGACCTCCCCAACCATCCTACGGATGTCATTCTCTAGATGGATCCTTGATTTCTACATGGATAGGGGATGGCCAAGGGATGAACCCTACTATCCTACTATCTCAAGAAAGCTAGGGAATGGAGATGAAGATGTGGATGCAAGTTAGGGGGATGCATTTTCATGTTAGGGGGAAGCAATTACAATTACTATAATATTTACAAAACTACAATGAAAAGCTAAACCATCCATGGAAGTTGTAATTGCTTCCCTTCCTTGATTATATCTACCTATTTTTGTATGACTGTGGTGCACACAATTCCATGCAGGAGCCCTTTATGATTACCATCAAGCGAGCTTGCATCAGATTTGTGTGTGAGATGTTTATTGCTCTATCTAATAAAATGAATACATGAATTAATAATAAAGATGACAATACATATCAGATACAGGAGTATATCATTATTCGTGCATGAAATTATTATAGAAGATGACCAAAAATGGTTAGCCAATGATCAAAATTGACTCGACTAGATCATACTACTTTCCTTGACGACACACAATCTATTTAAAGGACTTGACAATTGCCAAGAGGAACACAACTATCATCCAACCGACGCTTATAACTACCCGAAGCTGACAATAATTAATACATAGTTGGATAACCAATATTATTGAAACATAATAATAGACATTGTACACTGACTACACAAATGTGAACGATTGCCACTAATAAGCAACATTTCACCATTTCACTATCATGAAGGTATCAAGATGGTGTGTAATTCTTTCTCTTGTTCCATTGAGGTTCCACCAATATTGGTGTTAGATAATTGCTATCTTTCATGGCACTATCTAAAAATACAAACATGAATGAAGTCTCCTTGCTGCATTGAGTATTACTACCTAAATGTCTCTTTCCTTTCTTGCTCCTTTCCCTTTGTAGAACTTGGCTTCTTTAGGCTCCTCCCCTGGTGCAATTTGCATACTTTGTCCTTCTAGGTCTTCTTTGTTGGACATGCAAATTTCTCACTCATGGCTATCAAATTTATCTTAGTTATCTCCAAGCACCAATTTGGTTTTGATTGAATTCTATGTCTAGAAATATATTTGTAACAAAGCATTCTTCCCATTTCAAAACAATTAATACTCTTGGGTACCTTAAGGCCCTTGTATATGGTTTTCCAAATAGGATTCAACAAACATCCATACACTTGAGCTTTGTTAATCTATTCCTACATATTGTCTATGAATTTGGCACTGCATGTTGTTGATGACTGAAAGTAAATAAATATTTCCTATCAAGTGTTGAAGGTGGAGCTTAAAAGGCTTTGCTTGATTATGTACATGTAGTTGGAACAAATTTTCCTAGAGTCAAATGAGATGTGTTAGCTATTACAAAGTTGGAGTACCTTATTTGTTTACAATAATATCTTCATTTGAAGACATCTCTAGTACCAATGTACTTCAAAAAGTGGTTATAGTGATTTTGTCTAGACTCTAAATGCAACAATTTTCTTATTCAACATATATCATGTGCAATGGTTACATTGTTTCTCCTCTTTGTGGAGCTAAGCATTTATGTGTACTATCAAGAATGGATGAGAATTGGCAACTTATACTTAGGTCTTGTCGTTCCCTCTCTCGTGAAACAAGTTCTTTGATCCATTACTTGGAGACATTGTATGATATTTGCTTCTTCTATGCAATTTGCTCAACTCTGCCTATTCTTGCCATTTTTTTGTCCATCAAAAGTTTGAATCTTCTTGATAGTCTTGTTTTCTTGCTTGAGAATAAGCTTTATGAGTCCAGATGGATGGAACTTTTGTCCAATAGTCCTTTCATTTATCACCTCAATAACTAATGGTACAAAACTTGTTTTTATACCAAGTCTTTTAATTAAGATCATGGTGGACCAAAACAAATGTTTCAAGAGAGGCCAAAATTATTTTGGGTGTAAGTTATACTTCCAAGAAAACAATTGGTGGGGCATTAATTGTACTGAGTGTGGTGGCAATCACTTAAAATAAGGAACAAATATGATAAGATCATTATGAGAACATGGGATAAATTAGAAAGGTAGGTTTGTCTTATATCCAAAACATTTCTTTTTATTATATTTCTTCCCAAGTGAATTGGGCAACAATGAAATAATTTCTAAGTTTTTCAAGGTAAAATTTGTTTGCTAAGGAAAACTTATGTTTGTTTTGCTTACTACAATGCCAAAAATATGAAAAATCAATGCTATCTATGTTAATGGAGTTCTAAGGTTGAGGTTATCTTTTGATTTGAAATTGCATTCCTAAGCCTAAATTGGTGTCCCCTCATTTGGGGATGTTTAGGGAATGTGGCTATGGGGACAAAATTTCCCAAACTTATGTTTGTTTTGCTTACTATAATGCCAAAATATAATATCAATACTATCTATGTTAATGGAGTTTTAGAGTTGAGGTTAGCTCTTGATCTAACATTGTATTCCTAGGCCTAAACGAGTGTCCCCTTATCTTGGGATGTGGGGATAGAGACAAAATTTCCCTTCCCTATCCCAAAAAATCAGCAAAGTTTGGAGATGTTTCCCTTTTTTTCCAACCCTCTAACCTCCTAGGGATGTTAAACTATCACCATCCCTAAAAAATATGGTTTTTCATTATTATTTATGGTTTTTCAACTTATTATGGATTATTGCATCATTTAGTGATGATTTTGTAATACTTTGATATATTGTAATACCTTGGATAGTAGTATTGCTAGTGATTTCATCCTTGCAAATTTAAAATATTTTCTCACCCCATTGAATAATTCAAATGAAGACTCCTTCATTTGCAATTGCATCCTTCTATAATTTGAAGGCCCGATAAAGACAAGTTTGATGCTGGTTGGAAAGCCTTCATTTGTAGCTAACGTGGAGTATAAAATATTAATATTGTCCATTGAATTGGAAGAAAAAGGAAATCATGGCAGTCTGCTCTATCTTGAATGGTCGTATGACCTTCAAGATTGTCCTCCTGCATGGGAACCATGGTAGCTTCATGGCATGAGAACTGGTTATATTTAGGTGTTGTATTGGGGATATAGAGTTACTGACTACATAAGTTTAAGCTGGGTGTTGCTTACATATTGTTAAATGGTCTTCATAGGAATTGATGAACAAAAGGTTAGCAATCCTTCATATCTATGGAAATGAATTTTGTTGTAATATCTAAATTTGATTCCTTCAATAGCTATAATGAATGAAATAAGTGTTGCCAAAGTCTTATATGTTGGGTGTATGGAATTCTATATTTCCTGTGAATTATATCTGCAAAATTGAGCAGCTAGTTATAGTATATTCCACTACAAAATTTAGTGAAATTGGTCACATATACAAACTATTTGATGAAAGGTTTTCCAAGTAAACAAATTGGAATGGTAAAAATGTGATCTCAAATTAGTCAGTAATCTTAAAAAGTGTGATGCATCTACAAAAAAAATAGGTGTTGTTTTAATGCAAAACAAGCATCCCATTGCATTTGAAAGTATAAAGTTGAGAGGAGAGAAGTTATTCTATTTATGACAACAAGATGCTTGCTATTATGAATGCATTGGCAAAGTTTAGGTAATATTTGGTTGAAGATAAGTTCATTGTCAAAACAAACCATAATAGTCTCAAGTATTTCCTCAATCAAAAGGATCTCATTGAAAGACAAAATAAATGGGTGAGTAAGCTACAAGCATAAGATTTTGACATTGAGTATGTCAAGGGAAAGAATGGTGTGGTTGATGCATTGTCAAGAAGGCCACATTTGAGTTCCATGATGTAGATAAATGGTGATTGGATGGAGCAAATTCTTGTGGAATATGCAAAGAATCCATTTGCCACTAGTACCTTGGAAGGTACATTGCAAGATGAGATGTACAAAGTGGTGAATGAGTTGATCCTCTATAAAGAAAGAATCTTTATAGTATCTAAATCAGAGCTCAAAGAGAAGATTTAAAGGATTTTCCATGATACTCCCTTGGCTGGTCACCAAGGATTTTTCAAGACTTACAAGTATATTTATGAAATATTTTCATGGTAGGGGCTTAAGGATGATGTTCTCAAGTATATAAAGGAATGCAAAGTGTCTCAACGAAACAAAAATGACTATCCTTTAAAGACGACCTTCAACATGCACAAAACCAGCAAAAGTTCTATGCAGATCAGCATCATATAGAGTGCACATTTGAGGCTAGAGATATGGTGTATCTAAGGTTGCAACCCTACAGGAAATCTAATCTCAAGAAGAGTGGATCAGAAAAGATCAAGCTAAGATTTTATGGTCCATTCAAGATCTCCAAGAGGATTGGAGAAGTGGCATATGAGTTGGAATTACCTAAAGGTAGTAAAATTTATAATGGCTTCCATGTATCTCTCCTCAAGAAGGCACTTGGACACAATGCAGTTTCCTCTTCAAAGTTAACTCCTTTGGATAAAGAAGGGAAACTCATCTTGGTTCTTCAAGCACTGGTTGATTTTGTGGTACACACATTGAGAAAGAGGAGCATCAAAGAGCATTTGGTTAATTGGAAAAATCTACTTGTTGAGGATGCTACATGGGAGAGTGAACAAATCTTGAAACATCAAGACTTGCAATTGCTTGAGGACAAGAGATTTTGGGGAGGGAGGACTATGATGTCCCCTTTTCAAGCATGATCAGTTTGTGGACAATTAGCCTATTTTCCAAGTTTTCCCATAGGCTAATTGGTGAGCAAGGGAGAAGTCCAAAGTTCTTGGAGAGCACAAGATTAGTCTAGCAAAGGTTTTGTTCATAGTAGTAAGTTTAGTTGGTCTTGGAGAGCTTCATGATGCTTTCAGGATGTAATTCCGATTTTATTGGAACTCTCCAAACTTCTTGGAGAAACATGCTATTTTTAGAAAGTCGCCAAGTTGCTTCAATTCTTTGTCCTAAATCCTAATTGACATATTTGTATGGTCAAAATTTAGGCTTCTGGCAAATTCACCACCAACAAATTCACCTCCAACAATTCATCGCCATGACAAATTCATCTCCTGGAAAATTCACCGCCAACAATATGATATGAATTGTTGGTGGTGAATTTTCCTAGAGCCCAAAGTTTCATATTCATGTCACTTTGATACTTTTTGCAACTTGGGTTAGAGTGATTTCATCTAGGAATCATTATTGTGCCTACGAGTAAGTTTCCAATATAATAGTTGAAGATGGTCCAGTTTGATGTATATTGATTAACTAATATTTTGGCGTTGTTTTTGAAGAGTTTGAAGAAATTTTGAAAGACAATTTTGATGTTATTATATTGGCTGTACCATTTCTATTCATGATGGTTTTACCCTCTTTTCCTGGTCATACCATCTGAGGAGTCAACTTGCTGGGTAATAAATTTACTTCTTGCTGTTTGAGTTGCTTTTGATGATACTTTGTCCATGTTGTACAAATTTAGGGGGTTAGATTAAGTGTTGTTGAGCCGTACCATTCCCAAGGGAGACCGTACTAGTCATGGGTGAGGCATTAGGTTGTTGGGAATGAAATGCCTACCTTATGATACTCATTTCTTCTTATTTGGAGGTGCTTAGTAGTTGATTGATACTTCCAAGTCTTTGTTGGGTGGAAAAAATATTGTGTGGTGAGTTTTAAGCTAAGTTGTCAGTTTTGGTATGGGATCGGATACGGGTACATAGGTACAACAATTTTTTCCCTTGGGTACAATACATTTGGGTATGGCTGTATTATATATATAAATATATATACAAAAAAATAAAAAATATACAAAATTATAAATACATTTGATAGTATGATACTTCATCAATCATCATTGAATCATTGAATCATTGATCAATGGCATTGATAAAGATAAATGCCAATTGATAGTTCAAAATTTCAATATTATGTCATATATCATATATGTCTAGAGTCACGATTCAAATGAACATCACTACAATTACAAAATTGAATTGAAGATAAAAACTGTGGTGCCATAGAGTTGTGCCAAATAACTCAATAATATAATTCAAAAAGATACTCAAAGGAAACAACTGATTACACTCTTTTCACATTAACCTTCTTCTCCCAAAACATGACACTATAGTTGTACATAATTCAACACTTACATAATGCATTTTATTGAAGACTTCTTGCTTTGCTTGAAATATCTCAGAAATATGAAATGGAAATAAAAGATTTTGTACAAGACTATTTAGTGAGGCTTCTCATTTCTAGCTTGTTTTAAACATTAATAGAATGATAATTGCTTATGAAAGCAAGAAGATCAACAAAAGTAAGTAGAGATATTCAATATTTAACATGAAATTCACTCACTCATCATGATATTCTAGGGTATAATAAAGATTATCAATCTAATACAAAGAAGCTTAAAACTCAATCCTAAGATCTAAGGTATAAAATATTAATCAACCCTATAGGAAGGAACAAGTGTTATGCAAGAGAAACAAATTTGTGTATTGAAAAGGGGGTTTTAACATAAATCCAATGCAATAGAGGTGCCCTAGGGAGGAATATTCCCCAAACTATTTTGAATTTTGGAAGGAAAGCACCATGATATTTTGAGCCCTCTCACTCCTTTATCCCAAAAGAGATATGTAAACGAATTTTGATACTAAAAAATGCTTAATAATAGGATATAGTCAATCCTTCATATATAGATCGCATAAAAACTTGTGCTTCAGAGTTACTAATTCAAAGTTTATAGAAGTTTTTCATGCCGTAGATGTTGGAGTGTCAAGGATCTCAGGGTTACCGGCTAGATATGGAAGATGAGGCCCTACTTATAATATCAGTAACTGAGAAACCAAGTGCCTAGTGATAAGGAGCTCTCCTTGGGAGCATTTGGGAGCGCCTACGCACCCTCAGGTTCCTTGGGTGCTCCCTAGCACGCTCTTGCTCCCAAACGCTCCCAAAGCGGGCACAAAGGGAAAAATAGGAGAACCTGGTAACTTAGGTTTTAAGGTGTTATGTTCTTGTTGTACCTGCAATATTAGCAGCATTGTATGCTGTTACAGACCAGTTAAGATCTGATTTTTGTCGTTAGTTTGTTATGTCATCCTTCATAATGATATTTGGGTGTGTACTGAGGAGTTTGAAGTGCCCTTTCAATAGTTTGCAAATTGTTAGTGTTAGTTAACTTTTTGGAAATGGTTTTCAGAGTGTTTCCAATGTATATTAGTTCTGCTTGACAGTTACCAGTAAATACACAGTATTATCAGATTGTCATCGGCCACTATTATCATCTTATTGTTTATGGTTATTCATTTTATTGTGGATTTTTGCAGTAGTCAATGATGATTTTGTAATGCATTGATATATTGTAATGCACTAGATGGTACTACTGCCAGTTATTTCATCCTTGCACTTTAATGTATTTTCTCACCCCACTGAATAAGTGGAAGTAATGTATTTTCTTACCCCATTGAATAAGTGGAAGTTATGTATTTACTCACCCCATCAAACAAATGGAAGATCCTGTGCTAATTGTAATTGCACTCCGCTAAATAAGTGAGAAGTGCTTGTGCTCATTGTAAATACACACTCCGTCGAATAAGAATGGAAGTGTTTCCTTTCAATTCTTGCATAGCACACTCCATTGAAGAAGTGAAGTTTGGCTGGCACTGCCACCTAGTGTGTTTCTTTCAAAGTTGCTGCATATTAAATAGTTGGTGTGGTCCTATACACCATATTCTCTCACCTTGCCAATCTTGGGAACTGGGTGATCAGAAAGTGATAAGGATATTGCATTGCAGTTTATTTCAGTTGAATATTTTCAAAAACTTATAGAGTGGTTACTACATTGGCCTCTGATAGTTATCTTTACTATCATTATCTCACTGTGCAGTCTCCTCCTCCTCCCCTCTCTCTAGATACACACACATGTACCTATGCATCTTGGTAAACTGTCTCATGTAATTTCTCTAAATACAACGTGCATCTTTGTAATTTGTTCTTTTTCATTGTTTTGTGGGAGAATTATTGAAATACTCCCTCTAACTTAAAATTTAAGTAGTCTTCATTCTATTAATATTTTTTGTGTCATCTCTTTTACATTTCTCTTTGTCTTTCTGTTTATACAAGAAGGCCTCATCCTCTAAATCAAGTTTTAAATTACCATTTAATCTGAAAATGTAATAAATTGAGAAAATTCAGAATTTGCTATATATCTTTGCACTTTTGATTCCTCTACTCTTCAATCTTGGGGTATTCTAAGCAAATCCTGCATATATTCTGTCTATGGGAAGATATTTGAAGTTTTGAACATTTCTGTCCTCATTCCTCTTTCCTAATTCTTTCTATTTATCCCATCACAATGCTGAGTGGGAGTTTAACTTGGTCAGAGTCAGCTTAACTATCATTTGTTACTTCTTATTTGCCCTTCTCTGATTCATCACACTTCAGTCTTCTTTGTAAATCTTCTATTCTCTTGTGGGGTTCTTCATCCCAATTCCTTCAACCCATTCTGTCACTTTCACCCTTCCACCTTAAAGTGCTCTAGGATCCCTTTACCCTAGTTCTTCTCCATCAAAACTATGTACATTTGAAGTCCCACTGTCACACTTTATGGCATCTATGGGCATTAATATAATTTCATTTCTTCTTTCTCTTGTTTACCTGCTGCATGTAATTTACTGTAGTAGACTTATCCTTTCTTCTCCTGTTGATCTGTAGGACAGAGCTGTATTTTTTAAGTGCTCAATCAAAACCTGTTTGCTGTCTTACTAATCACAGTATTCTGGAACTGAACTTTGTATGTGGTCCAAATAGCTTGCTGCCATCATAAGAGGGGTCATGTGGATAGATTTGACCCTGTTAAGACCTTTAAATATCACTAGGTAGAAGTTATTGAATATGTATTGTGATGACCAGATGATGTTACAAACTTGTTCAGATTAGTTGTTTGTGTGATTGTACAGCTCAATAATATCAAAAGTTTCCTCCTCTGAGATAGAAGGGTGATGTGAAATTGTGTCAGACATCTAATTGATGTGCTCAATTAGTTAGGTGAGTTGCTTATTCTGATGCAACATTTTTTGAACTGAGACTGTTGATCCACCATACAAAAATTCTGAATTAAATGCCACAAGTGGCTTCATTTTACTTTCTGATCGTCCAGCATCTAGTTGTCCTTGTCAATGGATGGATTGTGTGGATATGGGAAATTTCCTTGCCTCTGGAAATTTCAGATTTCTGAGATTGACTGTAGATGTTCTAACAGTTGATTCACCAGATTGGGAAACTCCTTCCCTGGGGTTTGCCAGTAATGGTGGTATTTAGGAATCTAACACATGGTACATGTAGCCTATAATTGAAGGAATAGTCTGTGCATTTAAAGCTTAAATATATCAGAAGATGTTACTGTTATGACTAAAACTAGAAGTTTGAATCTACTGCAAAGCCTATTGGTGCATGTTTTTATTGTCTTCTATTACACTGGTTAAATTATATCTTTATCTTTCATTTTTCATGATTACAAAGCATCTGAGTTGCCGATTTAGGAAATGTGTGGTCATGACTCACCAATGAGAGGAATTACCATAAATAGCATATATATTTAGCAGTTCTCAATCCTCTTTCACTTCTTTTCTGCAAATATATCTATTTGCATTTTACAATGTTTAATTGATTTAGCTTATGCTTCAGCATCTTGGTTCTAATTTGTCATTTACTATGAATCAGTCTTGTTCTGTGACATTATTTCAGTTTTTCCTTGTTTGTATTTAGCTTTGAGAGTCTGCCATTCTTGTAGGTGTTATGAGTTGGAGGAAAAGGTTGATGAAAGGGAAAGCCATCCGAAAAACAGAAAGGAAAAGCACATACTTCTTCCAGTACGTATTAGTACAACTGTTATTTTGTTGGACCTTATTTGTTGCTTTCTGTTAACTAGGAGATTATATTATTTTCTGCATTTTTATAATTTTTATATTCTTTCTAGGAAACTTTGACCAAGTGAATTTCTATCATTATTATGTAGATTGAGATCACAGATGTTCCAGCAGATACCAAGGATAAAGATGGTATCATCAAATGTGAGTTCTTTGACACTCGTCATACATTCCTAAGCCTTTGTCAAGAAAATGACTACCAATTCGACACTCTGCGTCGTGCAAAACATTCTTCAATGATGGTACTCTATCATCTGCATAATCCAAGGGTACCTGTTTCGCTGCGTACATGCAGTGTGTGCCAACATGATATCAAAAAAGGACAGGAGTTGCATTCTGAAATTTGCCTTGATTTTGACCTTTGCAATGATTGTTATCAAAAGGCCAGCTCTGTGAAACACTCCCGTAGATTGACAGCTCATCCATCTATTGATGATCTGAACATAAAAAGTCATGAAGCTCACGAAAATCAGGTTCAGGAGGTATGGAAACAAAAATAAATTTCATTGTTTCAGTACTAGTTATGATATTGGTCTCCACAGATGTCATTTGTCATAGTTCATAGCTAGAAGTGTACTTTGTCTAGCCAGCAAGAAATTAACTTTCCATTTTTGTAGCAAGATAGCATTTGCCATGTTCTGTTTTTATTGTATAATAAGCAGGTTTTGAATGATATATTTTTTGTCCTTATAGAATTCAATATGATCAGTAAGAAAACACTTATTATATTTTGAATATTGATTGATACTGTTAGGTCTTATTCACTCTACATCTGCATGTATATTGCCATCAGGAAATATGTGTGGGATATTGTCGAATTGCAATTTCACGGGCTATTTGTCTCTTGTGTACTTTTTATGCATACCAATCCAGCTACGCTTTTACTAAAAAGGAAAAAGGAGGAGCAATCCTATTTATGCTTAATTTTGGATGGACTGGTTAAATACCTGTAGGAAATGACCTCTTTTGAAATTCCGTGTACGGTTTTAAGGATGGAGTATCTTGTCTGGGAATCATTAGTAAAGAACTTGTACCATTAAGTTGTTATAGTAGTTGTCCATATATAAATTACAGGGAAGAATAGTTTGTAGGCTTGGGATATATAACTAGAAAAGGTCAAAAATAGTATTGTAATATATGGATTAAAAGGATGGAAATCAATAGAAAGGGTAAAATAAAAAGAATTACATACTCACCATTGTGAAAGACAGGGAATGCTCTTTGATATTAGAGATCCAAGGCCAGCCCCATCTATATTTGTTTTCCCAGAATTTCCTGGAGGATCAGGAAGAATTAGGAAAAAGGAAGTCTAATCAAATAAGAGTTCCCTACTCCACACACATTGAAATTCAATTCTAACGAGACCTCAAAAGGAACCAAGGTATTCTAGGTGCAGGTGAGATCTTTAGAATCCAGCATGGGGATCTTATTCTTTTCTACTATGAGGTGCTAGGAAATACCACAAACAGTTTCAAGTAGTAAAGTCTTTCATGGGAATTTTTAATAAGATCTTTTACTTTTTTGGATTTGGCCCATACAGTTTTTACTTTACAGTCACCTCAATTTCTAGTCATTACATTGACAGCAATTTCTCCCATTTATGGTGTTAATAGTTATAAATCAAGGCGATCCACTTAGCACACAAATACCTTCAATAATTTGTTAGTAGGAGGAACAATGGATACATTCATTGCTTTGGGATTTAAGTCTCCAGCCTCCTTCCCCATTGCCAAAGATTTTGGAGCATGTAACTTCCTTATAAGTTGCCCTTGTCTCACAATTCTTACCAACGTGGGATTAACTCCAACTCATCATTTATTGATGTTAAGCACATGAAGGCTTTCATGGGCGATTTTAATTTGTGTGGGATTGCTTCTTGTGTTTTGTAGTCATCCCCAAGATGATCTCAATGAGTATTTATTACTCTCTTATCATTTTTTCACATTTATGTTGATAATAAATACAAGGAAAGAGGATCCACTTAACACATAAGAACCTTTAAGAAAAAACATGCGACAATGGATATTATTCCTTGGACGAAGGAGGGGAACAATTTCCTTGGTTCCTACTTGGCTTTGATTAATTGAATGTGTTGGATGTTTACTTTCTGGGCTATGCAGTTAACAAGTGTGCTCTTTTGATCTACTTGTGCCTATGCTTCTCTCTTGAAACACCTTGTAAAAAAAATTCAAGTATCTTGTTTGGTTGTGGGAAGCTAGCAATACTAGTTACTTGTTAGTGTGGTTTTTGGAGTTTATATTCTAGCTAAGGGAATATTTAGATCTTCATAGAATACATTTTGAAGCTGAGTTGGCTCACTCTCTTGTGTATATAGATTTGTGTTCTTGATAAGATATCTGCTTTTGACGAAGGTAGAGAATGCTGACAGTCCTAAAAAATTATTTGAATTCATGGATCTAATTACATACCCTCCTATCTATCTCCTTCCTTTATAATTGATGGCATTTTTTTTGGAAGTAACTAAGAATGGCATCTCCTATGGACCATGATGGCAAAGGGTCAAAGGATTCTGAAGGAGTTGAGTCTTGTAGGAGTCCCAAGTTAATTAAAGCATAGGATACTCATGAAATGATAGTTTGAGGGTTTAATGAAAAGATAATCAATTACTACCCATTGGAAGATATCCATTTTGTATTGTAGATTGCATACAATGCCGTTATTATGTTTTGTTAATATGGTTGTATCTAGCTATGCATTAATTCTTTGTTGAATTTTGAATAGTTAAAGGAATTAATTGGTAGGTGGTTGTGTTTGCTTGGCAACTATTGATTCATTTAAAATTTAAATAGTCTTTCTGCAGTCAAGGAAAGCAGTCCCGATCCTTGGATGATTATTTTTCATCTTATTTTGTAAAAGAATTAAATGTGAAAAGAGTTACAGTTTTACAATTCTATCTGTTATGCATTGTTATGTCTTCATTATTTTAAGTATTAGCTTTATCAGATAGAGCAGTAAAAGGTATATCATGGGCTGGTGGATGATCTAAAACTTTAGCATCTATAGATCACAGCTTAGTCATTAATGGGAAAACTAGGATGACTGGAACAAGCCTTGGCTAGAGGCCTTAATAAAAAATAACTGCTGGAGTAAGCAACTACCAACCTGTTTAGGGCGCACAAATTTCAGTGAGAAAGGGTGGAAGCTCCTCTGTTGACTGTTCATACAGGTTCTTAGCTTCAGTAATACTCTATCTATTTATGAAAATATCAGCAATTTGAGTTATAGGTGAGCCATATGCTTGAAAAGATATAGACTATAGGAAGCTGAGGGAGGTGGAACTGTGATTCAAGGTAAGAAATTGAATACAACCTATAACAGGCTGAAGATAAATTACAAAAACCTCAAGATACGGTTGGGTTGGAGTTGAGGTTGTTTAAGGTTCTTGATTTGCTGAAAATTGAAGAAGTGACATTTGTGAGAAAGAATGAAGAACTAATTGAGGTCCTCGACTCCAGAGATGAGGCAGGGAATTCTTCTACCCCACGTTACCATCTACTTCTCCGGAGGCCTGTAGCTGTAGGGGTACATGTGGTACTGATCTAGGTACTTCTGGAGATCTTATTTTATTATTGGTACTTGGCTTTTATAATAAAGCATAATAATAAAAGTGTTTTCTTGGGTGTGATAGTTATAACTTATAAGGAAAACAAATCAGTGCAGTACCACATACCCATGTTGCTATGGTTTTAGTACCTGTACTAGTCTGATTAACTTATTGTCATGATAAAAACATATTAAAAGAAAGCACCAGTCCAGGTATGATAGTCAATGGTCATAATAAGAAGTTACAAATAGACAAGAACAAATTTAAAAAAATTAAGAACACAATAAACCTCTAAGAAAGACAACTAACTAAATTGTTGCTGATTGTGAAATAGTAAAATTAACTATATTGTTAAATGATAAAATATAATTATATATAGTCTATATTAATATATAATATTTATATATTATATTCATTTTTTTGTACGGATGTACCCAAAACGTACCCAACCCCATCCTCAAAATATGCCCTAACAGCATATCATACCCACGAACCCATACCTGTATCCGATTTGACAACTTAGTAATTTACCAATTGCTGATTTGGATGATTCACATGGTTCTTGAGTTTGACAATAGAAGTTGAATATTTTACCCTTTTGCGCAGATATTATAAATCTGAGTAATATTAAATATCTTGATTCATTTAATAGTTTATGTTATAAATTATCTATGGCACTTTAGTCCATTTTGATTATTTTTTACAGAGAGCATTGAGATTATGGTTAATTTTTGTTCATATTGTCTATTTTTTATATTTTCAATATTTTAATCAATTTTTTATGGAAAAACCCCAGAGCTTACTGAACCCAGGGTCTCCCAAAGAGGAAAACCCCAATACTAAGGCTTAACCGTTCTGAGAATTTAGCTCCTAACAGATGGTGCTTGCAGTTGGCTGTGGCTGCAATGCAGCTTTTTGGAATGGAGGTACCTGAAGAATACAGCTCAAGCCTATTCTTCCGATTAGCATAGAAGTTTTCTTAAGTGAAATTTATGAGGTTTGCTGATGAGAAAGGAGCCACATTTTGGCCTTTTCTCATCTTCAGATGACTCCAAATTTGACAAGGTTTTGGACTATAACTTGGCATACTATAACTCATAGTAACAAAAATCTGCAAAAAAACTTGATTAATTGCGATTTTTAAAAAATCTGCAGGCTAGATGATTTTTTCCCATTTAAAACTGCAAAATCGGCAAAAAATGTGTTTAAAACTTGCAAAAAAACGCGAATAAAATCGTGCTGATTTTCATGTGAAAAAAAAAACAATGAGGACCATAGCTTGTTGCTTACTATTATGCTTGATAGATTTTTCCAAGAATCCATAGCTTGTTCAAAAGCACCTGTTTTAGGCTTTTTGTGATGTCCCCGCTCTAGTCAGTTCTCAGGAGCAGTGGAGTTAGCCTATCTCTTGGACCCTTGTAGGCTGACAGGATCTTGTTAGAGGGTCAGTGGCCGTTTTAGTGGGTACTGTCGTTGCCCATTCCTTCACTCCAGTATTGGTTTCAGTACAGACATCTATGGTTCAGTGTTCGCCAGCTTCTAACAGCACGGAGATATATGGAGTTTCGAGGGAGTTATGGATATTTAAGTGGTTTAAGTTAATTATTTAACTTAACGCTTTATTATAAAATCAAATTGACTTTATAAATATTATATTACTTAAATATGTCATAAAGTGATTTAAAATTAAGAAAAGCCGTACTTTCTTGGAATTCATGCCTTTTGGGAATATAAGGCAATTTTGGCAAATAAAACTCATTCATTGATTATTTGACTTTGCCATTGATTTTTCCTCTGTGCTATTCTCTGAGACAAGGGTTTGAGCAATTCTTCCATTGGAGAGCGAGATCTTCTTCAGTGTTGAGCATTTTTGAGATTGTGAGAGACCAGTCGAATTAGTGCAACTGTGAGGGCTTCATACAGAAGTTCTATTGTGCTTCATCTGAGTTATTAATTCAACATTTCAGTGTTTTGTAATAAGGGAAAGGGCTTATCTACCTTGGACACCATTCTTCATCAGCTACCTAGCTCCAGACAGAGTCGTACCACAGTTTCAAAGGGTAGTGATTTCTCCTTGGGATGCGTGCTTCCTTACTTTACGCGTGTGAACTCAAAGGCAAAAACACCTTTCCTTGAGGCTGATTTTGTGTTCCATCATTGGCGTCCTTCATGGTCAGCACCATTTCTCCAGCTTCTGAGTGGGAGAAAGCAGATCTTGAGCCCCTGCAGTGATTTCTTCCAGTTTCAGCATTCTTGTCTGCCAAGCTATTAAATTTCTTATTTAATTATTCTGGAGTCATTCGGGTATGTAATTTGCTTGCAATCTCATTGTATGTATTGCAAATGAATATTGATTACATTTATTTCTCCAAAGATTCTTGTATTTCAATTTTATGTGCATTTATATGCTGCGGCCCCTCTAGAAACCATTCTCTAAAAAACTAAGAAAACACAAAAGATAAGTAAAACTACAGGGATTTCAAAAGGAGCCAATAGGGCTCATCACACTTTTAGCCATAGCAGCAAGGCAGTGAATTGTTTGATAAAATGCTTTGGTAGACATGTATGAAAAATGTCGTAGCATAGACAAGGCAGTGAACTGTTTGAAAAAATGCCTCAAAGAAATGTGGTCTCATGGTGATGGAATGCCATGACAATCCATAGCCATAGGCTTTCGTCATGGCATTCCATCACCATGAGACCACATTTCTTCGAGGCATTTTTTCAAGCAGTTCACTGCCTTGTCTATGCTATTGCTTACTATTATGCTTTGATAGATTTTTTCCAATCATCCATAGCTTGTTCGAAAGCACTATTTTTAGGCTTTTAGCCATAGCAGCAAGGCAGTGAACTGTTTGACAAAATGCTTTGGTAGGCATATATGAAAAATGTGGTAGCATAGACAAGGCAGTGAATTGTTTGAAAAAATGCCTCAAAGAAATGTGGTCTCACGGTGATGATTGTCATGGCATTCCATCACCATGAGACCGCATTTCTTTGAGGCACTTTTTCAAATAGTTCACTGCCTTGTCTATGGCTTGTCATGGCCTTCAATCACCATGAAACCACATTTCTTTGAGGCATTTTTTCAAACAATTCATTGCCTTGTCTATGCTATTGCTTACTATTATGCTTTGACAGATTTTTTCCGAGCATCCATAGCTTGTTCAAAAGCATCTGTTTTAGGCTTTTAGCCATAGCAGCAAGGCAGTGAACTGTTTGATAAAATGCTTTGGTAGATATGTATGAAAAATGTCGTACCATAGGCAAGGCAGTGAATTGTTTGAAAAGATGCCTCAAAGAAATGTGTTCTCATGGTGATGGAATGCCATGACAATCCATCACCATAGGCATTCATCATGGCATTCCATCACCATGAGACCACATTTCTTTGAGGCATCTTTTCAAACAGTTCACTGCCTTGTCTATGGCTTGTCATGGCATTCCATCACCATGAGACCACATTTCTTTGAGGCATTTTTTCAAAAAGTTCACTGCCTTGTCTATGCTATTGCTTACTATTATGCTTTGATAGATTTTTTCCAAGCATCCATAGCTTGTTCGAAAGCACCTATTTTAGGCTTTTAGCCATAGCAGCAAGGTAGTGAACTGTTTGATAAAATGCTTTGGTAGACATGTATGAAAAATGTCGTAGCATAGACAAGGCAATGAATTGTTTGAAAAAATGCCTCAAAGAAATGTGGTCTCATGGAATGCCATGACAAGCTAAAGCAATTGGCAGCTGCTCCTAGTTATTAGTTATGCAATGTGAAGTAATTGCATAACTGCTTAGGTTGACTTTTTAAAAAGCTATATTGTAATTGAAATTTTTTAATCTATTAGCATCTAGTTATTAGTTATGCAATGTGAAGTAATGCTTTGAGTTTGAAAGATGTGCAATGCAATGAATGTAATCAGCGATATGAATATAAACTACAAAAATCTATTTTCTACATTTCATTAGTTAAACTCTTTATTTTATTTGCTCTCTATATCTCTATGCTATGGAAATGCCTTTTGATTTCAAAAAAAATGGTTTTTATTTCTTGTTCTACAATTTTTTACGTTTATTTTAAATCCGATTTTTTCCCAGTTTTTTTACGATTTTTTCAAAAAATCTTATACTTTTGGTTTGCGAATTTATTCCCCAAAAGTTTTTTGTTGCTATCTTTTGTGCTCCTGCTGCCATATTGCTGTCTTTGTGCAGAGTGCTATGCAGCTGGTTGTTAAGCTATTTTTTCTCTTCTATTTTGTAACGAGTATTCCCTTTAGTTTAGATGGTCTAGTATAACCTCTCACTAGATAGTATTGTTGCCAAATCTTGCCAGATTTGTCAGATTCAGTCCTGATCTTTCAAGTCCATAGAAATTTTACCAATATTTTTCAAAATTCTGGATTTTCAAATTTTTTTGGCATCCTGAATTTTCAAACCTGATAACTGTGCTAGATAGAAAGTTTTTTCTGGCAGCTTTGTTACTTGAAGATCTGATCAGAAGATAGGCTCTATCAAGATATTGCTAGCTAAAATAAGAGGGTCTTGTAATCAGACACTTAATCTAGAATGAAACTGTCGAATTTGGAACAAATTGATGTTATTTTCTTTGAATTCTATCTTCTAAACTTCTAGTTTTCATTGGACCTGCAATTTGCGGTTGATGCTTATCTGTGGGACTAGAGATCCACTTTTTTATATTTACCTTTTTGAAAAAGAAAATGAAATTGCTGTCTAACAAACAACCAAAGTAAATGTCAGAACTTAGTGTACGGTATTTTTATAGGTCTAGCCAATGGATCATATATTGTGATCCAAATTGCCTGTGCAATTAAATTATTCTTTATACAGGTTATAACCAGAAGCATTCTTATTTTTTATTAAGGACCGTGGCAGCCTTAAATATCCATAAAATAACATATTCTGAGTGTTTATTTGAAAATTATAAATAACTAATTGTTAATATGAAGTATTTGTCTATGAGATGGCGATGATGGAACACAGGATGTGATCCAAACAGTCAATGCAATCAAATTCTTCTTTATACAGGTTCTAACTAGGAGCATTTGTCATTTTTATTAAGGACCATGGAAGCCTCAAATCTCGAAAAAAACTCATTTTGAGTGTTTATTTTAAAAATATATATTCTAATCTGTAAGTAATTTCTATTTTTGGAGTATTATTGTATCGCATGCCTTTATTAAGAATTCTGTGTAGAACTGTTACCTCTTAAAATTTTTAGTGTGCAAAAAAATTCCAGAGTTAATAAGCATAAAATGTTTATTGTCGAGATTATTCGAAAGAGGCTCTGGAATTAGATTTCACTTAGCTCACCTAGACCATCTTTAGGCACTCTTGACAAAATCTATTCAGATTAGGAATTCTATTCCTAATATAAGTAGTCTATCAAATTTAATTATTCGAAGATGAGACTAGATATTAAAATGGTTATATTTACTTCTTAAACTGTTTTTCTTTCCTTTCATCCCCCACTGTTAGTTTGGAACTGATCAGTATACTGTTTCTCTTTTGTAGGTACAAAAGATGTTGATTATACATGTTTTTCAGTGTGACTCCTCCCAGTGTGTATATCAGAATTGTCAGACTCTCAAAGGGATCTTTCGACATGGGATGAATTGCAAAACTGGTGCTACACAGGGCTGCACCCGCTGTCAGAAGATGTGGCAAATGTTACAGTTGCATGCACGAACTTGCAGGGAATCTAAATGTTGTGTTCCCCGTTGCATGTATGTTCATGACCCATTTTAGGTCTTGTGTCTTTTTTTTGTTATATGTAGTATTCTAGGATTATACTGCTTATTTATTGTAAAATGCCATATATAGGCACAATTAAATCGATGTGTGGTCGCATATACGTAACAGCTACATGCACAAGGTTGATGCTGTGTTCCCTGTTGCATGTTCATTCATGACCCATTTTAGGCCACGTGATTTTTTTTAGTATATAGTATCCTAGGATTGTGATGCTATATTCTAGTAAAATGTGATATATAGGCACAGTCAAACTAATATGTGGGAAGCGAACATTCTACACCTGTGTATCAGTTCAATCGTTTCAATCCATTTGATTGTATTTTGCTATTTTTCAGGGATTTGAAACAACAGTGGAGGTGTCAAAATCAAATGGAGTCACAGCACAGTGCTGATGTTAGTTAAAAAATGAGGCCGAGGAGTGCAAAGATCACTGGAAACTTTCATTTATCAATGTACAATAAGTTCGAGTGATCTTCAAAGAGAACTGATTCAACTAAATGACATTAATTCTTGAAAAAAAATTAGGCCAATTTTTTATTAGATAGTAAAAAATGTATGAGCAATTTTTGTTGCTATGTTAATTTTTTTTTAATTTTCCAGCGATGTTAGTCAACATCTCTAATTCAAATCTGAGCTGCATAAATAAATGATGCTCATTTGTTTTGTCAGACATAATGTATTGGCCCTGGAGACCTGTATGGTGAATTTGAGATTTCACTTACCTGTCATTCCCACTGAAGTTAGGTTTGGCAATATGAGGCAGGCCAAATGCTGATAAAAGGGTTATGCATCTGCTTAATATGAGGGAAACGCGCAGGCTCTTTCCAGTATGTTTTCATTAGCATAAAATTCATTTTGTTGGCTATTTTGCATTCGTGTCAGCTGGGATTTGATTGCTTTCTTTGCTTTGCATTTTAGTTAACTTAAATGTTTCTTTTGATTGTATTTTGACAAAGAAAGTGGATTTATATCCTGATCGTGCAGTTTGAGGTTACATGTTCTAGTAGATCCCAAGGATAAAGATGGCATCATGCAAAGTGGGTTATTTGTCACTCAGGTATTCCGAAGCCTTTTCTAAGGCAATCATTGCTTATGAGACACATTAAAAGAAGTAATTTTCAAGAAAATTTAAACAAGAATCGAAGTGATGTTTCAGTTCGTATCGTGTGGACCATCATTATGATAAGTGACACGGATTACAGATTGGAGCTTCTTGTATAGATGACTTGAAATATAAAGGGTGGGAAGAAGATTTACGGGCACAAAAGTATATGTAAAGAACCATCCATTCTTATTATAAAGACAGAAATTAAATACCTATCATTATGATAAGTGGCAACGATTACAGATTGGATCTTCTTGTATACATGACTTGAAATGTAAAAGGTGGGAAGAACCTTTACAGTCACAAAAGTATATGCAAAGAATGCATGATGAGATGTAATTTTATTTTTTTTAACCATCCATTTTTATTATAAAAACAGAAATTAAATACCACAAATCACTTTTTTAAGCGGCAATTCTTGTTAATTGGGATATGTCGCAATCTCTATATTTCTTCTTATCTTCCTTTTTATGAAATGATCTTCCTCAACCAAAAAGTTTCCCTTATCTGTATAGTTTTATAAAAAAATGTTACTCAGATGTTGAGGCTTTTGTATGGCTATAATAAACATAAAATGTTACTCAGATGTTGAGGCTTCTGTATTGCAATAATAAACATACAATGTTCATTTCTTTCGAAAAGGTACTCTCCCTTTCTTAAATGTAATGGGAAACATAAGAACAACAAAAACCGTTCTTTAGCTTTTGATCAAGCAGGTTTTTTGAGAAGATCCCTTTGTTGGGAAAATAATCTATCAATGATTTGACTCCATCTTCACAATCCATTGGCACCTAGTTTTGTAAGTCATTTGCAGCATGATAGGGATGATTTTTTGCGCAGTTTGAATCTTTGCAATGATTGCATTCAAAAAGATGGCCTTGTGAAGCATTCCCAAAGAGTGATGACTCATCTTTGCATTGCTTTGTGATGAGGAAATACAAAATTTAAAAAGCATGGTGCTTTGGAGGTATGGATATAAAATAAAATAACTTAGTTTTGATTGCTTATATGTTTTGGGCCTCATCGCCCTTTAATGGTCACAAGCTATTTAAAATGATACCTCATTTTAACTAGCAATATACTATAACTTTTATTTTGGGATAAAGATATCTTTTGGCACATCCTAAAGAGTCGTGAACTCTTAATGAATTATTCCATGTTATGGATATGGTATAGAATTTTTTTTCATTATTCCATGTTATGGATATGGTATAGAAATTTTTTCATTTTTGATATCTATTGATAATAAATATCATTGCTTTTAAATAGATAAAGTTACGAAAAATCAAGTTAATTGGTCAACATTTCTTTTTAAAGAGATATCATGGGTAGTCATTTCTCTAATTTATTTTTCACTTATTCACATTGGTGATAATCACAAGGTAAAGGCAACTATAAAGAATACAAATATATATAAATGATGTTAGTACCAAAAAGGAGGATGCTAATACACCAACTCTAGAATTTGAATTGCAAAGCGATGTTTTGGATTGGAAATCCAATTAGACTTCTTTGCAACATTCAATTTATGCATGTGATATTTATATCAATCTTCCATGGCTCTCTTTTAAGACAATCCAACCTTGAATGCTCACATTGTAAACTAGTATAAGGGCCATTGTAAAACACATGGAGGATTTTTAGCAAACAAGCATCTTAGTATTAATTGCAAAAAAAGGAATACTAAGATGGGACCTTTCCTTATTCCTACTAGAAAAATAAATGGATAGAAAGGTAATCCTCTCCAACCTATCATGCATTTGAACAAGATTGGGAAACAAGGGCTTCTAATGCTAATCACAATTTTTATGGTCAATTTGCCTCCACTTTCTCCTTATCCTTTTTCTCACATTCATATAATGGGAATTTTTTACAATTAGATTGCAACCATATTCCATTTTACTAAATAGGACTTGTACATTCTCTACCAAGCTTTGTATGACTCATAGTATTTCACTTTGATTTGGAGGTACTGACCAAATGTCCTCTTACAATCCATTAGACTCTTGGACTCCTTGCTCCTATCCTTACTTGGGCACACATTTAAGGTTCACAAAAATTAAAGGAAGTTAGATGAATTCCCTTTTTAATTTGAGGAAAGTAATTCTAAATAGGTCGAATCCAACAATTTATAAAGAAATATCGTAAATGCAATAACATGCAACCACATCAAATAAAGATGACATAGTGATTTACCTTGGGAAAACTCTCTTTGGTAAAAACTCAAGAACAAAGGGAGCCTCGATATATTATTTAGTTAGCACAATATATTGGTTACAATGTAAATATACACTCCACTGTCACCAACTCTACATGCAAAAATTTGATAGCATAACTCTCTACAAAATCACGAGTCTACAATATTTCAATCCAAGCGCTCTATATATAGAGCAAGATCAAATATAAACATCAAGTGGTTTTACAAAATCATAGGAGAATACCATGAGTTAAATGAGGCACCCAAATCTCCATACAAAATCCCAACATCGAACCCATGATGGTCAACATACAAAAATACTAACTCCTTTGTCATAAAACATGTTATAACCTCCCACCGAACTTGGGGGCTCCACTTTGGACTCATCATCTCTTTTAAAAAATGCTCTATGAGCAACAACATAATCTTTTATAACTTGGTCAAAAGCCATAGTCCATTATGTAATCTCTCTCTTACATGTATTGTAAAATTATTGTAGAATATCTTAGATTTTTAATGTTATATATGTCATTACACATCTTATAGATATTCTTACACCTGCCATTATACAATTACAAATTGCATAAATGTCACTTCAAAGTAAGATGTCCTTTTCTATGAGGGAGTATAAAATAATTTAAAAATTAAATAACGAAACATTAGGTTTGCAATAGAAAAAGAGAAACACCAACAATTTATGGACTATTTGTTAAGGGTTTAGAAACCCACATACTTATAATAACATCTAGACCTTTCTATGCTCACAAATTTTGTCAAAGCATTTACACTGTTCACCAAAGTACCAAATTTCTCTAGCATCATCCTCTCATCATCTACCATGTTACAAAAAATGATATTGAACATCAACGTGTTTTTTTATAAATAAAAGGTTGTATTTTTTGCCAAGTTGATAACACATTGATTATCATAGTAAACTACAATTACACCTTGACTTAGCACAACATTTTAACATATCCTTTGAATTCAAATAACCTCTTGAAATGTATGAGTACCTACCATTTACTTTGTCTTTGTAGTGAATAACATGACCATAGGCCTATCACTTACTCTACCATGTTAGAAAAATGATATTGAACATCAACATATTTTTTCACATGAAAGGTTGTTTTTTTTGCCAAGTTGATAATATTTTGATCGTCATAGTAAACTCTAATTGCACCTTGACTTATCCCAACATTTGAACATAAAATTTGATGTGAAATAGCCTCTTTATAGGTATGAGTAGCTACCATATAATTTGGCTTTGTAGTGAATAAAATGGTTGTAGGCCTATCACTTACTCATCTAATTGATAATCCCACCAAATAGACTATATACATATATAGGTGCCTACTCCATTGAGAAACAAAGTCACAACTTGCAAGGAGGATGAGAACATGTCTAAGATTAGGAGTGGAACAAATATTTTGTATACATAACCTTAAAAATAAGGAAACTTGCAAGTAAATATACTTTGTTAGCCCTTACAAACTAATAGTACCATGTGCAACAAAAGAAGAATATTACAAAAGGTTTGCAATGTATTAGAACATTGTCACACATACATCTAATCTTGTTACAAACAAAATGATTTTGAGCATCAATGTGTTTCATTTGCACATGAAAGGTTGTATTCTTTGCTAAGCTACTAGCACTTGGATTATCATAGTAAACTAATTGCATCGTGACCCAACCTAACATTTGCACACAACCTCTGAAGTGAGTAGCCTCTTTATAGGTATGAGTAGCTACCATGTACTTGGTTATCCATTACCAATTAACTATGCACCACATGCAACAAAATAAGGCTATTATAAAAAAAATCCAATTCATCATAAGGTTGTCACACATACATCTAATAGCGTTACAATAATGCTAGAAAGTGTGGTAATTCAAAGACAATAATTAGGTACAAAGCCCCTCTTGAAATACTATGACCTCTCATGGAGAGACCATCTTGCAAGAAAAAAATTATTAGACTATCCCTTCCCCTTATTTACAAATATGCTTTATGATTTATAGAGTTGGACCTTCATCATGCGATATCCTAGAACCTACATGAGATAGTTATAGTTAAAATATGGCTCAAAAAATGACTCTAAAAACATAGTACCTCTATGCATTTACAACATTATAGCATCCTCATTTTGCTTGGGTAGGAAAGTAGAGTGTTCAACAAGTTTGCATGTTGTCCATGTACATTGCATCATCTTCACATGGCATGGTACTTGAAACCATGTCCCTTCATTATAAACTTTCATTTATTAAGTATTTTTGGATTTTGAAATAAATTAATTTTGGCTCGGATTACATGTTGAGGGGTGGAAAATTATTTATCTTCAAATAATTAACTTTGCAATTAAATTTCCTTTGCAACTTTGACAAGTTGACTAGTGGGGTGTAAAGCAAAAAGAAGATTTAAAGCATTTAAATTTAAAAATATTCAAAACTCAAAAGGAGGCATTGGGAAATGGATAATGGGGTTTTAAAGCACATAATCATGACACTATAAATTAGGGACAGAGAGGTGGGCGCCCGATACCTGGTTTATTTTATTTTATTTGCTTTTTTCAAGAATTTAAGTGGAGAGTTAAAATGGCCGCCCCTATCTTTGACCAAGTTGCTTGGAATGGAGATTATGGTGTTTTAATTTTATTTTTTTTGGAGGTTTGAATTAGTAGCCATAAAATATGGTGTTCCTAGAAAGAGGATGCAAAAATTAAAATTTTGGAATTCATTCCTCTGAGCAAGGTAGTGGAGAATCGAGAATTTGAAAGCAATGAAAGAATTTTTCAAAGGCAATTTTTGAGAAGACGGAAAGGAGGCATAGATTTTCTCTGGAGAAATGTTTGGGGATGTTATTTTCAGGTTTGGAATGATAAACAATATTCCATGAAGATTCCAGAATGGTTGGTTTGAAGTTGCAAATGTTGCAAGTGGTTTAGAAGAGTTGGGAGATGGTTTTGTTTGTAAAAGCTCATATGTTTGAGCATAGCATGTCTAAGATTAATTTGTAGTTTCATATGTGATTCATGTAGGGAGATAATTTTTTGTTTCTCATTCCATTAGAGAATGTTCAACTTCATTGTAATCATATTTGATGAATAAAGTATTTCATTGGTTCCATGTGCAAACAAGTTTCTGAAGTTTATTGCAATCTTTCGTTTTCTGTCTAAGCTATGTTGTGAGAGTTTTAGAGATGGAACTGTTAGCTTGTATTCCTCTTTATATTAGTGTTATCAAAGCAACAAGACCTTGTTTCTATATAAACAAACCACTGGAGAGAAGGCTTATGTGTTGTGGGTGTTGGAGAAAATTAATGGGAGAGGAGCCCATTGTGGTAGAGGTAGAGGAAGAGGAAAAATGGACAACTTTGTCCAAAATGATGATTTCAGAGCTTTGAGAAGACAAGTGGAAGAAATTCAAGAAGAAATAAGAAGATGGTTTGCACAAAGAAGGGAACCTGAGAGTGATGAGGAAGAAGCTCCAGAGAATTCTAGCCAAAACAATTGAACAAAGAGAGGAAGTTGCAATAGTTGTAAGGGATCCATTATTGAGAGTCCTATAAAAAATGGTAAAAAAACAAGTATTGATGTTCCTACCTTTAATGGAGGTTTGAATCCAAAAGAACTAATAGACCAGATAAATGATATGGAGGAGTACTTCAAATTTGAAGAAGTTGGAGACCTAGATAGAGTAAGATATGCCAAGACAAAATTGAAGGGGAATGCTTCAATATGGTGGAGAGAAATTCAGTTGGAGAGAGGAAGAAAAGGGAAAGATAAAATTACAAGGTGGGATAGAATGGTAGAGAAAATGAAAAGGAAGTTTATTCTAGTGGATTATGAGCTAGATTTGCTCATGAAAATGTAAGGATTGACATAAGGAACAAAGATAGTGAAGGAGAATACTGAGGAGTTTCATAGGATTCTTATTCAAATGGGACATTCAGAAGCCACCAAAGAGAAGGTTGCAAAGTATATAAATGGTCTAAGACCAATCATTCAAGAGAAGATGGGATTGCTAAGAGTTCTAACCATGGAAGATGCATACCAAGTTTCCTTCACAGTTGAAGAAACAGTGAATAAAAGATTTGAAAATAAACAAAAATGAATTAGCCATGGTGGAAAGAGTGGAGGAAGATCTTACAAAGGATGCGATAGCAATGAGAAAAATCAGAAAAATGAAGACCAAGGTGTTATCATAGAATCTAGCACCGCTCGATTCACGGATAACCCCCCTATGAAACCAGTTTGTTTCCTAGTCCCGTGTGTTTCAAGCTCGTAAAACGAGGCAAACTTGTTTTATGAGGTCTCTAATCTTACCTAGTCCAGGTAGTGATGATAGGCTTGACTTTCGAGTTTAGGGTTTGTGAACCAGGAGTTAGTCATTTTTTACATTTTGGTGCTTAGGCGGTGTTTTTCACCGCCGTTGCACATTTTTTATGCTCTAACTATTTTTGGTGCTCGAGCGATGTTTTTTACCACCGTTGCACCTAGTCCAAGTTTAGTTTTTAGTTCTTGAGAGATGAAAATCACCGCCGTTGCACCTAATCTTCTTTACTAACACTTTGGTGTTCGAGTGGTGATTTTCACCGCCTGAGCACCTATTTGATAGTTAAGTTGAGTTTGTCTGCCGCATTTAATGCCTGTGATTTAAGTCATTTTTTAGGTTATTAACTCAAACATGAGTTATTTTTGTGTGTTTGCATTAAGACTCCTCTCCACACTTCGCTCTCGTGCTATCACAAGTCACTTCCCTCAAGATTGGATCTTGGTTTCTACCTCCAGCACGTAGTTTTCATGTACACTACCGTAATCTTCGCCTAGTTATCATTTTTGAGGTATGTCCTTCGCGTTTTGCTTTCCTTATTTTCTATCAGTATTCTTTCTTTAAATTTGTCGAATGCTTTCCATTTCTCGTTTGTTTTAGGCGTTTTTCTCTCATCTTTCTTTTCATTAATCTGTTTCATTCTCTTTACTTCCACCCTCGCATCAGTTCATTTCTCTTTAGCTAAATCCTGTCGTTTTTGTTCTTCCCAACCCTGGCAAATGTCATGGCAAAGAATTTCTCCGCCCTCACACACATCGCCAATTTTGTTTAAAACCCTTGGTGTTCGGGCGAGGATTTTTGCTGCCATCGCACAAAGTGTTAAGTTATGTCTGGTGTCTTGGACGTGATTTTTCCCGCCATGACACGCACTCACAAAATACCTTAGTCTCTAGGCGGTGAAAATCACCGCCATGACACTCATCAACTTTCGGCATATCAGTGCTCGAGCGGTGGTTTTCACCGCCCGAACACTTAAGTGTTTTTTACACTTTGGTGCTCGAGCAGTGATTTTCACCACTCGAACACCAAAATCTGCATTCTTTTTCTAACACTTTGAAACATGTCTTTTGTTCATCTTCGCTTCCACCGCACATTTTCACATCTCATTTTCTGCACCATACAGCCAAATCACAGTGACTCCATATCACCTGCTCATTTCACGTTTCCCCATATGACATGTATTTCCTGACAACACTGAATCCACCATTTTTTATGTTAATTTCCAAAGTTTCATCAAGAGGTCCTCAAAGATAACAAATACATCAGTCTCAACTCCCCTAAATGTCAGCTGAAACGCCACCACCATCTGCTAAAGCAAAGGGTAAGATGAAGTATAAGTACCAGGTTGTTTTCCCTCCAACCGTGGTGTTGTCCAAAGTAGATGAGATCCAGGATACCGAGATCAGTCATCAAGATCTGGCATATTTCGTAAACAGGATCCAACATAGGCCATGGGATGAAAATCTAAAGGCCATTGTACATAGCAATCTTCATATGGTATCCACCTTCCTAACTTCAGCTAATCACACAGAGTCCGTGCTTCAAGTTGTTGCTCAATATATCCAAGAAGACAGAACTATGAGAGATTCTGTAGGTTAGGTTGTAATGAGGCTTGATGGTGAATTTTTTGATATAGTCTTCAAAGTTCCACAAATGGAACAGTACACTCCCATCATGATCCAGAAGGCTCAAGAGATATTTGACAATGATTCAGTCAGGGCCAAGACATTGATTAACTCACAATGGTTGAAGACTCCCCGACATGTTGTATCTAGGTGGCCTAAGGGACTTCCTAGGAGTGACTTTAAAGAGGATGTGAGAGACATGATTACCTTGTTAAGCATAGTTAAGGGCTTGCCTGAATCCTCTCATTTTCAAGATTGGATGTATCAATACATCTGGATCATCAAAAGGAGGAAAGTAAATATTGATTGGGGAACACAAATCAGTGACAAAATCCACGAGCAGCTGATTAAGTTACCCACCACCTTAAAATTCTACATGACTTCTTTCTTGGTGTATGCAGCAGCAATAATGAGGCAGTTTCCAGGTTTATCTACCAAAGGTAATAGACATTCTACCCCTATATATTATTACTATTACCAATTGAACCTAAGGGAAAGCTTCCACCACTTCAGGAGAGTCACATATGCTTTCTTCACTCCTTTTTTGTTCACTTTTGACCTGACTCTGGAGAAGAAGACAATATCAGATGAAGATTACAAGGCGGTTAACAAGGTTGGATGTGTTTTTCTACAATTCTCAACCTTTACTTATCTAAGGGTAGGTTGTTTCACGGCATGTCCTTAGATGCTTCCCAAGTACCCCTCAGACAAATGGATCCTTATGGAGTTGTGCAGGCAATTGATTTCAATGCACAAAGAACGACTAAGGAATCACAAGCTAGGTTTTAAATTCCCATTAACCATTTGTAGGTACACAATCAAAAGTGTACAAAAGGCTAAAAATGTTTCAGCAGAGATGCACATAATGACTATCAAGACCTACAGGTATAGGCATGAATTTGATTTCAGAGATATAAAGAAAAAACTCAAGAAAGGTCATAGCCACGTTTATCATTTTGAAGAAAAATAGGCAGAATGTAGAGATGAGGAGGATGTTCATAAGCTAGATTTCTACAGGTTAATAGTTGAACAAATTAGGGCTCTCAATATAATTGATTTGCCTGAAGATTTCACAAATCCAGGACACTTTCTCAATTCTGCCTATGATGAGGATAATATCACCAGGAAGCCTTTACCTCCAGTGCAATGGTCAGAGAAATAATGTACTTACATGAGGGAAAGGATAGCCCCTATTCTACACAACATAGCTGAATGGATTCACAAGCATGGTCATCAAATGAAAGCCTTCAAGACAGATTCTGAAGGTGAGCTTCCCAAAGAAAAACCTAGTCCACGGCCAGAATCCTGCGCCAAAGATAAACAGGTCGTGATTCCCTCTTCATCATGAAAAGGGCCAAGGATCAAGTTCACTATGGGGAAGAATACTCCACAGACCACTGAAATATGAGAAACAAGGGCTACCACATCACGTGAAGAAGAGAAGGAGCTTATTTCTGAGGAATTATCCTCAGATGAGGAAGGGGGAGATACAGAGTTTGAATCCGAAGAATCAGAAGATGAAGACTCTGGAGAAACAAAATCAAATGAAGAAGAAGGACAATCTCATGAAGAGGTTGAGGAATATCAAGAGGATGAATAGATTTTGTCCCCTCTTCAGAATGAAACTGAAGAAATCCAAATGACTTCACCAGATCTTGTCCACCTTCCTCAGACTCCTTCAATTCCTAAAACTCATGTTCCTCCCATTCTTACTTCTCCTCTTCCTACTGTAATTATAGGAGTAGAAGATGTTTCTACACCACCAGTAGTATCAACCATGTCGATTTCTTCTACAGTTGTCTGAACACAAACTATCAATGATCTATCTAGTTCGCTAGTTTCTATCCCCAGTTTGTCATCTCCATCTTTTGACATTTCTTCGGAGGCTAATTTTAGTAGGTTCGTGAATGAATCTTTGCAAAGTCAACTTGGCATGCAAACAACTAGGCCCATAATGACTACCACAATGCCCGTAGTTACTATCTCAGCTATTCCTCAAGGAGCCCTTGCAGCTCAGGAATTAGCGGTAATAGGAGATATATATACTTCTTCCCTCCCTCCTTGGTTGGTGTCACAGGTTCCTAAGCACAAGAAGCAAATGATCTCCCCTGATGAGTTGGACCTAGAAGAAATACCTCCCCCCAAGATCAAGGAGAAGAAAAAGGCTAAGGTGTTGTCAAGACTCCATGTTGATAAAGCTAGCTAGAAGTTCATTGAGTTAGGTTTTCCTTTACAACCAGAGGGTGATGTGAGTATGGAAGATTATACTATGCAAAGAATACAATTGGGAAGGGAACTAATGAAAGTGCTATAGTAGACACCCAAGTAGTATGAGATGCCCTTGCAGGGAGGCTTGACAAGGTGGAGCAGGCTAAGAACCTGTAAAAGGAGAAGGTTGAACGCTATGCAAACATATTGAGAAACATAGCAGGATCTTCAATTGGTGATACCCAATCTATGACCCTGGTGAATGTTCAAGAACCAGTTGTACAAAAGGCAGAGAAGCTTGTAGCCAAGGGTAAAGTGTTGAATGAGTTTATTGATGAAATCATAGATCATGGGACACAATTCATCACCAGCGCAAGTGAGAAGAAAGTACAAATAGCCTAGCTACAAACTGAGCTTAATAAAGAGGAAGAATCACTTGTAAAAGAGCTACATGAAATGGAAAGGGCTTTATCATTATGGCTGAAAATGAAAGAATCCAAGATCAACAAATTGGAGAAGAATGGAGTTATACCTGACAAGGATAAATATGTGGAGGTGAAAGAATCGCTCAAACATAAGATCCAGGTATTAAATTTTTTGGCTAATGACATTCACCAGGTACATGAGGATGTAGAAGGTTACCAGGTTCTTCTGGTAAATGGAATGGAAGAGTTACCGGGTGATCTCCTTGATGATGAGCACACCTTTCTTCCTCTCAGTGACATAATTCAAGTGTTCAAAGAGGCCTTCACAAAGTTGGTGGATGATAAAGGTTTTTCCAAGAACACCATGCACATTGTATGTGATCTACGACTTTCACGTGATTGTTTCAAAGATCATCTTCAAAGGTGTAAAATGTTTTCCTCATCTACTAAGAAGATGGTTACCAAAATACACACGCTTGTAGATTATACAATTGGGCCAGATGAAACTTTCCTTCAAGAGACTACAAAGAAATATGAAGACTTTCGTGCCTAGTGCAAAGAACAATAGTCTTCTTTTTGTCTCCAGTGTTCATCAATTTTTGTGTTCCCTACTTTGCATATTGTAAATAGTTTTTGACATCTTAAATATCTTTTTGTAAAATGTAATTGCACCAAAAATATGAGGTGCAATTACATAGAAATAAATTACACTCAGTTAGATTAGGGTTTCCTATTTTTACTCATCTGATTTCCTAATTTTTCTTTTCCCTCTTTTCTATAAATAAGAGGGATTTCTTTTGTAATAGTTACCTTTTGAAATTTTGCAATGAAGTGCTGCTCCTTTGAAACAAGCATTGAAACTTTGTGTTCAATATTCCAAATCTAGATCTAATCAATAAAGAAGAGGATTGCATACCAGACTTTGTGTTGGAATTGATTGTCTTATGTTTTGATTATATCGGTGGTGATTAGTGTATGAGATCTAAAGGGCTCCAAGTGGTTTATGTAAACTTTGTGTTACATTTATTGCTTGGATTTGTTTGTGTTTGAAGGTTTTGGTTGAAGGATCTACAAGAATTTGTGCTTGTAATCATTCATGCGGTTCAAGGAATTGTTGTATCTAAGAATACTTTGTGCTTCTAATACAACAAACGATACTTCTATAGGATTCAACATTGAAAAGGCTACAAAACGACTTTGTGCCTTCATGAGATTTCCCTTTTCTTTTACTTTGTTATTATAAATCACATTTGGTATCTCTACGCTTTGCTTTGACAAGATAGAGATATTGGCATTACTGCTTTTTGTCACGTTTCAGTTATTAGATCTAGAAGTTTCAAATCATGAAGCATTGTAAAAATCTTCTCTGAAAAAAGAGAGAAGCGTGAATGTAACACACACCCCCCCATTTCGTAAGTGTAGTGTATATTTTGTAAGTACTTTATTAGTTTTACTATAGCTTCTGTTAGCAGTAAGAAGGGTACCTCCCCTTTCTAAGAGGAGATATTTTATCTCACATAGCTGTGGCTGAAATCTAGATAGTGTAATCTATTGAAAAGCTTATTACATTATTTTCACCCAATAGTTTTTTGGCGGCTCCATTGGGGAATGAATCATGCAATCCAAACCTCACGCTTTTGATTGAAGTGAATATGCTTTCCATTTTCTTATTGTATCTTGTAATTTTTTCTCTGTAAATATTCATCTTTTTCAGATCTACATTATGGCGGACCGAAGTTATACACGAAGTTTAAGGGCTCGAGGAGTTACAAATCCTCTATTTGAAGAGTTACTGCAACATAAATTTCCTTTTAATCCTTCACAAATGAGGTCACTGCTGCAACGTGCTATGAGTTTTCCCCCGCGGAAAGAAAGATCTACTTTCCTACTTGTTTGGTCTATCTACAACATACGTCCAACTCAAGCATATATCGTGCAACTAGTAATGGCCACACCACCTTCCAGACCATGGGGGAATTCCTTTGGTCCCCTTCATTTGGTTGAACCGCTACATGATCTCCCATGTGTTTCAAGGAAACATCTCTCGAAATTCACCGATGATAGCAAGCAACATCCTGATGAACACATCGTTGCCTTCTACATTGTTTGTGGCATTTTGGCCATTGAACACGAAGATGTTCTGTGAGGCTCTTCATTGAATCCCTTCAAGGGGTTGTTGTCGAATGGTTCTACACTCTTCCCAATGCTTTGATCACTAGTTGGGCTACTCTCCAAACCAAGTTTGAGGAGAGATTCAAGCCTGTCGGAGATGGGCATGCTTTATTAGCACAACTAATGACCATGAGGAAAGAAGCTCACGAACCTATGAGAGAATTTGTGGCAAAATTCAACAAGTTGGTGATATGGATCCTGTAAGATGCTAAACCCACGAATCACAACTTGAAGTGCTTTTTCATCAATACCCAGTTACCCAAGGTAAGTTTCTTCTTATGGAGGGAAACTCTTGCGAACGTTGAAGCGACACAACAATTGGCTACAAGCCTTGAAGATGGCATGATCTTAGTCGGAGAGATCAAAACCAAAAAAAAGCTCCAACATCAACAAAAGGATGCAAGCGTCAGGATCTTCAGCATCCAATGCCATCACCTCTACCACCGATTCCAACTTCACTAATCCTATGGTGCAACTATTGGAAAATGAACTCCTCACTCTGAAGAAGCAAGTGGCCAACAATAATACAAATTACAAGGACGCCCCCAGAAGGACTTTCCCCAATTATGTTGGGAACAAAACTCAAAATCGTCTTCCAACACCACAAGGTAGGCTCACCCTTGAAGCTCCACCTACCAATGTTGTTGCAAGATATTATGAAACTGAACAATAATATTATGCTCAACCAGATTATCCTGAAGAAAAAAATGTCGATCTCTTCCAAGAGGAAGAATCATAATCGACTGGTGACTCCAAGATTAGCTACTTGTAGATAATAGATGAAGAGGAACTAGAGGACTTGGTGATAGACACTTACATTGTCTTTATGCGACATCAACAAAACCAACTTGACAAAGTTCAAGTTGTTGCCCGACCTGAAAAGGAAAAGTCACCCGTCACGATTGCCAAAAGAGGATCTCGCCTCCCTTGACAACCTAAAAAAGCAGTGAACCCAAAAGCTAGTGCACCACGTTTCTCAACTCCAACACCCATTGTCCCCAAAGCTAATCAACCAGTTCCAAAGACCAATGTGCCTTTCATTAAACCAATTAGTGAAGTCACTACATCTAGTTTACAAAATCATTTCCAAGCCTTTGACATTAATGACCATGTGAAAAGGACCAAGGTTCAAATGTCTGAGGTAGAATACCTCAAAGCTAATCCTGACCAATTTGATAGGCTTGTCCAATTCATTAAGGATCAAGGAATTACTCTAACTCAGGATTCACCCCCTAAGGTTCCAGTTGCTCCTAAACCAAAGACGTCTTAGAATAATTTGGTATCCAGTCCCCCAACTGCTTCTGGACGCATTGATCCATTTTTTATCTCCTTGCTAGAAAATGGTTTCAAACTGAGTAATTGTGTCATAAACTCTGGTGCATCTGATAGCATGATGCCCGCCAAAGTAGCCACTACCTTGGGTTTAGAAATGAGCAAGACTTTTAGCCGTTGCTTCTCCATGGAAAATAAATAGGTGCCCTTGATCGGTCAGATCAAAGATGCACAATATGCATTTGCCGCATATCCTGATAAAAAGATCAAAATGATAGTCCAAGTGGCTGATGTACCAGCGTCATACGAAATTCTCCTCGGGAAAATTTTTTGCAAGGATGTTGGGGGAGAATTAAGTATGGATATGTCTAAAGATAGAATACCAGTAAAGGGTGTAATGCAAAAGCTTATTCTTGAGAAAGAAGCAAAATTCTCCATAACCCAATCAGATGACCCAAGAGCACAAATCCTGTTTGAATCTTTAGGAATGGGAACTTATTATCTTCAAATGCAAGAGATTGGTGAATCTTCAACAACACATGAACTGGAAAGTGTTGAATCTCTTTCTTTGATGAACGAATCATCACCAGACGATTTGTCAACGTCAGATCCTGAAACTCTGTCGGATGACGAGTTTCCCAGTTTTGACACTATTAGCCTCAACAATCCAAATGGTGTTTGGTTGTTAGAGTTCGATGGTAGCTATTATTCAACCGGTTTCGGAGCCGGAATGGTGTTCATTTTTCCTACCGGAAAGTTCTTCCCTTTTTCTTTCAAGTTGCGATTTAATAACACCAACAACACTGCTGAGTATGAAGCTTTGCAGTTGGGAATGCAAGTGACATGCAAGAAAGGTATCAAAAACCTACATGCACAAGGTGATGCTGAACTAATAGTATTTCAGGTAAGAAATATGTACCGAATGAAAAATGAGAGGCTTAGGCGTTACTGCAATCTCATTTGGGATTGCATTGAAGAGTTTGATGCTTTTGATATTTCTATGGTACAAATGGAAAACAATGGCAAGGTAGATTATTTAGCAGTATCAGCCACGTTACTTATCCTGTACAAGGACTTTCAAGGTTCTACCTACACCATTGAGTTGCTTTTCCGTCCAAGTGTCCCTGATAATTCAAAGAACTAGTAGATTTTCAACGATGATCATCAGATAGTTGCCTTTTTAGAAAAGGCAAAAAATTTTGATGAATTGTATTTTGAAGGAAGTGATTCCCCTCTGCGAGAATCTATTTTTAGTATAGATCAAGCTTCTGGTAAAGAATTCTTACAGCTCAAGGGAAACAAAATCCCTAAAGGGTTGGTGTCTTTGGAAATAATTTTTGACAAGCATGACCGCAATGTCAAGCAATAGCTCGCCGACTTCGATTCATCTAATGAGGTTGAGCACTACAATCTGGGAACTGAAGCTAATCCCAAGATGGTAAACATTGGAAAATGTTGCACCCTCGAGGAAATAAGATAGTTCACCAGGCTATTGTAGGAATACATGGATGTTATGGCATATTCATATGAAGATCTCAAATATTTTTGACCCAAAGAAGTGCAACATGATATTCCATTAAAAGTTGGAGCTCTGCCTTTTAGGCAAAAAAAAAGGGTAGTACAATCCAAATATTTCTGGAACCATCCTTGCGGAAGTTTAGAAGATGCCAAATGCACGCATAATCTTCTCGATTCACCATTCGACGTGGATAGAAAATATCATCACAATGCGCAAAAAGAATGGTGAAATCCGCATCTGCATTGATTTCAAGGATCTCAACCAATTGTCGCTTAAAGACAATTACCCTCTCCCTGTCATGGATCAAGTCATGCAAAATTGAGGTCACCTCAAATGATCAACACAAGACCCCTTTCACGACACCATGGGGTACCTTTGCATATCGTCGGATGCCTTTTTGTTTGATAAACATCGGTGCTACTTTCCAACGTGCTATGGACCTGGCTTTCCGCGACGTGATGGGAAAGTTTATTACAGTGTATCTTGATGACCTCGTAGTATTTTTCAAAAGGCATCACGAACATTGCAATCACCTGAGACAAATCTTGGAGAGATGTCGCCAACATGGCATTTCCCTCAACCCAAAAAAGTCAATTTTTGGGGTTACAAAAGGAAAAATCCTTGACCATATAGTCTCCATCGAAGGAATTAAGATTGACTCAGAAAGATTCAATGGCATTAGATCCCTCTCCCTACCATCAAGCAAGAAGATTGTTCACTCATTCTTCGGTAAGGTAAATTTCCTACAAAGGTTCCTCCCAGACTTTGTGGAAAAAACTCGTCATATTGTAAACATGATGAAAGGTAATACCACCTTCCACTGGACTACGAAAGGGAAAGCTGCATTTGACAACATCAAGGAGGTGATCTCTCATGCTCCTGTATTGGTTTGTCTTGATTTTTCCAAAGATTTCATAATGTACAGTTATGCTTCCGACCATACACTTTCAACCATTTTGGTACAGGAAAACCATGAAGGTTTTGAATCACCCATTGTATTCATGAGCTACCCCCTGAAGAGCTATGAGTTGAAGTATTCTCAAATGGAGAAACAAGCCTTTGTCATGGTCAAGGTTGTTAAGCATTTTCAATATTACATCGTGAATAGTCACGTCAAGGTCTTGGTTTTGGATACAACTGTTAAATCAATTCTAACGTAGCAAGAATTTGGGACCAAAAGAGGCAACTAGGTTGCCAAGATTCAGGAGTACGATCTAGAGATTCAACCCACCAAACTGATACAGGGATGTGGGTTATGTCAACTCATTGCTGAGAACAACCCCGACGAAGAATTTTCAGAGGATGAAGAAGTTTCAGATGCTGAAGAAAATTCCAACGAACTACCCCTCGTGTTGTTTGTCAGCACCACTGATGAGTGGTTTTCTAACATCGCTCATTTTCTCACTTACGGTGAATGCCCAAGCAACTTGACATCTAAAGAGAAAAGGACTGTCAAGTTAAAATCAGCCAATTTTTTCTTATGGGACAATGGCTTGTATAAACGCGCCATTGATGGTACCTTTCTACAGTGTGTAGACAAGGAACAACAAGAAAAATTGTTGAATTCATACCATGACTTGGCGTGTGGAGGAAATTTTTCAGCACCAGTCACTGCACACAAAATTTTGAGAGAAAAATACTATTGGCCTACGCTCTTCCAAGACACGTACTCCTGGGTACATAAGTGCGAGTTATGTCAACAATTTGTTGGCAGGCCCAAAATGGCAGCTTTACCATTAAAGCCTATGGTGATTGAAGAACCTTTCCAACAATGGGGAATCAATTTCATAGGTGCAATTAATCCATCTTCAAGTGTTGGACATGTTTATGTCCTAACTGCTACCAACTATTTCACCAAGTGGGTGGAGTCGATTCCCACTAAGCGTGCAACTTCTGAAGTAGTGTGCAAATTCTTGAAAGAGAATATCATCTCTAGGTTTGGCGTGCCAAATAAAATCATCGTCGACAATGCTTCTGCCTTTTCATCAAACGAGATCACCGAGTTTTGTTTTCAACATGGCATAACATTGTCACATTCTTCTGATTATTACCCATAGGGTAATGGTCAAATTGAGTCGAGCAACAAAAATCTAGTGACTATCATCCAGAAGCTAGTAGAGGAAAATCAACGTCTTTGGCATAAGGCTTTGTATAATGCCTTGTGGGCAGACAAGATCACTCCCAAGCGGGCAATTGGCATGTCCTCTTTTCAACTCTTGTATGGGTTGAATGCCGAAATACCCATAACTCTGGAATTTCCAGCCCTCAAGCTGGAAAAGGCTATTGAAGATGAGACCTTTGATAATTCTACTGAAAAGTGCATAATGTATCTCTCTAAATTGGAAGAGAAGCATGTTCAGGTTGTTGATCGCATCACAGAACACCAACAACAAGTAAAGAAGCTTTTTGACAAGAAAGATAAATCCAGGGACTTTCAAATCGGTGACCTCGTTCTCCTATGGTACAAATGAAGAGAGTCAAAAGGTATGCACGGGAAGTTCGATTCACTATGGACTAGACCCTTCCTAGTTCACCAAATGTGCAGTGAAAATAGTTTCTTCTTAGCATACAGAGATGGAACGTCGTTCGCTCTTCCTCACAACGGACAACACCTCAAACACTTTGTGTTAAAATAATGAGCGTTCTAGAGGTAAGTATTTTTATTTTTAGTCCTTTGCGTCTTTTTGTTTTTGTTTTGTCGTTGTCACCTGACTCCAAGCCCAATGGATGGATAAAGGCACTTGAATTATGGAGTTCTTCTCCCTTCACTCGTTTGAAAGAATGACTGAAGAAAGATCCCTAGCAGGAGCCAATTGTTATCACAGAATCTAGCAGCGCTCAATTCACGAATAACCCCCCTACGAAACCAGTCTGTTTCCTAGGCCCGTGTGTTTCAAGCATGTAAAACAAGGAAAACCTATTTTATGAGGTCTCTAATCTTACCTAGTCCAGGTAGGTGACAATAGACTTCACTTTCAAGTTTAGGGTTTGTGAACCAGGAGTTAGTCATTTTTTACATTTTGGTGCTCGGGCGGTGTTTTTCACCACCATTGCACCATTTTTATGCTCTAACTATTTTTGGTGCTTGAGCGATGAAAATCACCGCCGTTGCAACTAATCTTCTTTACAAACACTTTCGTGTTCAAGCGGTGATTTTCACCACCCAAGAACCTATTTTCTAGTTAAGTTGAGTTTGTCTATCACATTTAATGCCGGCAATTTAAGTCAATTTTAAGGTTATTAACTCAAACATGAGTTATTTTGACGTGTTTTCATTAAGACTCCTCTCCACACTTCGCTCTTGTGCTATCACAAGTTGCTTCCCTCAAGATCGGATCTTGGTTTCTACCTCCAACACACGGTTTTCGTGTCCACTACCGTAATCTTCGCCTAGTTATCATTTTTTAAGGTATGTCCTTCATGTTTTTCTTTCCTTTCTTTTTGTTAGTATTCTTTCTTTAAATTTGTCGAATGCCTTCCATTTCACGTTTATTTTACACCTTTTTCTCTCACCTTTCTTTCGATTAATTATTTATGTTCTCTTTGCTTCCACCCTCGCATCAGTTCGTTTCTCTTTAGCTAAATCTTGTCGTTTTTGTTCTTCCCAACCCTGGCAAATGTCATGGCAAAGAATTTCTCCGCCCTCACACACATCACCAATTTTTTTTTAAACCCCTAGTGTACGGGTGGGGATTTTCGCCGCCATCGCACAAAGTGCTAAGTTATGTCTGGTGTCTTGGCGGTGATTTTTACCACCATGACACCCACTCACAAAATACCTTAGTGTCTGGGTAGTGAAAATCACCGCCATGACACTCATCAACTTTCGGCATATCGGTGATCAAGCAGTGATTTTCACTGCCTCGACACTGGCATTTCCAATCACTTTTGTGCTCGAGCGGTGATTTTCACCACCCGAACACTTAAGTGTTTTTTACACTTTGGTGCTCAAGCGGTGATTTTCATCGCTTGAACACCAAAATCTGCATTTTTTTTCTAACACTCTGAAACATGTCTTTTCTTCATCTTCGCTTCCACCACGCATTTTCACACCTCATTTTCTACACCATACAGCCAAATCACAGTGACTCCATATCACCTGCTCATTTCACGTTTCCCCATATGGCATGTATTTCTTGACAACACTGAATCCACCATTCTTGCAGTTAATTTCCAAAGTTTTATCAAGAGGTCCTCAGAGATAACAAATACATCAATCTTGGCTCCCTTAAATGTTAGCAGAAATGCCACCACCATCTCCTAAAGCAAAGGGTAAGATGAAGTATAAGTACCAGGGCATTTTCCCTCCAGGCATGGTGTTGTCCAAAGTAGATGAAATCAAGGATAACGAGATCGGTCATCAAGATCTGGCAGATTTCATAAACAAGATCCAACAGAGGCCATGGGATGAAAATATAAAGGCCATTGTACATAGAAATATTCATATGGTATCCACTTTCCCAACTTTAGCTCATCACATGAAGTTCGTGCTTCAATTTGTTGCTCACTATATCCAAGAAGATAGAACTGTGAGAGATTCTGCAAGTCAAGTTATAATAAGGCTTGACGGTGAATTTTTGATATAGTCTTCAAAGTTCCATAAATGGAACAATACACTCCCATCACGATCTAGAAGGCTCAAGAGATATTTGAAAATGATTCAGTTAGGGCCAAGACATTGATTAACTCACAATGGTTGAAGACTCCCCGAGAAGTTGTATCTAGGTGGCCTAAGGGACTTCCCAGGAGTGATGTCAAAGAGGATGTGAGAGACATGATTACCTTGTTAAGCACTGTTAAGGGCTTGCCTGAATCCTCTCATTTTCAAGATTGGATGTATCAATACATCCGGATCATCAGATGGAGGAAAGTAAATATTGATTGGCGAACACAGATCATTCATGAAATCCACGAGCAGCTGATTAAGTTACCCACCACCTTAAAATTCTACATGAATTCTTTCTTGGTGTACGCAGTAGCAGTAATGAGGTAGTTTCCAGGTTTATATGCCAAGGGTAATAGACATTCTACCCCTATATATGATTACTATTACCAATTGAACTGAAGGGAAAGCTTCCACCAATTCAGGAGAGTCACATACGCTTTCTTCGCTCCTTTGTTGGTCACTTTTGACCTGACTCCGGAGAAGAAGAGAATATCAGATGAAGCTTAGAAGGCGGTCAACAAGGTTGGTTGTGTTTTTCTGTAATTCCTAACCTTTACTTATATAAGGTTAGGTTATTTCACGGGATGTCCTTACATGCTTCCCAAGTACCCGTCAGACAAATGGATCCTTATGGAGTTGTGCAGGCAATTGATTTCAGTGCACAAAGAACGATAAAGGAATCACAAGCTAGGTTTTAAATTCCCATTAACCATTGGTAGGTACATAATCAAAAGTGTACAAAAGGCTAAAAATGTTTCAGCAGAGATGCACGTAATGACTATCAAGACCTACAGGTACAGGTGTGACTTTGATTTCAGAGATGTAAAGAAGAAACTCAAGAAAGGTCACAACCACATTTATCATTTTGAAGACATATGGGCAGAATGTAGAGATGAGGAGGATGTCCCTAAAATGGATTTTTGCAGGTTAACAATTGAACAAATCGGGGCTCTCAATATAGCTGATTTTCCTAAAGATTTCACAGATCCAGGAGATGTTCTCAATTCTGCCTATGATGAGGATAATATTATCGGGAAGCCTTTACCTCCAATGCAGTGGTCCAAGAAAGAATGTACTTACATGAGGGAAAGGCTAGCCCCTATTCTACACAACACATAAAAATGGCTTCACAAGCATGGCCATCAGATGAAAGCCTTCAAGATAGATTCTAAAGCTGAGCTTCCCGAAGAAAAACATAGTCCAGGGCCAGAATCCCGAGCCAAAGATAAACATGTTGTGATTCCCTCTTCATCCTAAAAAGGGGCAAGGATCAAGTTCACTGTGGGGAAGAATACTCCACAGACCACTAAAATACGAGAAACAAGGGCTACCACATCATGAGCAAAAGAAAAGGATCTTGTTTTCGAAGAATTATCCTCAGATGAGGAAGGAGGAGATAAAGAGTTTGAATCCAAAGAATCAGAAGATGAAGACTTTGGAGAAATAGAATCAAATCAAGAAGAAGGACAATCTCATGAAGAGGTTGAGGAATATCAAGAGGATGAACAAATTTTGTCCCCTCTTCAGAATGAAACTGAAGAAATCCAAGTGTCTTCACCAGATCTTATCCACTTTCCTCACACTCCTTCAATTCCTAAAACTCTTGTTCCTCCCATTCCTTCTTCTCCTCTTCCTACTGTAGTTACAGGAGTAGATGTTTCTTTCCCACCAGTAGCTTCGACTATGTCGATTTCTTCTATAATTGTTTGAACACAAAATATCAATGATCTATCTAGTTCGCCAGTTTCTATCCCCAGTTTGTCATCTCCGTCTTTTGACATTTCTTCGGAGGCTTAATTTAACAGGTTCATGAATGAATCTTTGTAGAGTCATCTTGGCATGAAAACAACTAGGCCCATAATTACTACCACAACGCCCATAGTTACTATCTCAGCTATTCCTCAAGGAGCCCCTGCAGCTCAAGAATTAGCGGTAACAGGAGATATATATACTTCTTCCCTCCCTCCTTGGTTGGTGTCACAGGTTCCTAAGCACAAGAAGCAAATGATCTCCCCTAATGAGCTGGACCTGGAAGAAATACCTCCCCCCAAGATCAAGGAAAATAAAAAGGCTAAGGTGTTGTCAAGACTCCATGTTGATAAAGCTGGCCTGAATTTCGTTGAGGTAGGTTTTCCTTCACAACCAGAGGGTGATGTGAGTATGGAAGATTATACTGTGCAAAGAATACAGCTTGGGAAGGTAACTAAAGAAAGTGCTAAAGCAGATGCCCAAGTACTATTAGATACGCTTGTAGGGAGGCTTGACAAGATGGAGCAGGCTAAGAACCTGTACAAGGAGAAGGTTGGACACTACATAAGCATCTTGAGAAACATAGCAGGATATTAAATTGGTGATACCCAATCTATGACCTTGGTGAATGTTGAAGAACCAGCTGTATCAAAGGTAGGGAAGCTTGCAGCCAAGGGTAAAGTGTTGAATGAGTTTATTGATGAAATCATAAATCATGAGACACAAGTCATCACCACCACAAGTGAGAAGAAAGTACAAATATCCCAACTACAAATTGAGCTTAATAAAGATGAAGAATCCCTTGTAAAAGAGCTACATGAAATGGAAAGGGCTTTATCATCATGGCTGAAAATGAAAGAATCCAAAATCAAAAAATTAGTGAAGAATGGAGGTATACCTGACAAGGATAAATATGTGGAGGTGAAAGAATTTCTCAAACATAAGATACAGGTATTAAATTTTTTGGCTGGTGACATTCACCAGGTACAGGAGGTTGTAGAAGGTTACTGGGTTCTTTTGGTAATTGGAATGGAAGAGTTACCAAGTGATATCCATGATGATGACCACATCTTTCTTCCTCTTAGTGAGATAATTCAAGTGTTCAAAGAGGCCTTCACGAAGTTGGTGTATGATAAAGGTTTTTCCAAGAACACCATGCACATTGTATGTGATCTACGACTTTCATTTGATTTTTCCAAAGCTCATCTTCAAAGGTGTAAAAAGGTTTCCTCATCTACTAAGAAGATGGTTACCAAAATACACACGCTCGTAGATTATACAGTTGGGCCAGATGAAACTTTCCTATAGCAGACTGCAAAGAAATATGAAGACTTCTGTGCCCAGTGCAAAGAATATTAGTCTTCTTTTTTGTCTCCAGTGTTCATCAATTTTGGTGTTCCCTACTTTGCATATTGTAAATAGTTTTTGACATCTTAAATATCTTTTTTTTAAATGTAATTGCACCAAAAATATGAGGTGCGATTACATAGAAATAAATTACACTTACTTAGATTAGGGTTTCTTATTTTTACTCATCTGTTTTCCTAATTTTTCTCTTCCCTCTTTTCTATAAATAACAGGGATTTCTTTTGTAATAGTTACCTTTTGAAATTTTGCAACGAAGTGCTGCTCCTTTGAAACAAGCATTGAAACTTTGTGTTCAATATTGTGAAAATAGATCTAATAAATAAAGAAGATGATTGCATACCAAACTTTGTGTTGGAATCGATTGTCTTATGTTTTGATTATATCGATGGTGATTAGTGTGTGAGATCTAAAGGGCTCCAAGTCGTTTATGTAAACTTTGTGCTACATTTATTGTTTGCATTTTTTTGTGTTTGAAGGTTTTGGTTGAAGTATCTACAAGAATTTGTTCTTGTAATCATTCATGCGGTTCGAGGAATTATTGTATCTAAGACGACTTTGTGCTTCTAATACAACAAATGATACTTGTATAGGATTCAACATTGAAAAGGCTACGAAACGAATTTGTGCCTTTGTGAGATTTCCCTTTTCATTTACTTTGTTATTATAAATCACATTTGGTATCTCTACGCTTTTCTTTGATAAGATAGAGATATTGGCATTACTTCTTTTTGTCACATTTCAATTATTAGATCTAGAAATTTCAAATCTTGAAGCATTGTAAACATCTTCTCTGAAAAAAGAGAGAAGCATGAATGTAGCACACCCCTCATTTTGTAAGTATAGTGTACATTTTGTAAGTACCTTATTAGTTTTACTATAGCTTCTATTAGCAGTAAGAAGGGCGCCTCCCCTTTCTGAGAGGAGAGATTATGTCTCACATAGCTGTGGCTGAAATCCAGATAGCATAATCTATTGAAAAGCTGATTACATTATTTTCACCCAACACAAGGCAGCAAAAAACAACATAGGAATGAAGATTCTTATGGGTCAAGAGATCAAAATTAGAGAGGTAGAGGAAGATCAAGTAGAGATTTCAAAAGAGGAACCTTTAGAGGTACTTGTTTCAAGTGTAGAGAAGAAGTTCATAGAGCATATGACTGCCCTCATGAAGAGGAAAGACCAAGAAGGTCTGAAAATCAAAATAGAGCAGGAAACATAAATGCAGAGAAAACACACTTGTCACATTCAGAAGAAGCGGAAGGAGGTGAAGTTTTGATGAGAAGAAGAGTGTTGATAAATAAAGACAACGGACCTACACAAAGGAAAATATTGTTCAAGACTAGATGCATGTGTGAATGAAATGCATGTAATGTCATTATTGAAATTGGAAGTACAAAAAATCTTGTGTCTGAAGAAATGGTAAGAAAATTGCAGCTAGAAAGGAAGAAGCACTTGAATCCATACCTGATAGCATGGGTACAAGATGACAAGAAGCTTTTGATCAGCGAACAATGTGAGGTAAAATTTAAGATAGGAGGTTATTATGATGAAGTTTTATGTGATATACTTCCAATGGATGCATGCCATATTCTACTAGGAATACCTTGGAAGTATGATAGGAAAGCAATGCATGATGGTCATGCCAATACTTACATAATAACCAAGGATGGAGTGAAGCATAAGTTGAAGCATCTAAAATAATATTTGGTGCAATTTTGCAACAGTTCTCGAGTTATTTTTTTTATGCAATAAAGTTTTTGGAAGTTATGAAACATGAGAGAGTTTTTTTTTCTTTGATTCTTAAGGCTAATAGTGAAAATGTTGAAGAATTCCTTATAGAAGTTACAAATTTGCTGCAAGAGTTCAAAGATATTGTTTCAGATAATGTGCTTGAAGGACTTCCACCAATGAGGAAGATTATTCATCAAATTGACTTGGTTCTAGGAGCAAGTTTTCCAAACAAGGCAACCTATGGAATGTCACTTACAGAGAATGAAGAGGTCAATAGACAAGTTGTTGATTTGTTGAGGAAGGGTTTCATAAGAGAGAGTTTAAACCTGTGTGCAGTTCCTGTTATTTTGTCACCAAATAAAGGAGGTGAATGGAGGATGTGCATGGATTATAGAGAAATAAACAAGATTTCCATTAAGTACAAATTTTAATTACCTAGGATGGATGATGTCATGGATTGCTTATCTAGAGCAGAGCACTTCACCAAAATTAACTTGAAGAATGGATACCACCAAATTTGAATCAAAGAAGGAGATGAATGGAAGACAACATTCAAGAAAAAGGAATATTTGTATGATTGGTTAGTCATGCCATTTGGGCTAACCAATGCACCTAGTACGTTTATGAGGTTAATGAATGAGGTGTTGAAAGAGTTCTTGGGCAGATTTGTGATTGTTTATTTATATGACATTTTAATTTTCAGTAAGACTCTTGAAGATCATTTGATGCATATTAGAATCATTTTTGAAAAGATTAGAGATGATAAGTTGTTGATTAAACTCAAAAAGTGTAGCTTTGTGAAGAGGGAGTTGGTGTATTTAGGCTTTGTTGTTTTAGGGGAAGGCATCAAGATGAACTCGAAAAAGGTTAAAGCTATTCTAGAATGGCCAACACCAAAGAGTGTAACGGAGATGAGATCATTTCATGGATTAGCGAGTTTTTATAGGAAGTTAATCAAAGATTTTAGTAGCATATGTGTATCACTAGCTGAAACCATGAGGGGTGATAAGAAGGAATTCAAGTGGACTACAGGGGCAGCATATAGTTTTGATTAATTGTAGGCTAAAGTGATAAAGCAACCCATTTTAGCACTTCCATATTTCAACAAGGTATTCTAGGTGGATTGTGATGCAAGTGGTAATTTTATTAGGGATATTTTGAGCCAAGAAGCTCAAACTATTGCTTATTTTAGTGAGAAGTTAAATGATGCTAGAAAAAAGTATTCATTTTATGATCAATATTTTTATGCAATCATTCAAGCACTTAAGAAATGGAGATATTATCTTTTACCAAAAGAATTTATTTTATTTACCGATCATCAAGTACTCCAATACTTGAGTAGTCAAGGGAAGTTGAGTCAAAGGCACAAGAAATAGGTTGAGTTTTTACAAAGTTATACATTTTGTTTGAAACATAGGAGTGGGAAGTCTAATAGAGTTGTAGATGCCTTGAGTAGAAGACAAGGTTTGTTGGTGGAAATGTAGGTTGAAGTCGTGGGTTTTGGTGGGTTCCAAGAATTGTATGAAGGAGATTTAGATTTTGGAGAAGCATGGAAGGCTTGTAAGGAGCCTCTTGCAGCAAATAGAACCAAATGGTTGGATTATTTGATCCAAGATGGTATGTTGTTTAAAGGTAACCAATTGTGTATTCCTAGAAGCTCAATGAGGTTGAATTTAATTAAGGAGAATCATAGTGGAGATCTTCCAAGACACTTTGGTTTTTATAAGACCATTGCACTTGTTAGAGAGAAGTATTATTGGTCTTAGTTGTAGAAAGATGTAAGGAAATATGTGAAAGGTTGTAGGGTGTGTCAAGTGGAAAAACGAGTTAGTCAAAACACTGGTTTATATCAGCTACTACTTGTCCCTGAGAGGCCATAGGAGGAGATTAGCATGGATTTTGTTCTTGGTTTTCCAAGGACACAAAGAGGACATGATTCTATATTTATGGTGGTAGATAGGTTTTCCAAAATGGCTCACATTATATCTTGTAAAAAGACTAATGACACTATTCATATTGCAAATTTTTTCTTTAGGGAGATTGTGAGACTTCATGGTTTACCGAAGAGCATTGTTTCTGATAGAGATACAAAATTTGTTGGATACTTTTGGAGGAATTTATGGAAGAATATTAGTATTTATTTCAAGTTTTGTTCAACCTATCATCCAAAAATACATGGCCAAACAAAAGGTGTGAATAGGAGCTTTGGAAATTTATTAAGATGTCTAGTTGGAGACAAGCCAAAAGGGTGGGATTTGATTCTACCACAAGCTGAATTTTCCTATTACAACTCAATAAATAGAAGCATGAGTAAGTCACCATTCCAAATTTTTTATGGAAGAATTCCAAGAGTTGTTTCAGATCTGAAAATATTGACAAAGTTGAAAATAAAAGTGTAGATATAGAGGATTTTTCTGATCATATGAGAAGGCTACATGAAAAGGTAAGAGAACACATTCAGAAAATGAATTTTTAGTATAAAAATAATGCTGATTTGAAGAGGAGATACAAAGAGTTCTAAGTTTGTGATGAGGTGATGGCTCATTTAAGAAAAGAGAGGTTTCCAAGGGGTACCTACAAAAAATTAAAAATGAAGAAGAACACATCTCTTAATGTAGTTTTTGTGTTTTCATTGATGTCACCATGATATATGAGCTGCAACTGCAAGCTCAAAGTCATGTTGATTTGGTATTTTGAACTGATAATGTAGAAATGTCCCCCTGTATTCTGGTCCACAATTCCCCTCTAGTGATCATCGTTGCTCACAGTCTTGGGAAATAGTTTTTGCTTGATGGAAGCATGCATGTCCAAAATCTCATGTGTAAAGGTGCTAGTGTTTGATATTTGCATCATTTTGTTGTTTAATTTTTGTCATTAGGTCTATCTTTGTTCGACCTAATAAGTAATTGAAGTTGTAATGGACTAAATTTTGTATGTGTGATCAATGCCAACATGATGTAGCATGCTACACACTTGAGTTTTTTTTGAGAAGTTTTTGTATTTGCTTGGAGCCGACCTAATTGACGCTTGTGGATAAGTCAAATATATATACAAGATAGTTTGGAGATTGAAATGTAAGAAGTGTAAATAGTGCATGTATGTTGGTGGATTGAATGTGGATGCGAAAAGAGAGAATATTGGTATGCCGGTATGCAAACTCTTTGAGCTTCAAAGGAATTGAATCTGCACTAGTAAGGTGTATCTTCATTAGTTCATTCTCTTGATGTAAGCCATTTTGTTACTGTATATTTTGTAAGCAGTGAGCCTCTCTTTTGGACAATGAGTCCTGGCAGTGAGCCACCCTTTGTAATATATTATAACTAGTTATACTATATTGAGAGTTAACCCTCACCGTATTTTTTCCCATTTCGGGTTTTCCATGTAAAAATTATGGTGTTCATGTGTTATGTGTTTTCATGTTCTGTTAATGCTCCTACTTATCTTAACTATTATATGCTTTGGAATAATTGGATGCTATTTGTTCAATAAGTTTAAGAAGATATTGATTCAACCCCCCTCTAAGTATCTTAAATATTCAACAATTGGTATCAGAGCTTGGTTCCTCTAGAGAAGCCTGACAACTTGAGGGAGATCTTGAAGACTAAACAAACGCATGATAAAGTAGAACTCTAGACAACCCTTGATGACCTTGACAAAGCTGAAAATGAAAACAAAGATATGAAAGAAAAAATTGATGATGCAAATGAATGCATCTGGAAATTGAAAGAGCAATTGAAGAAATTCAAAGAGAGACACAGAGAAGATAGTGAGCAATTAAAAAAAGCAAATGAAGAAGTTACTAGACTAAAGGTGAAAGTGGAGGAAAATAAGAGAGTTGAAGAGTTTTTTAATGCAATAGTGCAAAGCAAATCTAATGAATGCTCTAGGTTTGAACAAGAAGTGGTGAACGTGAGAGCAAAACTTGAAAAGGAAAAATTTTGTGAAGATATTTTTAAGACAAGCTCCACCAGGCTTGATGAATTGATTGTAGGAAAAAAACCATCTAAAGACAAAGGTGGATTGGGATTAGAAGCAGGTGAAAGCTAAAAAGTTGTGAAAAATCAAAAGACTCGAGGTAGAGGAAACCAGACAATAAATCCAAGAAGAAGACCACCTATCAGACAACCAAATGCTCAAAGGTATCCATCTTTCAATAATGTTTTCTAATTTTCATGCAATAAATTTGGTCATAGGGAAACTAAGTCTAGGAGTAGGATGAATCAGTTTTTTGGTTCCTTGTCTAGACAATGCTATGCATGTAATAAGATTAGACATAGAGCTAGTGAATGCCTAACTCAGATGATGAATTTGTTTATTGGAGGTAGAATGAATCAATCCTTTGTTGGTTACTACTATACTTGTAACAAGTTTGGGCACAAATAAAATTAGTTCATATCAAGGATTAATGGAAGTAAAAAAAAGAAGTGAAATGTTGTTTGCTACAATTGCAACAAACCGAGACATATTTCAAGGGTATCCAAAAGTAAAAAGGGAAATCAATATGCTTTGGTAAAGAAGGATGAACCTATGAAGAAGATTACAAAATATGAGATTAATCAAGAAATGAACAAGAGATGGAAAAAGAAAGAAGAGCCAGAATCTTTAGATGTGTTTGTGCCCTCTTCCAATACAGATAATTCCTCCAAGAATTAGACCTAGCATGGTCTTAGGAGGAGCTTTAACAAAAAATCATTTGAACCCCCTGATTTTGAGCATGTTAGTCTTTGGCATAAGGAGATGTTGTGAGGAATGAATAGACAAAGGTTTTGAAAAAGAAACCAGAAGAAAAAGTGCAAGCATGCTCACTTGTGGAGCATTTTAGGGTTTTTTAGTGCAATTGAAGGGTTTTTGCTAGCTTTTCAAATTTTGTTGCATTTAAAGTGAATTAGGGGATCGCATTGATCTATAAAGAAAAATTGTAAAGGATTTTTAATAACTTGTGCATTTAAAGAAAGTGAACAATGATTTGGAGCATTCTTGAGGTGATTTGAAGTGCGAGGTGCAAACCCTAGCTTCGGTTTTTCATGAAAGATAAAGGTATTTTTCAATTATGTGTTGTTGTGAGCTTGTGAAAATTCTCTCTTTGAATCTATTAGAGATATATTTGTTAAAAATGACAACTCCTGTAGTCATTAAAGCATCAGAAAGACCTAGACCCTCCTATAAGAAATATGCAAAGAAGGTTTTTGAAGACGACCCAATGGGCGCCTTCTCATTAGTCCCTCATGGCGTCATGCCTACTGAGGACACCAAAATGTATATTAGGGTTGATATTGATGAATTTAATCACATCAAGTTGGTAGAAATGTGGTTGAATTATCTCGTTGTGGATAACTTCATGGTAAAACACAACTATTCAAATATCGTGGTGAAGAAGTTGGACCGATGGAATGCCTTACCTAATTTTTGTTCCACTGTTGATGGTCAATATGTTGAACAAGTCCTTGGGAAAATGCATGATCAATTCTTGTGGACTGAAAAACCCCATTTGATAACTAAGGAAGTGATCAAGGAAATTATCAAACTCTGTGATACCAAACCGATACCAGTGTTGAAAGCAGTAAAAAATGAAGTGGTGATGGAACTCACCAGTGCTACATATGATAAAAGGGCTCTTACAACAAAGCCTATTATGAATCCAGCTGTGAAGTATGCATCAATAATGATCGGACATAAAATATACTTCACCAACAAAGAGAACTTTGTGTCTACTACAACAATCTATACTAGCTATGACATGGTTACAAATGGTGCAAATTATGATTTGTGTGAACTTCTCTGACAACAACTGTTTGAGAATCTGAGGATGATGAAGGAGAAGAAATATACTTTCAAGTTTGGTTCTTTGATTGTTTGTTTTTTGTTCTATTTTCTCAAAAGGCTTCCTGGAAAAGATGAAACAATGTTTTGGGACCCATCTTGACCGATAGCTTATCAAATTTTTGAATATATGCATAAATTCGATGATTTAAAAAATAAGGACAATGCCCTGACATCATTATTTGTTGTGTTTAAGAAAACAATGAATGAGACATAGAATTTTGAGGAAAATTATTGAGAAGTACAAGAATGACATCATATTCCATTTTTTTTCTGATTAATGTATGGTCGAATCGGTTGAATCCCAAACTGTCTACATTCAACCCTTAGGATATGAAATTACAAAAGAGGAAGCTGAATTTTATGTGCAAATTTTATTGAAAAGTCCAAAATATGCCAATGGACCCAAAATTGATACATATGTAGAAAAATCCTTGGAAGTTCATTTGGAGCATAACAAACCTGCAAGGAGAAAAAGAGTAGATGAGGCACTTAGAAAATATGGTTTCACTACTGAACAAATAGCACAAGGAAGAGATTTGGGAGAACATAAGTTTGGAGAATCATCAGGTGTAAGGAGATCCGACAAGATTTCTCCTTTTATTCTAGATTTTGGATCGGCTACGATAAAGATTGAACCCAGTGATTCTGACAAAGGAAAAGGCCCAACCTCTTCCAGACCTACTACAAGATTGGGTAAGAGAAAAGGTGTTCCTCTAGTAATACCTGCTAAATGAGGAAGAAAATAAAAAGCCACACGAGAAAATAATCTCAGTATTATTGAAGATCAAGAGGAAGAGGAGGAAGACCCTGCTACAAAATTGATAAGAAGAAAGAGGGTAAACATTTCCTCTAGTGAAGGTGCTTCTCAGGAAGCTAGTGTTGGATCAAAAAGAGTTCACTATGTATTTTCCTCAGAGGAAAATGAAGAACAGGACATTAGTGATCATGAGGCGGAAGCAAAGAAGGAAAGAGTCACATAAGAGGTTTCCCTAGAGAAGGTAGAGTAGAATGTTTCTCTGGTAAGACCTGGTGCCCCTCTCAGACTAGAATCCTTGGTAAATACTTTGTTACATTATGAAAATACTGTGCAATTCACAATAGAAGTTTATAATCAAGTAGGTGAAGAGGATAGGAAAACAATAATAATGGTTATCATTCAATATGTTATTATTTTGGAAGTTAAATGGGATGATGTTAAGGATAATGTGCCTGAGAATTTATGGGAAGCTCTGATGAAGAGAAGAGCAGAGGCAGTTGAGATGGAAGAGAAAATAAGGGCTAAAGCATTTAAGGAAATTGGATCCTCTTTGTCTCTGAGTGATCTAGAAACCTTGAAGAAGGTTTGTTCTACATTGTTCTGAATGAAGAAAAGGGTTAATATTTTAATGACCAAAGAGAAGAGGTAGATAAAGAAGATAAAGAAGGAAACTATAAATACCATCAAAAGTACAGCTAATAAATATGGTATGCTTGGTGCATCTCGTTCAGCACCTAAATCAGGAGAAGAAGCCCCCACAAAAGTTAAGGAAGACACTCCTTTTGGTACTGGTGATGCAAATGTTCCTTTGGAAAATAATGATACAAATATCCCTCTAGAAATGAGTGGAGAAAATGTTCTTCCAAAAATTAATGCTACTAATGAGCCTTTAGAGATTGAGAAGTAGAGTGTAGAAAATTTTGAAGTGAAAACACATGATGCTACTCCTTCGGTACATACTGCAGAAGAAAAAAATAAAGCTAAAGAAGAAATGGACAAGGATGAAAGCGATCAAATAGAAGAAGAAAAAGAAGAGAAGGTAGAAGAAGAAAAAGAAGAAACGGTAGAAGAAGAAAAAGAAGAAGAGAAGATTGAAGAAGAAGAAAAGGAAGCAAAAAAGAAGGCAAAGGAAGAGAAAGTTGAGGAAGAAGACAGAAATCAGGAATCAGGTGAAATTGCTAGAAAGAATGAAGAAAGCACTAAACAGGTAGTTGAATCACAAAAGTCCTCCGAAGAATCTGATGATGATGATGATGTTTTGAAAGGCCTACTATCTAATCGAATCAGATTCCAACCGGTGATTCCTCTGGAGCTCCTGCAACTTTCCATGACTCAAGGCTATGCGGATCTAGATAATATTTCTCCTATGCATAAAATGGTGTTAGGTGATGTATTGCATGCATCCAATAGAAGAGAAACCCTATAAATGCATCAAAAGGGAATTGAGCTTATAGATGAAGCCATCAAGGTTTTATAGGAAGTCACGACCAGTAATTCAATGGACTCATCTCTCACTCTAGTAGAAAACTTGAAACTTCTATTGGGATCCTTCAAGGAGTATGCCACTGGACTTGGAGAAAAGACAAGATAGGAAGTCAAAGAGTACTGGTTGAGAAAAGGCTATTGGTACTTCATGATGAGTGTGATCTAGCACACACCAATGTAGAAAAGAGCCTTGAATCTATGAAGGCTTGTGAATCTAAAGCAAATTCCATGTTTTCTTTTATTGCATAAGGTGGCTAGATGCCACACAGAGCATAGAATATCTTCTGGACTCCATTTATTCCCAGTTGACAACTGTTTTCAGCACATAAAATGCATCTAAGGATAGAGTCAGGTCAACTTGGAATGCCATCTTTGGGCATAGAGGGAAATTTTTCATGTTATACAAGCTGAAAGAAGAAATTATCAAAAAATTTGGTCTACTTGGTGACAATGTAAGGATGGAGTACACTCCGGTAGCCAATGTTGATAAATTGGATAAGATCAATCTAACCCCGGATACTCTGGATGAGGCTGAAGAAAGTTTAATTGCATTGAATTCTTTGAACAAAATATTGATATCTGCTAAAAAGAGTTGGGAGAATGGTAAAATAGCCTGGCAAGGCATCCTCCAGGAGCTTCAAAGTGCTCCCGCCTTTGGGTAAAGTTTCTTTTAAGTTTACAAATTGATTAGGTTAAACTCCTAAGTGGGAGTTCAGAATTTTGATTCTTTTTTTGTTGTAAATTATTTTGGACCATGTGTAAATATGTATATTTATATTTTCGGGTCACCCTTTGTCCTTGATGTCAAAGGGGGAGAGTGAAATGGAGAGAAAAAGAAAAAAAATAATGGAGAGAAAAGGGGAGGATACTGCATATAGGAAGATTGTGAATTATTTTGGCAAATGTTGCCATCAATGACAAAGGGGGAGATTGTTGGAGAATGAAGAACACATCTCTTAATTTAGTTTTTGTGTTGTCATTGATGTCACCATGACATATGTGTTGCAATTGCAAGTTCAAAGTCATGTTGATCTGGTATTTTGAATCGGTAATGCAAAAATGTCCTCCTATATTCTGGTCCACAATTCCCCTTCGGTGATCGTCATTGCTCACAATCTTGGGAAATGATTTTTGGTTGATGGAAGCATGCATGTCCAAAATATCATGTGTACAGGTGCTCGTGTTTGATGTTGGCATCATTTTGTTGTTTACATTTTGTCATTAGGTCTATCTATGGCTAACCTAATAAGTAATTGAAGCTGCAATGGACTAAATTTTGTATGTGCAATTCATGTTGACATGATGTAGTGTGCTAAACACTTGAATTATTTTTGAGATTTTTTTGTATTTTCATGGAGCCGACCTAATTGACGCTTGTGGACAAGTCAGATATATATACAAGATAGTTTGGAGATTGAAATGTAAGAAGTGTGAATAGTGTATGTATGTTGGTAGATGGAATGTGGATGCAAAAAGAGCGAATATTGGTTTGTTGGCATGCAAACTCTTTGAGTTTCAAAGGAACTGAATCTACACTTGTGAGGTGTATCTTCATCAGTTTATTCTTTGGTTGTAAGCCATTTTGTTACTATATCTTTTGTAGGTAGTGAGCCTCTCTTTGTAATATCTTATAACTAGTTATACTATATTGTGAGTTAACCCTCACTGTGGTTTTTCCCATTCTGGGTTTTCCATGTAAAAATCCTGGTGTTCATGTGTTGTGTGTTTTCATGCTTTGTTAATGCTCCTGCTTATCTTAAATGTTATATGCTTTGGAATAATTGGATGGTATTTTTTCAATAAGTTTAAGAATATATTCATTCAACCCTCCTCCCCCTCTCAGTATCTTGGATATTCAACACGAGCCTTTCCAGATTGTGAGAAAACATGAATTAGTTAATGCTTATGAAGTGGAGTTGCCAAGTGAACTCAATATTTCACCAATTTTCAATATTTATGATATAACCATGTTTCATGAATCTAAAAATGAAGGTATAGCATATGTGCAACAACAAGCATCAGTAGTTCAAAGAAAGATCAGATTGAAACTATTCTTGATCGCAGGGTGAGTAAGAACACTAGAAGGAAGCAATACATGGAGTGGTTGATAAAATGGATTGGAAGGCCTATTGAGGATGCTTATTTTTTTTCTAAAGCTAAGGTTATTCATCTTGGATACCCTCTTGAAAATTGATAAGATCGCTTTCTTTCTACCATGGGTGTTTGATGTAGGAGCATCCATGGTAACTAGCAATCATGTATCAATAAAAAGAGGTGAATTATTTATTAAGTATTTTTGGATTTTGAAATCAATTAATTTTGACTTGGATTACATGTTGAAGGGTGAAAAATTATTTATCTTCAAATAAATTAACTTGTCAATTAAATTTCCTTTGCAACTTTGACAAGTTGACTAGTGGGGTGTAAAGCAAAAAGTAGATTTAAAGCATTTAAATTTAAAAATATTCAAAAATAAAAAGGATGCATTGGGAAATAGATAATGGGGTTTCAAAGAACAAAATCATGACCCTATAAATTAGGGACAAAGAGGTGGGTGTCCAGGACCTGTTTTTTTTTTTTTTTTCCTTTTTTCAGAAATTTTAAGTGGAGAGTTAAAATGGTAACCCCTATCTTTGACCAAGTTGTTTGAAATGGAGATTATGGTGTTTTCATTGTTTTTTTTTTGTGGTTTAAATTATCAGCCACAAAATATGGCATCCCTTAAAAAAGGAGGCAAAAAATAAAATTTTGGAATTAATTCCTAAGAGCAAGGTTGTGGAGAAGTAGGAATTTGAAAACAATGAAAGAATTTTTCAAAGGAAATTTTTGAGAAGACATAAAGGAGGCATATATTTTATCTAGAGGCATGCTATTTGTAGGTATGGATTGATAAACAACAGTCCATGAAGATTCTAGAATGATTGGTTTGAAGTTGCAAGTGTTGCAAGTGGTTTCGAATAGCTGGGAGATGGTTATGTTTGTAAAAGCTCGTATGTTTAAGCATAGCTTGTTTGAGATTAGTTTCTAGTTGCATAGGTGATGCCTATAGGGATATAATTTTTTTTTTCTCAATCCATTAGAGACTGAAACTTCATTGTAATCAGATTTGATGAATAGAGCATTTTATTGGTTCCATGTGAAAACAAGTTTATGAAGTTTATTGCAATCTTTTTTGTTTGTTTAAGCTATGTTGTGAGAGTTTTAGAGAGGAATTTGTGAGCTTGTATTCCTCTTTACATTATGAAACCATGTCCATTGCATCAAAAAATGTATTCCCTTATACATAAACCATGTCTCTAATGGGGTCATAATTACCAAATGGTGTTCAAAATTCTTCCCCTATTTGGCCATATTCTATCAAGATTATTGAGTGTTTTAGGGCATGTGGGTAAAAGCACAAAGTTGTGTCACACTTTCATCCAAATAAATTTTTTCAAGAAAAACATTTTTGGGCGAAAAGTTTCAGTTGAATAGGTTTCAATTGAAACCACGTGGCCTATACGTGGCACACAGGGTTTTGGTCAAATATGTTTTGGCTAAATCCAAAAAAATAATTTTTTCCCTTTGTTGTTTTATAACTGGCTTAGTTTATATGTGAGGTTTCTATAAAAAAGCTTTTAGTTGAAATTCTTTCTACTGAAACTATCTATGTGGCATCTTAGTTGGTAGCCAACTCAACTTTTTTTAAAAGGAATTGAAACTTTCAACTTCAACTAAGTATTTCTTTAGTCAAAATAATGTTTTAAAAGAGAGAAAAATAACCTTTTGTAGAGCTTGGAGTGGTGAATCAGAATATGTAAATATTTTAATATTTTGATTAGTTTTAATATATTCTATTTTTAAAATAATGTAAGTAGGTTGTTAAAGTTAAAAAAGAGGTTGATTAGAAATTTAAAAAATAGAAAAACATATTAAAAAGAATTTAAATATATATGGTGCACTAGAGGAGAGAGTCCTCTTCAAAAGGGTATAATTTGGTTTTTGAAAATGATTAAAAAAATAGACAATAGTTGGCGTCCCATGAAAACTATCAAATTCTGACAAGTTTGACTTTAAAACATTATTATGAGAGAAAATATACATCAAAATTTGATTTTTTTCCCATGCACTAGATATTGAAGTTACCTATTTGGAGAAAAAAAATTCAAGGAAAAATGAAGTTTTTTTCAATTTATTTCTTGGCATTCCGTGAACGCCACTTTTTTCTAAAATTTTCAGCGTTCCAAAATCTGCTCTTAAATTGATAAAAAAAAATAATGATTGTTTTAAAAAAAAAAACTAACAAATTACAGGGGTAAACTTCATCAAAATTTCTACATTTCATTAGTTTACATCATTTTGAAATTCAAAACATAAAGACCACTTTTATGTGGTCGAAGTTCAAAAAAAAAATTATTGTTGGTCGATTCCTTTATAAAGTGTGACACAGGTTTGCGTTTTTACCCATGTAAGAAGGTAGGTTAAGTTTACAGGAAAATGTAAGGTTGAACCACAAAGAGGGAGAAGTTCACAAGGAATGAACTGGTAGAAGGTAGGACTTGGGACACATTTTATGATAAATGCAAAGGTGCAAGAGGACCTTGAAAGTCCACTTGCGGTAAAGAGGATAGAGGGGTAGTTGAGTGGAAAATTATGGCTAGATAGCATGTGTGCACATATGTAGATGGGAAATGCAAACCTATGGGAGGCTTGCAATGCAAAGTTACATGGTGTTGAAGTAGGAAGCAAGCACACAAGTATATGTAAAGGGAGAAAGTTTTGTTGTAAACATAATGGAATAGTGGAGGTTTGGGTAGGGATAATATTATATAGATGTGCATTAGGGTTTTGAAACTTTGTCAAGTAGGATGTCAATAGAAATTGAAACCTTGCAAGCAATGTGCAAGTTGTGAAAGTGTAAGATAAATCTAGTTTGTAGAATACATATGGCAAGGAATTGGAGATCAAAATTCACTTTGTGTAAATTGAAAACATATGCTTAAGTTATTACATGGATGTGCAAATCCATAAGGAAACTTTAAAACTCAACAAGATCAAGGAATTGAACAAAAAATCCTTGAAACCAACCCATGAGAACCATAGTGGGATTGATATGCCTTGGATGCCCCTTCATAGCTTAGTCATTCACATCAACTTTTTTGTAGTTTCAATAATGATGGCTAAGGTCGATAGGTGTATGAAAAAATAACGAGTAGCCATATTGAGAAGAGAACCTTTAGAAATGGAAAAACCCACAATATAAATGTGGAGGCACTAACCAATGAAGCAATAGAACAAACATGCTTTGACAGTTAATCGAGGCACATGAAACATTGGATGGGATGAAATTGGATCAATCTTTATTTTTTCATAAAGTGGATTCTATTAAACAAGCCACCTTGCCCCAAATCAATAGCGAACTATTAGTTTTTTATATTTATTAAAAAAATTATCTTATGTGTTGGTTGTTAGATCAAAATTGATTGGAAGTTTTAAGAAACTCATGACATTGACAACTTAACTCTCATTCACACCAATGACACAACAAAAATTTCTAACTATAGTAGTAAGGATTTGGGCATGCATTGAGATGCCATGTGTCTATACTAATTTCATGGTCTTCACTCTTTGTTACATGTGAGTTGAAAATTAGAAAGGCTTCACACATATAACATGGAAGTGCACAAAAAATAACAATGTATGTAGAAATAGTGAATAGTACTATGGAGCACAGAGCAACAAGCGGGAAAGGGATGGGAGGTAATTTTGAATCTGTTGAGGCAGAGGAGGATGATGAAGATGATGAGAATGGAGATCTAGAGGATGTGGAAGGAATGTCTAGTGGTCATGGAAGGTTTTTTCTATTGGATAATGGACTGGGTAGAGCGAAGAAGGGCACACATGGGGGTGTACAACAATGACAAAAAACCTAAATTTTTTTGTTTTCTCCTCGGTCAAAGATAAAAATGAAGATGGAGAAGGCAATGGCACTATTTCTCTTGTGGGAGTTGCTGCTCTTTTAGAGGCTATGGGTGTTGAGTTTTTTTGTTATTTTTATATGGATTGTGATGAGAAAAATTATTTGTGGGAGTTGGAAGACCCTATTTCCCCTCCTATGGTGTCTTATGATTGGGATTCCCCAAATGAAGAGGAGTTCATCATGGATCTCTTTCTGGAGGCTTGTCAGAAGGTGAATAAGCTTGTTGAGGTGCTAGTGGCTGAGGCCATTAATGGTGCGAAGTTTCAGGGTTTGAGGAAAGGTTTCCTTTTTCCTTCTAAGGGGGCCTTGCCTTACACAAAGGATATCTTGTATCCTTTCCTTTCTTCTCCCATATCTCCTAATTTGGAGGAGTGTGGATCTCAACCATTGGTTGTTTCTTCTCTAGTTGTCGCCCCTCTATCAGCTACCATTTTTTAGTTTGTCGTTCCTATGGTTGTTGCTCTTGTTCTTACCCTTAGAGAGGTGGAAGTTGGTTTTTCTAACAAGGATTCTAGCACCCTAATGGCTATGGAGGCTTCTACTTTAGAAGTTTGCAGATCAAAACCATTGGTTGAAGAATTTTTTGCCCCTCTATCAATTGTCTTTTCTAAGTCTTTTGTTCCTTTGGTTGTTGCTCCTGTCCTTACCCCTAGAGAATGAACTTGTGATGTGTTGTTGGATGCTACTAATCTTGTTTAGGTTGAGTTATAGGGGACCCCTATTGTCTCTTGCCTCTCACTTTTGATTCTTGAAGTTGTGGTGAAAAAAATCTATTATTGCTATGAGAAATGCTATTATTGGGAGGTTCTCAGGCCCTCGTCCAAATATTGACTCTATTAGCAGTTGAGCTCTGGTTAACTAGAAGGATTTTGGTTTGTTGCAGGAGTCTAAAATTCCTAAAGGTTTTTTCCTTTTCTCCTTCCAGCTCCTTGAGTTGAGTAAGGGTGCCTTACTTGGTGGGCCTTGGTTCTTAGGAAAATCTATCCTCCCTATGAAAATTTGTATTGTTGGGTTCGTTGCTTCCAAGGAAAGCTTTGGCTAGGCACCTATTGGGTGAGACTCCAAACACATCCTTCGGAATTCTAGGATGATGAAATCTTTAATGGTGTTGGTAATAGTCTTGGTTCTTTCTTATCCGTAGAAAGGATCGCAAAAGGCAAGAAACACTTCATTCATGCAATATTTCGTATGTGTGTTAAATTCGGTAAGCTTCTACCAAATAAAGCTAAGATTCATTCCAAGTTGGGTGTTTTGGAGTAGAGTATCCTCTTTGATTCTTCCTCTTTGGTGTGCTCTCATTGCCTTAGATTTGGTCACTTTTCCCATTCTTGTAAGGTCTTCAATCCCTTGAAGACTTATTTTGTTCAGAAGGCTTCAAGTTTCATTGATAGTAATCCCACTAATAAGATTGAATTGGTGAACCCATTGGCTAGGGAGTTGGATGTGGAAGATCCTATCAATGTCCTTAGGGGAAGCCTCCTCAAGGATACATTTTTTCCTATTCTTGTGGATGAGATTGATTGTTCTAAGAATATTGGATTGAACCATTTAGATCAAGCTCTCCTTATGAGCTCTTTGGTTAGACACAACTTCAAACCTCCTTGATTTGTGAGGCTCTTTATTTTGGTGTGGCCTTTCTCATCTTCTGACCTATTTTTATATTGGTTATTTAATTTCCAAGTGTTGGTTGACAATTTTTTGTTGTTTTGAAGTGCTTCTGTTATTTCTCTGCTTTTTTTAGGGTTTCAAGTGCTCTTCAAAACCTGTTTCTGTTGCAATGTTTCTTTTGCAAATTTTAATACTTTGGTGTTTGGTTGTGTTATATTTATTTTCTTTGTACAAGTCTTTGGGCCCTATCAAAAACCTTATTACCTTATCAAAAATATGGAAGTGCCCAAGCAATGATACAATGTTAGTTCATGATTAGATCGAGAAAAAATGAGCACACACTAACCGTTGATCAAAAAATGTATTGAATGGTTTTTAACCACCAAAATGAGATGGCTCATTCATGATTTGTTGGATGGGTAATTTATTAATTGTTGAAATTGGGATGTGAGACAACTTAGAAACACAAGGCTTAGAGAAAATTATTTATAAAAAAAAAAAAAAATAGTTCTAACATTGTTATTTCATCAAATATAACTAGTCTCTACCACTTTATGGCACTAGAAATTCAATGATCCAAAACATGCATGACCCACTCATATTGTTTGATGTGCTCAAGAATCTATCCCATGATTAAAGAAGGGTTTTTGAATGATAAGGCTCCAAACCATGTTACCTTATAGAGTTATGTTAGACAAGAGCCAAAATAACCTTACCCCATTCAAATATTCTACCTTGCTCCACTCGCTCAATGATGGGAGCCTAGGACCAAATTAGAATGCAAGCTTTCTTTTCTCTAGGAACTTAGAGGCAATAAGGCTAATGGTAACTTTTCACAAAGAAAAAATTTCAATATTAGGGACCAAAGTCAATTTAAATTCCCCTCATCCCTCCTATATCCTCACACCAAATGTTTGAATCCTATAAAATTGGCTTGGCTATGTCTCTAAGTCCCACTTGCTTAAAACAAGGTAGTCTCCATAGATGAAAATACCTAAAACCGTGTAGATATTGTATATAGTGATTGTCCACTCATCTCTCATGCTAGAGAATTGTCAATTTTTCTAGTCTACATATCAATAAGGATGTCACAATAAATGTGGTTTGAGAAACACACATTCATGATATAAGCTACTTGATCAAATACAACTCATTATAAAGTATCCTAATCTACAAGAGGAATATCTTGAAAAGCATGATACAACTATAAATTCTCTTTGGTTCATTTGACCTAATGCATGGGTCTTGAAAAGCCAAAACCCCAAAAGACACAAAACCCCTCGAAAAATGCAAAAATATTAGAAAAATAAGAAAATTCCCCCTAGAATGGCCCATAAATTAAAAAATAAAATTTACTATTTGAAATCACCCCATTTGACAAGGGAGGCTCTTAAAATTTCCTAATTGATTGCTAAATTATCCAAGCAATTTGGAGTTTTTTTTTTTTTGTGATTCTTTTGTTGGTACTTATCAACAATTTAGAGATAATTTTGACCATCAACCCTCAAAACCTAAACTTTGCCAAAAAATCCAAAATGACATGAAAATAAAAATAAAACTCGTATTCTTTCTTGACCTAGATGCCTATCTAATGACACTAATTTTCTTAAATTGATGACCATATATAATTGAATTTAATAAAAAAATTAAGTTAGGGAAAATGTGTTTTTCTTAGTTTACACAATTGTGGATCTACCTTGAGCTAAGTTGTTTCCATGGTAATAATCCATGTTCTAAAACCTTTTTGTAGACTATAATTTCAAATATGAAACCATTATGGTAACTCTAAAGCTCAATTTTGTCTCAATTCGACAAGTGTAAATGACTTTATATAAATCAATTGTTGGTTTTGCAATGTATAATTTTCTTCTCACAAGTCATTGAGGAAAGGTGGCATAGCTATACTTCATGCTTCCATAATTATGGTGCATATAGCATGACCTTTCCTTTTATTTTTATAGGTTCAAACACAAGAGAATGACTAAGTTAAGTATAGATAAGTTCCAAGGTCTTAAAGGCCTATTTTGGGTAGCCACACACTCATTCATGTAGTTTGTCTTACTTGAGGGGAGAATATATAAGTTCCTAAAAATAAAAAAGGTATACATGATAAATTCAATAAGGATCCAACATCCCAACACATGATCCATATTAATCTATATGATTAAACTAATTTAATAAAAACAAACATAAAAAAAAACCATACCCATCAACTTACATAGAAACCTTGTTAACTCTTTTTTACTTGGGAATGAAGAGTAATCTTGCATTCTTGTCCTTAACATAGTTTACAGAAGATTTTTTTTTGAATGGTTATTCATTTGTTTGAATTTAATTCTTAAGTTGGACTAGAATTTTTAATCTAAAAGGAGACTTATCTACCTATTACACCTTCCTTGCAAAACATGTTATTTTTCACTTATACTCCTACTATAAATCAGACTAGGATGTTGACATGAAAGTGATTTGTTTGTATTTGTGTAAGTGTGAGGAAACTAATATTTAAAATTTTAAATGTTTTGATTTTGATATTTTTTAATTTTATAAAAATAAGTGTTATATTTAATTGAGAACCTAACCTTATTTTATATGAATTATACAATAAGATGATGTGAAATTTTAGCGGTCTTCTTGTAAACATACTATTCTCAATTTTCAAATTAAATTCCCATCATATATCAATGTCACAACTTTATGTTAATATGTGTACATATTATTATATTTTAATGTGTGATAACATTTTTTATCTCAAAAAAATATCTTAAATACATAATTTCTATTATACATAATAATAATAAAATTTAATATAATGTTGTAGAAAACGAAGCAATAACTAATTACAAATTTCTAATAGCCATATATGATGTTAACTTGGTTGAAGTTAAATAACATGAATCAATTATTTATATGTATTGTAAAAAATTAATATTCGAGATTACATTTATAAAAGAGTGGAAAAATTTGCATAAATTACAAGATAGAAATTTGGTAAGAGGAGATAGGTGCTTGTCTTTATTAGACAGTTAAATTCTTAAAAGCAAGATGGGCTTGGGAATAGAAAATAATTTCATGAGATGGAAATATTGAACAAAATGGACAAGGAGTTGAGAGAAAAGGAGGAGATCACTGATGATGGTTATCAAGAAATTGAACTATTCTGGTGTTAAGAGATCATCCTAAACTTTGTTAATAAAAGTGATTGTTAGCTGTCAGGATTGGCTTTATGCCTATAAATTCTTTAAAGGAGAAATATTTGAGTAACTATGTAAATGGTAGTTAGGTTCTCATTTTTGTGCATAGGGGGTTAACTTTAAGAGAGGGAATATGTAACAATTTTTCAACTCCCAACACTACCAACCACAATTCTTGAGTGTGATTTAATAAAATAACACCCTCTTGTATGGATGCCATTTCTTTTATTTATAAGATAGATTATACATGTTAATAAATGAAGTGCATAGCTTTATCAGTTAGTGTTTTGAATTTATACATTTGTAAAAATTTATTTGTTTTTTAGTAATTTGTAAGGTTATATAGGGGTTCCTTCCTAGAGAAACTCTAAGTGTAGAGATATGCATCAAGATCCATAGGGAATATCCTCAAGTCTTGTAAACCAGCATAAATATTATAGCCAATATTGTTACCTTCAGATGTTAAATAGTTATAATTGAATTATTTTCAAATGATTGTATTTAAGTTTTGAATTATATTTTTAAATGATACATTATATTTATTTAAATGTTGATAATTAGAATTTAAATATCTTTTATTTATAATGGTTGGATCTATCATGTTTTTTTTATCAGTTCAAAAGGTTGCCATGTGGTAACAAAACCATATATATATATTCACCAAAGAAAAATATATTTTAACAAAATGAGAGTATATCTCAACTTTTAGACCCCTGCTTTGCTCCAAGATTACAAAATCAGAACCAAAAGACAGAACAAACACCCAAAAATATAGCACTCAACTAGCCATTACATCAACCAAGTCTAAACCAACCTAGAGACACAACTAATTACCAACCAATTATAGATCGAACAACCATTATATTACCCCCAACAAAAAAACAAAGACAAGGCCTAGATAATATAGACCCCAACTAGACCCACATACCCAATTCCTCCAACATTCCACAACTTGCATTGACCACAAGCTTCTTGCCAACAACCTTCTGAACCACACTCTTTGGTGCCTTCACCCACACTACCAAACCGTGCTCGTCCACCAGCCCTTCTTCTTGAATGAACTTTTGCAACCACAAATCAAGAATGTATTTCAGGAACAGTAATCCCCTCATGGTATCCACACGGAACCTTGACAGAGAAGACAAGTCCTCAAAAAATATTAGAGGATACCATGCCAAGGGGTCTCCCATGCTTCCTAGTCATATAATATTCATCGGGTAAAGGCACCCCCCAGTCATCCACATTTTTCAGGATGTCTTCCAATCCCAAAAGAAACTTACTCCATATTAACTTTTTGCAGAGCATCCTCGCCATATCCCTCGACTCCCTCACTTCCAATACTGTGGCTAAGAACACGGAAAAAATATCAAAATTTACACGGTGTCGATGATATGCCTGGAGAAACTCCTTCCCAAGCACCATTTTTACAGTGTGTAATATCAGACCATGGCAAGATTTGAAAACCTACCCCAAACATTTATCCGAGATCTCTCCTAAAAAGGACATCTGCCTCTTTGAGCACTCCAACCACATAGGGTTGTCCATTGCAGACGTCGCCACCTCAAGCCCATACCACCAAACTCAAACGAAAGTGTGTGATAATGACTCCAAATAACTACATTTAACTTGGCATAGATTTTTGCCAACCAACCCACCAATTCTAGTAATCATTCACATGAACCATTGTCTTGGATATCCATCCTTTTGATCTTCTCAACCTTCAAGCCTCCCACTAGAACTGTCGCCAACTTCAAACATAATTGCCACTTTATTGCCCGCCATCCCCCTTGGTAGCTTTTGCCAAGTCATATGCCAAATTATTTCCTTCCCACTATATATGGGATATTTTATATTCCTCTAATTCACCAATTATTTGAAGGACGGGGAATAGCCACTTCCTGAGCTTCCAATTTGGTGTCCATCCTTACCTGATTTCATAGATAGTTATCAATGATTCATTTTTCAAGTGTATATTCCTTAGATTCTCCATTTTTGTGAACTCTAGATTGATCAGCACAATCTTAAACTCCGCTTCATTGTTAGTGCCAACCCTCAAAGGTGTGTACTTGTGTAAGATGATATCCCTGTGGTGGTCTCTAATCAAACACCCAACACCATTGGTCCCCACTATGAGATAGGTCCACTCAATTAAGTGGAGTATGCATTCCATTATGGAATTGGAGCATGGTGATTAACTAATTGGTTATAGCTCACTTAACACTAGAGATTGGCATATATATGGATGAATGTATATGTATATATATGCATATCTATATATAGTTATGCACATATATAGATATATGTATATGCATGCGTACATATATATATATATACATATATGTATATACATATACATATACATATATGTATATGTACATATACATATACATATATGTATATGTACATATACATATACATATATGTATATATATATATATATATATATATATTTATTTATGTGTATGTATATAAATACATTTATATCTATATGTAGGTATACTCATATATGTATACACACATATACATAATGTGAATGATAAAAATGTGAATTACAAATAACAACAATACAAAACTCACACTCTCACGATCATGTAATGAAGTTCAAGATAGTGCCTCGAAATATAGAATTTAGATAAGAAGAAAAGTTATCGTAGCTAAGATCTTGATTTGCTTCATTGTTGGTAGCTCTTCAAAATAACAAACTATGAAAGAACAATAATGATATGATGCAGTGATAATGATAAATTCTCAAAGATAAATGATAACTATGCTTGACAATGATAATGATAAATGTTTTATAATGCTTGAACACTTGAATACTCGATAGTGATAAGAGTGCTAGAGGGATTTTTGATAATAAAAGTGCTAGGGGATATGAATGAAATGAAAGCTTCTTATGTGTTGCTTTACTTGACATTTGATCAATGGTGGAGATTAATTTTCAAGATCAATGGATAGAAAAATTCATGATAGGATTAGACCTAAAATTCAAATTTGATGTAAGAGAGAAATATTAGAAGAATTAAATAAATAAATTTACTTAATTCAAAATGATAGTTGGAGAAATAAATAAATATTAATTTATTTATTTTAGAAGAAAATGTTTAATTTAAATAAATTATTTTAATTTATTTAAAAGAGGAGTGTTAGCTATTTAAATAATTTTTGAAAATTATTTAATTGTAGAGGACCAAAGATTTAATTTAAGTAAATTATTTGTAACTTATTTAAGAGACGAGTGTTAGCTAATTAAATAATTCTTAAAAACTATTCAATTATAGAAGACCAAAGATAGTTGGTGTGAATAAATATCTTGTACCTAGTTAATTCCTTACTAGGAGATTTAGGGGACATATTCACATGTTAAGTTTACTTAGGTCCTAAGATTATTTCTAGAAGACTTGGTTGTCATTTCTAGATCTTATCTTTTTGACTTTTATATCAAGTAGGTTGTCTCATGTTGTAGGATTAAGACACTTGTCATGATCTTGTCTAATCCTATGTCTCACCTTGGCTATATAACCAAGGGGTTCTAATTTGTAAATCAATTCCATTGGATTTAATTCCATACCATTACAATCCTGAGAATTGCATATTGATCTCTTTGTGATTTCTATTTGGCCTCTAGATCCTGGGTATCTTCATAGCCTAGAACATGGTATCAAAGTAGGTTAGGTGCCAATGGATAGTCTTTTAGGAGAGATCTTGGCAATTCTTGAAAAGTTGAGTATGTTATTCTCTTTTATCATATGATGATTTGGAGAATTAGAAAAACTTGATAGAAATATTGGATTTTAGATGGTTCTTTTTTTTGGCTTTATATTGTAGGTTCAAATTAGAGCTTATTGGTGCAAATTTCAGCTCGCCATTAAGTTCAAGGTGTTTGAGAAAGTCAGGTTTTCCTTTTGTTTCATCCAAATCAAACATTTGAGGCCAGATCTATGAGGCTTTGAAGCTGAAGAGTGATTGCTAGATCTAGAAGGTAGCTACAATTTTGGAACATTTTGGGTCAAATTTGACCCTTCCATTGTGTCCAAAAGGCCCCAAAACCCTAAGATTGACTAGAAATTCATTAAAATCAGACACTTTTGCCCAAGGCCATCATAAAAATCCCCTTATTTGATTGTACGGGTTGCCATAATTGTTGTCGGTATGATGTTTTTTCAAGAAAAATATTTTGGATAAATATTTTTTGAAAATTAAAAAAAAAATTATAAAAGTTTTTGAAAAAAATTATTTAAAAATTTTAAATAAAAAAAGAAAAAATCAAAAAGTTATTTTTTTGTGTAACCTTCTTATGTAGGGTACTGCAGACCCTATGTGTGATGCCACTTTTCCCCCGAAGGTATTTTAGTGTTAGTAATAGATTTAGTGGATTAAATATTAGAATAAAGATAATTTAAAAAATACAATATTATTAAATGGATGTGAATAACCAATGCAAAAGATAATATGTGACAATTTATTAGGAAATTCCAAAATAGATGGTTAACATGATAAATTGAATACACATCCACAAAATTCATATACATTAATGCCAAAATCACACACACACACACACACACATATATATATACTCTTCTCCATATAATTTAAAATGAATGGTTTTAATACTTATCTGAATAATAACACTTGGAAAAGCCACTCTCACCCTAGGAAGATGTCAATGGTATTGACTCTTTCTATGGAGTAGTCTAGGAGGAGTAAGTGTACTTTTCCACTCTACATGAGTGTTGGTTCCTTTGGAACAATGCTCAACACCCGTGCAATAACCATGCCTTGGCCAAGACCGTCCCGAGTGCACCTTTGTACCCCAAGTTGGACACACACATAAGATGTGGCCCCCCCTCCCCGCCTGCCCCCTCCATCCTACCCATAGCTCACCAACCAATTTCTTCCTTGAATGTTCTCCATTCTTGAGTGTCTTTCCAAGTCTCACATAAATCCTTATATAATCCTTAGGAGATGTTTTCCAAACCATCACACCCTTTCACATAGGTTTCCTTTTAATAATTATTCTTCCCTTAATTATTCTTCTATTTTTTAAAGAGTTACTATATATATTCTTTATTAACCTCTCTTTTAACGAAAAGGATCATAATATCTTTTATTTTTCTATCTCTCTTTTAATTCTAAAGGGTTATTTCATAATTTTCTCTTCTCTTGGGAAAAAAGTCACATAACACTATGTAGTAGTGTACTACACATACCGCAACGGCCATAGTGGTGCCACATGGTATTACGCAATAGGCCACAGGTTCTTATTGCCAATGTAGTTTAAAACTTGCAAATAAACTAGCGATTAAAAGAATATTCTGAGCATTTTAACAAGATTTCATTGATATTTTCAAAACAAATAATATTTCATCGTTGCGGGAGAATATACTGGTGTACAGCATATTCTTCTTGCCAGGAGAATATTTTGATGTGTGACAATCATTTGACCATCAAATTTGGCCTAGTATGTTGGCATATGGCTAAGGAATTTTTATTATAGGTGTTGTCATTGATGGAAACCCAAGTCATGCAACTCTAGTCTTGCATCTGAATGAACAACACTATTTTTGGCACCTATCGGCATAACAGAGCAAAGAACGAGAGATCCAATTAAAGGTATAAAAGTTGTTTTAATCATCTCACCAGACAGGTATTTTGGCTTATGAACCCTTGAAGAAGGTTTGCAGAGGCTTGTGGTATCTTAGTTTTGATGCGCACTCACTGATAAGTGATCTAGGAGGTACGGTGCATTAATCTGTAAAATATCTATGTTAGAAGGTCGACCCGACATAAGTAGAATTCACGAATGTATAAGACGAAATTAATTATAAGTTTCATTGTTGGATTAAGTGTTGTATAGGTCCTCTCTTGGCCTTAACCGATTTTGGAGGATGCGCATAATGGTTTGGTGATGGATCTGGCCGACAAGTTATAAATATCTTGATACCGTATGAAGCCGACTGTTGGATGAACTAATCCTTGATTGCAAATATATATAAGGGATTGCTTTCATCATTTGGTGTAGTAGAGTGTGAAGTGTATGTAGGATAGAAGTGGTATTCTACGAATTGTGAGTCATTGCAGAGCAGTAATGTGAATCTAATGTGAAGAGTAGAAAAGGGCAGAGCAGGGTAGAGCGAAGTGGAAAAATAGTAAGAAGATCTAGAATAAGATTCATGAGCTTCACCAGAACTGTTACTTGGAATTTTCAGATGCTATCATCTCAGTTCATCTCTTTAGATAGTTTTAATCTGAATTTTGTAGGCAATAAGCCTTTGTCTTTCAATAGTGATCTCTAGGCAGTGTGCCTGAATGCAAGTGCATTCCTTTTATAATTCTTATACTTTGAGTACTCAAATTATGGATTAATCCCCACCGTGGTTTTTCCCCTAACAGGGTTTCCACCCAAAAAATTTGTGTGCCATGTTATGGATGTTTACTTTTAATGCATACATCTTTCCTTAATGCAATGATGAAATGCTTTCATGTTTTGAATAGATGAAATTATTGAATATTATTGAACACTGATTCACCCCCCCCTCTTAGTGTTCCCTTGAGTCCAACAATTGGTATCAGAGCGAGTTCCTGTGGAGAAGTTTTGCAGCTTGAGGTGGATCTTGGAATGTGATGGACTCTAGTAGTCTTCAACAACAACTTATGGTAGGTCTTGATGACCTTGATCAATCTAAATCAAGAATTGAAAGAAAATCTTAGAGATGTTGAGATATTCATTCAGTCATTAAAGGGTCAAATAGTTAAATCTAGGGTGAAGAGGAAAGATCTTTGTGATCAAATACAACAAAAGGAAAACGAAGACATGGATGATGCTCACCTGAATCAAACTTTGAAGGAGATATCTGGAGAATGTGAACAACTTGCCAAAGACAATAGCAATCTGAAACATGAGATGGAATCTATGATGATAAAGATGACAAAAGAGATAGAGGAAAGGAAGAAAAGTGAAGAAAATCTCTCTCAGACCCTGAAAAAGAAATCTGATGAATGCAACAGAATAAGTAGAGAACTTACTCAGTTGGAAACTGAACTACAAAGAACTAGAAGCAAAGAATAAGAACTTGGAAAGAAGATTACTACTCTTAAGAATGATCTTGGCATTGCAAATAAATTTAAAGAAAGGTTTAAGATTAGTTCAATAAAGCTTGATGAGCTAACTCAAGGATAGAAGAATGGAAATGATAAGAGAGGTCTTGGATATGAAAAGGGAGAAAATTCCAGATCAACACAAAAGAATTTCAGAAAAAACATAAATGGAAGGGATCTGGTAAGACAACCTAATGCACAAAAATTTAATGGATATTGTTTTGCTTGTGATAAGTTAAATCATATGGTTGCTCAGTGTAGAAGAAATATAAGGACAAAAGATTCATCATTCTCTGGTCAGTTTTTCAATTGCAAAAAGCATGGTCATAAATTAACAAAATGCAGAAATATATCAAGCCACTCTATTGTTAAGAGAAACATTGAAAGTTTTGCATGTGGGAAATTAGGGCATTCTACTAATCAATGCAGATTGAGAAGAAACCAATGGAATGGACAAAGAAACATTATGTTCTATCATTGCAACAAGTACGGTCATATTTCTAAATTTGGTAGAAACAAGAACATAGATAGAAAAGGTCTGGTATACAAAGAGAAGAAAACAAAGAAAAATGACAAAGGAAAGGAAAAGATAACTACATATGATATCAAAGATCAAATGAAGAAGACATGGGTGAAGAAAAATGACAAAGGAAAGGAAAAGATAACTACGGATGATATCAAAGATCAAATGAAGAAGACATGGGTGAAGAAAAATGATTCTGATGTTGGAAATTGTTCCATACCAGAACTTGCTTCCGACTATTCTTCTGATAATTGAATTGAGGCCACTAGCCTAGGGGGAGTTTTATTAGAAAATCCTTCACCCCCTATCTATAGATGGTACCAGAGTGAATAAAATAGTCATGAAGGTGTACTCTCAGTATGCAGAAGTTTTAATGTTCTCAGAAAAGGAAATTCAGCAAACCTGTAGATCTGCAGAAGATTTTTTTGTCGTCGCCTAAGAAAACAGAGTCTCTGGAAAGTTTAGGGAAAATGCATTTATTCCGCATGTGCAAGATATAAAATTTAAGTTCAATCCATCATTTGTCACTTTACGTTATTGAAGAGAAGACGAAGACCACTTGACAAGTGGTTTTCAAAGTAGCAAAAGTGAATTCATCAGCAAATTTATCAGGTACTTCAAATCACTCTCAAATTATTCATATAATTCGGTGTATAGTTGCGAACCCTAAAAATGAAAAAAGAATGGAGAAAATGAAAGGATCGATCACATTGGATGAGTACAATAGTGCAAAAATCAGATCTATGAGAAATATATTTCTTCTTGATGAATTGAAACAATTAAACGAAGCCAAGCACGGAAATCTGGATATGTGGAATGAATTTTCGTACTTCACAGATGCAGAACTTGCAAAATTATTGCTGAAGAAATTGCACGATGATGTGTTGACTTTGGATAAACCCTACACAATCTCAAAAGAAGTGATTGAGATATTAACTGGATTGTGCAAAGTCGGTGATGTTCCTAAAAAGAAATATATTTGAAACAAGGAGGTAGAAACCCTAACTGGCATAATTGGAGATCAAAGAGCTCTAGTGATAGCAATAATCAAATATCTTGTCACAAAGTACATTGCGCATGGAATAACCTATAAAATATTCTACCGAAATTGGGAAGGGGCTACATTAGCTAGTGATGTATATATTGCTCATAAGATGATAATTGAAGGTCAAGACTTTGACCTATGCGGATTATTGAAAGATCAGATGCTGGAAAATGTTCAATTGACAAAAGAATCGAGGTATCCATTCAGTTTTGGTACCCTAATTATTTGTCTAGCTATGTACTTTTTGAATTCATTACCAAAAATTGACAATGTAGAATGGACATCGGATAAACAGGTATGTACCCAAATCTACTCTTATGCTAATTGTCTATCTAATTGCAATTTAGAATTTGAAAGTTTATGTAAGAACGTGCTTATGAAATGTGGATCATTCATTATTTCTCCTCTGATGAGGAAAATGGAAATTGGTTCCTCCTCCAGTAGCACTGTCAAAGGACAAAAGAGAGGTCAGAAGATTATTGAATACAACCCTTTGAAAAGTAAAGTTCCCAAGATTGAAGGAAAAGGGAAAGAAAAGAAATTTGTGGACATTTCGGATGAAGATTATGATGAACAGCCTAAGAATCAACTAGAAAATGATTCTGGTATTGAAAAAGGTAGTGAAGAAGAAGAAGGTCTGTCAAAAGAGAAACTTCAATAACTTATCGAAAGCGCAAGTGGTATGCAAAAGATTGCAAGGTTATGGTCAGTTAGACCATCTTATGATCAAGACTTAATTCTAGAAGTTTTGAATGCTCATATTGAGCATTGCAAGATACGATTGGAAAGCTTAAAATATGTTCTACCTGAAGAAGTGATTGAATGTAGCAGAGAATCAATGGGCTCTGAAGATAAAGGTAGAGAAGAAGGTGAAATTATCTCTCATCTGAAAGAGCAATTCAGACTATCTTTTGCTAAGCTTAAAAATAAAATGAATGAATTAAGGAAGTGTATTTACCTAGCCACAAATATCTACAACCACTGTGTTTTTTGGCCTCATGCAATCAACAATTATAAGGAAAAGCTAGATCAGATTGAGACAAAACTGAACAACGTTGTTAAAAAAAATGATATGTCTCAGGATCTAGATGGAGTCATCAGAAGAAGAATCTAGGAATTGCAGGAAAGTCAAATAAAAATTCAATTGTCCAAGAATGTTCTTGTGGACACCTTTTGGAAGGTAAAAGAGTTAGTTGAGTGTAAACTAGAGCGGTTGGTGGAAATTCTAAAAAATGGTGAAAAATTGGAAGGAGTAATCACAATTCCTGAATCTCTTATTAATACTATCAACAAAACCTCCAAGAATAACAACCTGGATATCATTATTAGGATTGCAACAAATAGTTGGGAAAAGTTTCTTTTGGAAGTGAAGAAAAATAAGTTAATTTTTTAAAGATAAGCAATAAAGTGATTTCAAGTTTTTGAAATTTTGTTCAAAGGAGAAGAACTACAAGTGCATATATATGCTAAATTTCTTAAAGGATTGATGATTTTGAACACGTGTTTTATCATTGTCTTGACAACTTTTTGGTTAGCTTTTTGGCATATGGCATCCCAACTTTTTCATTGATGTCAAAGGGGGAGAGAATATAGTGAAAAATGCCTTATGAATCTCAAGGGAAAAAAAGTGCTGCAAGCAGTTTGGTAGTATACCCATAATGATTTCAACACTTATTCATTTTTCACTAAGTGTTGCCATCAATGCCAAAGGGGGATATTGTTGGAATCTGGCTAAGGATATTTTCTTGTAGATGTTGTCATTGGTGTCAACCCAAGTCATGCAAGTCTAGTCTTGCATCTGAATGAACAACACTATTTTTGGCTCCTACCGGCAGAACAGAGCAAAGCATAGGAGATTTGGTTAAAGGTATAAAAGTTGGTTTAATCATCTAACTGGACAAGTATTTTGGGTTATGAACCCTTAAAGAAGGTTTACAAAGGCTTGAAGTATCTTGGTTTTGATGCGCACTCACTGATAAGTGATCTAGGAGGTACAGTGCATTAATCTATCAAATATATATGTTAGAAGGTCGACCCAACAAAGACAGAATTCGTGGATGTATAAGATGAAATTAATTATAAGTTTCATTGTTGGATTAAGTGTTGTATGGGTCCTCTCTGTTGGCCATGTCGTTGCACCAAAAGGTCAACTTTTTAATGCCCAATTCAGGTGTCAGTTAAGATCCATAGGAGGTGGTTAGACCATGTCACGAATCCATGGTGGGTCGGACTGACACCAACCTTCTAACAATCCCCCCCCCCAACGTGACCACGAGATTCAAACCTGTGACCAGATCTGATAACAATTGTTGGAGTGAAAATACACTGAGAGGGGGGGGTGAATCAGTGTTATTAACTTCTTTATCAAATTTAACTGAAACTATAATAAACCAAAAGTATGCTCTCATTTATCAATGATAACCTCATTCATGTATTGAATGCAATCACATAAACTAAAATTAGAATAGTGAAACATAGCATTTTAAAGCATTAAAGCACTTAATCAAATGAACCACAGATACTCAAATAGACACAAGATATGTTGAGTGGAAAACCCTCCTAGGGTAGAAAAACCACTCCTTAACTTGCTATCTTTTTCAAGCTTTTATTTCAATAATCATTTTTGACAATGCCTCGTAGGCTAATTTCTTAGCACCAGCTCAAGGAGCACCAACCCCTCTTTTTAGAGACACCAATCTCAAGGAGAACCATCCCCTTTTCTGTTTTTCAATAGAACATACAATGATATAGAGGATCTCTTTGCTTCCCTGATTTCTGTCAAGTGCCTCTTGATAGACAATGTGTAGAATTCTCAAAAGTCAAGAATGACTCTCCAAAGTTCCACCCATTATCAAGCCTTAAGACAGCTTGAGGAAAATCTCATTAAGTTTTTCAATTACAATATCAATACAACTTCTCATCACAAAATTGTATTCTTAGTGATGTATTCTTACACTTTATTTTCTCTCACACTATTTCATATATTTTCCATGATACTGTTCAAAAATAGTTAACACACTATTTTCCTAATATTTTAGCAAAAAGTAATTGCCCTATATCTCATGCAAAAATAATTGTTCTCCTCTTCTTTTTATCTTTTCGATTCACTTTCAATTCAAGCCCTAATCTCTCTGTTTTCAATTTTTTTTATAGAATACATCATTACATTCAAGGAAAATTCAGTTACAACTTAAACTTGTTTTTTACAAATAAAAAAAACAAAGGTGAAATTTTTTATTGTTTCCACTTTCTTGTCGAGTTACTGTTAAGGTAAAATGGAGTTCTTTTTAGCAGAATCTTTCCTCCAGGCTTGAAAATAAAAATAGTATGTAAAAATAGAAGAGTGACTGAACCCAGTCCAGTCGAGCAGCCTGCACAAGCAGTGCTTAACGAACCATCATTTAGATAATAAATATTCCATAAAAAATAGCCACTAAAATTTCTGCTCAAATAAAGTAACTGAAACACAGTGCATTATAACCGAAATCTTTTAATCATGGATTCAAGAACAGTAGAAAATGAACCCATGTAAGAAACTGAATAGATTCGAAGACCTCATGATTACCCATAGATTCAAAGTCACTATTCATTAAACAACATGATAATCTTCAATAAAAATGCAGTCAAGATTTAGAGCAATCATTTCAGATTGAGCCATGAAACGAATAGACTCATTTTCCACCCTTTTCTTTACCATAGAAATCTTATCTCAAATTAACCTTGCCTGATAAGTAACGGATCTGCTGAGCAGACAGAAAGATGAATACTTGAGAATAGTGATGGAGATGTTGTCACAAAAGTGTTTACCATATTTGCAGAGAAGCTTAGCAGCCCAGGTACCTTTCTTATGGCGAGCTCTAACCCAATGATAGGAGCCAAATAGAAGAAGCGACCATTGTAATGGTCTTAAAAGAATCCCCATACGATATCCAAGGTTAGTAAACCAAAAACATGCATAGTGAAATGACTGAGAGTATGATTCCATGGTGGTGGCCAGACTAGGGTTCTGAACCCTTCAAACAAGAGAAGCGAAATAATGACCTAAACTCCCAAAAGAACAATCACACGATTTCCTTTACAAAGATTCATAATCATTTAGAGTCTGAGAGGACAGTCATGATTATTCATAAACTCATAATGCCCTTTGAAATCCATGGGCATATCAAAGACTTGCATGCCGACAAGCATTATAACTTTTGACTAATTTAGACAGTGTGAAATCATCAACCAAGTTAAGCTTTGAAGAAATCGATATGACCACATTACTCATCAAATGCCAATTTCCAAAGACATGATTATTTCCAAATGATCAAAGCTAAGTCACATCCAATGTGACATAAAACATTAATCAATACCTTTATACCTATTGTTGGATTTTAAGCCTTTTGAATTTTCCATCATTAACCCGAATGCAATATTATATGCACTCCCATAGTGAGCCAAACAAAATTTCAAATGCCAAAAGATATCAAATAAAAACAAAGCCGATTGCCACCTCATTAATATCTAATGCCCTATAAAGTCCACTGTTAAATACTTTCTGAAGCCTTGTGAAGTATAATAAAGGCTAAAAAACATGCTAGGCTCACAATGCTATTCCACATACCATAAACCCTTATTAGTTGATTAAGGAAACCCGTTAGGGTTTTCTTGATACTGAAAAACAAGTTGCATCTCATAAACCATTAACAATTTCAAGATGCAAGAGACTGATCAAGCCATAATATATCAACTTGTAGAACATTGAACCATGCCAAGGTCATAAAATTAAGTGCATCACTGAAAAACTAATTGTTAAACCAGAAACATGTCACCTGATCAATGGAACAAAGAACCAATAACCAAAATTCCTTAACCGAGATCTGCACATGGAGTCAAGAGATCAGTGCCACCATATATAGTATCAAAAGTGAAGTAAATATGCCAATCATAAAATCAAATCAATTGAGTAAGTAACCACCAAGATGCCAGAGTAAAACATATTGTCATCAAGGAAAAATTAGCATCACAAGATAGATTCAACACTCTCTTGGTCTTAACCAATTTTGGAGGATGCGCATAATGGTTTGGTGATGGATCTGGCCAACAATTTATAAATATCTTGATATCGTATGAAGTCGATAGTTGGATGAACTAATCCTTGATTGCGGATTTATATAAGGGATTGCTTTCATCATTTAGTGTAGCAGAGTGTGAAGTGTATGTAAGATAGAAGTGGTATTCTACGAATCGCAAGTGATTGTAGAGCAATAAAGCAAATCTAATGCAAAGAGAAGAAAAGGGAAAAGCAGGGCATAGCGAAGTGGAAAAACAGTAAGAAGATCTAGAATAAGATTCATGAGCTTCACCAAAACTATTACTTGGCATTGTTAGATGCTATCATCTTAGTTCATCTCTTCAGATAGTTTTAATCTGAATTTTTTAGGTAGTAAGCCTTTATCTTTGAGCAGTGAGCTCTAGGCAGTGTGCCTGAATGAAAGTGAATTCCTTTAATAATTCCTATACTTTGAGTACTCAAATTATGGATTAATCTCCACTGTGGTTTCTCCCCTAACAGGGTTTCCACACAAAAAAATTGTGTGTCATGTTATCGATGTTTACTTTTAATGCATACATCTTTCCTTAATGCAATGATGAAATGCTTTCATTTTTTGAATAGATGAAATTATTGAATATTATTGAATACCGATTCACCGCCCCGGCCCCCCCCCCCCACCCCTCTCAGTTTTCCCTTGAGTCCAACATAGTATATCACTGACGTTAGCATACTCTTTTGAAAATTTTACCTCCCTCACCAATGGACTTTTTATTTTGAAGGGTTATTTTCAAATGCTCATATATCAACCATACGACCTCATTTTTTCGAGCAATTTTTTGATTTAGGGTAGCATTTTGTGCTCTTTGTAGTAGTGTAGGTGGTTTTGATTTTGGTGTCTGGTGTTTCCAGAAATTATAGATTCTCATAGGTTTTGTTGTGCCATTCTCATTTTGGGAACTTCAAGGGCTTTGTTCTCGCTCCAACGGTAACATTTTTTGGTGCAATTTTTTTTGAAAGCGCATAAATTTTTATGTACTTTTTAGTGGTATGATCAAATTGATCTTATTTTATACCAAAGTTTCTACTTGATATTGTGTCCAATTTTGGCATCTACAAGCACTAATATCAAGTCCACTTTGTTGTTTTGGAAAGTGGCATCTGTAAATGCATTAAATATAGAGTGACAAATCATATATTGTTGGGGGTTTTCTTGATTGAGTGATTTGGGGGGTCTCTTGGTGCATTATTTTGATCTATTTTTTATGCTCTTATTTTCCACGAATCATTCTAAGGTTCCTTTACAAAAATCATACAACTTTTCAACATGGCATAAAAATGCATGAAGTATTCTAATGATTGAAGATCACTCTTTATATGTTGAAAGTAAGATACTTGAACCTGCAGATGCAAATAAAAAGATAAAATAGATGATTGAACATACCAAAGCTCTTGGATGTCTTTGTAAACTAGTTTCTCAATACTTTCTATTCCAAATTGGATCATGTAAGGATTCTCATGAATCTTGGAAAAAATTGAAAATATTGTATGGTACTATAGATGAAGTAAGAGGCTATCAAATTGATAATTAAATGATGAGACTTGATCCTAAGAACTTTGACAACATCCTATACTACATCACTAAGGTTAATGATCTAAGAGATCAATGCAAAGCATGTGGAATTGATAAGAAGGATATTCAATTGGTCGAAAATACATTAAGAAAACTTGGTCCTGATTATGCTACTTTTATTTCTAGCTTTCATACACATAGATTGACATGGGGTTTGCATATACTACACCTTAATTTGCATCATTTTCTGAGATGTTGATACATGAGAAACAAAATCTTATATTGATGGGTCTCATCAAGTTATCTAAATCTTAGATATTGTTGGCTAGTTAGGTGAAAGAATTAGATATGAAACAAAAGAAAGCAAGCAATAAATCCACTTCCATAGAGAAATCATCTAAGAAGGAGAAGCCAACTTTTTCATATTGCAAGAATCCTGGACATGATGAACATTCTTGTTACACAAAGGATATTGGTGATTTGAAAAATCTTCTTAGAAAGAATCAAATCTAATTTCCTTCTAGAATTTTTGAGTCACCTTCTTCTTCTTCTCCAAAATAGTGTAATAAGGACAAATGTCGTGTTGATTTGGCTTCTACATCATGAAATAAAAGGAAAGCTCTTTGTGCTACTACAGGTCTTGGATATTGGAGAGGGAAATTTCAATGATATTTTGTGTACCTCATTTTTCAAACAATATTCTTTCCATCTATCATATTACACACGGTGGAGATGGGAGGACTACGGAATTCACACACTATTAAGTTATCATTAGATACTTAGAGAGTAGAGAGATTATTTCTACTAGGATGGTTGATCATTCATCTTAGTTGTATACCTTTGCAGATTTTTCTTTTGATGATGACATTGTTCCTTTGGTTGTTGATCACACTTCTAGTGTGAACCATGATTAAGAGGAGATATTTGACTTCTTGAACTTGGGCATTCTCACATCTGATCCAATTCTTGAGCCTTTCATTCCATCTCCTCCATCTATTGTTGAATTTGATGATGCTTGTGTTGCTACAAATATGGCTTCTTGTGATTTAGTGTAGCAAGATTTTCATCGTCTTCCAACTACATCTACTTTAGATGCATATTTGACAAAAATTGGTGGGTTGCTTGTTCAATCTTAAATTGTAGATTTGGGAGAAACCATTGATTACATTCATCTTCTCTTTGATGGAGATGATTATTCTTCAATTGTTGTGAGAGAATACTCTAACCCTGTTTTTCATTTTCTACATGATCATTCTTTGTAGTTTGACATGAGTGTGGATATTTTTGGACAAAATTTAGAGGAGGATTATTTATCTTTAAAGGAGGAATCTTTGTCTTTGGAGTGTGTTTTTCATTCATCTCTACTAGATCATAGATTGGCATCTTTAGCAATGTGGCCTAGAATATATGTTTAAATTGTGTCATCTTTCGACATTGACATAGAGACACTTGAGTGTGGTTCAGAGAGATCACATATCATTATTCTTCTCCAATCTTCCTTTAATAATGGGAAGAAATCATGCATACATTCTTGGTTTATTTCTTCCTAAGGGGAGGAATGTTGCTCAATGATATTGGATCATCTTCAACATTCAATTTCGAGCTTCTACCATTGCAAGAGACTCTCTATTAAGGGGGGATACATGGTATCTCTTCTTTTCTTTCTCTCTTATGGGGGATATTTTTCCTCACATAGGGTTTTGTCCCTCTCATGCATCATTTAGAGAATTTTTGTATTTCATCTCTCTTTTGGGGAGGAGTTTTGTCCTACTGGGTTTTCTCCTTTTCTCCATTTGTGAGATATTTCATTTGCATTTGTATATGGGTACTTAACATGGCCTCGTAGTCGAGACCTATTCTAGCAAAATTTACATAATAATCTACTCCCTAAGTTACACTTAAGGGGGGGTGTTGGTGTGAAAAAATGTTTTTTACCTACTTAATTCCTTACTAGAAAACTTAGGGGATATATTCACATGTTAAGTTTACTTAGGTCCTAAGATTATTTCTAGAAGACTTAGTTGTCATGTCTAGATCTTATCTTTTTGAATTTTATGTCAAGTTAGTTGTCTTATTTTAGAGGATTAAAACAATTGTCATGATCTTGTTTAATTCTATGTCTCACCTTGGTTATATAACCAAGGGGTTCTCATTTGTAAATAAGTTCCATTGGATTTAATACCATTGCAATCTTGAGCATTGCATTTTGATCTCTTTGTGCATTCCATTTGCCCTCTAGATCTTGGGTATTTTCATAGCCAACTCTAACAAAGATAAATTTAATTTAATTTTAATTAATGTTTGAGGGAAAATGATAAGAGATGAATTAATTAAATAATCAATAAACATAATTATTTAATTAATATAAATATGATAAACATATTAAGATAATTAAAAATTATTTAATTATTACAGATGAAAAGATAAAAATGTTGCTTAATTAAATAATTAATATTATTTAATTAATATAGATAGAAACATGATAATGATAAGATGAAAATGCATTAGCCATTTTTAGGTGTCTACACATACATACGTATATACATATATGTGCATATGTATACAAATTTGTATATATGTGTACACACACATATACATATGTATACACATATATACGTACATACATATGTATGCATATATATACATATATGTGCATACATATGTATGTATGTATATATGTGTATGAAGATGTATATGTGTGTGTATACATACATACATGCATATATATTTATGTATATATATGTATGCATATATATACATGTATATATATGCATGCATATATACATATACATATATATACACAAGTGTGTGTATTTTTTACCTCTATTTTTCAAGTGGATTTGATATTTCTAGAAGCATTTAATTAAATCACACACATAAGCAAAACCCCTTTATGTATATTGGGAAATGAATTAAAGAATTCAAAACGCACAATTTGTTGGTTTCATCATAAAAAAGTCATGAATCACACATCATTAGCATGGGTGGGTTTTAGAGGTCTATCACATGTTATCTCATTACCCCATAATGAAGCAAGACCTATAAACTCAAACAAATCCACAAGAGTTCTACCTTATCAACTACCATTGGTTCACACCTATAATCCTATGCACACAGGAACACATCAAGCCTATGTAGCATAGATAGCCAAAGATTAGTGTAATGTTGATGGGCACAAATATAGATGTAGACAAGATAGGGGGTTTTATCAAACTACCGAATCTTGCAGCCTTAACATATCATACATCCCAAAATTTTGCACACATATCAAATACAACATATATATTACAACAAAATTTGGAAACAAAAATTTATTCAAACCTTCATATGTATTTTCATTCAAAAAATTATTCATGAATTAATTACATACACTTATGATTTAATATAAAAAATCAAAAAAATTATGGGTTTCAAGGCACTTTATGCCTTCCGATCTTCAAAACCTCATTCCTTCTCATGTTCTGGTTTCAGTCTTCTTTCAAAATCTAAATCTTAGCTTCATCCTACAACCCTCTTGTATGCTTTGAACACCTCCAAATCTCTTCTTCATTTTCTTTTATTCCTTTCCTCTTGGCAAGCTAGGTTCTTACATTCTTTCTCATACAATCCTCCAGAGAAACTTATAAATCATTTCTTCAACATTGTTGTTGTTTTTTATTGTTACCTATTAATACCATTAAATTTTATATTTCAAATAGGTTAAAACCCATGTGAGGCTTAAAAATATGGCACCCAAATCTGATCTTTCGTTTCCTTCAACTTGACCTCTGAAATTTCTAATAAAGCATAGTTTTTGGCTATAAAATGTGGCATCAAAGTTGTTGCACCATATCCAACACCTTGCTTCTATATATTTCTTTAAATAAAGAATAAAATCATAAACCAAGTTGTGTTAATTCACCCAAAAATTGGAAACCAAAGAGTTATTAGTTATTTTCCAAAAAAATCAAAAGTATTTTTTTTTTATAAAAGGCACGAGGCCTATATATATTATATTAATATTTATAAAATGTACATAATATGCCAAAAGAGGCCAAATGCCAGATCAAGTTCCATTTTTGTACTATCATATGAGCATACAATTACCAAAAAACTAGAATATGAACGCAAGTCATACTCGTTCAGCCTAACCATTATCCAAAACTAGTGCACCATACTAACCCAATTCATTAAAGGTTAAAATAATATCATATGAAAGATATTATCATAATTTCATACTTTTGTAGCAGGAAAAGCAGGGTTAAATTGCAAAAAAAATTGAGCTTGTGTAATTAACTAATCCTCCATCTGATCATCTTCCTGGACAGAATTCTTGTCCTGGCCCTCTGAGAACTCGTGCAGTCTCCTTTCCCAGTTTAGAGCATTTGGAACCACATGTAGGTCTTCTCCAGTAGACAGACCAACAACATACCCCCTTTCCAATGGATTCTCAACCAAAAACCTCTTTGCAGTGTTAACTCGGTCTGAAATACCACCCTCCAGTTCATCCAAAACAATGTTTTTGACTGGAGTGGAAACCCGAGCCTCATTCCCAATTACTTCCACAGGAACCCCATGTGATTAACTGATGCACGTCTTGGGGGAATATAATTGATTTCCTTTCTTTCTTTCTTTCGTGGAATCGTCCTTCATTTTGATACTGCTCACAGCTTTTCGGCCGCTACCACATGGCATCCTATCGAAACTTCCCATGGAGACACTTCTCTTTTCGTTCACCAGGCTCTGGTTGCTTGACACACCACGTTAACCTACTTTATGATTTGATGGGGCCCACACTGCAGTTACCCAAAAAATCAAAAGTTGTCTCCTCCATAAATTGAAATAATAAAATGAGAATAGAATGTCAAAAGTTACTTTCCTTATACACACTTCCCTAGGAATCCAAATTGAATAAAAATTAATTAATTTTCCATTACATTTTTTTTCCATGCTAGTGGACCCCTTCAACCCTTGAAACCTTGAAATTGTTTAATATAATCACATTAAATAGTTTGGTTTCCTTTGATTTTTAAAATGGAAGCCAAGTCTTGATCAATGGAGCTTTTTATCCGTACAATACTCTACAAGATGCTTTTGAAGTTCAAACCTACATCAAACATTTAAAATGTAACATGAAAATATTTTTGTTGTGATATAGGATTTCTTGTGGATCCAAATGCTTATGCATCAAACACACCATGTAAGAAAAGTTTTATGAGCTTGGGCTCATAAAATCAAGTTGCATGATAGGATCACCCTTCTAGATTTAAACATCCTACAAAAGAATCTATCATTGTAATAGGTACCTTGTAATACTTATTCCTTCTCCTCTTATAGCATTTGGATGGAAAAAATCCCATATTCCTCTCATGGACCTATGTGCACCATTGTTCGAAATTCTCCACCAATATTATTTTACAACCTCCTCTACAACGTCTTCATGAATATATGCATTAACCATGTCATGGAAAACTAATTTCCCATCTACACTTCCCTTGTTGAACACAAAGATGTGTTGAGTGGGGGGCAAGGGGGGGTGAATCAACATATATTAAAACTTAACCAATTTATTTGTAGATTAACAACACATTACATGAAATGAAAGAAACAAAAGAGAACACATGCATCACATAGAGACACTAGAATTTTATTTAGAAAATCCAATGAGGGAAAAACCATGGTGAGGAATAACTCACAATATATGTAGCTCACTGCTAAGAATTGTAATGTTTGAGGCTCACTGCCTATGGACTTGCAGAATAAGGTATATTTCTTTAGAGAAAGATACAATGGACCTAATAAAACTCACCATCTCAAAGAAGGATGCATGAAAATTAGAATGAAAAATATAGATATCAATTATTATGGAGGGGAATCTAACATATGTTGATGTTGCAATCCCTTTTTAGCATAATTAACCCTTCAAATTGAATTCACACACTTCATCATTATCATTCTTCTTAATTTGCATTCACACTCTCATCATCAATTTCACCAATTATTTGATCTTCTATATATCGTCCACAACACTAATTAGGTCAAATCCAAAATAAATTTTTAGAAGAAATACATAGTATCATATTGGTTGACTCCAATCATATAAAAAATTGTGGATCAAAATACGATATGTTAGGGCCCAATTTGTTGCAATTATGAAGGTTTCCCATTGATGTCAAAAATCCTGTGTTTTCATTAATGATAGTAGTACAGTGGTTGAGAAGAGATTGTTTCTTTGATAAGCTTATATGTATGGCTCAAATGTCGAGGATACTGAGAAAAATGATAAAATAAGGAAATAGGGTGTTGTAGAGGTCTTATGGTTTTACTTCAAATTTCTTCTAGGGTGAAGATCTGCTTTTGTGGTTTGGATATGTTGGTTAGAGATGTTCAGAGTTTCTATATTCAAAATTTTGGCTTCTAGATTGTTGGTCAGAGGAAGTTGTGCTCACTAGTGTGTGAACTGGTTTTCCAGTGATGTGTACAGAGGTGTCTAGGAGAAATTTATTTGCTCCAAATTTCTTCATAGTTATTTTTTAAGACTTGTGGTTCTGAAGGAGATTTGATGATGTTGTTCTCTTGTTTGTGTCAAGAAGAATTTCTTCTAAGTTACAAAGTATTATAGTGTCTAGCAATGTTGTCTGCTTAAAAAAAATGCTTATAATCTTCAGGTGAGATTTTTTGTGAAGGAGTTTGTTGGTTTCCAGTATGTTCTTGGATCATCTTCAAGTGAATTCTATTGTCTGAAAATTTTGAATTGATCAAAGGAAGCGGATAATTCAAAGTTTAATGTGTTTTCACAGGTAATGGTCAACCTGGTGTTTACACTACATTCAAATATGTTCAAATGGTAATGAAGCCATAGCGTGGCATGTGAGATTTAATTTAGGTCCTAGTTAAGTGTTGTTTTAGTCCACTTTCGTTCCTATCCACTACGAGAATTCTTAGTTTCGACCTAATTTGAAATTGCAAAGTATGAAGCGTGTATTGTCGACCTTGGAGAAAGTTTTCAAGGTTGAGGATGGTATAAGTATGATTTGAGATGTTGAAGGTTGTCAAGATAGAAAGGATAGATGTGTGTGATGCAAGTGATGTGAATTGTCGAAGAGTAGAGTGTGAGTTTGAGCAGAGCATTACGAACTTCAAAGTGTTGGACTTCTAAAGGCATTGAGCTAAAGGTGTTCATAATATTTCAAACAATGTTGCAAGAGAGTTGAAGTAATTGTGGTGGAATCCCTATTATATTGATAATTTTTTATTTGTATAACATTTATCTTCTATTATATTGATAATTTTTTCTTTGTGTAAAAAATTTTTGGGAGATTGGCAAAAAAATAACAAAAAAAGGCAGATTGTTGTGGACTCAGAGGAGGAGCAGACATATAGTAAAGAGTATAAGGAGGAGGAGATGACCGAGGGGGAAGAGGAGGAAAATATGGAAGGTCCCCATACCATCCTTGACAACAACAATGTGTTGAAAGAGAACTCGGCCTCTCAGTCTTTGCACTCGCTGGAAGTTGAGCTTGGTGAGGACCCAAAGGTCACTAATGAGGGAGACGAGCTCTGTGCGCTAAAAGAGAAGATGGAAATTTTGGATAAAATATTCAGAGGTTTGACCCGCTTCACTGTGAACCTGGTTCATTTCATCACCAACACGCTGTCCACAGTGACTAAAGATGAGCTGGAGGGAAAAAATGTTGAGGAGAATCAAGAGTGTGCCAGGGATGATGGCATGGATCTCCTATCTAAAGACTGGGACAATTCTAGTTAGTTGTTGCCTGGGTCTGTTTTTTGGTGTTTTTTTTGTCAATCTATGGTTGATGTACTATTTTTTTGTTGTTTATGTTCTTTTTGGCTAGCTTTTTTGGTAATACTTGGACAATCTTTTTTGGCCCGTGAGACTCATTGTATAAAGGGTACATCACCCTGTAAATTCTCTTACTTTATCAAAAACATTTATCTTCTATCTTCTTTTTCATTATGTGGTAGTGAGCCCTGACTGTGAGCCTTTTTGGACAGTGTCCTATTCTAGTAGTGAGCCCTTGTACTAATTTTTCAATTACCTATATTGCGAACTAATCCTCATCGTGGTTTTCTCGCATTGGTTTTTCCACGTAAATTTGGCGTTATCTTGTGTATGGTGTACTTATTTCAGTTTTTATAATATGCTTTTCATGTTTAAACATTATTACAAGTTAAGGATTTAATGAATGCATGTGGATCTGATTACTATTAAGGGTTTTGATGTTTTAATTTGGCACAATTGATTCACCCCCCTCTCAGTTGTCCTATTCATTTAACAATTTGTATTAGAGAGACTTTCCTTGGAGAAAATAGTAACTACTTGAGGTAGATATCGGATGGCGAACAAGATAGATTTCCCTAATTTGATGGCACAGATTATACATTCTGGAAGACAAAGATAGAAGGATATTTGGCATCCTTTGGATATGAGATTGAAAAGGACATAAAGAATCAATATGTCGCACCTGTGAATGGTCTGAGAACAAGTGATAAGATCAAGTTAGACGAGATAAATGGTAAGGCAAGATTTATTCGTGTGAACAGTCTTTCAAATTCTGAATAGCTAAAAGTTATGAATCTTAAGACTACTAAAGAAGTTTTGGATAAGCAATGAAGTATTTATGAAGGAGATGAAAAGTTTAATCAAGTGAAGTTTTAGAATCTGAAGGCACAATTTGAGACCCTATGAATGTTTAAAGATGAAACAATCAAAATCTACATTTAGAGAGTTGATGAGTTGGTAAGTGCGATGAGAGGCCTTGGTACAAAATTCAAAGAACCAAGAGTGGTAAATAAATTTCTCAGATCTCTTCTTGACTCTTACAATGAAAAGGTATATACTATTGAGGAATTTGAAAATTTTAATACTTACTCTAGAGATCAATTGTTAGGTACACTTACTTCTTTTGAAATGAGAAAACATGGTTTAAAAAATGGTACAAAAGTAGAGACTACTTTCAAGGCTGGAAAATTAGAAAAGGTTGAAGATTTATATGGAGAAGATCTTGATAATGTGGAAGCTAACTTTGTAAAAATTATGAAAAAGGACAATGGTAAGTACAAAGGTAAACTACTTTCAAATTTTTTAGTTGTGAAAATATAGGTCACCATGCTTCAAGATTTCCAAATAGAGTTGTGAACAATAAAAGTAAGGAGAACAAAGGAAAGATGATTAAGATAAGTTAATATGTTAGAGAAGATGTTGGTATTTTTTATGATGAATCTAATTATGGATATTATGATGAATGCTTGTTCTTAGCTTTAAAGGATGAATCTACTTCTGCTAACTCTGAAAGTTGTGTGAAGGAAATTGTTCTAGAAAAGAAGGATAAGATTGAAGGTACTTTGGTATTTTATTTTCATACTAGATAGGATAAAAACTACTTGGTTGTTGACAATGACTGATCTAATCACATGACCAGAGAAAAAATTAAGTTAAACTTGAAAAGTATGATGGAGGATTAGTTAAATTTGGAGATGATTCAAATTTGTGGAATAGGTTCAATCATTTTTTTTGCAAGCATAATATTGAAGATGTTTACTATGTCAAAGGCTTAATGATCAATCATTTGAGTGCTAGAAAATGTGTAGAAAAGGATATAATCTTGTGTTTAAGGATGAAAGTTGTGAGATTAGAAAATCATTTGGATTTTTGATTGCTTCTAGTAAGAGGACAAATGGAAATATCTATCAGCTCAAGGGTGTTGATGGTCATTGCTTCATGAATAATATTAATGACAGTTTGTTATGGCACCGAAGGATGTGTCACATGAATTTTAACAATATGGTTAGAATCAATTCAGTTCGTACAGTAAGAGACCTACCAAGAATCACAAATCCTATCAATGTCATTTGCAAAGATTGTTAATTTGGAAAATAGATAAAGAGTAGTTTCAAGAGAAAGGAACAATCTGGTACCAAACTACTAGAATTAATACATATAGGTCTTTGTGGTCCTACAAGGGTGAGAATTCTTCAAGGTGAAAGGTATTCTAGAACGATATGTGTTACTTTTCTTAGAGAAAATTTTCAAGCTCTAGATAAATTTAAAGCATTTAAAGCTATGGTTGAGAATGAAATGGATTTGAAGATTAAATTTTTGAGGCCTACCAGAGGTGGAGAGTTTACCTACAATGAGTTTAATTTGTTTTATGAAGACCATGGAATAAAGAGGCACTTGTTTGTCCCTAGAACTCATCAATAGAATGGAGTGGTTGAAAGGAAAAACAAAACTATTCAAGAATTTGCAAGGACTATGATGAAAGAAGCTAAAATTACCAAAACTCTATTGTAGAGAAACAATTCATATTTATATTTATATACTTAACACAGTTCAAGCCAAAGCTAACAACACAAAGACTCCCTATGAGTTGTGGTATGGAAGGATTCCTACTGTCGATTACTTTAGATTATTTGGAAGAAAATATTATATCAGAAGAGATGAAGAAAACTTGAAAATTTTGATGCAAGGTTTCTTCCTTGGATATTCTACTAAAAGCAAAGCTTATAGATGTTACAACAAAAGGTTAAGAAATATTGTTGAGAATGCAAATGTCAAGGTTGATGAAGATTTTTAGAATTCAGTTGCTATAGATGGATGTGTCAAATGAACCTATTTGTGAAGAAGAAGAAGAAAATGCTAAGGAAAAAGAAATGTAGAATGAAGAGGAAGAGGAAGAAGCTCCGAAAAAAACCCTAAGACCCCCAAGTATGTGCAAAAGAATCATTCTGAAGAATAGATCATTGGAGATAAGAGAAAAGGTGTATTGACAAGAAGAAGAGTTGTTGAAGCTAAGGTAAATCTATATTTACTTTCCAAAACTAAACCAAAAATAGTGAGTGAGGCATGCAGAGATGAACATTGGATGAAGGCAATGGAAGAAGACTTGGAACAAATTGAGAAAAATTGGACTTGGGAATTGGTTCGTAGACCTGAAAATAAGAACATAATTGAAAGTAAGTGGGTATTCATAAACAATCTAAATGAGAATGGAGAATTGGTTAGAAATAAAGCAAGGATTGTGTGTAAGGGTTACTCACAAGTAGAAGGAATAGACTTTGAAGAAACACTTTCCCTAATGGCTAGAATGGAAGTAGCCAATTTTTTTTGGCATTTTCAGCATACAAGGACTTTAAATTTTATCAGATGGATGTGAAGTCTGCTTTCTTGAATGGTGAATTGGAAGAAGAGGTTTATATGGAACAACCAAAAGGATTTAAATTATCAAATACACTAGACATGGTTTTCAGATTGAAAAAAGGCATTGTATAGGTTAAAGAAAACTCTTCAGAGCTTGGTATGCAAGATTGGACCTATATTTTATACATCAAGGATTCATCAAGGGTACCGCAGATAGTAATATTTATCTTAAAGTTGAGAAAGATAGAATCTTGATAATGGTTGTGTATGTGGATGAAATTATTTTTGGAGACAATGAAAATATGTGTAAGAAATTTGTAGAAGATATGCAGAAAGAGTTTGAGATGTCTATGCTTGGGAAGATGAATTTATTTCTTGGGCTACAAATCAGTCAAACAGATAAAGGCATATTCATTTCAAAATCAAAATATGTTAAAGAGATGTTGAAGAAGTTTGGATTGGATGACTCCAAACTAGCATGCACTCCTATGGTTACTGGGTGTAAATTGAGCAAGGATGATGAATCACTTAAGGCTAATCAGAGCAAGTACATATCTATGGTTGGTGGATTGCTATATCTAACTACTACTAGATCAGATATTATGCATGCAATTTGTCTTGTGGCTAGATTTCAAGAATATCCTATAGAATCACATGTTGCCACAATAAAGAGGATATTTAGATATTTAAAAGGAACTTTGGATTATGGCTTATGGCTTATGGTATCCTAAGGATACTAATTTCACATTAAGTGCATACATATATGTAGATTGGGTTGGATGTGTCAATGATAGTAAAATTACAAGTGGTGGTGCATTCTTTCTTGGATGCAGATTGGTGGCATGGCTAAACAAAAAACAAGATTTTGTTTATTTATCTACTGCAAAAGCTGGGTATATTGCATCAACATCTTGTTGCACATAAGTATTATGGATGATACAAACATTGAAGGATATTAGAGTAATGTATGATGAGCCTATTTCTATCTTTTGTGATAATACAAGTGTAATTAACATTTCAGAGAATCTAGTGATGCATTCAAGGAAAAAGAATATATCAATAACGTATCACTTTTTGAGAGTGAAAGTTCTGGAGAATGAGGTAAAGCTTGAATATATACCTACAAAGGATTAGATTGCTGACATATTCACTAAGGATATTCCTAAGGATACTTTTGAGTATCTACGAGAGAAGTTAGGGGTTATTGTCCTTTCATTAAACTAAATGCATATGGAGATGCATTAATCCAGTGGATCTATGGATTCATTCCTTGTCTAGACTAATGTTGGTTGCTACCTCTCAAGGGGAGTAGGTAGTAACATTGATGCAATATGAATTTTATGTTTTCATGATGTAGAGTTTGTTGAGTTGATTGGTGTGTACTCCTAAGAGGGAGTATTCAAAATAGTTGTAAGTATATTGGTTCTATGCCAAAGGGGGAGAACAATGCAAATAACTTATCCTTTAACATTAAAGGGGTGAAGAATCATGTGAAAAATTCTATCTACACAAGGGGGGAGAAATTGAAAGAGATAAAGTGTAATGAGATATTCGTGAAAAGAGGACAAAAGAGAAAAGGAAATAAGTATGTTCAGAGCTATTGTGTCTTTGATGGTTTTTCACATCTTGTGTTGTCATCAATGACAAAGGGGGAGATTATTGCAAGTATGAAGGTGTTATCATTTATGTCAACAATCTTGTGTTGTCATTGATGTCAATAATCATGTGTTGTCATTGATGATAGTAGTATAGTTCTGGAGAATAGATTATTGCTTTGATAAGATTCTATTTATGATTCAAATGTCGAGGATACTAAGAAAATTGATAAAATAAGGAAACAAGGTGTTGTAGAGGTGTTATGGTTTTTCTTTGCATTTCTTCTAGGATGAGGATCTACTTTTTTGATTTGGATATGTTGGTTAGAGATATTTTGAGTTTTTATATCCAAAATTTTTGCTTTTGGATCGTTGGTCAAAGGATGTTGTGTTCACCAATGTGTGAACTAGTTTTGCAATGTTGTGTATAGAGGTGTTTGGGAGAAATATATTTGCTTTACATTTCTCCATAGTTGTTTTTCAAGAATTTTGGTTCTACAGGAGAGTTGATGGTGTTGTTATCTTGTCTATTTCAAGAGGATTCATGGTTAGGTGTATCAAAAGAAGGTCTTATGAGTTATAGAGTATTGCAGTGTCTAGCAGTGTTGTGTAGATAAACAATATGCTTATAAGCTTAAGATGATATTTTTTGTGTAGGAGTTTTTTGGTTTCTAGGATGTTCTTGGATCACGTTCAAGTGAATTTTATTCTCTAGAATTTTAATATTTATCAAAGGAAGCGTTTAATTCAAACTTTAATGTGTTTTCACGGGTAACAGTCGACCTAGTGTTTACACTACATTTGAATATGTTCAAAGTTTAATGAAGGAATAGCGTGGCATGTGAGTTTTAATTTGGGTCTCATTTAAGTGTTGTTTTGGTCCAGTTTCATTCATATCAACTGTGAGTATGCATAGTGAGGACCTAATTTAAAATTGCAAAGTGTGAAGCGTGTATTTCCGACCGTGGAGAAATTTTTCAAGGTTGAGGATGGTATAGGTATGAGTTGAGATGTTGAATATTTTCAAGATATAAATGATATATGTGTTTGATGCAAGTGATTTGAATTTCCGAAGAGTAGAGTGTGAGTTTGAGCAAAGCAATGTGAGCTTCAAAGTGTTGGACGTTTGAAGGCAATGAACTAAAGTTGTCTACAATATTTCAAACAAGGTTGCAAGAGTGTTGAAGTAATTATGGTGGATTCCTTGTTGAATTGAGAATTTGTTCTCTATGTAAAATATATCTTCTATATTATTTTTATTTATGTGGCAGTGAGCCTTGGATGTGAACCTTTTTGGACAGTGTGGCGTAATTTTGCAGTGAGCCCTTGTACCAATTTTGTAATTACTTATATTGTGAGCTAATCTTCACTGTAGTTTTTACCTAATTGGTTTTTCCACTTAAATATATTGCTCTCTTGTGTATGGTGTTGTTATTTCAGTTTTTTTTATCTACTTTTCATGTTTAAACATTATAATAGATTAAGGGTTTAATGAATGCAAGTGGATCTAATTAGTTTTGAGGGTTTTGATGTTTTAATTTGGTACAACTGATTCAACCTCCCTCTTAGTTGTCTTTTCATTTAACATAATTATATCACAATAATTACTCCAAGATAAATTTAAGTGATCAAGATTGTCTGCAACTATGGATAAAAGAATAAGTAATGTTAGCCTAAATTGTATCCATATCATCAAAACCACCACAATTTGACTTCACACTATTGGGGAGATATTAATAACACTATGTGGACCAAGATGTGAATAATGTATATAACCAAAACCATATATACAACCTTATTTTGAGAGATTCGATCAACTTATGCAGTCACAACTGAAGATACTTATTGAATGTGCAGAGACAGAGCATTCCAGACCATCTATAACAAATTGCAGTTTGAAGATTAATCTTGGGGACAACCATAACACTAGATATTGTCGAATAATATACTTTGATCATTACTAAACTATTGCAAGTATTAATTTGTTGCAAGAATAAAGGTTTTGTCATTGATTTCAATAGGTTTATGTTGTCATTAATGTTGATTCAATAGTTTCAGAAAGATATTGTTGCTCTGATAAGCTCTTGGTTGTGATTGTGGTAGTAATGAGGATGTTGAGGATATTGAGAAAATTGATAGATAGAGGAAATAAGATGTTGCAATCGTGTTTAGTGTTGCAAAAGTATTATGGTTTTTCTCTGCATTTATTATGGGTTGAAGATTTGTTTTTGTGGCTTGGATATGTTGGTTAGAGGTGTTTAGAGAAGTTATATCCAAAATTTAGGCTTCTGGATTGAAGTACAGTGAAAGATACGTGCATAAATGTATGAAATGGATTATGATGTTTTGTATAGAAGTGTCTAGGATAAATTTTCTTGCTCCATGTTTCTCTATAGATTGGCTTTAGGACTTTCAGTTCTGGAGAAGAGTTTATAATATTTTTCTCTTGCTTGTGTCAAGATAATTCATGGTTTGATATATCGAAAGGTCTTCTTAAGTTGCAGAGTATTGTAGTGTTTGGCAGTGTTTTCTAGGTAAACATAACATTTATAATCTTCAGGTGAGATATGGTGTGAACGAGTTTTTTGGTTTCTAGGATGTTCTTGAATCATGTTTAAGTAAAGCTTGTTGTCTGAAAGTTTTTAATTTTTCAAAGGAAGCATGTACTCAAATGTTTAATATGTTTTCATGGGTAACAACTGACTTGGTGATTACACTACATTCAAATATGTTTAAACATTAATAAAGGTGTAGTGTGGCATGTGAGAGTTATTTTGGGTCCCAATTAAAGTTTTTTTTTGTTCCACTTTCATTCCTATCCACTACGGGAATGCTTAGTGCCAACCTACTTTGAATTTGTAAAATGAAGGGTGTGTGTAGCCAACTTGAAGATGTTTTTCAAGTTGAGGATGGTATAAATGAAAGATGAGTTGATGTCATATGGGTGTGAGAAATTTGTGTGTAAGGGTGTGTAAGTGTGTGTTTGTAGTGTGAATTTGTGCAGAGAAGTGTGATCTTCAAAGTATTAGATTACTAGATGTAGTGAGCAGAAGGTGTCTACAATCATTCATGGAAGGTTGTGAGTGTGTTGGATATATTGTGGTGGATTTCTTATTGCATTGATATCATGTTCTTTGTGTAACATTCTATTTTGTTTTCTTCTTTCTACTTTGGTAGTGAGCCTAGGTTGTGAGCCTTTCTAGATAGTGTATCCTGGCAGTGAGTCTTTTGTACTAGTTTTTGTAATTAATTATATCGTGATCTAATCCTCAACGTGGTTTTTCTCTCATTGTGTTTTCCACATAAAATATTGTGTTCTCTTGTGTATGGTGTCATTGTTTCAATTTTTTTTATCTACATTTCATAATTAAACATTATAATAGATTAAGGGTTTTATGAATGTATGTGGATTTGATTGTTGTTGAGGGTTTTTATGTTTTAATTACATACAACTGATTTAGTTGTCTTATTCATTCAACATAAACATGTCTACAAAACTACAAGGTCACTCCTCTTCCAGAGGGATTTGAAGCATTCTACCAGACCTTTATCATAGAATTATTCTATCAGGGCACATATCAAAACACTATTAACTATAACTTTGATTGTGAAAGGTGTAGAGAATTGAAAATTCGGATGCAGCATCTTCATGACCTTAAAAACATATCATTTGTACCACAAGACTAAATATTGCATATTGGAGGAACACAAACCAAAAATTCATGACTTTGTTTTGGAGTCAACATTGTGAATGCCTTAGTGAACTTTTACAACATATCTTAAAGTGTGGTACACAAAATGGGAATGATGTTACTTTAGGTATGCAAAAAATATATTAGAATAGGTGTAACCATATATACATCACATATAGACACCAAACAAACCTCCATTCCTCCTTATACTGTACTACAGAATTGCAACAACAAATAACTCTATGCAACACTTAACTCTAGAGAATGTACATTCTTCATCATGCATATTTGGCATTAATGATAGCCCGTATTGGGTTGAAATCAATGACAACACCTATTGCCAACAATCCCCCCTTGTTATTGATGGAAACACACATGTATGTCTCTCCCCCTTTCACATCAAGGGAAAAGGGAATGACATCATTTTTTTATAGTATCCCCAGAACTGTATAAACTCCCCTTTACTATGTACTCCCATTGAGATGGAGATTCCTCAAAAATAGATGCTATGTCAATATATAAGTTCAATATGAACTTAAAAAGATAATTTAGACTTATACAAAACTTTACCAAGACAAAAAATTGTCTTACTTACACCTTTGTTCCTTTCTTAAAAGGTTGTATTTTCTTGTGAGTTTCTTTGAGTTGTGTCAAGATTGCAAACTAGTTTTCTTTTGTAGAGATAATAATATGATTATATCACACAATTTTTATGGACAGATCCTTCGCTTCTTCTACATTACATGGATTCTTCATCATTAGCACAATCTTTTCTATTTCTATAAGTATCCCAAAAAGTGGAGCTAGTTGCAAGCTAACTGATTCCCTCAACTCACCAGTTTTCTTTCTAATTGGTTTCTTTGATCCTAAAGTAGGGACCTCTGAACATGAAGATTTTACAAATGTGTTATAGTAGAACCATCCTTATCTTTTGAAACCTCATACATCCTAACCATTTGAGTGACTTGTGACTCAATGGAGTCAATCTAATCCTTGATAATCTTAATGAAAATAGGCCATCTCAAACAAAATAGGTATAGAGTAGTATCTTCATCCATAACCTTTTTGAATATTTCCAAATTCTCTTGCATTTTTTTATCTACAATAGTACACCAATCATATACTTCAAACATTATTTTATCATTTATTTTTCTCAAAGCCTCTTGCTCTTTCTTATGTTGTAAGTGAGAGGAGTGATCCTTGAAGGAATCCATTAAGAGCTTTAGATTTTGTTCCAAAGGTAGGGAGACATAAATGTTTACTTCTAGTATTCGTTCTTGAATAATCTTGACTACGCCATCAACTAATTCACTTTTCTTTGCATGTTCTTATAGTATTTATTTTATTGTTGATGCATGTAAAGCATCACCAATTTGTAGCTTATGTAGGAATGATATTTTTTCCAAGTTAACATGTCCCTCATGTGTTGGAATTTATAAAATTTGAGGTATGACAATCGGTTGAAATTGTATTTGTATCTCTAGAAGATCTCTAAAAGAATTTGTAGATGAAGATCCTTGACCTTTTCCATAGAAGTATCTAGCTTCTTAGTTTTTTTTGTATCCAAAACTTTCTTTTCATTTTCTTTCCTAACTTCCTTTACTTTCTCCATACTAGATACTTTTCCTTCTTTTTTTCCAGAGGGTTCTTTCATTTCTTTATCATCTTCCTTTAGGGGAGATACATTATGTTTTTTGTCAGATTCAGTGTTCTCTAAAGTAGAAGTTTCCTCATTGAGTTTGAAATTTTCAACTAATTCAACATCTTTAGTCATATTATCCTCAAAAGCTAATGTATCTAAATCATGAGTAGATATGGCAGGTATATCTGAAATATCTGGAGGAGCTTGATCACAAATGATTTCAATATTCTTCACCTCTTCTAATATTTTTGTTGTTATTTCTTCCTTATTTTTCTCCATACTTTTTATTTCTCCTCCATCATTTTCCATCATGGTATTTATTCTCTACTTGGTCATGAATTCTTGTCCCTGATATTGAGACAAATTTACCCTTTCTTCACAAGAAATTGATACACCAACCTTTTCTAATGCATTTTGTCTCATTTTAGCTTCTTCTAAAACAACTTCATTACTTTTTTTGATGAGTACATCTACAAGTATTGTCAAAAGTTGATCAGTGATTTCATTCAAAGCCATATTGAGGTCGAACATATACATGATTATTTATTTTTTAATTGTGGATTTATAGATAGGGGATGCTTCATCATAAAGAGAAACAACATCCTTCAAAGAATCATGTTGCATAATTTTATTGAAAGTGGCCTCAAGCTATAGAGGCTTATGTTTAAATTTTTTTAGAGGGGGCTCCATTGTTTCTTCTTCAATTTCTTTTTTCATAGATAATTCTTCTTCTTCTTGCCTTGGTTCTTCTTCCTCCTTTTCAATACATAGTATTTCATTTCTTCTTCTTCCTCTCATCATCATTCACATTTACTGGAGTAATTTTTTCCCTTTTCCCTTTTTTTAGGTCTTGGCTTCTTTCTCTCAGAGTTATTAGTCATTACCAAAACATTAGTAGCAACTCTTTTTCTATCAGTAGGTGTTTATCTAGATATGGAGGATATGGTAGTGGTAGAATTAGACCTACTTGTCCTTCTAGGCACTGAAATAGTAGTGGTGGCATGAGAGGCTTCTGTAGAACCCTCAACAACCTCAAACATCTTTCAGCTCAGACACCATCTTTCCTACATTCTTCTTTTCCTTTTCTTCTACCTTCTCCTTAATTTTTTTGTTGGTTATTTCATCATATGTACCAAAAAATTCAACAAAAGGATCCTTGGGTTTACTAAGTAACATATCAGTGTATGCAATCCAATTTTCTTTGAGAAGTTTATAGGGAAGTCTTACAATCCATGAGGTCCTAGGTTCAACTTCTTCCATGTAATAGTTATCATTGTCCACCATAAAAGTTATTTCATTTTTGTACTTCTCCACAGATTGTGAGGGTATTTTGTCTCTCTTTTTCATTTCACTCTAGAAGGTTTTAAAGAAACCCCAAAATGTTATGTTGCACTGAGTGATGTCCAGAAAAATACACATATGAGCCTTTATTTGATGTGCAACAAGAATATTCTTTTTCTAGACCATATTCTTAAAACCAAGAATTTCTTTCATGAAATTAATCATAAGAAAAATGATCAAGGTACCATACCAAAATTCGTAACAAGATTCCTTAGTTTTGTGTAGATTCTCCAATAGTTGTTACTGCAAGAGTTCAAAGACATCATAATATTTTCCTTCCTTCGCCATCTAACAAGAAGTATAGATGAAAGTGGTTGTAGTTGATGCCTCTATATTTGAGTAGTATATTGTGTATGAAATTCCAATTTTGACATACTAGACCCCTAGGTTGGATATGCCATTCACAATGAGTGCCCTTTTATCAAATTTAGCTCTAGCAAGCCTCGTAAATTCTTCATTCTTAATAGATTTTAGGGCTAGTACCAGTCTAGTGAAGCATAATCCAATCACAACCATAATAACTTCTTTCATAATTTGATGAGTTTGATCAAGCCATAAGATATATCTATGAATTCGGCTTAAGGCATATCTAACCCTTTCTTCTCCAAAGCAAAAGTTGGGAAAACCCTTCCATACATCTAGTCCCTTTGTTTCCACAATTGCATATTCTAGTTTGAGTTGAAAATCATCACCCAGGAGATGATTGAACTTGAAATGTTCCATCTTTGAATGATTATACTCACTCAATAGAGAGTGAATGTAGATATAGATATCTTCAGAGTAAATCACATTGATTGGAACATGATAAAAAAACATCGTCTGGGTCACTTTCCATGGATTTGCATGAATATTTCTTGAATTTTGGTCTTGGATTCTCAATAACATCAATGATAATCGATGTAGCCATGATAGGATTTTTTGGTTTATAAGCAAAGATGGAGAAAACCTTTGAGCACCACTATTAGGGTTTTCATGAAACTTGTTGAAAACTTTCTCCACTCTCTTAGCTCTTTCACTCACTTTACATAATTTAAATGAAATCAATTTCATTAAACGAGCTAAATATATCTCACACTAACCCTAGTGTTTCACAATAAATGCATTTGTCTATTTAGCATATTTTACAGTGGGTGATATTGTAGTGATCCATAAATCTTCAAGACACCTCCGTAGAAAGTGTATTTGTTTCAAAAACATGACCAATCGAACTCATATCACTATTTATCATTATGCTAAAGATTTCGACACTTCAAATATTTCAGGGGTTTAACAAGATTTGTAATTGTAACTCCCCCTGAGTCAATGCTATCTCTCTTAGTTACCAAAATATTCATCTAGACCATATCGAGGTACAAATTCACTTTTTACTTCACATTATTTCTTCTTCCACCATACTTTTTTAATCCCTTCTTTTGTTGACTGATGATAGATTTATTTTGAGGACCAAAGGATGTTGTACATTTTCCCCCCCCTCAGTTTTAGAGGTATGGTGTTTATTTAAGGCCTCATTTGCATGCCCAACCATGTTAAATTTGATTTTATCTCTAGATAGGGGGTTTGAGGAATGGTTTTTCAATTATTTTCTCAAATTATCAAGCTATCTTTAAATGTTATTTATAAAGTTGTTGGGGGCTCTACTATTTCCCCATAGGCTAGGGTGGGGATTCTAACCTTTGAAAAAGATCAAGGGTTCCTGTACAATTTCCTCATAATCCATTTCCATATTTATACAATCATTTATAGTTTTCATAGTTATGTTTCCATTTAGGGTTCTCGGGTCCTTGTTTCCATTTTAGGTCTTTGTATTTACCCTATTCTCTATTGTATCTATTTCCTTATTTCCATTTAGGGTTTCAACATTCCTTTTCAAATTTAGGGTTTGCGAGTTCACATTATTTGCATGGGCTTCCATGTTTGCAACTGCATTCGGGTTTCCATCCAAACCATTCCTCTCGCCCTCCACATAGTCACTCTTCCCTTGCATCTATGCGAAAGGGCTAAAGTGTACATTTTTCTTGACTATCAGCAAGTAATTCCTCCTAATGTGCTCCTCCTTTCTATGGAAGTAGCACATGTTCAGGCCACCAATCACCTCTATGGTAAATTTAACATCTTTTCCATCTAGTTTTCCCAGAAGCTAGTCCAAAATGTCTGCTCTAAGGGTTAATGAAAAAAGTGCCTTAGCATCCACATGTGGCAATGCGGATTTTATCTCATCTATTCTGATAACCCTCCCATATGGTTCAAGCAAGAGGGGGATGAAATTCTAAATTCAAGGGGGGAAAATATTTACAATAATCCATATAGGGCTCGATAAAGCAAGGATTTCCTCATTTAGGGCCTCTGACAACCAAGCTAGACCCAAAAATTATATTTTCCCAATGTTCCAAAATTATTTTTTAATTACCAAATCTTACATTTCATGATTTTAAAAAAAATAAAAAATAAGCCTCTTTGAATCATCTGGTAGTAAGCGAAGTGAATCCCTAATTTCCTACCCTAGACACTAGCTAACCACTCATCCATATATTTTTTGGCCTAGACCTTATTCGGGTCCACGACTACAAAAAAAATTGACATTTTTTAACCTGCTATCTTCTTCATAGATTGCATTATTTAATTCATGGTTCAAAATTAAGGTGTCCATTTTATAGGAGGTAGAGGGATTCTTACCTTTCTCTTGGCCTCCCCCATATTCTTCTTCTTCGTGTGCTTACACAATGAGCTTTACTCCCAATAGCAGAGGCACCATCACTAGCTACAATCTCCTTGAAAGTTCTAGCCCTCATATTGTCAAAATTTAATGTTCAACTCTTTAAAAGGGACATTGAGGGGCTTTGAATCACCCACCATGATTGTTTAGAACCCCCACTAGAAAACTCACATGAGCAAGGGCAGAGAACCTCCCATCCTTGAACCGGTGAAATCCCCACCTATAGTACAAAATGAAATGCATGTCAAATACTAGTATCGTTGATACCACAAGATGGAATTTTGTGTGGAGGACGACCGGGCCTCCCCCACAATCACATGTGAGGCCCTATCACTGGACACACATGTCAAATCCTCTAATTGCAGACTGAACTCCCATTTTTTCTTTTCCCCTAGCCTTGACTACTCTATTTTTTTTAATAAAAAATGCTACCTTTTTATTTGTTTCATATGTAGAGTGCTACTTAATGAACCCATGTGATAAAATGGAAGATAGACCTAGAAAACTCTAATTTTGAAGAACCTATAACAATGATATTTTCTAATCTAGGTAGGTTAACGTTCTTGAATATATTTGAGGGTTATGATGAAGTCGTATTCAAAGAGATTTTCTAGAACCTACAGTTGATGTTCTCAAATATTAAGGGAATTCATATAAAGGTCAACTCAACCATCATAAGCCATATAGACAACATCCCTAAGATAGGAACTATCATTTTTAATTCTAAAAATTCTTATAAGGATTTATTTAGGACCTTTCATTCCAAACCTAAATCCCTACCCAAGTACATCACTAGCAAGGGTGTAGTCAAATACATGAAAGACCAAAAACAAAGGAATGGGAACTCAAGAAATCTTAGCCAATTCCCTTTATTGCAGAAAGGATCAAAAGTAGGGCCCATTTAGCTAATAAACCAACTAAAAAACCTATATCTATTGATATGGAAGATGAAGATGAACCCTTTGTTAGAAGTTTGGGGAGGTTGTTGAAGTTTTTCATTGATGATATTGTTTGGAAACATGAGCATGGAAGGTACAAGACAACATTATACAATGTTGTAAGGTACATAATAACATGATACAATGTTGTAAGGTACATAACAACATGATACAATGTTGTCATTGATGTCAACATTGTTGTGGTTCATTCTGATCTAGTTCTAATAGGTATTAAAATTTCTAAGGAAGACATTTGTGCAATATGTTTTGGTTCGGAAAGATCAGTTGAGTGGAAATTTGACTGTGTCAAATTTTCCAGTTCAGTGTAACAGTGCATTAATTTTTGGGTCCAAACCACTCCACCAATGAATATTTCACTTTTCGCTTCTAATATTATTTTGGTGGATGATGGATATACCTAATTCCCAATTTTCGTCATGTTTGAACAAGTCGATCGAGAGATATGAACAACAAATATCGGCATGGCATATTACAGTTGCTTTCTGTACAATGTGTTTATGTGGGAGAATCCACACTTCTCTTTGGATGAGATTTTGGGCTTGTAGTTTTGAAGATAAGTTGCTAGATGTCAGTAGAGCATGGATTCCACATGGCATTGATTTTTGGGGACCACATGTCAAGATATGGATACTTAGATGAAGGTTTTTGTTTTTAGGTCTTATACTAAGCCGACTTAATATGTTTGAAGGTATGTGAAGGTTGAATAAGAATTTCTATCTTATGTGGGATCAATTGTAGGTCCATTCTGACCTATTTCAAGATGTTTTGAGTTTTTAATTATTTCTCATTGTCTGGATGATAATTTTTGGATCCAACAAGTTATATTTTGGGTATAACATCTAATTAGGCTAACCTAATTGATGTTATGTTGATTTGGATATATATGTTGGATTGTTTTCAATATTTTTGATGTATGGTATGTAGTATGTGTGATGATATGATACAAATTTGATTAGAGTAGTGTGAAGTTAAGTTGTGAATATTAAATTTAAGATTAGGATTGTGCAAATGAAGAGCAAGGTAGAGTGTTGAATTATAATCAGATAAATATTGTTATTGTGCTTCAATGGAATTTTAATTCATGCATACATAAGATGCAATTATAATGGTTCAAATTAGGTTGTGAGCCACCATATCTCTTCTATCTTTTTCTATGTGGATAGTGAGTCCACCTGCAGTGAGAATTTTTGTAATATACTATAACCAATTATAATATATTGTTAGATAACCCTCACCATGGTTTTTCCAATTTTGAGTTTTCCACATAAAAATATTGGTGTTCATGTGCTATGTGATGTGAATGTTTCATTCTTTCTTTCCTTACTACAATTGAATATGCATTAGTGATTAGATGTTTAATGTTTAAATGGTTTAAGAGAATACTAATTCACCGCCCCTCTCAATATTGTGGGTGTTCAACAACCTATCCTCTAGAAAAATAATTTATAACTCCTTCAAGAGATGTTTATAGGTATCATCATATAAATTTGATTCTTCCATCTAAGGATGAAGAAGAAAACATTGACATTAATAATATTCTAAGAAGCTTATATGAATTTCATGGAGACCACTTGTCACAAGAAGCACAATCAAGTCCCCTGTTGGCGCTATAATTTAGAAACAAACACCAAATACAAGGGAAAGGAACCTATGGAGGATATTTTGAATAGAGAAGAAATAGAGGATATTCCTAGATAAAAAATAGTTCCATTTTTTGATAAGGATGTGTAACAACCATTGGATGGCAATGAATTAGATACTTACTTTAAGAAGAAAAAGTAGTTTTTGCATGCCATTACCATTTCTAAATTAGAGAATTTATGTCAATAATAGATAAAATATACTTAAGTACACATGGATGAATGAGAAATGTCCCTAGGACAAATTACTTAACAAGTAGTCAATAAAAGGAAGATTAGAACCAAATAGTTCTTTTCCTTCAAAAAGATCTAGAACAATAAAAGGCAAAGTCAACACAAAAGGATGCTAAGATATTGTTTCTCAATTACTAGGTAAATGTTTCCCATTCTAATTCTAATGCAAATACTCAAGTGCATTTTCCATGTTGATACGTGACTTATTAAAGGTATATCCCAGTTGATTAAAGTCTATCATGATCTAAATAGTGTTGAAGAATAGAACAACCAACTTAAAATTGAGATCACATAATTAAAGAAGGATAAGAAGAAATTAGAAAGGAAAAAAAAAATAGAAACTAAGTATAGAATAGATCTAATTTGTGAGTTAATTTAAGCTCTTGTCTCTTTCCATACGTCATCAATAATTTATGCTCTTTTTCTGCAAGAGTCATTTTTAAAATCAAAAAATTTATGAATCTCTTACCTAATATTCAACCAAGACTTCTTAGAAGCATATTTTAAAATTATCCATAAGAAATATGACATTATATGTGAATTATATCATCATGGTTTCCTATTAGAATATTGTAATACATTTTTGTTCAATTTATATATTGGGGAAGTTTAGCTAAAGAGTCTTCTTTCATTGTGAGACAACATATCATATAGATATAAAACTCATTTTATTCTCATCAAGTAGAAAATATAGTAGGCTTCCTCATGAGGCATGGATATCCAAAGAGAATAAACTATGCATGAGTCTCATCCTCCATGATCTATAGAATTGGGGTTGTCTCCTAGTATGCTATAAATCTACTCCAAAGCATAAAATATTTTCAGCACTATGATAATTATCTCTTAGATGCTACTCATAGATCAATGTAGACAGATGGGATAAAATCCCAAAATATTTCATGAGAAGGGAAACCATATCTCCCACCAACCCTAACTAGAGTCTCAAACAAGCTCATTCACTCACTATGTATATCCAAATGCATAGACTTTCCTAGATAGGGTCAAGGTTCTGACCTCCTCTTCTTTTTATGCTATCCCTTATTTAAACCACACAAGGACCAATTATAGTGCATGAATTTTAGAAATGGTAGGATAAAATTAGTTCCATCAAGGTAATAAAACCTCAATAGCCTACTTTTTTTTAGACTGAAGGAATCGGTCAGGTATCTGTCCCCCTACAAACTGTAGTGCACCTGGTAAAAAAATTTCATGTGACTGGTGGTGCTGGCGTGACACACCCTCTAGTACCACAGGGATGGTGGGGAGACTAGAGCTCATGACCTCTTGCCTGCAATAGAATTATTTAGCCAATCGAGCTAGGCCCATCGCCCCTACCCCAATAGCCTATTATTACTACAATGTAAAGGAAATTAATTGTAATAGGATGCATGAGGAGAATACCATGGTTAAAGAGGAGGAGATGCAATTTATGCCATGAGAACATGGATCATCTTTAGAATGGGGTAAATGGTGAGACAATGACAATGTCTCATATATCCTTTAAAATATTTTATGTTTCTATTAAAGATATTTGTATTTGTAGACTACTTATATAACTAATTAACTAATAAAATATTAAAAATATAATATAAGATATGTTTTCATGCTTGTTTCTTCTTCGTAGATGCATGTTCAAATACTTTTTTAAAAATTATTTTCTTTATTAATTATTATGTATTATATACATAGGAATTAAATGCAACCATATACTCAGTATCTAAAAAAAGAACTATTTCTAAGCATTTTGGGACTATTATGATCAAATCTAGAATGAACATAACTAGCTCTAGACTAAGTGTGGAAATTCTAAAACGTGTAGCACCATGAACCTACCAATTTAGAGAAGTAGATAATGGAAAAATCATTTTGGACACCTAGAATACTAAGAGGGGGTGAATCAATATTCCCTAAAACCACATAAGCATTTAAACATGCATTCTACATAACATATTTAATTTCCAGTAAGAAAGGAAAGCATGAAATAAACCATCAAAGCACATAACACATGAACTTTAAATTTTTATGTGGAAAACCAAAAATGGGAAAAACCATGGTGAGGATTAGCTCGCAATATATTATAATCAATTACAACATATTATAGAAAGGCTCACTGTCTAGTGGACTCACTACGCATAGAATGAAAGAGAGATAGAAGAAGATAGGATGGAACACTTCCAAAATTTGAACTACTAAAAATGCATATACAACATGCTGGAGTATAGTTCCATTGAAGCTCAATATATAGAATCAACAGACTTCATAATGATTTGTTCTAACACGTTGCTCTATTTTGCATTCACATCTTATTTGTACTTTGATTATCAAATATTTGCATAGATATCACAAAATTTTCTCATACCACTACTCTAATTCTCCACAACACTAAAAATGAACTTAAATATATACCCATCACATCCAAAAGCACTTGCAACATCAATTAGGTTGGCCTAATTAGATGTATCATGCAAAATAATAACTTGTCAACTCACCATTCAAACATACACACTTTGTGTCATAATTAAAAGTTTGTAAAGATTCAAATAGGTCAGGGTGGACCTAAGTAGCTCCCTCTTAACATATCACCACTTACTTAAACTCTTCACAACTCAAATTATATTAGGTTGAATTCTCTATAGAACTAACACTAAAACAAGCCAACTGAACAACCACAAACCAACATGCAGATATCCGAACTTCAAGCCACTTTGACCACACACCCTTTTGACACCTGTTAAATCTTCCTGAAATCCACATAACCAAAAATTATTCTATAAAGGAAAGAAAACCAATCAAACATATATTTTGTACTGGAAAAACACTATCACTGGCAATTTGATATTCTATTGCTCATAAATTTTGCACCAAAGGAAAACATAATATGAAAATTTGGATTTAAATTATTCTTTCATCCAAAAAAATGCCTTAGAACCATAGAGAAAAATACTTCAATGCAAACAAGTGTGGAACAAAAAATTGATGCTTTGTACACTAAAAACTGTGTTCTAACACCTAGTCGATTATCTAGCTCAATTGTCTTCACCAAATCAAAAATTCTTGTATCTATATATTGGATTATCATCTCCATGCTCACCTATGTATCACAAATTTATTTGCACAACTATCTTCATACCAAACCACAATGTTGACATCAATGAGAAAATTGTACTTGTACACTATGTAACTCATGCTCATACTCATGCTCATGTTGCCAACAAGCATATCAAAGAAAAATTTCTCAAACTTCCAATAATCTACCCCTTTGTCATTGATGGCAACATGAATCTTCTCAAATTTTCTCCCCCTTTGATATCAAGGGCAAAGGGCGCATATAAACCTTATGTTCTTTGCTCCTCCTTTGATTGTATGCTTTCTTATCTTTTATCTTATCACCCTTTCAAACATAAATGATTTGGCATTCACAATCAAACTTTATTTTTATCGAATTGGCTTCCATACTCCCCTTGATTGATATATGCATGTATGTACATGAGAGTACCAAACTTAAAAAAATCGAACCAACTCCCCCTAACTGTGTTAATTCATCAAACCATATCAAAATTACACTGGAAAACTAACTTCTAACTTCCACATATGTAGAAATATATTTGAATTGCATAAAATAAATAGAAATTAATTGGTGGAGGGAACATTGCTACTATTTGACACTTGCAATTTTGTAAGGTGTGCCTCCCAATCCTTCTTTCCATTGTCCTATCCTTTCTTGGCTATGTCAAGCATGCATCTCTAGGTCTCAAACTCCACAAGAAGTTCCGTAACATCATTTGGATTTTAGCTACCAAATTCATCTTTGTAGCCCTCTCCACATTTATTAGAGCATTGGATACCAATGTATACTTTGCATTTACTAGATCTCTAAGATGTCCAAACTGCACTATTATCTTCTCCTTCTATTCTTGTAGTTAGAAGAACCACTCATGAAAAATCTCAATTTCTAGTCTTGTAATCCCATAAATGCATCATTCACTAGATCATAGGCATCAGGTGCCTTGTCAATCTAGGACTCAATGGAGTCCATCTCATCCTTAATATTATTTCTGGAGCTAGGCCACTTCATACAAAATTGGAATAAAACCTTAACTTCCACAACACAATTTTTCACATCCTTAAGGTTGTCCTAATATTTGTTATGTGCAATAGCACATTTCTCTGTTATATCCATCAACCTTTTTTCATCCACTTTATTATTTATCTCCTTCTCTATTTTCTCTTACAATTCACCAGAGTATTGTTTAAAAGAATCAAGTAAAAGAATTAAATTTTCCATTCTCGATAATGAATTATCAATGATTGCACTAAGTATACTCTTTTGCAACACTTTCACCACTTCATCTATTAGCTCCACACTCTTTTGATTTGTTTGAAATATTTATTTCCTTGTGAAAGCGTAGAATTCATCACCTAATTATAGCTTGTGCAAAGGAGATATTTTATCCATATCAACATGCTCTTGTTGCATTGGAAATTGTAATAGTTGGGAAAACACAATAGGTTGAACTTGAAGTTGCATATTTAATAGGTTATTCAATGAATCTATGAAGGTACCAAAATATTCACTACCATCTTCACATTCTCTTATACATCCTTATTTTTATCATCAACAATTTTTTCATTGTTATCTAGAGGAGGCAGATTTTCTGTGTTTTGTGCCTCACTAGTCTCTAGGTTGTCTTGTACCTCTATATTTTGTATTCTTCTTTGGTTTCAAAGGAAGGGAGTTATGGTTTGTAGATGCATCCTCCTTTTGTGTCTCTTCCAATTTTTTTCTCCTACCAAAGGAGTCCCACTAGTAACACCTTCATTTTCAATGTTCTCTTCCACATTTGAAAGGGTATTGTTCTACATATTTTACTCTTTTGCACTATGCTCATGTTGAGCATCATCATGTTGCGCAATTTCTGGTACATTAACTTCTAGAATAGGCATATCATCATGCATGTGTTATTTAGTTTATGGGATCATTCTTAACTCTTTAGCCAAACTAGCAACCTTCTCCACAATTTCATTTCAGATCCTCTCAAGGTTATTCTTATCTCTGCTCATAAGGGTAGTTACCCTTTGTTTGGTTCTAAACTTTGTATTGTACAACTAAGCTAATGTAGATTTATTTTCATTTGAGAGAGGAGCATTGATATTCTACAAGTTAGATGATCTCAACTTAGCTTCTTCATTTATTGCCTCTTCTCTCCTTGCATATAATGCACTTCTCAACTCCTTAGGTAATTGGCCTTGAATAGTTTTCATATTTACCTCAATAGTAACAAAATATTTGACAACTTCTTCTATTGTAGCCTTATCAATTTCATCTGTACTAGTATACAATTGCAGTAGTCTGCTCTAACATCTCATGTTCTACAATACCATTAAATAATGCTTCTAATTTTGCAAGGATATGTTTCCTTACCGAAGGGGAAGAATTGTCTATATTATTCTTCTTCTTTTCTTTTGGGGATTTCATTCCCTTTTTAGACTCTACTTTTTTCTCCCTCGCCTATATTTTGTATCCTTCCTTTTCCTTTTCTACTTCAACTTCACTATCTGTGTCCTCTATGTCAATTTTTTCTTTCTTTCCAGTAAACTCTTTTTCAAATGTGTTGAATCTTTTTTGGATTAGAGGTTTTGTTTCTTCTTCTTCCTCATCTTCCTCATAAACATTAACATTGATAAAATTGTCCCTCTTAGATTTTTCTTTCATTGTCCTCTTCACAAGGCCTGTTTGTCGTTTAATCGAAGTGGCCTTCTCCTTCACCGACACCTTTTTCTACTTTTTCAGAGTACTCTTCTCTTTGATAGTGGCACTTGTATATTCTTTTCTATTCTCACCTATGATAGGCTTAGTCCTAGAGGACTTGGGGACAACCAAAGAGGGGGTAATTGTTCTACTAACATTGGATGTACCTTCCAAAGAGCCAAATAAGTTGTTAGCTTTCTCCACTTGCTCATTATTGAGTCCCATAACCTTTGTAACTTATGTAATCACTCTCCCAATAGTTCTCTTTATCTGTTTCTACCTTTGATACATGTGCACTTGTATGGGTTTCTCTTCATATGTTCCATATCTCTCCTTAGAGGCATCCCTAGTTTTTCTCAACATAAAGTCTACAGAAGATATGATTTCTTCTTCTTTAATTTCATATCCCATCTCTGGGATCCAAACAATCCTAGGCTCAACAACTTGTATGATACAATAGTCAAGAACATAATGTCATTTTTTATATTTCTCCACCATGCTCTGAGGAATCCTTTCTTTGGCCTGCATGTTCTTCTGAAAGGTTTTTAAATAATCCCCATAGTAATTTCTCATGTGCATTTGCATCAACCATATTATATTCTTAGGTTCGGGAATCTCCTTAAGAAAGTAAAATAATAGGAAAATGATCAAAGTATCAAATTTGAAAGGGTACTTGGATTCCTTAGTCTTATGTAGGTTTTCCATCAATTATGCTCTCACCAATTCACATAAGTCAAAATTTTCACCATTCACAACCATCTCATATGTTATATTAATGGTGGTTGCAAACACAGTTGAGTTCTCCCTATTAATGAAAAATATTTTCTATCTGATCATCATAAGACATATTTGACTATCAGATTCTCAATATCCTTTATTTCCAGTGCCCTTTTATCAAAATTTTCTCCATTCAACTTCATAACCACTTTTTTCTTAACTGAATTAAGCGCCAAAATTGGTTCGATTAAGCATAAACCAATAATAACCCTAATTTCCTCCTTAGTGATCATGCAAGGTATAACCAACCAGATGAATCTATCATGGATTCTTCTCAGAACATACCTTACCCATGCATCATCATGACAAAATTAGGGGAAAATTTCCATATATCAAGCTTCTTCTCCGCCAAGCTCTCAAATTTTTATTTCAGCTCAAATTCAACTCCAATGAGTTCCTTAACACACACATCACCCGATTTAGAGTGATCATATTCTTCCAAATTTGCATGTATATAAATCCTTACATATTTAGTATGAAACACATCACATGGAATCCTTGAGAACACACCATCCAGATTTATCTTTATTGATTTGTCAAGGTGTCACTGGAATTTTGGATAGGGTCGGTCCATAACCTCAACATGTGGAGTATCCATTTTCCAACACTTTAAAAAGCTTCTAAAAACTTAGGGCAAGATATAACTATAAATACCTTTTGAATTATTTTTTGTTAGGGTTTCGTGTGTAAGAAATCTAAACCACTTTTCCTCACTCCTTCCCTGCTCTTCAATTCTTAATTGCTCATTTTTGAATGACTTAGATTAAACATGAAATTACTTATGAACCCATTTTCAACTGACCTGATTCACATTGATTGCTCAAATTGATAAAGTTTTCAAACCCTAACTGTAGTGCAAATTCACCTTCAAATGCTTTGCAAACTTTTGCATCTTGGTATTTTCCACTAATGTCTTCTCCAATAGGTCAACCATGTCAACCTACACCTTATTCCAACATGCTGAAACATCAACACCATTTCTCTAACATGGGATAAAATATCTTTTGTTAATGCTCACCCTAGGCCAAATCTTTGTTCATCTCTTTCTTTATCTCTACTAGATCAACCTTTTTCACTAGATCATTCTTCTTTATCGAATTATCCTTCCTCACATTCTTGCTTCTGCAAAACTTGGAAATGTGACCTGGTCTATTGCAATTCTAACATATGAAATTCTTTTCAATTAGCTTACTTCCATTCATCATGAATCTGTATTGATTAGCCTTATGCTCAAATCCATTACATGTATAACAATAAACTTTGAAAGATTGAACCATCATACCATTATGATAACCACTCATAATTTGATTTTTTCATTCACTAGCCTTATGACCAAATCTATTGTATGTAAAGAATTGACTAGGAAAATATGGAAAATTCTGATTCATTTCGCTTCTACATTTTATAGCCTTTTGTCCAAATTTATTACAAGAATAATAGTGAGCATTAAAAGATGGGTACCTTTGTTCATTTGGTTGTCTAATTGATGGTCTCTGATGTCGTTATGTTGATTTTCAACCTTCTTTCCATTGTCCTTCTTGTCATTCTTTTCATCCTAATTTGGATTTGGATTTTTCTTTAAGCTTTCGCATTTCTCAAACCCTAATCCTTCTTTGTCCTTAGATCTTTTTTGATTCAAAATCATCTCATCAAGCTTTGAAGTAATCTTCTTGAATTTGTCTTCTTGAGTCTTATCTTTTTCTAGATCTAATCTCAGATTCAAAACCTCTTGTTCCAGCTTTGAACATTCTTCATATTTTCTTCTCACCTTAACATTCAAGCATTCTTCAACTCTTTTTTCCTTCTTCAACTTACACTTTCAAACTTGTAATTATTTAATTTTCTTCATTCAGCTACTCATTAACTTCCTTATGTATTTCTTTGAACTTCTTGATTTGCTCCCTTAACTTTCTGATGCAGTCATTAGCTTCCTTGATATTTTCCTTCAGGACTCTGTTCTCACATTCAGTCTTTCCCAAATCTCTAAGAGCTATTTTGAGTTTTCCATTCATATCAACCATGCAATCTTCTTCTGTGAATCCAACTGTAGGAATTTATTTTTGAGGATTAGGATTTATCTTGAGAGCCATGTGTTCAACCTCCAAGTTATTCCCCAAGCGGTTAAGCTTATTCCAAGGAACCAAGATTTGATACCATTTATTGAACACCCAGAATACTAAGAGGGGGGTGAGTCAATATTCCCTGAATCCATTTAAGCATTTAAACATTCCTTCCACATAACATATTCAATTTATAGTAAGAAAGAAAAGAATGAAAGCAACCATCAAAGCACATAACACATGGACTCCAAATTTTATGTGGAAAACCCAAAATGGGAAAAACCACAGTGAGGATTAGCTCATAATATATTATAACTAGTTACAACATATTATAGAAAGGCTCCCTACTAGGTGGAATCATTGTCTAGTGGAATCACTACCCACAAAATGAAAGAGAGATATAAGAAGATAGGATGGCACACTACCAAAATTTAAATTGTTACAAATGCATCTACAACATTTTGGGGTATAATTCCATTGAATCTCAATATATAGTATCAACACACTTCATAATAATTTGTTCTAACACTATAATTTGTTCTACATTCACATTTTATTTAACTCTAATTATCATATATTCACATACATATCACAAAATTCACTCATACCACTACTCTACTTCACCACAACACCGAAAAGAAACTTACATATATATCAATCACATCCACACATACTTACAACATCAATTAGGTCTTCCTAAGTAGATGTATCATGAAAAATAATAACTTTTCAGCTCACCATTCAAACATACACATTTCATACCATAGTTCAAACTTTGTAAAGCATCAAATAGGTTGGTGTGAACCTATAATAGCTCCATAATAATGGATCACCACTTAAACTCTTCACAACTCAAATTATATTAGGTTGGCTCTTCTAGAGACCTAACACCAAAACAAGCCAACTGAACAACCAAAAATTTACATGTGGACCTCCACACTTCAAACCACTTGAACTACACACCCTTTTGGCATCTATTAACTCTTCCTCAAATCCACATAAATATAAATTGTTCCACATAAGAATGCAAACCAACAAAACATACATTTTTCACTAGAAAAACACTATCACTGACAATTTGATATTCTGTTGCTCAAAACTTCTACACTAGAGGGAAAAATAATATGAAAATTTGGATTCAGAGTCCTTTGTCATCCAAAAAAATGACTTAGAACCACAAAGAAAAATAATACAATGTAGACCAACGTAGACCAAAAAACTGATGCTCTATACACTAAAAACTATGTTTTGACACTTAGTTGATTATCCAACTCAGCTACCTTCACCGGATCAAAATTCTTGCATCTTTACACTGGATTATCATCTCCATGCTCACCTATGTATCTCAAATCAATCTGTACAACAATATTCATACCAAACCACAACATTGACGTCAATGGCAACACTGTATTTCCATGTTGTGTAACTCTTGCTCATGTTGCCAACAAGCATGTCAATGACAAAATTCTCATACTTCCAACACATCACTTGCACTAGGCATTTGGAATCAAATTTCAATGTTATTTTTACTTGATTCCCTTAATTTTTTAGCCTTTTGGTCTAGGTTTATAACCGATATGAGATAATTTATGCGGGCTTTTATTTTTGTTCCCTTTTCCCTTGTGTTACCTTCCATTTTTGCTTTAGTAAATTATTGAAGTGTAAAAAAATCAAAATTGACTAAGCGTCTTTGATTGTCATCATTTTGTTGAGGTTACAAAACCTTTGTTGAGGGCCAAAACTGTTGTCACAACCTTTTCAAGGCCCCATGTAGGTTTTCTAACATCTTCAATTTTGGTTATAAATATAATAATTACTGTGCTCTAATGAATTTGAAAGCTTCTAAAATATTTGTAAGTTCTCAACATCATTTTCACAACTTTATCAGAGGTTGAAAAACTTTTATTTTTCCAAAAGTGGCCAAGTTTAATGGTTTTCCAAGTTTTGAGCAGGTTTTGAAACCTTTGTTTGCTTCTAATAAGGTTCTCTCAACTTTGTTAGAGCTTGACTATTGGGAAAATGTGTCTCAACCTTGCAATTATATATGGTTTATTGTTGATAGGTGGTGAATGATCATGCAAATACTATACACTCGTAGCAAGACATTAGGTTTAGGGCATCGCCCCAAAAAAAAATTGGTTGACACGTCAAGGTTTTTTCCAGTTGACATGTCAAGGTTTTTTACCGCTGACATGTCAAAAAAAATTTTGTTAACACGTCAAATGAAAAATGACCTTGTAAAATCCTAATTCTAGAAGGTTCCAAAAATCTTGTTATAAGCAGGTGGGATGTATGTAGATGTTGGTGTATTTTGAGAGTCTGATAGCGGCTGTGGTGTCTCTTGATCTCTAGTGGCGATACTCCTGTGGGAAGCTTGATTTGCAATTATATTATAATATTTTGATTTCTGAATAATATATTGAGCGAATTTTGGAGTGTGGGGTTTTTCTCCCAAAAAGGTTTTCCCCACGTAAATCATTATGTTGTGGTATGCATGATATTTGTGTTTATTTCGGCTTAAGTTTTTGTAACTATTAAAAATTTGTAAAAGTTTTGCATTATTCTCCTCTCAAGGTTAGTGTAGGAAGTTTTTCCGCTACCTTAGCTTCCTTAATTGACAAGGTTTTCATAACCTTTTGAAAGGCGAAGGATGGAATTTTTTTTATATTTTTGTTGGTGTTTAGAATAAGTTTTGAAACCTAGATCATCTATGGAGAAGGTTCTCACAACCTTGACAAAGCCTAAAAGGGTTTTCATGACCTTTTGAAGTGTGAAGGATGTTTACATTTTGAAAGAGCTCATTGGAAAATGGAGGAGATTTAAGAATGGTTGCACAATATATAAGGCATTGTTCTAGAACCATTGTGGAAAATCTCAAATTAAGAAAACATCAATTATTAGTTTAGTAGTAAGTCCTTCATTTGCACCCATGACTATTGATATAACCAAGGAATTATTCTTAGGTGAAACTTTAGTAGATACATTTCATGTGGGTCATGCTTTCATATTTATATCAACTATATAGTGGTTTAATATAACTAGTACTCCGTGACCTATTGACAATATTAAGGGTCAAGAGTGCCATTGGGTTTGGATATAGCTTTTTTTCCCATTTTGTTTGATTCAAATACCTATTAAGGAATACCCCTAGGAACACCCTCTTGATTATTTAATATGAGCTTGAAGTGTAGGAGAGATAACCCACTCTCACTGAGTTGGCCTTAAATCCTCCACAGTTTTGTGGATGAACTAATTTCACTCAGATAATGACAACCTTGACCTTTTGAGTGAGATTTTGTTCTAGGAAGTGGAGCAATGTTTTTGTGACCTAACATAATGGAATCCTTGTCAAAGATATGATTAAATCAACCATTGTTGGTGAACTGTGAGCATGTTGTGTATCACAAAAAATCCTCTACAACTTAGTTTATAATTGCAATCAATGGAATCGAGTTAGGGTAATTTGAGCATCTTGTCAACTTATGCCAATAAAATGGTGTTGTTGTCAAGGATATAAAGATAAAAAAATATTCTTAGAACCTTGGTGTAGTATCATAAATTGCGTACCCTTGAAAATCTCCACTATGTTTTATGCCCACTTTGGTGTCCATTCCCTTAGTACTTGTGTAGGATCATTTCAGCCCTTGCACCAACATTTTTTCCCTCTCAAGGTGGTTGAGCCTTTTTTTCAATATCACTTATTTATGTCATCTTTGTGTTTCCCTCATGTTCTTCTTGTCTCCTATCATTTTTTAGTGTAAATTTTCTATATACTAGAGCCTAGTGTGAATGCTCATGTGTAATGCTATCATCCTACAAAAATATGTCATTTAAAGGTCATCTCTAAATGTTTTCCACTTTTCACCTTCCCTGTTAGTGGAAATGGCTTGAAATGATTTGTAACGACTCATCAACCTCATCTTCTACCCTGCTTTTCTCATTTTTTAATATAATCGTTCATTTTTGGTAAATCTCCCTCGCTTAGCTCTCTTGCACTCTTAAGCTTGCACATATCTCTCTTTAAATTGTTACAACTCTCTATAGCTCTCTCATAACAATCTTTCTAGCTCTCTTGTTTTATTTTGCTTTCTCAAGTGAATCAAGTAGCATTGTTCTTTTTATCTTATGTCTCTAAAAATCTTGGGGATTATTACATCCCTTATCAAATAATTTATCTTTTTATCTATCTATTTTGGTTGTTGTGGAGGTGGAAACACCAAAGTAGGGATTTGACTGAGGTAAATCCTCAAACAACCCCACATTTTTCCTTTTCTTTTGCATGTAGGTATGTTGAAGGTATTCAACCACATGGAGGTTTGAATATATTTATTTCTCACGTATATCATTTACATCTTATTTCTAGTTTATTTATACATATATTTATATTGTATAGAATTTGTTAGTATTTTCTTGTTTTTGGGTTTTATAGATTAGTTGAATCATCTTGTTGGATCTTTACTATTTTTGAGAATTTTGTTTTCATTGTCTGTATAATAAAATAGTGCTACATGCAGACATCCACACAACACACTAGTGTCCTTGTCTAGGACTATGATTTCAATCATGGGATCTCTATTGTCTATATTTTTTTATTTTTAATATAAAATAATCATGTTTCTCTATTTTATATTGTTAGAGTAAAAGGTATTTCCTAATTAGTTAATTATTAGGTTCCTTTCCCTCTAATTACTTAAACTTCCTTAAGTCATGTTCTTTTTATATATCATTTCATAAGATGAGGACATATGTCATGATCTTGTTTTAGGATTCTTTTGTATAATCATAAGAAGATGCACATTAACTAACGATTCATGTTTTTTTGGATCAATAGCTCTTAGCCTCCATAGCTTTGTTATTCTCTCTTTCTTTGACAAGTGTTTGATTGCAAGTGATCCTTGGGAGTTGTGGAGTTGATTTTTCCCAACTTCGACAAGGTATCAAAGCTCTAAGCATGTAATTCCCTATCCTCTTCTTAAAATATTTTATGTCTTGATCTATCATTCGACACATCTTGGAGCAAAAAAGTGTTTTCCATTAGATTCAGAGTTGTTAGGAAATTCAGATCTATATTTTGTTTGGCCTGATTTGGACTCTAGAGGTCAAAACTACAAGGGTTTGAAGCAGTTGGTTTCTTCCAGATCTGGAGTTTAGCTGCAATTTTGGTACATTTTGAGCCAAAACGAACGTTGTCATCGTGCTTAGAAGACCCAAAAACCTTAAGATCGCCTATCGAATTTCCAAAATCCATGTTGGGAGCATCTGAGACAAAAACATTTGCCAGGGAATTCGTATGGCCTCCCCAACATGCAAATTGAGGTAGAAATTTTCAAAATAAAAACTTTGTCTTGTGATTTTTTTGAAAATTATTTATACATAAGTTATTTTTTTTTTGTAAAAAATTATATTGAAAATTATATCTAGTATAGGGCGGTACCCGAGGTACCACCGCCTGCCACTATGTGGCGGAGCAATAGCCCTCGAGCCTCACCCCTTTGCAAGACAGGTATCGCCCCTGCCACTTTGGTAAGCGATGACCCCCACAGACCCCACGCCGAGCTAGCATGGTCACCCTTTTTTATATAATTTTTAAAAAAGAAAAGTTTTTAATATATTTTTAATAAAAGAAATATAATATTTTATTTTTTACTATTTCTTAACTTAAAATAAAAACAACTAATTTTTTTTGCAAATATTGCCAATTGTACTTGCATTGGAGGAATTTTTTTTCTCAACACACTAAATTTATTGGACCTCTACATTTGGAGGTATTTTTGATAGATTTGGTGGAGGAGTCTCTTTTTGCCTAGCCCAACCCCTCTTCGTTGGGTTTTTCATTTTTGCACCTCATCTTCCAACGGTCATATCTTTGTCATATAGTGGTATTTTCCAATGCAATTTTTTTTGAAGTGGAGTAAAAAATTTCACTCTTTGTAGTGGTGTAGGTGGTTTGTAGTTTTAATTTCTGGTTTTTTCCATAATTCTATTTTCTCAGTGCTATTGTTGTTCAATTCTCATTTTGGAGAGTTTAACGAGCCATATCTTTTGCATCTAGACTTATTTTTATTGAATGCACAAGATAGCGAGGGGTGAATTAGTGGTACAATAACACTTGTAAACCCTCATTAATATTCAAATCCTTATGAACCATGAAAAACAATTCCTTTTAGGAAAAGAGGATTCCCCAATAGGCTCCTAGGGTTCTTCACCTAAGAGTTTGGTTAGGAAATGGACTCTCTTTCGCACTAATTTATTCTTGATGAGTTCATTCAAAGGGTTGGGGGTTTGTGAGGTGTGTGGAATGAAATGTGTCTAAGTGTTGGAAATGGAAAATAGAAACTAATAATGAATGTAAAACCTAGAAAATGAACTATGTTTGAAAACACATAATGATATGCAAATGACCTAAGAAACATAAACAAACTGCTACAAAGATGGATGAAATTGAAGAGGTGCACCTAGAAATGAGTTGCAAACTAGATTGGAGGCTGGAAATGTTGTTGAATTTGAAATTTAGGTCTGCTAAGACACTTACGCCATTCTGGGTGACTCAGTCCCAAATTTGGAAAACTTCATTGGAGCCCATTTCTGCCAAATGGGTATCCAAATCTACTAAAATCTCTGAAAAATAGGTTCAGTGGGACTAGGTCACCATTGTTGGTGACTTAGTCCTCTTCTGAATTTTTGAAGATCAGAAAGTGGATTCTGAAGTTCTCGGTCTGCACTTTCTGCTCCTCCAAGTATCTAGTCCTAAAAGTGAAGAATTCAGTCTGCAAGTGTTCTCCAAGCTCCAACTAGGTTTTCTCCAACCTTGAAGAGCTTTGAAAAATTGATGAAGATTTTTCCACATTGGTTCTTTGCTAAATTTGCATACAAGACCTGCAAATCACACTAAGAGGGAAAACTTGTTGATTATTAGGGCATGGGGGTTTGCCTTGGTCAAACCCCTTTTGAGTAATCAAACCAAAATGATGAGATAATGTAAAGAAGCATGAAACAATGGAGTGATGGAGTTTACCTTGCCTTGATGATTGATCTTGAGTTGCAACAATGGAGGATTCAGCCCTTGGATGCTTTTTGAGAGATGTCTTGATGACTTAGAATAATCAAACCCTAGCTTGCTTAACAAGAATAGTGAAGGAGAAGAGAGGAAGAGAAGAGACATAGACTAGAAGAAGGTGAAAAATGAGGGGAAAAACCCTTATTTATACAAGTTGTGCCCTAATTTCTCGAAAATAACACCATACAGGCCGACCTTAGGCTTTAAGAGACAAAATCCAGAAAGAATATTAAGTTTATTTTATTTTTATGCCACATAGGACTAGGTCACCTAAGGTGGCGACCTAGTCCACCTGGGCATTTTTTATTGGTTTTCGGGGATTAAAGTGTGATTATTATTGTTTGTTGAGATTGTCTCATAAAACACACTAAATTAAGGCATGTATGTGCATTAAGGGGTCATTATAGAATAAGAAAGGGTTGATTTAGTGATGGCAAACCTAGGAAAGTGTGAAAGTATTTTGCAACACCTTACAACACTTTGGCACAAAGCTTGGAAAGGGGTAAAAAGAGGTTGAAAAGGGTCCAAAATCCATAGGCAATGGTCCAAATGAGTGAAAAGTGTTAAAGGCTACACTTTTTTGTGACACATTTAGCCCCCACTTTAGTGAGAGGATGAAATTTCTTAAAACTCACACTAAAGTAGCCCAATGGAGATCGTGAATAATGACAAAGAGGAAGGAGGTGGTCAAGCCCCCACGATTCAAGATTCTAAGTCAAAAAGACATCAATGCAAGAGGACACATTCAAGGGTGAATAATTTGCAAAAATATGAGATACATGATCATGCAATGAAAGGAACTAGAGTGAAGAGAAAGATAAAGGTGAAAATTTGTATCAAGCTTCAACCGTTTGTCTAGCTAGTTATGGATCAGATCTAGGTTGTTTGTCCAAAAAGATGATGTGTACTCACTCTGGGGCGATGAGACATTTGGTTGTCCATCAGGTGAAAAGACCCAAAAGGGTGAGAAACATACACACGGTTGGTATGTACTCTCTCACACACAAAGGTGGCTATGGGGAAAGTCATGTTGTTGGTTGGGCTTCTCACTCAAACCATACCAAAGTTATACCTCCTGATAACTTTGACAGGGTGCCACAAAATAAAATGATTTTTGAAATGTTGTATGGAATGTTCAAAGGGATTTTTCTTAGTTTGTGCAATGTCTCATCTAGTAAGGAACATCATGCGTAATGTCTTCAAGAGAGGAAAAGTGCAAATGGCCTCATCTTGTTTGTAAGAGAGGAAAAGTGTAATGTATCATCGTGGGCAACATTGTACCTAATGTTTCCAAGAGAGGGAATCACAAGAAAAATAAAATTGCACAATGAAATGTGAGTGTCGATGTATGCCCCCACTTTAAAGTGGTTGCTAACACCATTACTGTGAACAATTGCTTTAAAGTAGAAGAGGAGGAGGAAGATATGAGGGATTGTTCGGAAAGTCCTATGCCAAGTCATATGTTTCTGATAAGCTACGTCATGAAAAGGAGAGTATGTCACATGTGATTCAACTTAATACATGTAGTCCACATCCCAAGCTTGCTATTATATGTTCATGAAAGGTTGACGAGTAGTTGAAAGAGACAATGAAAAGTGACATATGAGGGAAAAGGCTAACTAACCCCTTGCTCCCACTTAGTGCAGGACAAGAGTGAGCCGAAAGGATTGAGGGCATGCAAGGGTGAGTGAAAATTGGTATCAATTAGAGGAATTACGTGTCCCCACATAAGGGAGAGCACTAGACTCCTTAAGATGTTGAATTTTACTCAAGGCCTTACACTCATTAGTGTGATGACCATGAGCTCGGTGGTAGGCACAAAAGGAATGTTTGTTGGAACATTTATTTCAATTTCTAGGAGGGAGAGAGAGAAAATGATCTTGGAGTAGTCTCAACAAGATACCTTCTTGATCAAGGGTAGAAGGTGTTCCATTGGTTTGTAACAAAGAAGGGTTTTGCTTAGTATAGGATTTCATACTTACACAAGGTGCTAGAGATTGTGAGATTTTGTATAATCCTTTTGAGGAGTGTGTAAAATCCAAATCAGTAGTGGGTTGTGAGATGAAATTAGCATTAAGCAAGAATTATTTGTGTGTTGTGTTGCGGGAAAAGGATCATGTTTGAAAGTAGGGTTATAAGGGTGAGTTGGGAGAGAGTGGTGTGAGAGGAAGGCTTGATGATTTCGATTGAAGGGATAATAACCAAGACCATGATCGGTTGTCTACATGTTAAGCTCGATAGGGTTGTGGATACCTTGTTTGTTAGCACCACATCCTTTTCCACTATAGCCAAGTTATTTCATGAGCTCATAACCTTTTCCATAGATATTTTTTCAGTACTTTTGGATCAGGTGAGGGTTTATTGTTGGCTTCTCTATCTAAAGTAATTGAAGTGTATGCTTGTGAAGGATCGGTCGAGTCTTGTGTTGACAAGACTATGTTTCCATTTTTAGAGTCTTTGTGTGTGATCTTGGATATGCCTAGTAAAGGAGGGGTGAAGTTTAAGGAACCCCAATCATCATAAAAGAGCCTCATGATGTGCTCAAGATGGTGTTCATTGTTTTTTTGTTGTGTGGGTTCCAATTGGGTGGTTGGTGTTAAGGTTTTGAAATGATTCGCTTTATATTTCGAAATGTTTAATAAACTGTTAGGTTCAGGGTCAACTTCAAGTTTGTACACTTTGTTTTTGTAGATGTACTTCATCTTACGATGAAGAGTGGAAGGCACTCCATTCAAAGCATGAATCCATGGCCTGCTTAAGAGAATGTTATATGAAATTTCATGAGGCATAACATGGATTTTAGTGTCCAATGTGGTCATTCCAACTGCAAGAGGTATAGTGATCACACTAAGTGGTTGCTTAGTGATGTTGTTGAATCCTCTAATAGATATAGAACCAGATTTGATGTGGGATCTATCGATGCCAAGCCTATCCAAAAGGCGCACACTACACACATTAAGAGAAGAGTTGGTATCTATAAGAGTTATATTTATCCCTTTGGTTTCATATTGAGAGATTATTACAAAAGCTTCATTTTTTTTTTGTACATCCAAAGGAGGGAGCTCACTTTGGTGAAAAACAATATCAACATTTAGTCTTTGAATAATAGTGGTTATGTCATTTGGTTGCACATTAGAAGGGATGGGAACTTATCGTAGGGAATTTTGCATCATGTTGTGATACTGAGCGGAGTCTTGAATGAGATCCCATAATGATATTTTTGTGGGAGTATTCCTTAGTTGGTCAACAAGGTCATACTCCCTAAGAAGTGAATTCAATGATCGAGGGGCAGAAAGTAATATGGGAGGGGATGAAGGTAATGAATTGGAGGGTGGTTGTTGGGATCACAGATTGTTTCTTGTTTAATGTGGGTGAGCAATGGTATTATAACTCAGTTGTTGCGACACATTATTATTAGGTGGGTAGAGAATGAATTCAAGTTTAGTTTTGTGTGGAGGAGGATAAAGGATAAGCTGAGGTTGAATAATATTAGCATTCCTTAGGGAAGGAGATTCTAACTTAGGCTTTGCATCTTCTTGTACGGGTATAATATTATTATTGGCAATGTTATCCTTGTCTTGCATCATGATATTTTCCCTAGGAGGAGAGTTTTTAGGAGAATGACAAGCCACATGTTCATGACATTCAAGTATTGATTCTTCTAAAATGACTTCATCACTAGTAGGGGAATGATCAACAATAAGATGGCCAATGGTGGGAGGATGATTACGAGAGGATTCTATTTGATTTTTGAAGGTCTCATTCACTTGTTTCATACTATCTACCCTAGTAGGAGAGCTATCTTCAACACATGTAGGGGAGGCATCAAGAGAAGGATCACTATGATTGTCAAATATATTGTCCCAAAGGGTAGGATCATGAGGGAAGGGAGGGTAAATAGTCTCATGACTTGTAATAGGTGTATCTTCGAACACCAACCTATCCTCTTTGCATCGAGCAGGGGTATTAGGAGATGGAAAATTTTGATTGTCATGGTGAGGGAGACTAGGTAAGGTAATTTCTAGAAAATTTTGTTGTTTAATGTTTGGAAAAGGGAGATGAGGAGAGGGACAATCAAGACACTCAAGTCTTTCATCTTCTATCACCAAAATACCTTTGTCACTAATAGGAGAGGTATAGGGAGAAGAACATGTATGATTGTTATGATTTTCAACACAAATATGCTCATCGAGGGGTAATGTAATGTTAAGAATTGTATTAATGGTTTGGTTATTAACATGATCCTTAATGAATTCATTATTGTAATCTACATTGAACTCATAAGAAGGAATTTTTAATTTACGCAATCTATTTGAAACCAAATCAAAGCCGCATCTTTTAAAAGAAAACATGGTATGAAGAGAAAGGAAAAAGAGAATGCAATACAATAATTTAAAGTTAAATGTTGAAATTCAATTTTTTAGATGGGAAACAAGGTAATTTTCTGATTACACTATGCAACAATATGAAAAATAAATATAGTATATACATAATTGAAACTAAGCAATGCACGAAATGAGATAATTTAAGCTAAATTTAATTAAATTCATGTAACAGAAACACAACCAGTTGATACAGATAGGTAATGGCACAAAACAAAAGCCTAAAAATAAGGTTTTTAGCTCTATAAAAGGCGGTTTCAGAAGCTTGAAGGGACTAGGTCGCCTAGGGTGGTGACTTAGTCCTCCTGGTGTTTTTTTTGAGATTTTGCATAAAATTTTGATGGATTCAGGTGATTTTTGTGTTGGTTGAGGTGGACCTAAGATTAAAATGCAAAATTTTAGAAATGTTTAATGATTTATGATGCAAAAATGCAACCTAAATGCATTTTCACTAATTCAAAAAGTTGAAACCCTAAAATGCAACTTTACTAATGCAACATGCAATGAAAGTTTATTCGAGGACAATGAAGGACTCTAAACTAGAAAGTAAGGGTATTTGAAGTTTGGGTTCACCAAAATGAACCACCAAAAACAATGCATTTTAGGGAAACAGGATTCCCTAATAGGCTCCTAGGGTTTTTTAGCTAGGAGCTTGGTTAGGAAATGGACTCTCTTTTGCACTAAGTCATTCTTGATGAGTTCATTCAAAGGGTTGGGGGTTTGTGAGGTGTGTGAAATGAAATGTGTCTAAGTGCTGAAAATGGAAAATTGAAACTAACTATGAATGTAAAACCTAGAAAATGAGCTATGTTTGAAAACACATAATGATATGTAAATAACCTAAGAAACATAAAAAAACTGCTACGAAGATGAATGAAATTGAAGATGTACACCTAGAAATGAGTTGTAGAGTAGATTGGAGACTAGGAATGCTACTGAATCTAAAGTTTAGGCCTGTTGGGACACTTACGCCATTTTGGGTGACCTAGTCCCAGATCTTGAAAACTTCACCGAAGCCCGTTTCTTTTAAATGGGTATCCAGATCTACCAAATTCTCTAAAAAATAGGTTTAGTGGGACTAGGTCACCATTGTTGGTGACTTGTCCTCTTCTAAATGTTTGAAGATCATGAAGTGGAATCTGAAGCTCTCGGTTTTCACTTTCTGCTCCTCTAGGTATCTGGTCTCAAACGTGGAGAATTTGATTTGCAAGTGTTCTCCAAGCTCCAACTAGGGTTTGTCCAACCTTGAAGAGATTTGAAAAGTTGATGAATATTTTTCCACCTTGGTTCTTTGCTAAATCTGCATACAAGACCTGCAAATCACACTAAGAGGGAAAAATTGTTGATTGTTAGGGCATGGGGGTTTTCCTCAAGATCAAACCCATTTTGAGGAATCAAACCAATATGATGAGATAATGTAAAGAAGCATGAAAAAATGGAGCGATGGATTTTACCTTGACTTGATGATTGATCTTGAGTTGCAGCAATGGAGGATTCAGCCCTTGGATGCTTCTTGAGAGAGATGTCTTGATGACTTAGAATACTCAAACCCTAGCTTGCTTGAGAAGAATAGTGAATAAGAAGAGAGAAAGAGAGGAGACTTAGACTAGAAGAATGAGGGGAAAAACCCTTATTTATACAATTTGTGCCATAATTTCTTGAAAATAACACCATGTAGGTCGACCTTAGGGTTTAAGAGACAAAATATTGAAAGAGTATTAAGTTTATTTTAATTTTTATGTCACATAGGACTAGGTCACCCAAGGTGGCAACCTAGTCCACCTGGGCATTTTTTATTGGTTTTCGGGGATTAAAGTGTGATTATTATTGTTTGTCAAGATTGACTCACAAAACACACTAAAGTAAGGCATGTATGTGCATTAAGGGGTCATTATAGCATAAGAAATGGTTGATTTAGTGATGGCAAGCCTATGAAAGTGTGAAATTGTTTTACAACACATTAAAACACTTTGGCTCAAGGCTTGGAAAGGGGTAAAAAGAGGTTGAGAAAGGTCCAAAATCTATAAGCAAGGGTCCAAATGAGTGAAAAGTGTCAAAGGCTACACTTTTTGGCTACACACCTTATTATCCCTCAATCTGTTAAGTTGATTTAGCATAAAATTAAATAACCAAAACAAAAACACATCAACACCATATGTTGCACAAATGATTGTTGTTGCACAATAAGATTGACCTATTAATGCTCTATAAATTTCCCAGAGTTAATGAATCCATGGGAGGCAATTAAGCCATGTCACAAACCCAAGCATTTTTTTGTACAACACAAGGAGACCAAGGGCACACACCTTGCAACAATCCCCCTAGCACAAGCGAGGGGTTCAAACCCATGATCCAGCTTTGATACCAATTGTTGCACAAATGGTTATTGTTACACCAAATGATTGACCTATTAATTCGCAATAAAACCACCAGAGTTAATGAATCCACGAGAGGCAGTTAAGTCATGTCACAAACCCAAGTGATGTACTGCACAACACAAGGAGACTAAGGGTGCACACCTTGCAACACCGTACATAGTAGAACACCAGATTTATGTGGAAAACCCAAGAAGGGAAAAACCACTATGAGGATTAGCTCACAATATAAAGTAATTGTAACACTGAATATAATAGGCTCATTGTCGAAGGGCTCATTGCCCAAAATAAAGAAGGGATCACTGCTAGATTAGAAAGAAGAAGATAGAAGATTTTTATAATGATAAATTCATCTCAAAGCAACAAAAGAGATCCACTAGTGCATCACCAGATCATCTACATCCTCACTAAAGAATGTAGACACCTTCTGCTCACTACTTCCAATAGTCTTAATCATTAAATCTTACATTGTATTTCATACTTTCACAACTCACAAACTACTCACCCATCGTTCATCAATTCATCACACATATATACCATTTACAACCTTGAAAATAATCGACAAGGTTGGTTATGCACCTCAAATGTGAAAATTAAAAATAGGTCGACACCAAAACATTCCTATGATGGAAAGGAATGAAGGTGAACCACATAAATCCTTAACTCAAATCCAAATCTACCTACACATGCCACACCACACTTCTACAAACACCAAAATACGTCCACAATTAGTGTAAACACCCAAGGTTAGCCAAACTTGTGTTAACACAATCAAAAATTTAAGTACATGCTTCCTTTGACCCAAAGATGACTTGTGGACCACGCACAAAACTTAAACACAATCTAGAATATTCTATCAACACCCTAAAATCTAAAAAACCCTTCACAACAATATACACCTAAAAAATGTATTCATCTTGTACAACCAATTAATCTTCCACACACTGTAACACATGAATACAATCTTGCAAAGCACCAAAATTCAAAAAAATTTGAAGGAAGATAGATACAACCAATATAAGAACACTTCTATATCTGCAAGACTAGAAACCATATCATGGAGAAATGCGGAGAAAAATCACTTCTCCCAAAGAACACTACTTCATAGTTCACACACTAGTGAACATAATTTCTTTTGTCGAACAATCTAGAATAGGAAACTCTGGATATAACACCTCTATTCAAAATATATTATCCACACAATAATAGCTTCAATAAAAAATAAATGTGGAGCAAGAACCAAAACACCACTCTATCACACTGAACACCTTCCTGACACATTGTTTCCTCTTTTATTCAAATTTTCTCAAAAGCACTTAGAAACCAAGCACAAAAAACACCATCTCATCATCTATAACACTTTCTCAACATCTCAACCATATTAAAGGTTGCACATCTACAAAAACATGCTCATCAAATAAAAACTAGAGGTTGAAATTAGTGAGACTACTGATTATAGTATAATGCAACTAATCAAATAATCTCCATAGGTTGACATCAATACAACAACATAGATCTATTGAAATCAATGACAACACAAAATTTAACAATCTCCCCCTTTTTCATTGATGGAAACACATGATATGGAAACCATCAACAAAAAAATAATAGCTCTGATCATCAACATATTGTACATTCATGCACACTTCTCCCCCTTATGCAAGCATAACATCTATTCTTTCCAACTCTTTTTCTTTAGCCAACACTCTATCTTGTAGAAATACGTGATTATCTGCACCAACAACCAATTTTTTCTTCATGATATTTCACCGGACTTCTCTTCCCCTTTCTCCATATGGTTTTTCAGTTAGATCTCTTCCCCTTTGACTTCAATGGCAAAGGGCAACACATATTTTCTTTTATTTGCTTCCCCTTTGATATCAATCTCACATATATCTACTCCCCCCAAAGGCAACACCTGTTAGATGCAGTTGTTACTTTCCATTGTTCTGCAAATTCATTTCTTTCACATATTTTTTGCACACTCCCCCTTAGGGACACATAACATGCAAAAACCATTGTTACCTACTCTTTTCCTTTTTTTACTCATATCCTTTGACACAATTGACAAAGGAAAACATCTACATGCTTCACATTTACTCTCTTGCCACACAATGACAATACTTAATCCCCTTGACTACAACAACCAACAATGCCACTACTTGCTCCCCTTGAGAGGTAGCCACCAATATTAGTTTATAACAAGGAATGAGTCTTGAAATCTACTGGATTGATGCATAACCTTATGCATCTAATTGAAAGGAGGGGAAATAACCCCTAACTTCTCTCTGAGATACTCAAATGTATCTTTAGGAAGAGCCTTTGTGAAAATATATGCAACTTGATCCTTAGTAGGCACATACTTCAACTTCACTTCATTGTTTGCAACTTTCTCTCTCAAGAAGTGATACCTAATTGAAAAATATTTTTTCTTTGAATGCATTACTAGATTATTTGAAATGTCGATAACATTTGTATTGTCACATAAGATAGAAATTATTTCATCATATGATACTCTAATATAGTTTAATTTTTCATTCATCCATAATACTTGTGTTCAACATGACGTTGCAACAACAAACTTTGATTCGGGAGTATATAGTGACATTGAATCTTTCTTTTTGCTTATTCAAGATACCAATATAATTCCAAGAAATAATGCACCACCATTTGTACTTCTTCTATCATCAACACAACTCACCCAATCTGTATTTGTATAAGCACTCAGAGAGAAATCAATATCTTTTGGATACCACAAGTCATATCTAGAAGTTTGCTTCAAGTATATAAATATTATTTTTACTACTACCACATATGAATCTTTGGGATCTTCTTAAAATCTATCCACAAGACAAACTACATGCATGATATTTGGTCTAATAGCGGCTAGGTATAACAGTCCACCAATCATTGATCTATACTTGCTTTGATCAGCCTTAGGAGATTCATCATTATTGCTCAACTTGCAACCAATAGCCATGGGAGTACATACCGGTTTAGAGTCTTCCATTCCAAAATTCTTTAGAATTTCCTTGGCATACTTTGATTGTGAAATGAAAATACATTTTTTTGTCTGATTGATTTGTAGCCCAAGGAAGAAATTCATCTCCCCAAACATTGACATTTCAAACTCATTCTACATCTGCTTTGCAAGTCTCTTGCACATTGCTTCATTACCTCCAAAGATTATATATCATCAACATACACAACCATAATCAATATTTTATCTTTCTCAATTTTAAAATAAAGATTTCTATCTGTAGTACCTTTATTGAATCCCTCGTACAACAAGTACCTATCCAATCTTGCATACCAAGCTCTAGGAGCTTTCTTGAACCCATATAATGCGTTTTTCAATCTGCAAACCATATTAGGGTTATCTAATAATTGAAATCCTTCTGGTTGTTCAATGTATACCTCTTCTTCCAACTCACCATTCAAGAATGCAGACTTCACTTCCATCTAATAAACTTTGAAATACTTATGTGCTACAAAATCCAAAAACATCCTAATAGCTTCCATTCTTTACATTAGAGAAAATATTTCCTCAAAGTCTATTCCTTCTATTAGTGAGTATCCTTTATCTATTGGTGAGTAGCCTTTATACATAAGCCTTGCCTTGTTTCTAAGAACTTCTCCATTCTCATTCAATTTTTTCATAAATACCCATTTAGTTCCAATCACATTCTTGTTTTTTGGTCTTGGGACAAGTTTCCAAGTCCGATTCTTCTCAATCTGCAATTAATTCATCTTCCATAGCCTTGATCCAATATTCATCTTTACATGCCTTAATCATAGTTTTAGGTTAAAATTTTGAAAGTAAACATAAATTTACTTGTTCTTCTATCATAGCAACCTTTCTTCTTGTCAATACACCTCTTCTTTTTTCACTAATGATTTGATCTTCAGAATGATTCTTCTACGCATACTTAGGAGTCTTAGGGATCCTTTCTGGAGCATCTTCCTCTTCAACCTACATCTCTTTTTCCTTTTCTATTTATTTTTCAACTTCTCTACAAGAGGAATCATCTTATTCATATCCTTCTATCAACACCAAAATTTTATGTAAGTCTCCACCACTTTGACACTTGCACTTTCAATAATCCTTTCTAGCCTCTTATTGTAGCATCGATCAGCCTTTCTTCTTGTATAGTATCCACAAAATATTCCTCAATCAAATATTGCATCAAAATTTCCCAAGCTTTCTTCATCTCTCTTAATATATCATTTTCTTCCAAATACTTTAAAATATTTGATAGTAGGAGTTCTTCCATACCATAACTCATAGGGAGTCTTTGAACTATGTGTTTTTTCTTACAGTCTATTAAGTATGTAAACTGCACTATGGATTGCTTCTCTCCAGTAAACTTATGGTATATTTGCTTCTCTCATCATTGTCCTTACTTCTTCTTGAATAGTTCTATTCTTTCTTTCCACAACTCCATTCTATCGAGGAGTCATATGGATTGACAAATGCATCTTTATTCCATGATCTTCACAAAAACTGAAATTCATTTGAGGTGAAATCTCCACCTCTTTCAAATCTCAAAATTTTATTTTCCTATCCAAATCATTTTCAACCATAGCTTTAAATGCCTCAAACTTATCTAGAGATTTTGATTTTTCTTTGAGAAAAGCTACCCAATTCATTCTAGAATAATCATTAATCAAAAACATGAAATACTTGTCACCTTGATAATTATTGTTCCAGTGGGTCCAAAAGGTCTGTATGCACCAACTCCAAAGGTACTCCTATGGTAGAATGTTCTTTGATTTTGAAAGTCTTTCTAGCTTTCTTCCCAATTTGGCATTCCTTGTAAACTGCATTGATAGGCTTTGTAATCTTTGGCATATCTCTCACAACTTGAACCGAGTTGATCATCACTAGGCTATCAAAATAGATGTGACACATTCTTCTATTCCATAGCCAACTTTAATTAATTTGATTCATAAAGCACTGACCATTAACACCCTTGAGCTCATAAATATTTCAATCTATCCTTCTTCCTACAACAGCCAGAGTTCTAGATCCTTTTTTTATCTCACAACCATTATCTTGAAACATAAGATTATATCCTTTTCTACGCATTTGTCCTACACTTAGAAGGTTATGTTGGAGACTCTTAACATAAATAACATCATCCATATTATACTTACCATCAAAACTAATGAAACCTTTTCCATAGATCTTAGCAGGTGTATCATCACCAAACTTAATAAGACCTCTTTCAAAATTCTCAAGCTTAACAAACTTACTCTTATCACCTATCATATGATTTGAGCATCTCTTATCAATAATCTAGTAGTTTTTGTCCTCTCTTTCATGAAAATAAATCATAATAGTTCCTTTGATATTATGACTTGCTTTTGGAGCAATTTCTTTCATACATCTCTTAGAGTTAGTAGAATTAGTTCCAAAATTTAGAGCCATGAACAAGAATTCATCATTTTCATCATCTGGGTTATCAGACTCCTCATCAGATATACCGACATCTTCTTTAACATAATAACTTCTCTTAACATATTTACCTTTGTTCTCTTTATATTTATCTTTTGAAACTTTGGCAGAGCATCTTGAAGCATAATGACCTATCTTTCCACAATTGAAACATTTGAAAGGTAACTTTGTTGGGGCTTAATGTAGGTTTTCTAACCTCTTTGGTTTTTTTTATAAAATATTTTAATTTAGTGTGATTTGATGAATTTGAAAATTTCTAAAACCTTTGTCGGTTCCTAAAATGGCTTTCACAACCTTTTCGGAGACCAATAATTTTTTATTCTTTTTAAATATAGCCAAGTTTGTTGTTTGTCAAAGCTTTGAAGAGGTTTTGAAACCTCTATCAACTTCGGCAAGGTTCTTACAACCTTTGCAAAGATCGACAAAGTTTTCATAACCTTTTGAAAGGTGAATGATGGAAAAAAAATGTGTGCTCATTAGGGTTTGGAATAGGTTTTGAAACCTATTTCAACTCCTAAAAAGGTTCTCACAACCTTGTGGAAGCTTGACAAGTTTTTTATAATCTTTTGAAAAGTGATGGATGTCTGCATTTTGAAAGGGCTCATTGAAAAATTGAGGAGGTTCAGGAACCCATATCAACTCTCAACAAGATGGTTTTCACAACCTTGTTGGAGCTCAACATAGTTTTCTAAACTTGTTGACGATAATGTGAGAAACTGAGAGGTGTATTTTTCAAAAAAAATAGAAGATAAAAGATGGAAAGGATGCATGTGTCATAAGTTTTGAATGCTTTCAAAACCATTGTTAGAATCCAATGGGGTTTTGACAACCTGTTTGTTTTCCGACAAGGTGGAGAGAGATGAAGAAAAAGTGACTAAGTCCATTTATTGCTTTAGCAAGTTGAGGAGGTTATAAAACTTCTCTCGACTCTCAACAAGGTTCTCACAACCTTGTTAGAGCTTGGCATGGTTTCAAAAACTAGTTTATCACTGATGCTTCATGTCAATATGGAAAGAGAAGGCCTGTGGAGGACTCATAATAATTTTCAAGGTTTGTTTTTTTTCCTTTGTTGCCTATAGATTCTTAGAAGGATAAAGAATATGTTGAAATGGGCATGCGATTATATTGGAGTTCCATGAAGTGTTCATGGTGGCATTTTAAATATTTGTTAGCACCAAACATAGTGGTGTTGCACATTTACTCACTGCCTACTTAGCATGCATGTGATATCTCTTCTAGTTTCATGTAGTAAGTTTTGATGATACCCCATTTACTAGAAATTTTAATGCGGGTGTTATTCTTCAATTTGAGGTGCTCTTTTTGGGCAGGACTTCATCTTGATCATAGATCTTTTGTTACTACAGTGCAACAACTATGGTGTCATGCCCTTGCAAGTTTTATAAGGAATTTTGGGATCATTTTTGATGGGGAGAAAGAGGGGGTTTTAGTGGTCTCTAGATATCAAAAAGTTCTAGGAAGTTCCAAGGGAACCATTTATGTCAGACCAGTATTTTTGAGTCGAGTAAAAACTTCCAAAATCTAAGGATAATATCATTACAGGTGGATTTTGTTGCAAAATGTCTCCAAGACATTAGGTATATATCTAAGGTAATTCCTAAGTTGCAATGAGGAATTTTCTTTTGTCACATTTGCTTACTTGAATATAATATTGAGTTAGATAAGTGTAAAAACACTTTGAAAATATTGCAATCGTTGTAATAATATTTTTCATTCTATATGTGGATGTATACAATTCTATATGGATTAATAAGTATGTTCTAACATAGAATCTATAAATCTATGTCAAATACAAATACATATCTTGATCTTCCTTTAGTTTTAATTTATTCTCTTCAATGTGTTGTGACTATGTTGCCCAATAGATAAGGCATCAGTTTGGAATCATTATGGTTGATCTCAAATCAAACAAACAAAAACATTAATTAGTAGTTTAGTAGTAAGTCCTTCATGTCCACCCATGACTATCGATATAAATAGGGAAATATTCTTCAATGAATATTCAATAAATACATTTCATGTGGAGCATTCTTGAAAATTTATATCAACTATATAGGGGTTTTATGCAGCTAGTATTCCTTGACCTAGTGATAATATCTAAGGTCAAGAGTGCAATTGGCTTTGGTTGTAATTATTTTAGTTTTCCATTTTGTTTGATTCAAATACCTATTAAGGAATACCTCTAGGAACACCCTCTCAAATCTAATTTGAGCTTGAAGTGTATGAAAGATATTCGTTGAATTGACCTTAAATCCTCTATAATTATGTGGATGAACTAATTTTATGCAAATTATTACAACTCTAGCCTTTTGAGTGAGATTATATTCTAAAAGAAGGCACAACGATTTTGGGACCCATCAAAATTGCACTATTATCGAGGATATGATTAAATCAGTCATTGTTGGTGAAGTTTGAGCTTGGTGTGTATTTTTCAAAACCTCTACAACTTGTTTTTTAGTTTTAGCTAGTAGAATTAAGTTTGGGTAAGTTTGGCAACCCATCAACTTAGAACCTTAGTAACTTGAGGAAGTTTTTTGTTGGTAGTTATTCTTCTTATTGGTTGTCTTCTTTCTTTTCCTCCATGTGGCTAGTCATTATCTTGGCCACTGAAAATTATTTATCTAGTTGTGCAAATTGTATGCAATCAATTTAGGGTGGCAACAATTATTCCTTTTGATTTCAAGTTATAGTTTTTGTTGTAGTCCTATAACTTGGAAAATTAGTGTCATGTAAAGGAGGATTGATAGTTGATGGGAGTGGATCGACTCAAATATTGTTGATTGAATCTATAGATAAATGGGAGAGCACCCTTGGTTGGATTGGTTGGAGAAGCGAAAGGTTCTCTAGAGTTTGTCATGAGGTTGAGGCAATTGGAGGAAATTTAGGAGTTTCTTGAGATTAATAGGGAAAATGGAAGAGAGACAAGTTGAAAGGTAGAAGATAAATTGGTCTTCTATTTTATTGTTGTACTATCAAACTAGTAATTCTATTGTAAGCTATAGTTGGAAAAGCATGTGGGATTCAACATATGTGTAAGAGTTAGTCTTTCTTTTCAATCAATTGTAGCATGTTAAGTAGAGATTATGTTTTAAATTAATATAGTGACTTGTGTTTTAGCTTCTACATGGTGCGCAAATTTGTGTGCAAGACTGTATGTTGGTAGGTAGGGCAATCCTTCATTAGATCCTCTTACCTACACTACACCTCCCTCTCTCTTTCACTCTCTCTCTCAAAGAGAGAAAAACGGGGCTATATGTACTCTCAATTGTGCAATCTCGTTTTGAGATGTCATTGACTTTAGAATTAACATGATCTTTATACCACTCCCCATAGGTGGGAGCATATTGTGTGTCACTACTCATCCACCTTCACTACTATTACATAAAAATATGACTTACATAAACATGAATAATGCTATGGAGATTTACTATATATGGTTCATGAGGTACAACACTTGCTGAAAGTTTTGTAAATGGGGTAACAAGTTAAGTAGACTTGACTGTGGGAAACTCAATGCTTTACTATAATCAAAGTAGTTCTAGGATCAATAACCTCCAAACAATTTTGATATTTCACCATTATAAAGATCGCCTAAATATAATGAATACTAATAGACCATTCATAATTATAAAAGACAAATTATAAATAAATACGAAATAATAAAATTTGACTAAAACTACTCAACGAGATCTTAATTTTTTGTGTATATATATATACCAACCTAAAAATAAAGAATATACTACTTTAATTTTTCAAAAAAAATACATTTAAATCTTCTTCTATATATATATACACTTAAGCCCAATATTGACATAGTGTGATGGTCTAAAGTGGTTTTGTTTTTCTTGCCATCAAAGTTCAAACCCCACCAAGATGTGATTATTAAGTGTTTAATTCGAGGATGAGGTCTCTTGTTTGTAACCTTATCAATTCATGACTATGGATCAAAAGCATTTTTTCCTCCGGAGATCAAAAGCATTTACCTCTTTGAAGTATATATACATTAAAACCTCCCTATCTATATGTACACACCTAAACTCGATATTGGCATAGTGTGATGGTTTAAGTTGTGGTGTTATTCTTGTCATCAAGATTCAAACCCCACTGAGATATTATTGTTAAGTGTTTAATTTGAAGGTGAAGTCCCTTGTTTGTGACTTCATGAATTCCTATCTACGGATCAAAAAACGTTTACCTCTTTAAATTATATAGATATATATAATATACTATTTTTAAAAAATGTCATCCATCAATAACTCATTATTTTTCCTCTGGAACTGTACAAGAAGATCGAACTGTTGAATCAATTCAACAGATCAGATTAAGCACAGCACTGTAAACGAATTCAAAGTTGGAAGTTCTAAAACTTGTTTTGACTGAGGTCAAGTCATGAACAGCTTCAAGCTCACATGAATGGCTGTGAAAGTTGTCCTGCAACACGGGTAATGCTTCAACTGCAAGAAACCCAAGTGGGTTAATCCCCATAAAGGCGTCATCTTCCACACAGTAGAAAAACATAAAGCAGACAAAGATGGTATATTTTATCGTTGTAACTCTGTACAATCCAGCATGAATATTTCTCGTGTTTATAACCATCTTGGGGATGCAAAGGACATTCAACTGTCCTTTCTACGAGAATTATTATGATTGGACTGAAACTAGAACTTTTCAATTGGTTTTAATACTTATTCTCTACGGATATTTGCCCCACTGTGTACCTGGGCTTTGCACTGTAGCTGGTTTGACTTACAAGACTCGAACCCACCACCTGAGCATACGCCATTGTTCCAACTAGAATTTTTTTTTTTGCTTTTCCTTGTAACTTTATAACATTTATTTCACCATCAAAGGGGGAAATAGAGAAGCCTTGAAATGTATTTCTAAATTAATAATTAGATCTGTCTTACGATTTATGAGATGAGATTTTAAAATGTAAATAAAAATGTACAATTTTTTGAAATGATAGAGATGGACTAGGGTTATTTAGTTCTATGTGTGATTTGATGATATATTGTAAATTGTCGTTTAATCATTCAAAATGAGGTTTTAGTATCACAAAAGATTTTGTAATGTTTTGATAGATAGTGAGCTAAACGTCATTTCAATCTTGGGTGAAATCATGGTGCAAATGTGATTTAGACCAATTGTGTATCGCGGTATTGATCTCAATGCACAAAATTGATCTATGTTGAATGAGAAATCAACTGAACAAGCTCTATGATTTACATAACTAGTTTAACTCAACTTTTGAACTTTTGAACTTTCAATGATAAACTAGTAGTGTTTATAAACACCTTTGGAGTGCTTGTTAAGTTAGGGTTGTGTTCTCATCAGTCAAATCCTTAGGCGAGTTGATTCAATGACAAATGAAAAAGGACCAAAGACAACAGTCAACCATACAAATGCATTTCTATTCCTAAGCAAGTAGATGTTAATGTGGTAATGAATACTTGTTGTACTCCTTGAATGATGGCATGAGTAGTGAGAGCTAGAAAGCCTTAAATGCATAATTAGTGTCTGTTCCTTTTTACAACAATGCACTCAAAAATAAATTTAAATACTTCATAGTTCAAGTGAGTGTAATATCAAAAATTACATACCCTATAATTATCTTGTTATGTTTTGGGCTTGTTTTAGTGTCCATAACCATTAGTGTTCTTTTTAGGTTTATTTGGTGTTGGCCTTAGCCTTATCCTTCCCTAGGTGTCAACTTGAGTGTTCTAATTTTTGCCTCTTTAACTTTTTTGTGTTAGCTAATGTGATTTTTATATTTGTCTCATGGCATGACACCATTCCAAGATTTCACTTAGCTTGTTGTACTTGGAAACCATTGTGATGCACAAATGTTTGTGTGATGCTAATGTCCATTGACTTTAGCCATACACCAACTATATTTTTAATCTTACCACCTTGCTTGAGCATAGCATGCATGGTAATTGCCCTTGGATGAATCCCAGGTGCCATTTCAAGTTGCATGTCTCTTCACCTTTAATTTTAGGTTCTAATTTTTGTACTCACTTACTCAATCTTTGAAGAGCCCAAGCTTTGAAGCTATTTAAGAAAATTGTATTCTAGCATTAGTTTCCTTGGCTCCATTTTGTCCTTGAGAACATTGGATCTTTGCAAGTTTCATCTCCATCTTATTGTACGAGGTGATTGTATTTAAAACTTTCTTTTTCTCTCATTTCCTTCATTATATTTATGCTCTTGTTACGATGTTGGCATTAGTAGGGTTCCCCATTTCCATTTATCATTTTTATACACTAGTTTATCAATCCTTCTGGACCAAGGGTTTGGTATTCATATATATACTTTATTATCCTTATTCTTAGACACATCTAAGCTAAGTGTGCACACTCTTTATTCATTTTTCATCATTGCCTACCAATAGAATCCGAAATATTTTCTTGTCCCATTTCTAGTCAATCTAAGTCTATACATATTACCTGTCTATATGTGCATCTTCCTTGGTTCCATCCATTTTACGTTTTCCCTTCCTGAGTATGTCTTTTCCTCCAACTCTAATCTTCCCTTCTTCATGTCAAAGCTTCAAACTTCTCCATCTTGTCATGCCTTCAACCTATCACCTACCTCACTATTCTATTTTTAAGACTTATCCATATTTTCATACTCATTGATCCAACCTCGACATCTTACCCTTTAGTTGAGTCTTGTGTATGGTCAACCCTTGATCCTTCATATTTCAACTTATATTTCCCTCCTAACTTCCCCCATGTGTCATATTGTGTCTAGTAGTCTATTTTTGGCACCATTATTTATGGATTTTTTTATTCCCATGATCAAAGTTCAAATTGAAGTCATGGGTGTTCTTGGTAGCTAATTTTTTCTATTTGTTGAGGATATAAAAGAGTGTTTTCAATTCTAGATCATAATCTATACTCAATTGATTACTTTTAGAATCCATTTTGAGCGCTTGTTCTCGAGAATGGGAATCCTAGGATGAAAATTGTAGATATTTAGAGGATGATCTCATACAAAGTTTATATTTGATATTCATTAGGCATGGAAATCAATTCATATTGTGTTGTTCTAATTTTCCAGTTTTATTGATGCATGAGCATCCCTGGTTGTAAAGCAATCTTGTATCAACCAAAAAAATATATTTTTTTGCATTTCATTCAGTAGCAGTTTTAGTATTTCATTCCACATTCCACCGCATTATTGTTTCTCAGCTCGCGAAGCAAGATATAGCATCTAAAGGAAGTCATCTACGACGTATCCATATTTAGAATATTTGCATTTGTTTTTTGAAAGTTGTCGCTCTCAGAATCACTGCATTTCATGGTCATAGCATTTGGGGCCAACTTGGTCCATATTTCTTAGTGCGGGCCTATTCAAGAAAGTCTGGAGCTTAATGGAACACATTACAAGCATTTTGGTTCCAATGGGATCTATCTTAGAGATTTGCAATTCATTTCATTTTGTGAAGGAATATCTTTTCATGTTTTAAGGCCGACCTTCATGTGTGATCATTTATCGGGTTTGTAAACCCTTGTGGCTAACACAAAACTTTGTTGGAGCTGGAGAATCATATTTAAGATCATTTTTAATACACTGTAATCATTCATTAGTAGTTAGTTAGGATTCTAATGATTAGAAGTTAGATTTTTTCATCATCCCTTTGAGGGACTGTAATAAGGCCTTAGGCTAGTTGTAATGTTGAATGCCCTTGCAATAGGTCTATGAGCCCTGGTTATTCTCCCATGAGGCATATGTTTCATGTAATCTTGCGAATTCAATAACAATTCATATTTGTAGAATACTTTTTTGTGTTATTTTTCATGTCTTGACTCTAAGTTGCACGAGTTGGACTATTATTTTTGAACCATCCATCCATGACTACACCAGGTGGTATCAAAGCGAGTTTGTGAGTCCTAAAGGCATTCCTTGTGGTGAAAAAATCACTGACCTGAGGTAGACTGCATGTGTTTTCAATCAATCACCGACTATGAGGCAGTTGAAACCCTTGTAGCCAGATTTTCAGATTGAGGTAGTTGCACTAGATTTAAAGGGAGAGATGTTGCCAAGGAGAGCACCTGATATGGCGAATGTCGCTAGAAGAATGGACAAAATTTTACAAATGATGTGAGAAATGCAAGTTTGATTAGATGTAGTAGAGGAAGACCAAAGGCGAGGCCTAAACCCTAGACATGAGGATGAAAGTGATGAATATGAAGCAAATCATGTTGCAAATCAATTTGTAGAATCCCTAGCAAAGAAGAAGAAGAATTAGATCAAGTAAAGATGTTGAAAGTGATCTCCAAAATTTGTAAGCAACCTAGAGTTGAAACTCAAAATTACATTGAAAATTTAAACCTTGAAGAATTGATTGATTGGATCAATGAAATGGAATAATACTTTGAATATGAAGAAATTGAGGATCTAGAAAGAGTGATATTAGCAAAAAAAAAGTTGAAAGGACATGTTGCTTTATGGTGGAAAGACATTCAATTGGATAGAAATAGAAGAGGAAAGGATAAAATCATCAAATGGGATAGAATGGTGACAAAACTAAAGAATCAATTCATACCTATTGATTATGAACTTTAATTGTTGAAAAGATTACAGAACCTGAAGCAAAAGGAGAAATCTATGAAAGAGTATACTGAAGAATTCTACAAGATGATCATTAGGACTAGACATAGTGAAGCAAGTAGAGAAAAGGTGGTGAGATACATAAATGGAATTAGAACAAAAATTTAAGAAAAATTGAGTCTAGTAAAGATTACATCAGTTGAAGAAGTATATCAATTTACATTAAAGGTGGAAGAGAAGTTTAACAAGAAGTTTGAACAAAGATAGAGAAATGCAAGAAGAAGATTCTAGAGAAGCGGATCATAAACCAGAGAAAGAAGACCTTATGCAAAACAAAATAAAACAAAGATGGAAAACCCTACTGAAGTGAAGAGAAGGACTACATTTCATACCACAGAGGAAGAGAAGATTCAAATTTCTATCGTAATGACAGAGGAGGTCATAATTCTTACCACAATGATGGATACTAGAGAGATGAAGGAAGATTGGAGAGAAGACCATTCAGAGGAACCCGTTTCAAGTGTGGAGGTGAAGGACATAGAGCATTTGAATGACATCAAGGAAGTACCAGAAAGAAATTTGAGTATATCGGAAGAGCAACTTATGTGGATGAAGAACTTATTGAATCCTCTAATTCAGTTGGGAAACTTGAGAAAGGTGAATCATTAGTGACGAGGAGAGATTTGATGCATCAAGAGGTGATTGAGGAACCCCTGCACAGAAAAATTCTATTCAGAACAAGATGTCTGAAGGAAAAGTATGTAAAGTTATCATTAATAGTGGTAGCATTGATAATATAGTTTCAAAATAGATGGTAACCAAATTGAATTTGGAGATATTGAAACATCCAAACCCTTATAGGATAGCATGGATTCAAGATGAGCATAAGATATTGGTGAATGAGCAATGTTTGGTAAAATTTCATATTGGATCATATAGGGATGAAGTATTGTGTGATATTATACCTATGGATACTTGTCATTTACTGTTAGGAAGACCATGAGAATATGATAAGAAAGCACTTCATGATGGAAGAAGAAATACCTATATTGTGACTTCAAATGGTAAAATAATTAAGTTGATACCTTTGAAAGAAGAGAAGACTGAAGTTTGTGGCATTGCCAGACTATGTTTGGTAGATGGAAGAATTTTTTTGGATGGACTAAGTCATGAGAACATGTGTTTTGCATTGATTCCAAAGAAGGGTGGTAATACAAAAGAAGATAACCCTACCGCAAAGAATGAGGAGGTAGTAGAACTATTAGCAGAGTATGAAGACATTATGTTAAACAATGTACCAGATGGTTTACCTCTAGTCCAGAGTATTAGTCATCACATAGACCTAATACCAAGAGCAAGTTTTCCAAACAAGGCAACACATAGAATGAAACTGGCAGAGAATGCAAAATTGAACAGGCAGATGCAAGAGTTGTTGAAGAAAGGATTGATCAAAAAAATCTTAATCCCATGTGCGATACTTATTGTACTTGCACCAAAGAAAGATATAGAGTGGAGAATGTGTACAAATTCAAGAGAAATCAATAGGGTCACAGTCAAATATAGATTCCTAATGCCAAGGATGGATGATATTATGGACTTTTTGAGTGGAGCAAAGTATTTCACAAAGATTGACCTAAGGAGTGGATACCATCATATCAGAATCAAAGAATGAGATAAATGAAAGACTACATTTAAGACTGATGAAGGATTGTATGAGTGGTTAGTAATGCCTTTTGGATTGACCAATGCACTAAGCACTTTCATGAGATTAATGAATGAGGTACTAAGTAAATTCTTGGGTAAGTTATTCATTGTTTATTTGGATGATATTCTGATTTTCTGTAAAAATAGAGAAGAACTAGTGGCACATTAGACAAGTATTGCTGAAGTTGAGAGGAGAATTTATTGGTTAATATCAATAAGTGTAGATTTATGAAGACAAATTTGGTGTATTTGGGTTTTGTTATTTTTGTTGAAGGATTGAAGATGGACCTTGAAAAGGTTAAAGCAATAGTTGAGTGGCCTACACCAGTGAACATTGGAGAAGTGAGATCATTCCATGGATTAGCTAGTTTCTACTGGAAATTTATTAAAAAAATTAGTCGAATTTATACACCCATGAAATAGACAATGAGGGGAGATAAGAAGGACTTTAAGTGTACATTTAGAGCACAAAGAAGTTTTAAATTGTTGAAGCAAAAGGTGATAGAGCAACCAGTGTTAGCATTATTGGATTTTGACAAAGTATTTCAAGTTTATTGTGATGCAAGTGGAAATGCAATTGGAGTAGTATTGAGTCAGGAAGGAAGACCTGTAGCTTATTTCAGTGAGAATTTGAATGATTCCAAAAGAAGTTATTCAGTTTATGATTAAAAATTCTATGCCATAGTTCAAGTCATGAAGAAGTGGAGACATTATTTGTTGCCTAAGGAATTTGTGTTGTACACCGATCATTAAGCTTTGAACAGTGATTTTTTTAGTGGCTGATATTCGCCAATTAGCTAATAGTTGAAATTTGGGAATCCAAAATTGGCTAATAGTTCAAGCTGAAATGTGACTTGAATCGCCACATTTTTACAAAAAAAAATTATAGTCTTATTTAAATCGCCAAATTATTTATTTTATTAAAAAAATTAACTCAAAAATTCGCCACAATATTCGATACATGATTAGATCAGATTCGCCTTAATTTTATAAATTATTGGAGAAATTTATATTAATTCACCAATAGTATATCATAACTATTAGTTGCGTTAGGACCATATTTCTAATCTTTAGTTTCCACCACTGATTTAAAAATAATCTAATGGCCCTTGTTGTATTCCGAGTTAAAATGTACACATGATCTATAATGCTCATGGGGCCCACAATTTTGGGTATCACGAGCATTATAGATTGTGGGTAAATTCCACCTTATAGTGTACAACAAGGGTTGTTAGACCAATGATCTAAAAGCAGTTTTGAGCCCCCATGAGAATTATAGATCATGGTTACATTTTACCTTGTAGAATATAATGAGGGCCATTATATTATATTATAAAACAATGGTAGAAAGTAAATATTATAGTCTACCCCTTCAACTCATCGATAATTTCCACCCTTGGGCCCCTACTTTTCCATGAGAATTATTTTTAGATTGGATAGATTCACCATCATAATTAATGCATTTTCCTATTATTTTTCAAGATTCGCCAAAATTTTCCACAAAATTTTAGTGATGTAAAAAAATAGCCAATAAAACTAATATTTTTTTCGAAAAAAAGGAAAGTTTCGCCAATAGAAATTAATTTTTTTTCCTCAAAATATGAAAGATTCACCAGGATTTTATATCTTTTTTTGAGGGGGGTTTCTTAAAGTTATCACTGGCTTTGAAGTATTTGAACAATCAAGGGAAGCTGAATCAAAGACATATGAGACAGGTTGAGTTCTTGCAGAGTTATACATTTGTGTTGAAGCATAGGAGTGGCAAGTCAAACAAGGTTGTAGATGCATTAAGCAAGAGAAGGAATCTGTTGACAAAGATGAGAATAGAAGTACTAGATTTTCAATAACTTAAGCACATGTATGACGATTGTCCAAATTTTGTTGAAGCATGGAGAGCATGTAAGGATCCAGTGATAGATCGGAGCCAATGGTTGGACTATTTCATTCAAGAGGATATGTTGTTCAAAGGAAATTAGTTTTGTATTTTGAGGAATTCAATGAGGGAGAATTTGATCAAGGAGAACCATAGTGGAGGACTAGCAAGACATTTTGGAGTTGACAAGACAGTAGCTTTGGTGAGTGAACAATATTTTTGGCTGTAGATATATAAGGATGTCAGGAAGTGTGTTCAAAGTTACAAAATTTGTCAAGTAGAAAAAGGGAGTAGTTAGAATACTGGATTGTACAAACCTTTGACGGTACTAGAGATACCTTGGGAAGATTTGAGCATGGATTTCATATTGGGATTTCCAACAACATAGATAGGACATGATTCTATAATGGTAGTAGTGGATAGATTTTCTGAAATGGCACATTTCATTCCTTGCAAGAAGACTAATGATGTTGTGCATGTTGATCTATTTTTCAAGGAGATTATGAGATTGCATGGATTACCTAGGAGTATAGTTCCAAACAAAGCCACTGTAAAGAGCGGAAAACTCCTTAAAAACAAATATTCGACAATTACTTTAAATAAGATCCATTATATTCAAAATAAAGTCGTCATCTCAATCATTAGAGATCAAAGTACTAGTCGATTTCATACAACGACTTAAAAGTCGAAAATAATTTCATAACAATTTAGTCTAGATCATACAAGTGTTGAATTACACAATTCCAGTTATAAATACAATGAATGATAATATATCCAGTTTACAATTCGAGTCTTAGGCATTCAGTCGCCATAAGCTTGCCATTACATATTTTATGAATAATAAAGCATTAAAGAAGATGCAGTCTATCGATCTTCCATCCAAACAAATCTTCAATAAGAAGACGAGAACAAAGATCAGGCGCTTTTTTCACCCAACCTCGAAGCTTACGCTTCCCCGGAATTTCTTAGTCAATCAAGAAATACCCGACCCTGCACGAATTGCTTAGCAAAAAGCAATCTATGAGCAAGATGGAATCTGGTGCATGCCTAGTACTACTAGTAAACCACAAGCATTTTCATTTTTCTAATTCAGTTAAGAAAGAAGCAAGTTCGGTACTAGGATATGGTAGAGAGTTCAAATAATCCATCTATTTCAATGGTACAAAAATTACTTGGCCAAGTAAAATGTCATGCAAGACAAATAAAAGTAGTTTTGGAAAATAAAAACTACACTCTCTATTTACCCATATTCGGCACCCGTCCCGGAAGGTAACTTTCCCAAAAAAATCACATGCAGAATTATATATCATTCCTGCATGGTTCAAACAATCAAATGCAGTCTTTCGCAATCTTTCAAAACATCAATCGAAAACATTGTTTAAAATGAAAACAATTTGATAAGTACTTCTTTCTGTTGTTCCAATTCATTAAAAGGTCATAAAATCAATATTTTAATTGAGTACTTAAATAATCAATAAAGTTTTCTAAATGAAGGTGTAACTCCAGTATGTTCAATAATACATATAAAATCAGAAATTAAAAGAGTACACGTTCAATTGTTCATACTCTCACTTAATTTATGTTGTTTCACAATCGTTTTGAATGTTGTCAATAATAGATCAAAACTCAATCTGAATGTTTTAATTTCAATTTTATCCTATTTTCAGCATTTAAATAACAATCATTATCAAGTTAAACTTAACTATTTTAAAAGTCTCGGTTTTGACAGTTTTCAAGAAAAACATGATTTGCCAGTTTCAGTAATTCTCTATTCACAAATTGTGTTAAAATTCGAAACTAAAGTTATGTTCATGATCATTTTGTTTTTCTCAAAAATTGGTAAAATCGTTTCCAGATTTAATAAGTTATCCTAAATTCAGTTTACCATTTTTAAGCATGATTCAAATCAGAATTTTAATAATTCTCAGCCAAATTTACAAAGTTCCTATTAAATATGTTTTCTGATTTTTAAATCCAAAGCTTGCTTTCTGTTGGAGTTTATTCCTAAATTTGACCAATTTCAATATTTCAAGAATTCAATCGAATGTTTTTCCCAAAATCTTTTGTTTTCAAATTGTTTTAACATTTTGGAAATTAACTACAGTCTATTTGTTTTTCATAATATTTGAATGAATAATTTTTGCAATCCTTTATTAAATCTCTCTCTTTCCTAATTTTACCAAATCAAGAATTTGTTTGTAATTTGATGTTCATTTCTAGAATTTAGATATAGAGTTGTAAATCTTTTGTAAAATTCATTCTAAGAATCCTTACCCGGTAGATTTTAAATTCTGGCAATGACTGTTGTTGCCTCCTCTATAAATTTCTGAAGCTTTTATTGAATTCTCTGTTATTTGTATCCCATCTTTCAAATTTCTGCTCTTTTTCCTTCTTCCTGTGATCTCCGTCCTTATTCTTCCCCTGACGCCTTTTCCCATCTCCCATCTTTCTTATTTCCTTGCCACTATTGCCTTTTCTCTGCCTTCTCTCCCTTATACACACCTGTCTTTACCTTATTTTCCTACTGTAGAGAGGAGCATGCGAAGGGAGTCATTCCCTTGGACCACACAGGTTTGAGAGTCTTCTCCCTACTGTGTAGTGTGGGGAGTGAAGACCTGGCCGCACCCTTCCTCTCTTACTAGCTGCTAGGCCGCGTGGGGAACTCCTGCAATTGCGTAGGGAAATGGAAGGCCTGGCCGCACCTCCCTTTACTCTCCCTATTGCCTGCTGGTGTGCCCCTTTATGGAGTTGTTGCCTAGCCACATGGAGATTAAGAGACTCTCCTGCCTCCTACTGGTGTCTCCCTAGGTGCACTGTCAGCAAGGAAATTCTTTGCGGTTCCCCTCTGCTTGCCCACTATTTGGGATATGAGGAAACTGTAGATGTTGAGTGTGCCTTCCTTCCTGTGCGTGGGATGTGAGCCGATGAATGGTAAGAAATGTGATAAATCCATCTTTGCCTTCACAATACGCTAAATTCTCTGATCAAATCTATCATATTTCATGTGATTTCTCTTTTCAAGGTTAAAAACGGATTTTCTGTGTGTAATTTCGGACTTTTCATCTGTATATATCCTTTTTCATGCATTGATTTTCACAAGAAATGAGATCCACCATTTACTCTTTGATCTTCAGTTTAAAATTCCAACTCTCAGTTCTAAGTTATTTATTGCTTCCTCTTTTGAAGATATTTTTCTTTCTCATGTTTAACTGAAGATCAAATTTTGAATGCAAAACCAATTTTGAATTTGAATGGATGTTTGTTTTCTAATTCTTTTCAATTTAGCCAATTTAAGATTTTAATTCAATTTCTGAATTTAAAAGTACATTCATTTCATAATTTTCAAAATTAAAAGACATTTAATTTCAAAAACAATTTAAATAATTATATTTTAATCAAATTTTGAAATTCAATCTATTGCATTTAAATTTCAAAATTTCAAACTTATTATTTCCAAATAAGAATAAAATATTTAAACAAGCAATCCATCATTTAATTTAAGTTAAATTTCATCAAATTCAACAAAACCATCATTTAAATCACATGCATATTTTGCAATTTTTGAGAAATCACATTAAATCTAAATTTTCAATTCACAAGCATGATATACGCATAATACATTAATATATTCATCTATGTGAGTGTGTGAGATCCCATCTATTCGTAAATCTTAATCGGCTAAACAACTCTACCTAATCGTTGTTCTCGCCTTCAATCACGTTCACCTGTTCCTGCGTTCACTTGCACTCGATTTATCATCAGTAATGACAAACCCCGAAATAAACATAAATATAATTCAAATCATAATACTTGCATTTCGTTTCGATTTTCATTTCATTTCAATATAACCATCTTTTTAATAATCATTAATTTTTATCTAAATTTGACATAACAATTAATGTCTACATTTAATAAGTTTATAAAAATCCATACGTGAAAGCCACCAAATTCATTGGATACTTTTGGAGGAAATTGTGGAAGAAGATGAAGACAGACATGAAGTTTGGTTCAGAATATCACCCACAAACAAATGGACAAACAAAGGTAGTAAACATAAGTCTAGGTAACTTGTTGAGATGCTTGGTTAGAGATAAGGCAGGAAATTGGGACATAGTTCTACCGCAGGAAGAGTTTGCATATAATAATTTAGTGAACCAAAGCACAAGCAAAACACCATTTGAGATTGTGATAGGAGTCCATCCAAGAGGATTTGCAAAGCTAAGAGACATTAGCATGGAGAACAAAAGGAGTGCAGAGGTAGAAGAGTTTGTAGATTTCATGGAGACATTGCATAATCAAGTCTGGAAGCATTGGAATACATGAACAATAAGTATAAGGAGAAGGCATATGAGAGAAGGAGACATAAAGAGTTTGATGTTGGAGATGAATTAATTGTATATCTAAGGAAGGAAATATTTCTAGTAGGAACATACAATAACCTAGAGATGAGGAAGTTTGGACCATGTAAGATTCTAGGAAATTTGATTTTGGAAATGCATATGAAGTGGAGTTACCAGAGACATTGATTATATCACATATTTTCAATGTTGCAAATATATATGAGTATCATAAAGGAAAGTCAAGTAGCAACAATAGTGAAGTGGATTTGAAAGGGGAGTTACCACATCAAGAACCAAAGGAGATTGAATAGATTTTGGATACCAGAACTGGAAGGAGCACTAGGAACAATCAGTACAAGGAATATTTGGTAAAGTGGAAAGGAAAACTAGTGGAGGATTCATCTTGGATTTCTCAAGCCGAGGTGGACCGTCTTGGTTTTCCTCTTAGCCTTGGAAAGTGAGGGACTCACTTTTCTTCCAACCCGGGGTGTCTGATGTAGGAGCATCCCTGGTTGAAAAGCAATCTTGTATCGACCAAAAAAATATATTTTCTTGCATTTCATTCAGTAGCAGTTTCAATATTTCATTCCACATTCTCATTTCCCAACTAGCAGAGCAGGATGTAGTGCATCTACATGAAGTCATCTATGACATATCCATATTTTAAATCATTTTCATTTGTTTTTTGAAATTTATCACTCTCATAATTTTACTATATTTCATAGTCAGAGCATTTGGGGCTAACCTAGTCCAGATTTCTTAGTGCATACCTATTCCAGAACATGTGGAGCTTAATGGAACACCTTACAAGAATTTTGGGTACAATGGGATATATCTTGGAGATTCACAATTCATTTCATTTAATGAAGTACTATATTTTCATGTTTGAGGTTGACCTTCATGTGTGATCATCTATCAGGTTTGTAAACCCTTGTGGCCAACATGGATCTTTGTTGGAGTTGGAGAATAATATTTAAGATCATTTGGAATGCATTATAATCATTCATCAGTAGTTAGGATTATTATGATTAGAAGTAGATTTTGACATCACCCCTTTGAGGGACTGTAATAAGGCCTTTGGCCAGTTGTAATGTTGAATGCCCTTATGACAAGCCTTTGAGCCCTGGTTATTCACCCATGAGGTATATGTTGCATGTAAAATTTCCAATTCAATAAATATTCATATTTGCAGAATATCATCTTGTGTTATTTTCGTTGTGTTGACTCTAAGCTGCATAGGTTGGACTATTCTTTTTGAACCCCCCATCCATGACTGCGCCAGTTATTGGTATGAATTATTGATTGTAGTTAATGATATGCAAAGCTATTTGAATGCAATACCATCATTCTTTATAATAAGACAAAGATAAAAATTTGTATCAAATATTTTTTATTTATTATAATAATAAGATGAGGAATTAATTTTGTCATTTTCTATAGGAAATATAATCATTTATTTTGATGCATAAATAGTAGTTTTTTAATCAAAGTTATCTAAGATCTCAGTGAATGTTAGGAACAATAGTGTTGGTATTCAAATAATAAGTTTTTGTGGAAGGTTAAGAATAAGATTTGCATTATTGTTTTGGCTTGGGACATTACAATGGTATCAAAGCTAGTGATCTTGCTAGCCTATGTATTCAAACTTTAACTTCACATGTTTTAGTTTTAAGGGTGATCAAGGAACAAGGCTGACTTGTAGAGAGTGCAAAGACTCAATCCTCTGCTAAAAACATGTTGTGGGGCATAATAGTATGGAAAAAATGGAGAGAATAATGAACACAAACAACAACCTAAATAGTCGAGTCGAAAAGAAGTTTGATTTGATGTTAATTTATCCACAAGATGGATAGTAATATGAATGTTCCTAGATATTCGATAGATGAAGCAAGTGCTTTTGACGGTAATAATTTGGATGCCGCTTATAGCCACATACAAAGGATGTTTCTTGTTTCAACTACAAAACTAACTCAACCTACCTTTCTAGATAAGGAGGTAGAGGCTCTTGATCCTAAAGCCTAGAACTCATTGTTTGATGATATTAGGGCTTGGCATGCATAATACATAGATCTTCCTAAGGAGATCCAAAGTGAAATATTTCTCAACAATTATATAACCATGAAGAATTCCTAAAATGGTTATAAACCTAAGCCTAGGCTACAAGCCTTTTAGAGAGATGTACAAAAATATTTTGGGATGTTAACAATCTATCCCTATGATGGATTTAATATATGCTCAACTTGTGCATGGGTACAAAAGATAGAAACATACCTATCCCATAAATCAATTACTGAAGATGAAGCCATCAATTTTTCCACCTTGTGTTTGGAAGGTACTACATATCAATGGTGGTACCACAATTTGATCACAAGTGGTCATAGGTCCATCACCTCATATGATGAATGCTATAAACTTATGCTGAGAGGTTTGATCAAAAGGATCTTGAACTTTATTTTAAGGATTTTACTTAGCTTAAAAAATGTTGTTCAATGGAGAACTATGTAGAATTTTTTTAGAATCTATTTTTGATGGCACCAAACATCATAGAGAGAAGATTCAATTTATCTTTATTGAAGGGTTAACCAAATCTATTAAGGCCTTGCTCATGTATTTTGAACCACCTATCCTACAAGAGTCCTATAGACACTAAAGAATGTTCTAAGTCTGCGAGCAACATTTTTCCTTAGTCATAATCCTCTAATAATTAAACAATTTTAATTATTTAATTATTCTTGATCATATTCCTTTATTAATTAAATAATTATTTAATTAATTCACTTTCTAATCTCTATTCTATCTTTATCAATTAAAATAAAATAATTGTGTCACTAATGCCCCTTTCTTCAATAATTAAATAAATCATTATTTATTTAATTATTTATCTTTCATCACCTGTCTATAGTCAAATAAGTATTATTATTTGGTCTTTTATTCTTCTATAATTAAATGATTAACAAAATTGTTTAACTATGTGTCATTCTTCTCTTTTAAATAATTGATCCAAATTAATTATGCATATTTAGTTTTTATCTCCTCCTTTAATTAAATTTTTGAATTTAATTAAATCTCCTTTTTCATTTCCTCCAAATAAACTGTTTATCCCTCCATTTTGCTCAAATATCCCCTATCATTATTTCATGTCATAGCCTGCATGTCTGTCATAGTCATCGGGCGTCATAGTCGTCGGCATCATATCTTTTCCATGCATGGCATATTCTGGTTGCATCAATTTTCAACCGTAGATCTTGGCATCTTTCTAGAAACTCGATCTTGGCCATCCATTTCGTAACCTCCCTCTCATGAATCCTCATCCGTTGATCTTAGAATCTTTCTAGAAGATCAATCTCGTCTGTCCATTTGAATGGTTGTCTATAAAAACAACCTTTCTCCTCCATTTTTAATTCAACAACCATTATCTCCAACTTTCTTTATTACTATTTGCAGGTATTTGCACAACTTCATCAACTAATCTGAGGGAAATATTGGCATAAGAAAAATAGGAGAGACAAGAGAAGTGAAGCAACTTCAAAGGGGAGCATTTGATTTGAATGCTTTTAGCTTATCATTCTCCATTTGTTTGTATTCTCTTGTTTGGATGAGGTTAATAGCTTAGAAGTGTTGGTTGCCACTTTATCTATGCTATTTGATTTTTCCCATCTTACAAGTCCATCAAGGGGGATTTAGCACTAAATATTTTCATGCCAAATAGTAACTTTTAGACCAAACCCTTCATTTCGAATAAGCCTTTTCACAAAAAATATATAATAAACAAAAAAATTCCATCAAGGCCAAACACAGAGGAAAAGAATGAATTAAGAAGGAAGAAGTTGTGTTTCAACTAAAAAGAGCCATGGTCACATAGAAATAGATGTCTTAGGAAAGGACAAGTGTAGTAAATTGAGGTAAGGTCTGATGATGATCAATATCTAAGGAATTTGAACCATTAATTGAAGAATAACTTAAATATTGTTGGGATTAGGGTGTCTCAACCCTAGATTCTTAGCATTTAATTTGTTATTGTTTGGTGTTAATTATTTATTTCCTAAGTTAATTATCTACCAAAATTGTTGTAACTTTGTGGGACCCACGGGTGAGGTGGCATCCTACATGGAAGGTGACATGTATAATTTGTAAGCTATTTTAGTGGAGGTAGGTTTCCACTTTGGATGAGCTAAATTTGTGCCTAGTATGGTAGTATTTGTCATAAGTTACTATGTAACAGGCTATGACAGCTTGCTATGTCAATATATGATTGATTATGACAGTGGAAGAGTCATGTATGATAAATTGTGAGTTAACTATGATAGGTGGGACCCATATGATGGAGGCTCTTACACATGTAAGGAATTTTCATGCATGCAAGCTCATTGCATGTTTGATGATGGCTAATTTCAAGGAGATAGGTTTCAAAAATAGAAAATGCCTAAGTTATGGGTTTTGATTATGACAATATGTCATAATGAACTCATGTTCACACTTGGACATGGATTTTGGTTTTGGTAAGTTTCACAACCTTCTCTTCATGTTGAAAGGCTATAAATACTTGATGCCTTAGTGCATTTTTAGGATGACAGGTTGAAGATTGTTGATATGTTGTTATGCAATCGAAATTGCTCCAAAATATTGTAGTATGAAGACTCCTAAAGAGCATTACTCTGAGTTGTATTGTAACTATTGTTGTTACTAATAATACAATTTGAGCTACATGTTTGGAGTGTGGGTTTTTTCTTGAAATAGTTTTCCCATGTAATCACTATGTTATGGTTTGCATTACTTATATGTTCTACGTGTTATTGAATGTGCATCTATTTGTAACTATACCTGTTTAAGGTGTTTAAGAGAAATTTTATAACTCTTTGTTATCCTCGAATCCAGATGCACTTGATTCACGGGATAACCCCTATGAAACTTTTATGTTTCGTAGTCTCGTGCACTCTAAGCATACAAAATGAGGTATAATTTCACTTGCCTTTACGTGTGGTCATGAGCCTTGAATAGTCCCCTCGATCGCTCGTCTCTTTTCATTTTCTGAAACTCTTCAAAATGAGTATTTTGTCAATTTTCACTTTTCAAGAGTTAAATTATTTTTGCCCATGCAAGGGCACTGCTTTTCAATGCTCCTACATGGGGTGAGGCAAAATTTTTTACATGCAGTGGAATTGTTTTTCAGCACCCCTACATATGTTTAGTGTATTTTTTAAATGCACAGGTGGACTTTTTCACCGCCCATGCACTTTCCCGCCCTCACATGTGCGAAATTAATAAACTTTTAGTTCATTAGTACAACTTCATTCAACAGTTTTTAATGTCCTTTTAAGTCATTTTTAGCCTCATTCTTGGTCATCTTATTTTGTTTTGTTCCTCTCTTCCTCTTGTAATCACTTTGAAATCCCCAAGATCTCATTTAAGCACAGTTTTGAAGGATTCGAGCAAATTATGTTTCTCTATTGACCTAGGGTTTTCTCACCTCATTGTTCCAAGGTATGTTATTTTATTCTTTATGGTTTGTTTGTCTTTAACTCGTAATGTAAAATTTTTATATCTTTTCTTTAAACCATTTTTTTACTTGTTTACCGGTTTTCATTTTCGTTGTGTGTTTATGTTTGGTTTTAGGGTTTTAGCATTTTTGCTATTGCATGTTTATGGTCTCTTTTATTTTTGTGTATCACTCGATGATTCTCACCTTATTGAATTTTCCCTAGGGTTCCTTTTCATTGTTTTTAAACGATTTTGCACCCCTGAATTTTTTCTCAAGCTTTGAAGGTTTCAACTGTTGAGACTGGGTTGATCATACCCATGGCTATGTCGGTGATTTTCATTGACATAGAAATCATTTGTAATTTTCACCAGTAACTCCAAATTGTAGTAGTAGATAATTTTACCACTAATACACATCAGTCGGTGTAGTGGCATAGGAATTCTTCATTGTTGTATTTTTGACAATCTACCATTGTTTGCATGTAGAAGTGGACTTTTTCAATGCTTCAACATAAAGACATGTACCCTAAGTGTAATAGCGGTGAAATTTTGCACCATTACACTTGTCTTTCCTCGGGCCTAACACCGCGATGTAGAAGCGGGCTTTTTCACTACCTCTACACAAATAGACCTTCCCCATGTGCAATGATAGTGAAAAACCCCTTCGTTGTTTCTCCAAGGTTATTTCACCTTTATTTTCAAAGTTACATATATGATCAAAAAAATTTACTACTTCTGCAGAAATATGAACTTCCTAAAGATGTACAAGTGCTAATTTTTAGCGCTATTACACTTCTCCAAGCAAACTCTAGGTGCATCATGTCAAGGCGTTGAATTTTAGCGTAGATGCACAAAATGAATTAGTCCCAAGATGCAAGGGCATTGAATTTTAGTGCCCCTATATAAAAAATAGAATATTTCACTAACTCCCATAAATCTTCCAAAATTGCATCTGAGCTCCGTTTTGCCCGCATCCGCTTGATTTTGCTCAGTCCATTACTTCCATTCGCTTGCTCCAATGTGCTCACTTGGATTCTCCACATTCCCATGCTTACCTATGCATATTCTTCTAATATTGGGAAAATCCCTTGTTTCCTTGCAGTTGCACTATATCTCCTTTCAAACATTCATCCAAGTTTTCCTCGTCAAGATATCAGTTTTTTGAGTGCATTCAATGACAATTGAAGAATCCCCATCATCAAGCAAGAAGGAAAAAATGAAATACAAATATCAAGGTGTTTATTTGCCAACAATGATCACATCCAAGATCGATGAGATCAAGGATACATAAATTGGACATCTTGATATAAATGATTTTATTAAAAGAACAAAGAAGAAACCTTTGGAAAAGGAATTGGAGGTGATAGTTCATAGTAACCTTCATCGGGTTGCCTCATTCCTAGTGGTGGCCCATTGCCTATAGTTTATTTTGCAAGTTGCTTCACACTACATCAAAGAGGAAAAAATTGTCAGAGACTCCTCAAGACAGGTAATGATGAGGTTGGATGCTGATTTATTTGACCTGGTTTTCCAAGTCCCAACTATGGAAAAATACACAGATATGACTATTCAACATGCCCAAGAGGCTTATGATAGAAATCAAAATGAAGCCAAACAACTAATCAATGTGAAATGGTTGAAGACCCCAAGACCTAGCATTTCAAGATGGCCTAAAAACTTTCCTCATAGTCATTTCAAGGAGGATGTGAATGATATGACTACTCTTTTAAGTAGAGTAAAAGTTTTGCCAGTTTCTTCAAATTTCCAAGAATGGATGTATGAATGCATCAGGATTATCAGGAAAAAGAAGAGTCACATTGATTGGGGTGCACAAATCATTGATAAAATCCATGAGCAACTAATCAACATGCATTCTACTTTGAAGTTCTCTATGACTTCATACCTGGTGTACGTTGTAGTTGCGATGAGGCAATATCTAGATCTAACAAAAAAAGGTGATAGAAGGTATGTACCAGTGCATAAGTACTATCCCAAAATCACCCTAAGAGGTAGCATCAAACACTTTAGGAGGGTAAGCGATGCTTTATTTGCACCCTTTCTATGCATGTTTGATCCATCATTAGAGAAGAAAAGGATTTTTGATGAAGCATGGAAATTTGTAAATAAATACGGATGTATCTTCTTGTAATTCCATACCTTCACATACCTTAGGGTGGGTTGCTACATGGGATATCCTTACATGTTGTTAAGATATCCTTTTGACAAGTTGATATTGATGGAACTATGTAGACATGTTATCATAGTGCATAGTGAACATCAAGCCATTCATAAGCCATGGATTAAGTTTTCAATGACCATTGGTAGATATTCAGTACAAATAGTGCCCAAGACCAAGGCTGTAGTATCAGAGATGCAAATCATGACTCTAAGGACTTACAAAAGTAGTGTTGATTTTGATTACAAAGGAATGAAAATAAAAATAAAAAAGATTCATAGACATGTTTATCGGTTTAAAGATATTTGGGACAATTGCAGACATGAAGAGGATATCTAAAAGATGGACTATTGAAGATTCATTTTGGAGCAGATTTCTGATCTTTGCTTGGCGGATCTTCCTAAAGGCATTGAAGATCTTGGTAATATTTGGAAAAGGCTTACTCCCATTTTGAGTAATACCAATGAATTGTTGCAAAGGCAAGGAATTCAGTTGAAGCCTTTTAAGATTAATTTTGAGGGTGAAGTATCTGAAGGAGAAGCCAACAGATAACAACAACTTAGAACCAAGAACATGGCAATTGTTGCTCCCTCTTCATAATGCAGGGGACCTAAGATTACATTTACTTGTGGGAAGAGTACAACACCAAAAATTGAAGAGGAGAAATCAAAAGGAGAAGAGCAACTTGAAGATGAATACTTGAATGAGGAAGAAGAACAAAGTGAATAGGATGAAGAGGATGAGAAATCAGAAGGAAAAGAAGATGAGGAAGGTGATGAGGAAGAAGAAAGACATGATGAAGAAATGTGAACATATCCACATTAAAATTTCATTCAAGATCCCCAGTATACATCATCGCCAATTGATGCTACAACACCTCATACTCCTCCTATTCCTACCTCTCCTCCACCTCCTCTTTAAACTTCACCTCTGCATTCAACAATTCTATATGCACTCAAAGTAACAATACCTCCAATAGTGCATTCAATTCATTCTACTCCTTCCACAGGGTTGATATTGCATTGTAGATGTTATTTCTAGATCTTCGTCGTCTATTCCTAGTTTGTCATCTCCATCATTTGATATATCTCACAAGCCAAATTTGATCAATTCATGAATGAATCGTTATCTAATGTGTAGATTCTAGGTACAGTAATGATTGAGACAACATCTATTGTGACTACAAAATTTTTTTCCACAAATGCAAGTGTCGCACAAGAATTAGCAATAGGTCAAGAAAGTGATGTCTCATTCCTTCCTCCATAGATTGCTTCACAAGATTCCAAACGAAAAAAGAAAGTAGTTTCTCCTAATGAATTAGATCTTGAGGAGATAGCTCTATAGAAGTCTAAAGGGAAGAAGAAGTTGAAGGTTCTTTCAAGGTTGCATATGGATAAGTTTGGACACAAATATGTGGAAGTGGCGGAACCTCCTCAAGGTAAAAGCCATGATGAAACAAGTATAGAGGATTACACCATTTCCAAAATTGATCTTGGAAAAATCACTCGTTCAAGTGCAAAGGAGGATGCCCAAACATCTTTAATGACATTGATGTATAAATTTGATAAGCTAAAGGAGACTAAATACATGTACAAGATAAAAGCTAAGCACTCTGCCTTGGTGTTAAGAAGAATTATTGAGTCTTCTGTGAATATGGAACCAGTTGTAATGAGTATTGAGGAACCCATGGTTCAAAAGGTTGAAAAATATAATTCTAAAGAAAAAAATCATATATGAATTTGTAGATAGGATAATTGAACAATGTTCGCAATTCATGACCATTACAGTGGAAAGGATCACATATATTTCCAATATAAAACTTGAGTTGGATAAGATAATACATACACTCTCCATTGAGAAAAAAGAGATGGAGCGGAATCTTGAGTCATGGAAATGGTTAAAGAAGGTGAAACTAAGCAAGTTAGTGGAATTTGGGATTATTCCTAACAAGGATAAGTATGTGGAAATCAAAGAATCCATCAAAAATTGTATACACATCATCAAGAATCTAATCAAGGATGTACAACTAGTTCAAGTGGATGTTGAAGAACATCATGTTATCATGGTGAATAGAATTGAAGAGTTACCAGGAAAGATTCTTGATGAAAATCACACATTTCTTCTGGCTAGTGAGATTATTCAAGTATTCAAGGAATCTATTCAAAAACAAGTGGAAGATGAAGCATTTTCATTGGATTCAATAGATACTTTGTGCAATGTACAGTTGACCTTGGATAATCTAAAAACACACCTGGATAGATGTAAGAAGGTTTGTTCTTCTACAAAGAAGTATGTCACAAAGGTTCATACCATTATTGATTACACTTCAGGACCAAATGAGACAGTGATGCAAGAGATCTTCAAAATTCATGAAGATTTCCAAGCCCAAAGTAAGGAACCATAAATCTTTTTGCATTTCCAGAGATAGTTTTCATGCTTTTTCTCATGCTTTATGTAAATAGGCGTGACATTTTTTTCATATCTTTTTTTACTCATGCAATTACATGTAAAAATGGAGATATCCTATAATCATGGACATCACATTTGAATAAGTCAAAATTTAGTTAGGGTTTTTCCTAGAGTAACTCTTAGCTGTCACCTATAAATAAAAGATAGCTCTATTATATTCTTACCTTTAGTCTATTGCAACGAAGTGTTGCTCAATTGAAAATCAATTTTTGAGTCTTTGATTTCATATTATGTTACTATATTCAATCAATAAAGAAGTTGAACTTGCATACCAAACTTTGTGTCGGATCAATTTCGAATGAATGTGAATGCTCTTACATCTTTCACATTGATTTACCTTATTGTATGACTGGATTAGGAGTTTTTTTATTAATTATGGTTGGAGGGTGTTCAAGCTGAATCTTATAGACTTTGTGCTATATCATTTTCTTGAGATTGCATACATGTTGTGGATATCTTTTTGGTGAATGATCTTCAAGACTTTGCGCTTGGAATTGTTCATTCTATTTGTGGATTTGTTCATGATGTAGATTGGAAAATTTTGTGCTTCATTTACATTACTAGTTACTTTACTGAAGAACTAATCATTGAAAACAATAGAAAGACTTTGTTCTTTTGTTGGTTTTCAGGTTATGAATCTTTATTACACTAGTATTCTTAGATTATGCTTTAACAAATTAAGAATATTGGAAATTACTGCTTTAGTTTTTACTTAGAGTTGAAAAGTATCACGAAGGATCAATGTGGAACATTGTAAAAATGTTCTCTAAAAGAAGAGATAATCATGAATGTAACACACCCCCATGGTTAGAATAGTGTAAATATTGTTAAATCTAGAATAGTTTACTTTCATTTTTGTAAGAATTAAGAAGGGAGCCTCCCCTTTTCGAGAGGAGAGATTTTATCTCATAATAACTATGGCTAAAATTCAAGTTTAATAATCTGTAAAGGGATTACAAAATTTCCAACCAACAGTCTTTTAGCGACTTCACTAGGGATCCAAGCACGTAATCAAAGCCTCAAATTTTTTATTGAAGCGGACGAGTACTCCAATGTCTTATTGTAAGCCTGTGTATATCTCTTATTTTGTTGATTTTCATTTTGTTTCCAAGTCTTCATACTATATGGAAAAAGTTATACACAAGGACAAAGGGTGCAAGGTGTGGTTGATCCATTTTACCAGTTGTTGCACCATCATAAGATTCTTCCTTATCCTTTTCGAGAAAGGTAACCCTTACAACGTATTGCAAGTTATCCTCCACGAAGATTAAGATCATTCAAGTACCTATTATTCAAATCACTATGGGTCAACCTCAACCTCCACCTCCTAGACCTTGGGGTAATGCTTTTGGTCCTCTTGATTTTATGGGCCCTTTACATGAGCTTCCACGTGTTTCATGAAAGAACATCCCAAAATTCTATAGTGATGGCAAGCAACATCCCGATGAACACATCATTGCTTTCTATATTGTTTGTCATGTTCTTGGCATTGAAGACAAAGATGTTGTTGTAAGGTTGTTCATTGAAAACTTACAAGGAGTAGCTACTGAGTGGTTCTATATTCTTTCTCCTGGTGTCATTACTAATTGGAACACTTTTCGTGCTAAGTTTTAAGAGAGGTTCAAACCTATTGAAGCCGCACATTCCTTTCTAGCACAACTTACCACTATGAGGAAAGAGGCACATGAACCCATGCATGAATTTGTGGCCAAGTTTAACAAGTTGGTGACAAGGATTCTTGTTGAGGCTAAACCAACAACCCATAATCTTAAGTTATTTTTCATCAACACGCAACTGCCAAAGGCAAGCTTCTTGTTATATAGGGTAGTTATACCTAGTCTTGAAACTGCTCAACAATTAGCTACAAGTGTTGAAGATGATTTGATACTTACTGGGAAAATAAGGATGAATCCAAATAGAAGAGGGATAGCATCAAATTCTTCATCTTCCAATAACAAATCTTATTTTGTGGATCCCATGGTAAAAAGGTTGGAAAATGAGTTCTTGGCCTTGAAGAAGAAAGTATCTAATACTCCTTACAAGGATGTTCCTAGAAGTAATTTCTCAAATTCTTCCAATTATTCCAGAAACATAAATCATAACCGTCTTCTTGCACCACAAGGAAGGCTTGCTCTAGAATCTTCACCGACTAATGCAGCTATGGGGTATTATGAAGTAGAATAAGATGATTACGGACAATCGTATTATCCTATGGAAGAAAATGTTGACCTATTCCAGGATGAGGAAATGGATCCAACTGGCGACTCCAACATTGACTTTTTGCAAGTTGAGAATGAATCTAATGATAAGGATTTAGTAACTGATACATATGTTATTTTCACACAATCACAATAGAATCAATTTGATCAAGCTCAAGTTAATACTCCAAAAGCAAAGGACAAGTTGTCAGTAACTATTGCAAAATGAGGATATCCTTTGCCTTCCAATCTAAAGATACAACAAATAAGCAAGTTAGTGCTCCTCATCTTCCTACAATTCCTTCAATTCCAAAAGCCAATATCTAGGTTCCTAAGACCAGTGTCCCTTTTGTTAAACCCATCAATGAAGTTACCTCCTCTTCTTTGCAAAGTTCGTTCCAAGATTTTGACATTATTGACCATGCAAAGAGGACAAGAATCCAAATGTCTAAAGCTGAATACCTCAAGGATAATCCTGATCAATTCAACAAGCTTGTCAAGTTTATTAGAGACAAGGGAATTACCCCTTGTATAGTTTCCTCCTCAGATGTTCCTATTGTTCCAAAGCCTAAACCTCTTCAAAATAACTTAGTTACTACTCCATCTGCTTCTAGAAGGATCGACCCATTCTATATTTCTTTACTTCTCAATAGCTTTAAGTTGAGTAATTATGTTATAGATTTTGGTGCATTTGATAATGTCATTCTCACCGAGGTAGCTACTGCCTTGGGTTTGAATCTCACAAAAAAAATTAGCCATTTTTTCTCTATGGAGAATAAGAAAGTACCTTTAATTAGGTAGATTAAGTATGTGTGGTTTCCATTTGCTGCATATCTAGAGAAGAAGATCAAGATGACAGCCTTGGTAGCAGATGTTCTAATGTCCTATGCTATTCTACGTAGATGCAATTTCTATAAATATGTAGGAGGATAACTTAACATGGATATGTTAGAGGATAGGATACCCGTAAAGGGTGTGGTGCAAAAGTTGGTTCCTGAAAGAGAATCAAATTTTTTAGTGACTAAGTCGGACGATTCGAGAGCTCAAATTTTGTTTGAGTCTTCGTGAGTTGGTACTTATTATTTGAAAACTGATGAAGATGTTGAATCTTCATCAAGAAATACAAAGCATGAGACAAAAAGTGTTGACTCATCTCCATCAGCAAATGAATCATTTTTTAGATGATTTTTCTTTCACAAATCATGAAGCTTCATCAGATGATGAAGTCACATATTTTGAAACTGCAATCCTTGGTGATCCAAATGATGTTTGGGTAATTGAGTTTAATGGCATTTGTTTTTCCACCCATTCAGTAGCCAGAATTGTCTTTGTCTCTTCAAAAGGGAATTTTTTTCCCTTTTCTTTGAAATTACAGTTTGATAATACTAATAACACAACTGAATATGAAGCTTTGTTATTAGGCATGCAGGTTGAAAGTAAGAAAGGAATAAATAATATTTATGCTCAAGGTGATGTTAAGCCAACGGTCTGTCAAATAAGGAATTTGTATCAACCTAAGAATGACAGGCTTAGGAATTATCATAATCTCATTTGGGATTGCATTGAGGAGTTTGATGCTTTTGATATTTTTGTAGTTCCAAGAGAGTATAATGATAGAGCCAATTACTTAGTAGTTTCAACCATGCTCTTAATACAACATAAATATTTTCATGGACCTACCTATACCATTGAGTTGGTTTTATGCCCAAGTGTTCTTGATAACTCAAACAATTGGCATATTTTCAATGATGATCGTCAGATTGTAGCCTTTTTGGAAAAGGAAAAAAATTTGATGAGTTGTACTTTAAAGGAAGTGATTGTCCACCTTGAGAATTTGTCTCTAAAGTGTATCTAATTACAGGTGAAGAGTTTCTTCAGCTCAAAGGAAATAAAATTCCCAAGGGGTTGGTCTCCCTCTAAAGACTTTTTAACAAACATGGTCGTTATTTCAAAAAGAACTAGTCTAATTCTAATTCATCTAGTGAAGTTGAGCATATCAACTTGGGAACTGAAGCAGATCCTAAAATGATGAATATCAAAAAATGTTGCACAGTTGAGGAAAAAGAATAATTTTCTGAATTACTACGACAATACATGGACGTGTTAGCATACTCATATATATATTTAAAGCCATTTCATCCAAAAGAGGTAAAACATGAGATTCCACTCAAAGCAGGAGCATTTCCTTACAAGCAAAAACAAAGATAATGCAACCCCAAAAAAATTGGAACTATTTTTTCAAAATCCAGAAAATAATGAATGTAAGGATTATATTTCCTATCCTCCATTCAACATGGATAGCCAATATCATTCTTGTTCATAAAAATAATGGATAAATTTGCATATGTGTGGATTTCATAAATCTAAATCAGTTATCATTGAAGGATATTTATCCTCTTCCAGTGATGGACCAAGTTCTTCAAATGGTGACCGAAACTGAGATACTTTCTATGCTAGATGGTTTCTTTGATTACAACCAAAAAGAGGTCAGTCCAGATGATTAGCAAAAGATTGCCTTTACAATGCCATGGGGTACTTTTGTATATCGTGGGATGCCTTTCGATCTTATCAATGTTGGTGCCACGTTCAAGTGTGCCATGGGCTTAGTGTTTCAGCACGTAATGGGTAAGTTCATTGTAGTTTATCTTGATGATCTTGCAATACTTTCTAAGAAGCATCAAGATAATTTCTACCATTTGAGATAAATTTTGGAGAGGTTCTGACAACAGGGAATATCCTTGAATCCCAAGAAGTCAATTTTTTCGGTTACAGAGGGTAAGCTTCTTGGTCACATTGTGTATAAGGAAGGTATTGAAATTGATCTTGAAAGGGTTAAGAGTATCCAAGCTCTTACTTTTCCCTCAAGTAAGAAAGTGGTTCATTCTTTCTTCGAGAAGGTGAATTTACTGTGGAGATTTGTACTTGATTTCACAGAGAAGACTCATCATATTGTTAATATGATGAAAGGAACTTCCATATTTCATTGGACTGCAGAAGGAAAAGCTACATTTGATGATATTAAAGAAGTTGCTTCTCATGCACCAATGTTAGTCTGTCTAGACTACTTGAAGTAATTTATCATGTATAGTTATGCTTCTGAGCATACACTCTCAGTGATCTTGGTGTAAGAGAATAGTAAGGGATTTGATTCCCTAATTGCATTCATGAGTTATCCTTTGAAGAATCATGAACTAAAGTATTCCCAAATGGAGAAACATGATTTTTTTGTGGTTAAGGCAATGAAGCATTTAAAATTCTATATCCTTAATAGCCATGTCAAAGCATTGGTTCTAGATTCAACTCTCAAGTCCATCTTGACGCAATAGAAATTTGGTACAAAAAGGGGCAATTGGATTTCCAAGATACAAGAATATGACATGTATATCAAGCCTACCAAACTATGTGAATGGGTGAGGTTTGTGTCACTCATGGCTAATAATAATCTTGATGAAGGATCTTTTGATTCTTAGGAGGTGAGTTCTAATGATTTTCCAATGGTTTTGTTTGTTAGTATTACTGATGGATGGTACTCAAATATTTCTAATTTACTTATATGTACGGAGAATTTTTGAATCACCTTACACCCAAGGACAAAATAACTATCAAACTTAAATCAAAAAACTTATCTCTTATGGGACAATGGATTGTATTAGCATAGCTTGGATGGTAATTTCTTGTGTTGTGTTGACAAGGAACAATAGAGCAAGTTGTTGAAATATTTTCATGAATTAGAATGTGGAGGACACTTTTTCACACCAATGACAACTCACAAGATTCTGAGGGCTAATTATTATTGGCCTACTCTTTTTCAAGATGTGTATTCTTGGGTGCATAAATATGAACTATGTCAACAATTCATAGGCAAGTTGAAGTTAGCAGCTCTACCCTTGAAACCAGTCGTCATTGAAGAGCCCTTCCAACAATGGGGCATTAATTTCATTGGCACATTGAATCTGCCCTCAAGTGTGGGGCACATCTATGTCCTCACAACTACCAAATACTTCACCAAATGGGTGGAGGTTGTACTGGTAAATCATGCTACTTCAAAGGTAGTGTGTAATTTCTTGAAAGAGAACATTATTTCCAGGTTCAGTGTACCGAACAAGATTGTTGCAGATAGTGCTTCAGCTTTCTCATCAAGTGAGATCACATAATTTCATTTTGAGCATTGAATTACACTATCTCATTCATCCTACTACTATCCACAAGGTAATGGTCAATATGAATCAAGTAACAAGAACTTGGTTATGATCATGCATAAGCTTGTTGACAAGAATCAATGGTTATGGCACAAGGCATTGTATGATGCTTTGTGGGTTGACAAGATTACCCCAAAGCGGGTGATAGGCATGTCCCCATTTCAACTCCTTTACGGGTTGAATGCATAAATTCCCATCACAATGGAACTACCCACCCTCAAGTTGGCCAAGGCCATTGAGGATGAGACTTTTGATAGCTTAGTTGATAAGCGCATAATGTATCTCTTTGAATTGGAGGAGAAACATGTTTAGGTGGAAAACTGTATCATAGAACATCAAGAACAGGTGAAGAAGCTTTTCAACAAGAAGGCAAAGTCTCATGATTTCTGGGTTGGAGATCTAGTTCTCTTGTGGGACAAGAGAAGAGAACCAAAAGGTATGCATAGCAAGTTTGAAACACTATGGATGGGTCAGTTCAAAATACATCAACTCCGTGGTGAAAATATCTTTCTACTTACATACGAGGATGACATGCCATTTTCTCTTCCACATAATGGCCAACATCTTAAACACTTTACTCAATAAGGTGAAATATGTATCATATAAATAATTGTATAGTCTTTGCGTCTTTTTATTTTTAATTCTTTTTTTTGTTCTTTTTGTCACCTGACTCTATGCCCAATGGATGGATGAAGGCACTTAGAGTCTATATTTCTTCTCCCTTTGATTGTTTCAAAGAATGACCAAAGGAAGCTCCCCATCTAGAGCCAGTTGCTATCCTCAAATCTACCTACCAACATTGTCCTAGGGTATTATGAAGCAGAATAAGATTATTACGCACAATCAAGTTATCCCATGGAAGAAAATGTTGATCTATTTTAGGATGAAGAAACGGATCCAACTGGTGACTCCAACATTGTTTTTTTGCAAGTTGAGAATGAATCTGATGATGAGGATTTAGTAAATGATACATATGTTGTTTTCACATGGTCACAACAAAATCAACTTGATCAAGCTCAAGTTAATAATCCAAAAGCAAAGGAAAAACCATCAATAACTATTGCAAAAAGAGGATCTCATTTGCCTTAGCAACCTAAAGATACAACAAATAATCAAGTGTGTGCTCCTCGTCCTCCTAAAATTCCTTCAATGCCAAAAGCCAATATCTAGGTTACTAAGACCAGTGTCCCTTTTGTTAAACCCATTAATGAAGTTACCATGTCTTCTTTGCAAAGTTCCTTCTAAGATTTTGACATTATTGATCATGAAAAGAGGACAAAAATCTAAATTTCTGAAGCCAAATACCTCAAGGATAATTTCGAACAATTTGATAGGCTTGTCAAGTTTGTCAGAGACAAGGGAATTACCCCTAGTAGATATTCCTCCTTAGATGTTCCTGCTATTCCAAAGCCTAAACCTCTTCAAAATAACCTAGTTACTACTCCCCCATTTACTTCTGGAAGGATTGAACCATTCTATATTTTGTTACTTGTCAATAGCTTTAAGTTGAGTCATTATGTTATATATTCTGGTGTATTTGATAATGTCATGCCTGCCAAGGTAGTTAATACCTTGGGTTTGAATCTCACACATCCACACCTTCTAAACACCTCCACAACATCCACACCTTTTAAACTAGAGAGGAAATAAAAGGTTGTTCAAAAGGAAAAGAAGGATGTTGAGAAGGAGAAACCTACACCTAGGCATTCAGGCCAATTGAAAAAGCAAGGTGTTATGAGGGGGAGTGTGGAAAAACCTGAAGAAGAGGAAAAGAGAAAAGAACAACAAGGAAGAAGATGTGATGCTAGTTGAAATAGACTCTGAAGGGAAGGGAAATATCCCTAGAAATATGCATACACCTATGAAGAGGAAGAGATATGTGTCTACCACTTCTAATTCAAACTCAGAAGATGTGTTTGTTGCCAAGAAAACATAAAAGAAAACCCCAAATAGTCCTACTTCTGAAGACTATGATTGTACAAGGGGTGGTAATGAGCAATTTTTGAGAATAGAAGAAATGTTTATAGAAGATAGAAATGTTAGGAAAGATCTTCAAGAAGCTTTGGATAGAATTAAACATCTAGAAGAACTAGTGCAAAGTCATGAAAAGAGAGACAAAGAAAGGGAGACAAAAATACAAGAATTAGAAGAAAAATTGTAGACATATGGCCATGGTGCAAATCTAGATCTATTGGCACAATTGGCCATTCCCAAAACAAGGGATGGAGAACTTGTAACAATAAATCAAAAACCTCCTCCCATAAAACTCCAATTCACCATACAACTTTGTCTCTTGGTTATAGGCTATGGAAGGTGACTGATGAATTTTCATAGGAAAAAGAAAAGTGGAGGAAAGAGAAAGAAACTTTGATCGAAGAACATTCCAAGGTGTTGGAAGGAAAAGATATTGAGCTAAGAAGATTAGCAGTCATATTGGAAGAAGTGGTTGATAAAGATTCTCAAATCATAAGATCCAGACCTCCAGTAAGAACATATGCACTATTTTTGCAAGAAAAATTTCTAAGTTTTCAGTTTAGTAGGCTAATTAGTAACTAGTCAGTTGGGATGAGCAAGAAATTTGAGTTTCTTAAAGTTTTTGTTGATTCTACACCAGAAAAGCAAGATCAAATGTGTGAATACTATTTGCACAAATATGTGGTGTCAAATGAAATAGAGTGGAATCTTATGATGTTTGTAGGTGATCTCCAGGTAAGGGCACTATCATCTTATTATAGGAATGAACAATTCAAGGGAGAAATAATAGAAGAAAATGAGGAGATGGAGAAATTGATTACTCTCCCAATAAGAAAAGTGTATAAAGGCCTTGATGAACTTATAGATGAATGGTTGAAACTCTTGGATCATAAAGGTGTAGGAAGGAAAATTATGAAACTAAGAATAGAGGATTATAAAAGAATGCAAACATTAGCTATGGGATTGGGCCAACAATGTTACAGATAAATTCAGAACAAATGGAACAACTTGACCCCAAAGTTGTAGAGGAAAGAACCTCATTAAGTATACAATTTTACCACCATGCTTGAGAGAGTATGTAGATACATGAAAATTGGTGCTAACATAGGCATTCACTAGGTACCGCTCACATTTTTTTATTGACGGATTAGTATGGTTTGATTATGCTTGATCCATGAAGAATTGAAGCATAATGAAGCCACTAACGTCAATCTCAATAGGATCAATCAAGTGTAAAGAAAACCAAGCATCTATTAAAATCAAGCATACTAAACTATGAAAGCTTTAAAAATGCCTACTCTAATCCATTGAAACCTATCCCATTGTGGGAGTGGTGCCGTGTTGATGTGGAACAACAACCCTTTCCCAATCTCAGGGATAAATGAGCTTTTTCCAATTAGTTTTATTGAAAAAAACTAATGGAACGATTGTGAGATGTGTATGAAAACATGATTTTAATCTAGATGAGAATGGTGAAAGCTATTTTAATGTGATTTATGCTAAAATGATTAATATATGCAAATAAAAATCTAATCTAAATAGATTCTAAGCTAAAAGATTGAAACCCTAATTAACAAATAAGCTAAATGTATGCATCTATGTTATCATTGGAGCCAGTAATGGAAGGTAAGCTAATATGATGTAATTAGAATAAGCTAGAATGAGGTTAAATGTGAGTGCAAATGCAAGTCATTTTAGCAGCATAAGTTTGATGTTAAAAGATGGATCCATTTGTCTCCAAATAGTGCTTTATTTATAGGAAAGAAAATGAAAAATGAAGGGCTAAGATTGAAAAAGCTAATCAATGGTCAAAAAGGAAAGAAGATGGATGCATGGATTATTGATTCTTATCAAGGGTTGAAAATGCAAGTTGATATTTAATCAAGGGATTACATACATCCAAACAAACACACTTTCAAAACTTGCACAAGAAGTCTTGTAAGTTATCTTGCACATGGCATTTTGTAAGTTAACTTGCACATGAAGTCTTGTGAGTTTGTTATAAGGAAGAATATTTCTTTTTTCCCAAATGAGTGAAGAAAAAGAATACTCTTTAGGATATTCTCATGGGTGAGGGAAATAGATATTTAGTTAATTAAAACCAAATTTTAATGTGCAAAAGGGGAAGGAATATTCCTTTTGGAGGAATGTGCAAAAGATGAATATTCCCTTGGAACATTCCCTTGCAAGTGGGGGGAATAGATTTATTAGTAATTTGATAATTAAATAAAGTTTCAATTATGCAAATTAGGGGAATTAAAATATTCATTAAATAATTAATTTATTTAATGGAAAGGGGAAGTGATATGATATTTAATTAAATAACTTAGGGTTATTTAATTAAATAAGAGGACTTTAGAGATTAAATTAAATAATTTTATTTATTCAATTTAATAGGATGAAATGTTAACATGAAAGGGGATGAATTAACCTAATTACGTCAATTTTATTATTATATGAAAATGAGGCAATTAATTAAATATCTAGGCTAATTTAATCAAAGCGAAAAGAGGATGGGTTATAGAACGAAATGATGTTGGTGTTGCCATTGTTGTGTAGCTAGGGCTACTTGTTGTTGGTTCTACTTTTGTTGTGTTGCTAAGGTTTTTTGTTGTTGTTGTTGTTGTTGTTTCTGGATGGCTTGTTGGTAAGCTTGTTGTGCTTGTTGTAAAGCTAAGGCATGTGCTTGTAATGTAGGATCAGGTAGTTGTTGTGGCATCTGTGATGGATTTTGGGTCTTGATGTTTTGAGTGGATAGCGGATTATTGATGAGAGTTTGGGGATTACCTTGGTTTAACAGTCCTTGGAAGATGGTGGATTGAGATGGAGGAGTGTACATTTGAGGTCCCATTTGATTTTGCATGGTAATAGGGACCGTGGGGAAAGATGAGGATGGTGTCATTAGATTTTGTGATGGTAATGACATATTAGGACCTTGAGTCCATTGATTGAAAAGGTTCCTTTGTCCAATATCTTGAGGATTTCCTTGCACTAAGGATGTGGACAAGGTATTACTTGGGTTAACAAGATTCGTGACCAAGGGATTGTTTTGATTTAGGTTAATGATGGATGGCATGGGTGTGTTTTGTGAAACCAACAGTGTAGATGAGCCAATTGGGGTATTGGATAAAGATGTCCCTATTTGCAGTAAGGGTTGATTTTGAATTATGGTGTTGGCATGCCCTTGTGGTTCAATTTGAGACACTTGGTCCACACTTCCTTGTAGGATGTTGGGCGCACTTGTGGTACTTGTGGGGATGGATGAAGATGGGTACCCTCGATATGTTGATGTTGTCGTGGATTCATGAAGTGTAAGTGGTTGATGTTGATGTTGATGTTGGGGGTGTTTGGAAATGGTAGAATCACCAGACGTTGGTCACCAAGTGGTGGATGGATTGGTGGTGAGAGTACCCACAAGTGTATTTCTTTCAAATGGAAGAGTATGCCCAAAGTCTTTAGCAAGACTGACTGCAATACTAGGAGTGGATGTTTGCTTTAGCCTTAATGATGGAGTTGGTAAGTCTTGTTTCAAAGGTTACACAATAAAATATGGAGAAATCAGAGCAACGTTTTCTAAGGCTTGATGTTCTTGTTTGTACTCCAGGATTTTTTCCTTACTAAGTCCAAATGGGTTGTTTGTAACGTCTTCAATCTCATATGGTCCTGATGGAGATGAGGGTTGTTGTGATGTAGTAACTTGATTTCCTGGATTGAATTCTAAAGGATTGAGATCACTTGAGGTCAATTTGATTTTGGTTTTCTCCATGATTCTCTTGTGTTGTGATCTTGTCTTTACCATAAATTTTGGGTCACCTATGGGAGAGTTGTGTTGAGATTTATAGTGTTTGAAATCTCTAGTTGAATCAAATCTAGGTAAAAGGGATGCTCTCAGTCTTTTAGGAGAAATGATGACAATGAGAGATGAAAAGGGTGGATGATGTGGGAAGTGATATTTGCAAACATTTTTTGAGACATCGATTTTGACTTAAGCTTGATGTTTTGATGTTTGGATAAAAATGTTTATGAACTTGGAAATCTTTAGGGTAGACTCGTGACCTTCAAGATAAATTAGTTCAAAGATGATAACTAACTTAACCAAATGCATGGAAAAGGATTCATTTCACATACAAGGTAGCTAAGCTAGAGGTTGGTTTGATAGATGTTTAAGTCAAAAAGTGTTGGTGTATTCGAGATCTTTGTAAAGTTTGGTGAAATGAGGATTAAATTTGATGAAGGGGTGAATGAAGTTTTTGATCCAATGTTCACCTAAAGTGAACCTTTGTTTCATAATTCAAAGGTGATGAGTACACCTCTAAAGTTTTCAAATGCTAAAGACCCAATGATTTAGATAGGTTCATTATGGTAAAAAAGACTAGGGTTTTCACCGAAAAATAACATGTATAAATTTGGATTGTTCCTTGAAGCACGTTTGTAGAAGTTGTATACCGACTTGGTTCTAGTTTGGTGAAGTGCTAAAAGGTGTTTTTTGAGAGATTTTCGACTAAGATGTCTAATTTTTAAATGACGACCTATAGACCTTCTCTTGGGGATTCTGATTTTTTGTGAGATCATTTAGAGAAGTTAAGGTCATGAAAAAAAAGAGGATATTTATTGCCACATGGGTAGTGGTAATATGGGAATTCCAACCTCAATATCAGTTTGTTCCTCTTCTTTTTCTAAAGATATTTTTCATGTTTCTCCACTAAGTTGTTTTTTCTTTTGTTTCAAAAGTGAAGCTTCTCAAACTACTAATTATATCGGTTTGTTCTCCTTTAATGAGTTCAAAGTTTGGTTGAATAATAGTAGGTGTAAGGTCAGGTTGTTCAATGAGATAAATCAATCTCCAAATGGTCATGTGGGGTCCAATTTATCAAGATTATCTTGCTTAAGTGAGTCTCTTTTACCAAAAACACTTGTCTTGATTAAGTTCAAACTAAATGTCTATGTTAAAAACGTCATAAATTTCACAAGGTCCATTTTGTGAAAAGGATGAAGTTTAAGCCATAGTTGCCTATGTTGACTTTGAGAAATATGGATTGATATATAGACCAAAATACTTAGAAGTCTCTAAGAATAAATTCTTAGGACAAGCATTAATGTCAAGGTTTTTTCAATGGGTATACATACTTAGACCAAAGGGTTTGAAGTTTTGAGGAAGATTGTGAATGTTTGTTTGCAAAATTTTGGAACCAAGTAAAGTATTAAACTGACTCACAATCATTTACCACCTTAGGTTTCGAAGATACTACTCAGTGAATCCCCACTTGGATTTCTCCAAACACTAAGACAATGCGAATAGCTAGAGATTTGGCAACACTGGCTCCCCTCCATGACATACACTTCTCGGGACCACCAAATCTCAAATCTTGAAGATCTGAAGATCGTAAGGATTTTTCTGTTTCAACAATGAATAGTACAAATGTGGGGTGGCTTCAGAACGATCATTCCTACACCAACAAGCATAAAGGTTTTTGGCTTCTAAATAAAGGTTCTTAGTAAGGGCTTTTGTTCAAGGTGGCCATACCCGAGGCAAGATTAGCTCAAGATTATTTCAATGAAGAGGCCTCCCAGTCCCTTCCTAAGAAGATATTTTCATGTATCACATAGATACTAAGGGTGACACTTGTTGGTATGACATATCCACACCTATTGCTTATGACTTTCGTCATAAACACATTTTTATATAATGACTTGAAAGAGCTTGGCTTTAGCTCGTTACCTTTTGGGTAGTTCCCTCCTTTTGAAGCAAGGAAGTACATTTGTAGTTTGACCTTCTAGTTTTCATGAACAAGGAGAGAGCACACACAATGCCTTTTCCCTACACTAGTATGGGGTTCATTTTTAATCCAAACTGAAAGATGTGGGTGATTATACAAAATGTCAAGGAATGTTTCTGATTCTCAAGATCGTTGAGTGGTGCAAGAGAAGTGCATACACATTCAATAACAAAAAAGTAAATCAAAAAACATAGAAAATACTTGTTAATTTTAACCCTTAAGGAAAAGATGAGTTTATTTTATGCACCAAATGAAGTGTTAAGTTATATTGTTCAATTTTAAACCCAAAGTAAAATGATGAAGTGAGGGTTCAATTTTAGTCTCGTTTGAGTGTTCTTTTTAAAACCCAATTGAAAGCTAGTGTGGTCCTAAAGCATAAAATGAAAAGCATGATAAATGGGTTATAATTGCCCCAAAAGCATTAAAACGCTTGTTACAATTATAAGATTTAAAGATGAGAATGCTTCTTCACTTCAATTTTTTATCGTCCAACCTGCAAAACCCAGTTAGCCTAAAAAACTAGAACAAAAAGTCAAAGACATCTTAGAAGTTAGATAAAGCAAAGAAAATTCAAAAACATGTCAAAAACCAGTTCAATCTTGTTTGTCGATAAATCATGACGTTGAAATCAATTGCATCACTAAATTTCATCAATAGCGTTGGTGTATTGGATGTGTGTCACCATACTAAAAAATCAATCGTGTCGCTCTATAGAAAACAATAAGATCAAATGTGTCGCCAAATTGATAGTGTCACTAAACATAAATTCATTCTACATCAAAAAATTAAATAAGTGTCGCTATATTTAAACACGATGATGAAATTAGTTAAATGTTTTGATTTTATTTATTTGTCACCTAAATGAAATCAAATGTGTGTTGTTGTATAGCGACATGTCATCAAATGTGTCGATTGGTGATCAATAGTGTCATTGTACCTGAAAACACAAGGAAAACAAAGATTTAACAAGAAAATTGTCAGATTAGTTAGCTCAAGCCCTCCTTCTAGCACCAAAATGTGACCGACAAATTAGTATAGGTCGATTACGCTTGCTCCATGAAAAAGAAAATCATAATGAAGCCACTAATGTCAATCTCAACAGGATCAATCAAGTGTAAATTAAACCAAGAATCTATTAAAACCAAGCATACTAAACTATGAAAGATTTAAAAATTCCTACTCTAATCCATTGAAATCTATTCCATTGTGGGAGTGGTGTCGCATTGATGTGGAATAGTGACCCTTTCCTAATCTCGTAGATAAATGAGCTTGTTTTGGTCAGTTTTATTGAAGAAAACTGATGGAACGATTGTGAGATGTGTATGAAAAAATGATTTTAATCTAGATGAGCATGATGCAAGCTATTTTAATGTGATTTATACTAAAATGAATAAGATATGCAAATGAAAAGCTAATGTAAATGTATTCTAAGCTAAAAGATTGAAACCCTAATTAACAAATAAGCTAAATGTATGCACCTATGTTATCATGGAAGCCATTAATGGAAGCTAAGCTAATATGATGTAATTAAAATAATCTAGAATGAGGTTAAATGTGAGTGCAAATGCAAGTGATCTTAAAAACATAAGTTTGATGTTAAAAGATGGATCCATCTGTCTCCAAATAGTGCTTTATTTATAGGAAAGAAAATGAAAAATGAAGGGCTAAGATTCAAAAATATAATCAATGGTCAAAAAGGAAAGAAGATGGAGGCATGGATCATGGATTCTCATCATCAAGGGATTACATTCATCCAAAAAAACACACTTTCAAAACATTCACAAGAAGTCTTGTAAGTTAACTTGCACATGAAGTTTTGTAAGTTAACTTGCACATGAAGTCTTGTGAGTTTGTTATAAAGAAGAATATTCCTTTTTTCCAAATGAGCAAAGAAAGAGAATATTATTTAGGATATTCTCATTGGTGAGGGAAATAGATATTTAGTTAATAAAAACCAAATTTTAATGTTCAAAAGGGGAAGGAATATTCTATGGGAATATTCCTTTTGGAGGAATGTACAAACTAGGAATATTCCCTTGCAAGTGGGGGGATTAGATTTATTAGTAATTTGATAATTAAATAAATTTTCAATTATTCAAATTAGGGGAATTAGGATATTCATTAAATAATTTATTTATTTAATGGAAAGGGGGAGTGATATGATATTTAATTAAATAACTTAGGGTTATTTAATTAAATAAGAGGACTTTAGGGATTAAATTAAATAATTTTATTTATTCAATTTAATAGGATGAAATGTTATCATGAAAGGGGATGAATTAACCTAATTAGGTCAATTAGATTAATAAATGAAAATGAGGTAATTAATTAAATAGCTAGGCTAATTTAATCAATTAAGGGAAAAGAGGATGGGTTTTAGGGTAAAATGATGTTAGTTAGCGAATGTGATCCATCGAGACATTTTTAGGTGTCTACACATTTCACCCACCTATGCTACTCTATCCAGTTCCACAATAGATCGGGGAAAAAGGTGAGGAGTGTGAGAAAGTTGGGATCATAAAAATGAGACAACTTGCATCTTACAGAGGTTTCTACTTAAAGTAGATCAAGGGAGTTGATGTTTTCATGGACCTCAAGGATATCATCTTGCGTTATAATATATACCCCTAGTGTTTTGCTTGAAGACAAGCAAAAGTATAGTTGGGGGAATTATGGGTTCATTTATTAGCCTATTTTCGATTGTTTTTATACATGCTTTCAGAGAATTCAGACAATCCTTTCAGATAATACTCCTATGCTATGCTATATTTTCATGTTTATTATTAAACTTTGGACCTACATTATAGTAATGGAATAATATTTATCATATAGTAGCATTGCATGGTTTATATGTGAGTATGTATGAAATGTAGATAGAGTTCTATGTTTAAGTATGGTAGTTATCTTTGTGTATATGTTTTGTGGATTAACCTCTTTTAGCCCAAGAAGACATTGTAGCTCGTATCAACTAGAAGCTATTGTTAGCATATGGCTAAGGATTTTTTATTATAGGTGTTTTCATTGATGGCAACCCAAGTCATGCAACTCTAGTCTTGCATTTGAATGAGCAACACTATTTTTGGGTCCTACCAAAAGAACAGAGCAAAGAACAAGAGATCCGGTTAAAGGTATAAAAGTTAGATTAATCATCTCACCGAACAAGTATTTTGGGTTATGAACCCTTGAAGAAGGTTTGTAGAGGCTTGTAGTATCTTAGTTTTGATGAACACTCACTGATAAGCGATCTAGGAGGTACGGTGCATTAATCTGTCAAATATCTATGTTAGAAGGCTGACCCGACAAAGAGAGAATTCACGGATGTATAAGATGAAATTAATTATAAGTTTCATTGTTGGATTAAGTGTTGTATGGATCCTCTCTTGGTCTTAACCAATTTTAGAGGATGTGCATAATGGTTTGGTGATGGATCTGGCCGACAAGTTATAAATATCTTGATACTGTATCAAGTCGACTGTTGGATGAACTAATCCTTGATTGCAGATATATATAAGGGATTTATTTCATCATTTTGTGTAGCAGAGTGTGAAGTGTATGTAAGATAGAAGTGGTATAATGTGAATTATGAGTCATTGCAGAGTAGTAATGTGAATTTAATGCAAAGAGCAGAACAGGGCAGAGCAGGGCAATGTGAAGTGGAAAAACAGTAAGCAGATCCAGAATAAGATTTATGAGCTTCACTGGAAATGTTACCTGGCATTGTCAGATGCTATCATCTCAGTTCATCTCTTCAAATAGTTTTAATCTTAATTTTGTAGGCGGTAAGTCTTTATCTTTGAGCAGCGAGCTCTAGGCAGTGTGTCTGAATGCAAGTGCATTCCTTTTATAATTTCTATAATTTGAGTACTCAAATTATGGATTAATCTCCACCGTGGTTTTTCCCCTAATAGGGTTTCCACGCAAAAAAATTGTGTGTCATGTTATGGATGTTTGATTTTAATGCATACATCTTTCCTTAATATAATGATGAAATGCTTTCATGTTTTGAATGGATGAAATTATTGAATATTATTGAACACTGATTCACCCTCGATGTTCCCTTGAGTCCAACAATTGGTATAAGAGCGAGTTCCTCTGGAGAATTTTTGCAGCTTGAGGTGGATCTTGGAATGTGATGGACTTTCGTAGACTTCAACAACAACTTATGGTAGCTCTTGATGACCTTGATCAGTCTAAAGAAGAAGTTCAAGAATTGAAAGCAAATCTTAGAGATGCCGAGAAATTCATTCAGTCATTAAAGGGTCAAATAGTCAAATCTAGGGTGAAGAGGAAAGATCTTTGTGATCAGATATAATAGAAGGAAAATGAAGACATCCAGATGATGCTCACTTGAATCAAACTTTGAAGGAGATAAGTGGAGAAAGTGAATAGCTTGCCATAGACAATACCAATCTGAAACGTGAGATGAAATCTATGATGATGTAGACATGGAAAATTGAATGACACACTTGATCCTAACTAATAACATCATTTCATCCTAAATCAGCTTGTCATCACTCTTCATCTATTAATTAAATAAATCATTATTTATCTGATTAAGTCACTCTTCTTTGTCGATTAAATTAATCAATTTAATTTAATTAATCCTAATTCTTTGTTTAATTAAATAATTCACTTTATTTAATTAAATCTCTAAAGTTCTCTTATTAAATTGAATAAATTAAACATTATTTAATTTAATCTAACACTATCCCCTTTGGTTAAATAAATCAAATCATTTAATTAATTAAACCTTTCCTCTCAATTTCTGATTTAAATCAATTCATAAATTTAAGTCAAAATTGTCACTTCTAAATCTATCATTAAATTAATTAACCTATGATTAATTTAATCCTAAGCCATGTCACATCCTCTAGAGAATGCAACTTGCACAATAAATCATTTATTTTGATTTATTAAAATGCCTAGTTTCCTTCAACATGGAATAAAGAGGGGAATATTCTTCCAAATTTGAAAATCCCTCCAAGTGGATTTGTTCTTCCAACAAGACATTCATTCCTCTTACATGTCCTTGTGCATTGAGCCAAGTCACATTTATTTCATATATTTTTCCCTCTTACATGTCATTTCACAAATTTGAAATTCCACCTAATCTCATTTATTGTGCACAATCACCAAAATATGCTCAACCTTAACCCATTCGCATCTTGACAAGTGCCACTTGGCCATTGGATGTTGAATGACCCCACATTGATCAAATCTTGCTCTTTCTTCCAATTTGAAATCTATAAATGAGAGACTCTTCCTCCCATTCATCATCCACAATTTGAATGCAAAGTTATTATCTTCATATTTAGAGCCACTTCATATATTTCTTGAGCATTTTCCATCACCATAGCTAGGTTATTGTAGGTTTTCTCAAGGAGTTCATCTTGTTCTTCATTAGCAAAGTGGATCAATTTTCATCATATCATCAAACTTACAAAGGAGTTGGGCAAGGGCCAATTTCTACACATAATTGGCACCAATTCCCCCATGGGATCAAGTGTTTTCATTATTTGAATTAGGATTTAACTTAGTTACTTATTTTGTTCTTCATATCATTTCCTATTTTGAATATTGTAGATGGATTTCATGGGGAATCCTTGTTCTTACTTGAATTTCGATCTAATAATGTGCTTGTTTTCCATGTTTTTTTAGTTCTAGGATTGGGGTTCACATTTTGGCGCTAAAAGGAGGGCTTGAATCAAGTTTTAATCATGTTTTTTTAAGAAATTTCATGTTTTTTTTTGTTTTTTTGCAGGTTCCAGGAAACTCAACCGTTGACTATCAAGCGGCGCAATATCAGTCTGCTTAAAGTTCAAAACTCTGCCGTTGAGCTCTTCCCACCCGAAAATTCAAAATTTCAAACTCTACTGCAGATTTCTAAATTTCAAACTGCATCATTGGGTCAAATAGCGCCACAATCGTGCTCTTTGTTTCACTACAGAACACCGCTATCAGAAATTAGCAACGCTATATTGCGCCGCTGACCTTTCCAAACTATGCCGCACCCGCTAACAGCGCCACTGAGTTAGAGTAAAAAGTGCAAGTTAGATTAATTTTGACATGTGCTTTTTTTAATGTTGATTTTTTGAACTTCTAACCTGTTTTATGTCTCTGTGCTTTCTACTTTTAATCAATTTTTGTAGGTTAGGGCAAGGAAGAAAATGAAGTTGGAGGTTGCATTATGGCATCATCATCACAACATACCAAGTGTTTTTCAACACTTTAGTGTTTATTCAACACTTTTAGAGAAATCATAATCTCTCTTAAAAATGAATTTGTTACTTTCATGCTTTAGGAAACACTAAACTTCATTTGGGTCCTAAAAAGAACATTACAAAGTTTTCAATTTTTGCAAACAAAGGGTTGAAATTAATTTTAGAACAAACTCACTAGATTTGGTTTTAGGATTAACAATTGAACAAGGAAAATTTCATATTTCCTGTGGTGCTTAAAAAGAATTCACCATTACTTTGAAGGGTTAAAAATGAACATGTGTTTTTATGTCTTGTAATCTTTTTTGAAAAGTAATTTCATTTAAAAATGCGTGTGTGCTTCTCTCACACTTCACAGTGATCTTGAGAATCAAAAGTCTTTTTGGTGACATTAAAGTCTTTTTGGTGACATTAAGTTGCATAAAAGATTGCCTCCACATTTCAATTGGGTTTTTAAATTGAATCAATCTTGCGAGTGTGAGTGGAACATATGGCGTGTGTTCTCTCTTTGTTTCTCAACAAAGATTGATTGAACTATGGATATGTTCACTCACTTTTGTTTACCTTAGAGGTCTTGCCTTGGTGGGAAAAAGTACTCACCCCAAGGGAACGACTCAAGCAGTAACAAGCTAAAGCCAAGCTCTTCCAAACTGCTACATAAATTTGTGTTCACGGTGAGCCATGGACAATGGGAAGCGGCACATGATAACTCTCCCCTAGTATCCATCTGATGTGTAAAGACCTTATTCTAAGGGTTGGGAGATCTCTCACAAGGATTTTATCATTGCACCCCCTAAACTAGATGCCCTTACTACAAACTTTTGTTTAAAAGCCAAAAATCCTTTTCTATTTGTGGGTGCAAAAGGTCATGTCCTTTGAAGCTGCCCCACATATACATGCGATTTTTTTGTAGAGATGAAAAGTATTCCATTAGAGATTCATGGGTATTGATGCTTGGCTGACCCAAGAAGTGTGTGCTGTGGAGGGGAGCCAGTGTGGTCAAACATCTAGTCATCTGCACTGAATATGTGCAACTTGATTTATCCAAGTGGGAAACCAAAACAAATATTGTCTTTTCATCCTAGGATTTTGCATGCTCTTGGATTCAAAAAACACTTTGCTTGATTGAGTGTCAAAACAATTGGAAACAGACATTCAACATTCAAAATATACAAATTTCAAACCCTTTAGGAGGGTCAAATACCTTTGACCAAACCCAAGTGTTATTGCTTTCCCTAGAGATTTTATCCTTAGAGGTTTCGAAGCATTTGGATTTGCGTCATAGTTTGCTCATACTAAAGCCAACCTAGGAAAATATGCTCTTGAAACCTTGATTTTCATATAATGGACCTTGTAGAATGAAAGGGAATTGAGGCATAGACATTTAGTTTGAAATTTTAAATCAAGAAATTGTTTGTGGTAAAATGAATTCATTAAGCAAAGATAAGGACAATTGACCCCACACATGTGTTCCCTCAAATGATTTCCCACAAAATCAAAATTCAGAAACCAAAGTTCAAAAGTCTTAGTCCAAAAGCTCGTGCGGAGCGTCTTGAAAGACTTCTTGAAGTTAGAGAAAGATTGGTTTACAAGTTCTACAAGAAAGCTTCAAGAAACAACCCTAACTTGTATGAGTTTTACTATCAGAAAAATCTTAATCTTTTTCAAAGGTTTGCTTTTCTCACATAGGAAGTATGGCATGCTCTTCAAAACTGAGGTCTTGTAAGAAAGATTCTTGTCTAGGTCAAGTCTAGGATCAAAATCATCACTCTCACCCATCTCTCAAACATCAAAAATAAAAAATCACCTCACCAACAAAGTCTTGGGAACTTTGAAATCATCATTTATGCTAAACTTTTAGGCAAAATCATAATCATCTTGTTTGGCTTAACATACCTAACCAAATTATCCTTTTGTGTACAAGTTCACTCTAAGATAACAAACTTCCTAGAGTTTACAAGTTCATTATCCATTATCACTTTGTTTGACTTAACACACTTAGTCAAATTACCCTCAATTCAAATCCAATCAAATCAAGCCCTAAATTTTAGCATTTCCCCAAAGTTCTTCAAGATTTTTTATCATCTGTATCATCCATACTACGCTTATCTCATCCCCATCATCACTTTGATCTTTAAACTATCCTAGTTCTTCTCTTTTTTTGCCTAAGATTAGATCAATCAATCTCCTTTTTATGGTGCAAACAAGATCACAACACAAGAAGAATATGGAAATCACCAAGGAAACATCAACTTCAAGTGATCTAAGTCAAACTGCTCCTGAAATAAATCTTGTGGGATCAAGCAATCCTCCAAAAAACTCCTCTCTACCATCACAAACCCCTCAAGAGGAGGTTCAAGAAGAGGATGTCACCGACAATGACTTGGGAATGACACAAGAGGAAATATTTGAAATGGTTCAAAAAATCTTGAGAACCATAGAATCGTCAACGCCATGTTGAAACTCAATCCCTCCCTATACATACTTGAGTTAGCAAAAGAAGGGGCCAAACTCCCTTCAGACTATGATGTAAGTACTATTGTGGAAAGACCTCTTGTGAACATACCCCAATGTCACTTTCAAGCATCACTCAAGACATCCCACAAATCATATCCTCTATCACTTCAACCCCACTGATTGTCAACAAGGGAAGCGCAATGCTTCAAGAACTACAAAAACATCACCTTATGAGCAACAAAAGGTTGGATACAAGCATCGCACCAAACCAATCTATCCTAGAAAATCCACTACACCCTTACATCCCACTTACATTCCATAATCATATGGATTCATCCTCATTTCATGCAACACCAATCTATCTGCTAGATGCACAAACCTCTCTCCCCATGATTTCACAAGGAGAAGGTGGATCATTTAGAACAGGGGGAGTCTTTGATCCTTCCTCATCATCACTTTTACAAGGGAATACCCCATAATTCCCTCCATTACCATTAACATTTTTTATCACCTCTTGGGTTGGGACTTCCCCCCTTACCCGCCATCAATCTACCAAGTCAAAGCAATCAAAACATCATATCAAGACCTCTTGCTTTACCATTGATATCGCAACAGCAGATGGCAACCATCCAAGCAACCCCAAAGTTCAACACATCCACCATTCCTTAGGTGTCTCAAGGACCAAACATCACAATCACACCATCCACCACTCAAACCCCAACAATCAATGCGACCATCCCACTCATCACCATGGTCAACACCATTCCCAATCCTCTGCCAGTACTGCTAAAGGTCAACATGACAAACTCATTCATCACCAGGGTACAACAGTTCAACAATTTGACCATCAAAAGGTGCTTCAATGAAACCAACAAGCTACACTATTGGCTACCCAACAAGCTGCTCAAGCCACACAAGCCGCTCAAGCCACACAAGTTGCACAAGCAACCCAAAAATTATAGCCTCAAGCTCAAGCCCAACACCAAGCTTAGCAGGTGCAAGCACAATACCAAGAAAAATTGCAAGAAATTCATCAACAAGCATATCAACAAGCCCTGCAAGATTTTTCAGGCACAACAACAAGCCCAAAAACAAGCTTTATTGGTGCAATAGCAGCTAGACCAACAACAAGATTTTTTGGTGCAACAATAGCTAGACCAACAACAAGCTTTGTTGGAACAACAATAGCAAGACCAGCAAAAAGCTTTGTGGGAACAACAACAACAGGACCAACAACAAGCATTATTGGTACAACAAATGTAGCCATATCAGCAGGCCTTAATCACTCAGCAAATCTTGCAGCAAGCCTCCATCAAAACACCACCCGTCAATCAAAAACCGCAAACACGTCAAAACACGTTCATCCCACCCCCTGATTTGCCAAATGATGTAACTACACAAATCAAATTTCTCTCGTAGCAAGTGCTAGACCTTCAATCAAGAAAAACAACAAGGACCCCCAGCAATCTGTGTCCCTATCCTTTTGACAGGAGCCTTACAATGGTACCATTCCCGAAGGGATTCAAAATCCCCAAATTAGACAAATATAATGGGATGGCAAACCCTGAAAAATCACATTAGGGAGTTCCAAGTACATTGCATGGAAGTCGTGTATGATGATACGTATCTAATGCAACTATTTCCTCAAAGCTTGACTGGTCCCGCCATGGAGTGGTTCTCTCATCTACCCACAAGCATCAAAACATTCCAATAAATCATGGATGCGTTCCTCAAGAACTAAGCATTCAATATGGGCATGGATGTCAGTCTTGAGGAATTATCAGCACTCAAACAAGGAAAGAGGGAACTATTGCCTCCTTATTGTAACGATGGCGATCCAAGGCCAATCAAAGCAAGTGGACCATGCCAAAGGAGCACCAAGTTTGCACTATCATAGCTAATCTGGATGAAAACTTGGCATTATATCTAAACATGTAGTGCATCACTACATACAACCAACTAATCCCTAAAGCGCTCAACATCGAGAGAGCCCTTACTACGTGAGGGGGCACTCCTAAATATCCTACACATCAAGACAACCACCCATCCACCAATTATAATGATAAAACTCACACAAAGGAAAAGAACAAGAATGCCACCAACAATGGTGTGGTCGATGCCAAGGTCATCATCAGTGCTCTGAAGCAAAATAATCAAACACATCATCAACCATAGAATAAAAACTACAACAATGTGAAAACCAATGTGGTAGTACCACAACCACCACCTCTAAACAATCAAATCAATAACCTGAGCAACCAAGGAGGACCACCTCCCTGAAACAAGTATCCCCCCAAGTGGAAGTTCACAACCCTTGGAGAGTCAATAGAATCTGTCATGAAGAAGTTGGTCAGTGAGAACCTTATCAAAATATCCACTTATGAGAAGTATGCAAAACCCATGACAAAACCACCATGGTACAATGAAAATCTCCTTTGTGATTATCATAAACTCAAGGGGCATATGATCGCCAATCGCATGAAATTAAATAACATCATCCAAGATCTCATTGAGGATAAGATCATAAATGTGGAGCAACCACCTGGTAACCAAGATTTGAAAATATACACGAATCTGATGCCCAACCACAATCAAGGAAATAACAAAGGAAAGAAAAAAAAGGTAATGTGAACCATATATATGATAAGGTTGTTGCATCCTTGGATGAATGGGTCACTATTGTCAATATACAAGGAGTCAACGTTGATTGTGGAGTCACCACACATGGTGACAAGGTCACCATTTCCGGGGCATCGGAACCATCTAAGAGCCCCACCAAAAAATCCATCCCTAATGGTTACAACGTCCTTCACCAATTAAAAAGAACCCCTGCTCAGATCTCCATCATGGAGTTACTTAAAATCTCAGTTGCCCGTAGGGAAATACTTGAACAAGCATTAGCTTCATCTATCATCTCTCCCAACCTTGATACCAAGCAGTTTCAAGCTATGTTCAGTAACATCATCACTCCAAATCTCCTCAACTTCTCCGATCAGGACTTCCCCACCCAACCATCTCAAAACCATGCATTACACCTCGAGGTCCTGGTTCACAAGAAAGAGTTCAAAAGGGTCTTGGTGGATGGAGGTGCAAGCCTCAATATTTGTTCTATAAAGGTCATAAACAACTTGGGGATCTCTGAAGATTCCATTGACAAAGATAAAGGTATTACCATCAGAGTATATGATGACCAAGAAAGAGTGTATTAGGGCACTAGCAAACTCCCAATCCAAGTAGGGCCAGCTACTATGGAAACCACATATCAAGTCCTTGACCTTGATCTTCCCTACAACATCCTCCTAGGATGCTCATGGATCCATGGGATGAAGGCAGTCACCTCAACATTCAACCAATGCGTCAAATTTTCATACCAAAATGAAGAGGTCACGATTCATGGTGATCCTGAACCCTTCACCTATTGCAAGAATCTGGAAGCCAAGTTCTACAAATTTCCCCAAGTTCCAAAGAACGATGAAGGCCCCTCCACTTCTACGACAGAGACACCCTCCATCCCTGACATATCTGACATCAAGCTTATGATCCAAGATAATGGCTGTGGGGAATACAGAATGAAGAAAAATTATTTTGTCATAGGAGAGTTACCTCAATCTCCTAGGTCACATGGACAACCCCAACCAGTTGAAACACCTGTCCACACTTTCAGAGCAAACCCCTCTAGATTTTGATATTAGGGAGATCTAAGTCAAGAGACTGTAGATGAAGGAGACACTTCAAGCTCACTATACCAAGATGAAAGGCACACGACCAACCTTCCTATGGATGAAAGAAGCAAAGGACTACAAATGATGCTTGGGATGGGCTATAACAAAAATGGAAGTCTTGGAAAGAACAATGATGGCCGATTGGAACCAATTATTCCTGAAAGGTATATGAGGAATCTTGGCCTCAGATGTATCCCTCTGAGTATAACCATACATGGTAGAGGTTCCCCTATTAGAGCAGTCAGGACTCCCCCTCAGTTATTGGCAGCTATCCACAGGTTTGCCCCTAGACAACTTCACCTTTGATATAACTGATGTTTGTAGTAGTAGTGATGAAAACGATACCATAACCAGCTTACCCATGCTTTTTGAAGACTCCTCCTTACTCATGATTAGTACCTTATCCTTAGAGTCAGACTACCAAACTCCCAAAATAAACCTCGTCTACCCACAACTCATCGATTATGACAAACGAGGGTCACCGATTCTAGACACGTTTGAAAATGATGAGGCGCTCTCAGAATTCATGGGACTAAGGGATACGGTACCATGTGGAGATCATAAGGTAGGATTTGACATCACACTGGACACACAGGCATATTACGGGGAGACGATTGAGTCCTTCAGTCGCAAAAGCAAAAGAATGAGAATAAGTTGGAGGTCTTTGAGTGAAAACCACACTATGGTGCTCTCTGACCATAAAATAGTAAAAATAAAGGACGCATCCAATGGTGAAAACCTCTCTGAGGCACTGGAGGATGAAGGATTCAATCTTCCCCTCACTACACTTCATCAGGAAAAATCAGCAGTTCTAGCAGAATAGTGTAACCCCATTAATTTGGGAACAAAAGCAACACCTCACATCACGTTCTATGTTGAATCACTTCTCATAGAAGAACAAGAACTCTTAGCGACATTCCTAAGGGAAAGAAAGGTGAAATTCGCATGGACTTATGCAAATATGTCGGGTCTTGATCCTGAGGTGGTAGTTCATCATTTAGCTATGTATCCAGGAGCAAAGCTAGTACAACAAAAGCTAAGAAAGATGCACCCCCAAATAGCCTTGTCAGTCAAAGTGGAACTACAAAAGCTCTTGGATGTGGGATTCATATGCCCAATTGACTATCCGGAGTGGGTGTAAAATATTGTACCTATTTCGAAACCAAATGGGGGCATCCGCATTTGCATCGATTTCAGAGTCTTAAACAAAGCATGTCCTAAGGATGAATTTCTACTACCCAACATTGACATGATAGTGGATATGATCGTCGGACACGAGATGCTATCACTATTGGATGGTTTCTTAGGATACAACCAAATCATGATATTGAAGGAGGATCAACACAAGACAACATTCACATGTCCATGGGGGACCTACTACTGGAACATCATGCCTTTCGAGTTAAAGAATGCAGGTGCAACATACCAAAGAGCCATTTCACTGATCTTTCAGGACATGATTCATAAGACATTGGAAGACTATGTCGATGAAATATTAGCAAAATCCAGAAAAAGACAGGACCACATAGCAGCCCTGAGCTCTATTTTTGATAGATTGGAAAAATATAAGGTTCGTCTCAATCCAAAGAAATATGTCTTTGGCATGCAATCAGGCAAGATCCTAGGATATATAGTATCAATGAGAAGAATTGAGGTGGATCCCACCAAATTCAAGGTGATCCTTGACATGGAAGCACCCAGTACACTAAAGCAGCTGAGAGGTCTACAAGGCAGGCTCTAGTCCATCCATAGATTTATAGTGCAACTAGTGGATAAACAGATCCCATAATCTCATCTACTCCACAAGGGGGAAGCATACAAATGGGATGAAAAGTGTGACCAAAAATTTAATAAAATCAAAGAATACTTACTCATGCCACTGGCTTTGATGTTGCCAACCCCAGGAAAACCATTGATCTTGTACATTTCAGCAACCATGGCAGCTCTCAGTGCTCTATTAGCTCAACACGATGAAAACGGAAGAGAGAGAGCAATATACTATATCAACAGAACCATGGTGGGACATGAGCTAAACTATACTCCTATTGAAAAATATTGTCTGGCAGTTGTGTTTGTAGCTCAGAAATTCAGACATTATATGTTGGCTCACAAAATCAAGCTGATCGCGAAGATAGATCCTCTCAAGTACCTGCTTTCTAAAGCCACTCTCATATGGAAAACAACCAAGTGGGTCATGATATTGACAGAACACGACATTGAATATGTGGAGTGCAAGGCCATCAAGGGATAGGAAATTGCAGATCAACTAGTAGAGACTCTATTTATGCAGAAAGCCCACTAATTTTAGAATTCCCTAATGAATCAATTTTCGGCCTAAGTGTTGCAAACCACTAGAAGATGTACTTTGATGGATCTTACACACAACACAGGTCAAGAGTATGGATTTTCTTCATAACTCCCCAAAGAGACTACATGCCCAAATCTTACAAATTGTCATTCCCATGCACGAATAACATAGCAGAGTATGAGGCTCTCGTCATAGGCTTAAGAATCGCAGTACAATGGAAAATTATGGATCTAAAGGTACATGGGGACTCTCGGCTCATAATCAATCAGGTAAATGATGAATATCAGAAAAAGGATGATAAGCTAACTCCATACAAGAAATTGGTGGAGAGCCTCAAAGATTCATTCATCGATATTTCATTTGAACAGCTACCTAGAGCAAACAATAGAGTAGTGAACGCAATGGCTACAATCGGATTGCTCTTGGAAATCCCGTGCAACGTCCCAAAGCAAGAATTCCTTTTAGAGAAGCTTCTCATACCAGCATTCGAGTTACCAGAGTCTGAATTCGTGTGTAAACTTGTTGGTCCCGGTGATCCCTGGTATCATGACATTTACACATACTTAAGAATAGGAGTCTTGTCCGCCGATATAACCTCGAACCTTAAACGAGCCTTTGTCAAGAATTCACCCCGCTTTGTCATCCTAGGAGAAACCCTTTATTGTAGGAGCATTGCAGGAACCCTATTGCATTGCCTAAATATTCACGAAGCCCTAACTGATCTAACTGAGGTACACAACGGCATTTGTGGTTCACACTCGAGTGGTATGACCTTGGCTAAGAAGTTGCTAAGGACTAGATACTATTGGCCCACAATGGAAAGACAAGCACATGACTTTGTTAGAAAATTCTTACAATTCCAATAGCATGGGGATCTCATCCATGCTCCAGCTCAAGAACTTCATCCTATTTTTACACCTTGGCCCTTTTCAAAATGGGGGCTCGATCTCATCAAAAAAATCACATCCACCTCATTCAACGGCCACAAGTTCATCATCACCACCACAGAGTACTTTACAAAGTGGGTTGAAGCCATTCCCATGACATATATAATGGGAAAGAAGATATCCAAGTTCATCCTAAACTACCTCATTTACCGATACGATGTCCCCAAGCCATTATCTCAGATAATGGGACACCTTTCAAAAACCAAGATGTTCATGACTTATGTGAAAAATTTAATATCCAACATCACTTTTCCACTCCGTACTATCCCCAAGGTAATGGCCAAGCAAAAGCTACCAACAAAACCATCTTGAAAATCCTTAAGAAGACAGTCAATGACATTGGTCGTGATTGGAATTTACAGCTAAATATCGCCTTATGAGCCTATAGTACCAGCATCCGCACACCAACAAGTGCCACCCCATTCTCCCTGGTCTATGGATCAAAAGCCATCTTACCTATTGAGATCGAGCTCCCATCCCTGAGAATATCATTGCAAAACCTCATTACAGATGAAGAATAGAAGGTCTCATGACCAAATGATATGGAGTTACTAGATGAGCAGTGTATGGATGCCTAAACCATCTACAAGTGTATCAGAACTGACTCAAATGCAGTTATAACAATAAGATAAGGAGGCGGACCTTCCAATTCGACGAACTTGTGCTAAAAGAGAACCAAAAGAACGTACCAAACTCAAAAAGCAAGGGTAAATTTGAGCCCAACTGGTTGGGACCTTTTGTCATCATGACAAGCTTTAAATCAGGGCATATCAGTTATCAAAACCATAAGGTGAACCTTTGTAGGAGCCCCAAAATAGCTCCCATCTCAAAAAGTTTTATGCCTAAAATCTTGCAAGGTATAGAACCAAAAAATACAAAAACAAATAGAAAATGTCCTGAAAAAATGGTTACCTTGATGAAAACCTGGTAAACAGGCATCTTGGTGACAACAAAAAAGATACAAAAATTAAAAAAAAATTAAAAAATGATTGAAAATAGTAAAGAAAAAAAATTGTCCTCTAGTGAAAACCACTTCGGTGGCGCTTTGGACAAGTACCTTGGTGAAAACCTGGCAAACAGGCACCAAGTGTAAATAAAACACTCTCCATCCTCCAGGATCTTCACAACTCACTTATCCATTACATTCTGTTTATCCTTCCACCATCTGTTTGCATCCGTACCATAGCTTGATCTTGTGTTCATATCATGTTCCACCCTAGTACTACTTGACGCATTCTTAAGGTCAGTTTGTCCTGCATTTATCAAAGTAGTCTATCACATCGCGTTGGGGGCATGTTCCTATACCGGCATCGGATTGGATTCGTGTATATTTTTGTGATCTTCCTTAAACATCAAAAACCCAAAAACATTCAGAAAATCCATCAAAAACCCAAAAACATTCAGAAAATCAATCAAAAATCCAAATCATATCAAAATCCCAAACATGTCGAAAATCTGAAAAATCAAGAATAGAGTCACCAACGAACTATGTCGTCTCTGAGCTTGAATGCAGCAAGGTTGATCTTTGATCATCCCCCGAGACATTTTAGGTCAGTCCTTTAGGCATTCGTCGCAATAGAAATGGCAATTTGTTTGCCCATTTATCTCATCAGTAATTGAGTATGTCATCAGTCAAACTACATGGTCTCTGCATGTATAACGTAGGCAAGGATAATCCATTGATCAGCTCCCGAGACCCCTAGGATAGGTCCTTAAGTTAGTCTCTTGGTCATAAATCTCAAAAATACCAAAAACATTGAAAAATCTGAAAATCAAAACAACCTCAAAATATTTTGAAACATCAAAAACATCCAAATATTTGAAAAAACCCAAAATGGTGCATCCATCTCATCTCGCTTTCACCCGCAATAATATCATCCATAATAAATCAATCGTCACTTTCATCCTTTGGTAATTCAGTCAGAAGCAAGTCTAGCAGGTTCTAAAGTGAACGCCTAATCATCAAAGTCTCAATTCTAGGTCAGTAAGTCAACAAGTTGATCAACTTAGAGTATCAATAGCTTATCATCCAATCAAAATCTCATTATCACTTGATCACAACATGTCCTAGGAATGCGACCTTCCTGCAACGAACATCAAAATCAGGGATCATCGTAATTTAGTCTTGGCTAGTGGTATGAAGAACATTAACTTGCTTGTTTACTTTATCTATGCTTTGGATTTATCTTATTGTGCTCATTCCAAGGACCTCTCAGTGATGTCTAAATAGAAATATTTAAAGAGAAATGAATGGGGCGACAATCATTATCTTTTTATCTGTTGTGCTTGTTGGATATTCTTGTAAAATAACTTTTTCATGCGTGATTTTCTTTGTTTGTAGGGAGGATGTTTTAGGTGTCTTGTTGACCACATAAGAAGGCTTTCCTTCTTATGTTTTGGTCTGAGATGTCTAGAATATCTGAACTGCATTCTGAATAATGTTTTGTATGTCAAGTGTGAACTAGAGTACTCCTATCTGATTGACAAGACAAATCCCATCACACTAGTTACAATGCCATCCTAGTTCTTTATACCTCAATGCATCATACCTATGTGTGTCATCAAACATAAATTAATTGGCTCTTTTAAAATCCCAACTCCTGGTAAGCAATTCATTGACATCGGATCTAATGATAATAACTTGTTGAATATCTTTTCTTCTATCTTCTTTCCACACTAACATTGTACCATGACAGTTAATCAGATCTTTCCTGATACATCCATCTTGCATCCACAAATCATCAACATAAATGCATATCATATAGATCATATCACATCATGTCATCTTGTATTATCATCATCTTGAGTTGTGAAGAATAATATAGATTTGTTATTCTAAGTATCTTAAGAAATCATTGCATTACATACGTCTTACATCATACATTATCATGATTTTTCATGAGAAACAAACATCATCATCATCATAATGCATTACACAAACCATCAAGAGCATAATATAAATCATATGCATATCATAAACTGCATCCATACATTTTCACCATAAAAACGCATAGAAAAAATACAAAAATAAATGCATTCATAGTCACTACATCACATCATACATCTCATAACATATTATCGCATATATGAAATTAAAAATGCATCCATACATCATAAGGACATATTATAAATAGAAACATCTCATATATATCATCAACAAAATGTACAACTGTCATGGTACAAAATTAGATCAAGTGTATAAATCAAAGTACATGATACAATAGGGGCAATAATCAGAGCCCATGAACCAAAAAATGAAAAATTGTCTATGATCAAAGGGCTAGCCCTGCTGGCTGCTACCCTCTCCTACCTACCTCTCACTGTGGTCCTCGAGAGGCCTCATCCCTGTCTACTGAGAAAAATCTGGCACCCAACCGGCTGGCAGCACGACCTACCTGTAATGCTTCTGATAGTACTCGGCCTCTCTCACCACCTCTCGATATGCGCACAAAGATACTATCCTGCCCTATGATGAAGAGGCCATGCTCTCTAACTGTTGTCTCCGACCAATCTCTTGATCCCTCTCGAACCGAGCCTAGTCCCTATCGGCAGTAATTGTCAAAAAATTTTGTCAAGCCTGATCTCTCTCAGCCATCAAAATCTATACCTGAACCTATAACTATTGGATCAGGGCATCCCTATGATCTGGCTGGACTACCAACTGCTGCTACGGAACCTCTCTATCACCATATCATGGTGGTGTCGATGCTCGTGGTGGTGTAGGTACCCATGGTTGTGTCTGCACCCGTGGTGGTGTGCGTTGTGCCTGGTCTTTCGGGGGTGTCTGATGTGGAGGTGGCCCATCCCCTCCCCTGTCTTCATCCCCATCCCTGTCACCATCACCCCTGCCGACCTGTCCCTTGCCCCTGCCAAACGACCTACCTCTCAGCCTCCGCCATGGGAGTGCCGCACTTGGAACTTTCAATTTGAGAGGAGGCCAAAACCAAGCTTTGTATTCCTATGTCACTCCTGCATCTGTCAGCCCCTGATCATATGGCCATGGCCTGGCCACTAGCTGCCTGAATGAAGCTACTACCTTTGGTGTTGGAATGGGTTGACCCCATCCTATCTCTTGAGTGGTATAGGCGAAGATCGCACGTACTGATCATCCGGCTTATCCTGAACCTTGTCAAACTATCGGGCTACCCTATCATGGAGGTAGCGTTCTATCATAGTGTGCTCTCTACCCTGCATCCATTTGTGTTGTCAGGAAAAGAATAGTTGTTGTGTATCATCATACCAAGGGCCTATGGCAAGCTAGGGTCTCCAAATGAACTCTCTTATCTCATCAAGAACTCATTGCCAATGGGAGATACCACCTGTGCCAATTGAGTAAAATGAATCTGTGCCTCGCCATACCACCAGACAACAGGATCGTCAACATCTAAAATAATCGGTGTGACCTGCAGACGGAGCACTGGAATCCACTCCCATGACTTGATTTGCAACAAAGTAACTTCGACCTCAATGGCCCTTCTGTCAAGATATGCAAACTCATGTAAATCCATGTACAAGGAAGCTAGCATCATAGGCCCCCAAGAAAAGCACTCCCTGCAAATGACCATCTTCTCCCATGCCAATCCCCAACCTAGACTGAAGTATCAGCCTCGTCGATCTGGTGCCACAAGACCTGAAATGATAGCCGCAACAATCAATCTGTAGGTGGGCATTACGCCCCGATACCTCTCCAAGTCAACTTGTCCCTAAGAAAATGGATCTGATGAAGACCCATCACGTCGTAGCAAGCATCCCTACCAGCATTTGGATCATAAATAGCTCTCGCTCCATGGATAGGTAGTTGTAGGATGCGCGAGACATCCTTGAGTGTAATAGTAGCCTCGCTGGTGGGAAGATGGAAAGAGGAGGTCCTACTATGCCACCGCTCAACCAAGGTTGTCATCATCCCCAAGTGGGTCTGAATAGGACAAACGTATGCAACAAACCAAAGGCTAAGAGCACCAAGCTGCTATTGAAGGAACACGTGCATACCATCTAGTCTCCGCAATACCGAGCATCTATGCTCCCTCAAATGAAGTATCTTGAGGTCTTCCTGCACAAGGGAAACCATCACGTCAAGTTTCATTAAAATTTGATTCCCACGCCAAGTTTTTGCACTTGAAATAGCAAATGCAATGTTGTTTGAAAATGCGGCAGAGTTTGTAAAGTTCAAACTATGTCGCCACAGCGAGGTTTACAAACCCTAAGGTCCTAAAATGCATTGCACGATGCTCTTTGCACATGCAGCTGACTTTGTAGTTAAACCCTAATCCTAAACTGTGTCGCACGGTTCAATTTGCAAGTGCGGCTGAGTTTGATCAGCAATCCTAGTTCTCCTAAATGGCACACAGCAGTGCTCTTCGCCCATGCAACGCTCTTTGAGGTCGCGCGATGTCGATTGAACATTTGCAGTAGCGTCTTTATGGCACCGCTTGACCCTAACCTAACTTTGACCCTATTTAATGCACGTAAAATGAACAAATTAAAAGTCAAGATAGGTGTACATACCACTAGTCTCACGCCGGTTGGCCGCTGGTGCACTCGTACCCTCTATGACACGTGCTTGGGAAGTTGTCATTGCTCCATATCGATCGAGACTCAGAGCTCAAAGTGCAAAAATTTCTAAAGGCTAAGTGTGCAAATGAATTGAAAGTGACACCTCAAGGTCTATTTGAGCCTGCAAATTAGGGTTTTTTGACCTAATTTGACCATCCATCTAGGGTATTGGTCCCTCGATCCCGTTTTTGCCCAATCGAGGGCCATTTTGCATCTTTTTTGGAATTTTAACGTATTTTTTGACATTCCAGGGCATTTTTGACCTGTCGAGCACCTTGTCCTCTATTTCGTGAGATCATCCAAAAATCCAAATTTTCATCTGATCTCTTGAGGGGGCAATATACTAGCATAATCCTCTCATTGGGGCAATAGTGGGGTATCTAAAAAAATTGATTTTTTTTTTAACTTTGATCACAATAGTTTATTCTTTGAATCAATGCAGCGAGTGCATTGGTTCAAAGAGGGGCAAAATATAGATGGAAAATTGACCGACACACTTGATCCTAATTACTAACATCATTTCATCCCGAATCAACTTGTCATCACTCTTCATCTATTAATTAAATAAATCATTATTTATCTGATTAAGTCACTCTTCCTTATTGATTAAATTAATCAATTTAATTTAATTAATCCTAAGTCTCTATTTAGTTAAATAATTCACTTTATTTAATTAAATCTCTAAAGTTTTCTTATTAAATTGAATAAATTAAACCTTATTTAATTTAATCTAACACTATCCCCTTTGGTTAAATAAATCAAATCATTTAATTAATTAAACCTTTCCTCTCAATTTCTGATTTAAATCAATTCATAAATTTAAGTCAAAATTGTCACATCTCCTAAATCTATCATTAAATTAATTAACCTATGATTAATTTAATCCTAAACCATGTCACATCCTCTAGAGAATGCAACTTGCACAATAAATCATTTATTTTGATTTATTAAAATGCCTATTTTCCTTCAACATGGAATAAAGAGGGGAATATTCTTCCAAATTTGAAAATCCCTCCAAATGGATTTGTTCTTCCAACAAGACATTCATTCCTCTTACACGTCCTTGTGCATTGAGCCAAGTGGCATTTATTTCATTCTTTTTTCAGTCTTACATGTCATTTCACAAATTTGAAATTCCACCTAATATCATTTATTGTGCATAATCACCAAAATGTGCTCAACGTTCACCCATTCACATCTTGACAAGTGGCACTTGGCCATTGGATGTTGAATGACCCCACATTGCTCAAATCTTGCTCTTTCTTCCAATTTCAAATCTATAAATGAGAGACTCTTCCTCTCATTCATCATCCACAATTTGAATGAAAAGTTATTATCTTCATATTTAGAGCCACTTCATATATTTATTGAGCATTTTCCATCACCATAGCTAGGTTATTGCAGGTTTTCTCAAGGAGTTCATCTTGTTCTTCGTCAACAAAGTGGATCAATTTTCATCATATCATCAAACTTACAAAGGAGTTGGGAAAGGGCCAATTTCTACACATAATTGGCACCAATTCCCCCATCGGATCAAGTGTTTGCATTAGTTGAATTACGATTTAACTTAGTTACTTGTTTTGTTCTTCATATCATTTCCTATTTTGAATATTGTAGATGGATTTCATAGAGAACCCTTGTTCTTACTTGCATTTCAATCTAATAATGTGCTTGTTTACCATATTTTTGTAGGTCTAGGATTGGGCTTCATAGATGATAAAGATGACAAAAGAGATAGAGGAAAGGAAGAAAAGTGAAGAAAATCTTGCTCAAACCCTGAAAGAGAAATCTGATGAATGCAGCAAAATAAGTAGAGAACTTACTCAGTTGGAAAGTGAACTACAAAGAACCAGAAGCAATGAAGAAGAAATTGGTAAGCAGATTACTACTCTTAAGAATGATCTTGGCATTGCAAACGAATTCAAAGAAAGGTTTAAGATTAGTTCAGTAAAGCCTGATGAGCTAACTCAAGGATAGAAGAGTGGAAATGATAAGAGAGGTCTTGGCTATGAAAAGGGAGAAAATTCCAGATCAACACAAAATAATTTCAGACAAAACATAAATGGAAGGTATCCGGTAAGACAACCTAATGCACAAAAATTTAATGGATATTATTTTTTTTGTAATAAGTTTGGTCATATGGTTGCTCAGTGTAGAAGCAATATAAAGACAAAAGATTCATCATTCTCTAGTCAGTGTTTCAATTGCAAAAAGCATGGTCATAAATTAACATAATGTAAAAATATGTCAAGCCACTCTATTGTTAGAAGAAACATTGAATGTTTCACATGTGGGAAATTAGGGCATGTTGCTAATCAATGCAGATTGAGAAGAGACCAATGGAATGGACAAAGAAATATTGTGTGCTATCACTGCAACAAGTATGGTCATATTGCTATTTTTTTTAGAAACAATAACACAGACAGAAAAGATCCAATTACAGAGAGAAGAAAATAGAGAAAAATGACAAAGGAAAGGAAAAGATAACTACAGATGATATCAAAGATCAAATGAAGAAGACATGGGTGAAGAAAAACAATTCTGATGTCGAAAATTGTTCCATACTAGAACCTGCTTCCGGCTATTCTTTTGGTAATTGAATTCAGGCCACTGGCCTAGGGGGAGTTTTATCATAAAATCCTTCCTCCCCTGTCTATAGATGGTACCAGAGTGAATAAAATAGTCATGAAGGTGTACTCTCAGTATGCAAAAGTTTTAATGTTCTCAGAAAAGGAAATTCAGCAAACCTGTAGGTCCGCAGAAGATTTTTTTGTCGTCGCCTAAGAAAACAAAGTCTCCGAAAAGTTTAGGGAAAATGCATTTATTGCGCATGTGCAAGCTATAAAAGTTATTTTCAAGCCATCATTTGTCACTTTGCATTATCGAAGAGAAGATAGAGAACACTCGACAAGTGGTTTTCGAAGTAGCAGTAGCGAATTCATCAGCAAATCATGTACTTCAAATCACTCGAATTCTTCATATAATTTGGTGTATAGTTGTGAACACTAAAAATGTGAAAAAAAATGGAGCAAATAAAAGGATCGATCACATTGGATGAGTACAATAGTGCAAAAATCAGATCTATGAGAAATCTATTGCTTCTTGATGAATTGAAATAATTAAACGAAGCCAAGCACGAGAATCTGGATATGTGGAATGAGTTGCTATACTTCACAAATGCAAAACTTGTAAAATTCTTGCTGAACCGATTGCACGATGATGTGTTAACTTTGGATAAACCCTACACAATCTGAAAAGAAGTGATTGAGAGATTAACTGGATTGTGCAAAGTCGGTGATGTTGCTAAAAAGAAATCTATCTGAAACAAGGAGGTAGAAACCCTAACTAGGATAATTAGAGATCAAAGAGCTCTGTTGATAGCAACAATCAAAGATCCTGTCACAAAGTACATCACGCATGGAATAACCTATAAAATCTTCTACTCAATTCAGGAAGGGGCTACATTAGCTGGTGTTGTTTATATTGCTCAAAAGATGATAATTGAAGGTCAAGACTTTGACCTATGCGGATTATTGAAAGATCAGATGCTGGAAAATGTCCAATTGACAAAAGAATCGAGGTATCCATTCAGGTTTAGTACCCTAATTATTTGTCTGGTTTTGTACTTTCTGAATTCATTGCCAAAAATTGACAATTTAGAATGGACATTGAATAAATCGCTATGTACCCAAATCTACTCTTATGCTAAGCATCTATCTAATTGTGATTTAGAATTTGAAAGTTTTTGTAAGAACGTGCTTGTGAAATGTGGATCAGTCACTATTTCTCCTCCGGTGAGGACAATGGAAATTGGTTATGTTATGCCTTGCATAACCACCCCATCTTTTTCCTTGGTCAAAATGGGTCCCCCTTTTTATTTTCTATCCTTGTTTGTTTTTTAACAAAGTTTGGGAGGTTTTCTTTCTTCCAACACTTTGTTTTCCTTTGTTTTTCTTTTCTTCTAGTGGAACCAGAACCAGAAGGGAATCAGGTTTGGAACTTGTTTTCGAGATTCCATTCTAATCCTGATCCTGTTTGTCTTTTGTTTGTCTCTTTTTTCTATCTTTGTCGAAGTCGGGGCCGGGATGAAACTTGACTTTGAACTTCCACGAAGTTCGTGGTTCGGTTTTCTTTCCTGTCCTTCCTCCGCCTCTGCCTTTTGGTTTGTTTGTTTGGCCTTAAGGTGGGTTTTGGGTTTGGCCTTTGTGTTGGGTTCCTAGTTGTTTCCTTTTGTCTTCATTTTTCCTTTGGTGTTTTTGTTGGGACCTAAAGGTTGGTTTCCTCCCTTAGGTTTTCCTTGTTTTCCTTGTTTGTTTTCGTTGCTTTGCCCTTTTTCGGCCTAGGGGTTGGTTTCCTCCCTTAGGTTTTCCTCGGTTTTCTTTTCTCTCATTTTTTCAAAGGCAGAACTAGGATGGAACCAAACTTTGAACTTTGTGAAAGTTCACAGTTCGATTTTCGTTCCCGTTTCGGCTCCGCTTCCCGTGTCTTTATCGTTTTGCGGTGTTCAACCTTTTGGTTGGTTTCTTTTGGTCTGCTTCGGTCTTCCCTTCTTTCGTCGAAATCAGATCCAGGATGGAACCGAACTCTGAACTTTCACAAAGTTGACGGTTCGGTTCTTGTTCTCGTTTCGGCTCTGCTTCCGTCGGGTTGATTATGTTTTCGTCTCCGCCTGTTTTGGCTCCGCTTTTGCCTATCTTCCTCTTCTTTCTTGTTCCTATTTCTGGTTCCGCCTCCACCTGGGTATTTACTTGACTTTCTTGCGTTGAGTATTCTAATGCACCAACTTGGTTTTTGATGAAATATTGATCATTAGTGATGGCTCTTTGTCTACAGGTTGAATCGAGTAGGTTGGTGCTATCGTAAATGGAGGGATGGAGTATGCATGTTTCGAGGACATGGTGGGATTTGCGAGATCTGGGTACACTATTGCAGTTGAGGGAAAGTTTAGCTTGCATGTGTTGTTCCATTCTTCTATTCTAGGTCGATGGGGCATTGATGGTTGGCAAGTGGGACGTGATGGGCTCATCCTGGTTTGTCCTGATTTGGGTCGTTCGTTGGTGGCGCAGATCTGATCGACGGATCGCGTTCATGCTGGTTCCACGCAAATTACTATTCACACGGGTGGAGCTTTGATGGCAGGTGTGGCTCGAGGTGATGTACCCTAGATTTGTCTGTCTCAGATCGATCTGATGTGCTCTCTTGTTGCAGTCATGGCTGGGCGACGAGTTATTGCAGGTTGTCGAGGCGTTTTCGTTGGTGGCGGGTCGTTTTTGAAACCCTATTTTTGGTTCACGCGGGCAGGTGTTCTATAAATTGGGAATTTTTCCTCTTTTGTAACGGTTGGTCATTCCTTTGTTCTTTGGCCACCAGTGATAGCAAATAGGATTTGTTTTTTTTTACAGCTTTGAGAAGAGATACTTGTTTTAGTTAATGTTAAGTTTAGATACAAGTTTTTTTTATAGTGATATGTTGGAGTTGATTTTACTAGATGAGGTTAATGAATCATAATCTGTCTGTATGCCAATGAGTTTCTTGAAGCATAAGTGTCTCTCTTATTTGATGAGAATCAATAGAAGGAACCAGATTTCAAGATTATTTCATTAAATTGTCTATGGATGGAGTTGTTACATGTCTGTTGATCTATGATTTTAGCAACGAATGAAGAGTTTGTTCTTTTTAAATCTTAAAATTATTGTGATGAGTGATTTTGATGGTTAAACTAAGCATTATAGGTGTATGCAATAGTATGGATTGTTCTGTAAATTGCATCATGTTATGGTTTTCTTGATCTGTTAAAGGAGCATTCGTTGTTGGAAGCATATGTCTGGATATTGGAGAATTTTATTCAAGTTTTACTGATTTATGCCTTGACCTATCTTTTTCTATTTATTTAACCCCCCCCCTTTTCATTAAGTTTAGATTGATGAATTTGTTGTTGCTTGCATTCCTTATAACCAGCAAAGGCCCCTTGAATATTATAGTTGCATGGACCAATTGAGCGACACCAAATAGTTGAGAACCAACTACCACGACCTTGGGAGTTAGGCTACTACATGTTGTCTTTCTTTTTCAAGAGAAATAGAGTAGAAATATTTTGTTTAACGTTGTTTGTGTCATTTTCACCATCAATAGATCTGGCGCTAGAAGGAGGGCGGAAGGAACAAGTTGGCTTGCATTTGGTCATTCTCACCAAAAAAATATGGGAGGATTCTCAGATCCTCTACTAACCCTGAACCATTGATTCAACTTCGAACCCCGGTTAGACATAGACCTCAAACTTGTGGAGTTTTCATCCCACCATTGTCACCACCACTTACTCCACCTAGATTTCCACCTAATCCAACACCACCCCCAGTTCGACCAATATCTACACAAATTCAACCAATATCACCACCACCAATGGCTTACTTTGTGAATAACCACTCTCCACTAGGGACCATGCCTGGTAGAATTCATGATCTACCAAAAAATCCATAAAGGTTTTGCCCCAAGTACATGCATGGAGAATCAAGAAGTGTTGAGGAACATATACGAGCATTCAAGGATGCTTGTACCCGTGCTCAAGTGGCTCACCAAGACGTGGTATGTAGATTGTTTCCTTATTGTTTGGGGGATATGGCATACAACTGGCATCTAAATTTTCCCCAGGGATCTATTCTAAGCTGGGTAGATTTAGAAAATTCTTTTATTAATCAGTTTTAGGTCTATGTAGACCCAACCATCTTATACCATCAATTCACTACCATAAGGAAGGAACCTCATGAACCATTGTCATTATTGAACACTAGATTCCAAAGGATGTTCCGCAGGTTCCAACACCCTTACTTAATAACCAAAAATATTGCCATTCTGACATATTTAAGGGTTGTTGATTCCCTGATTGGCTTATTTTTACAAAGAACCTATGCTCCCGATGAGATAGACTCCTTGTCAAAATTTTATCACCTAGCCAATAAATTGCAACAACAGATAAGTCTACAATCAAGAATTTTAGGAGGAGTCTTCCCCCCTATGGGTTATCAGATGCCTAATCCACCTTTGTTCAATGTGGTCCTAGGGATGTCTTCCTCCCATTATGGACCTATTTTTGAGTTACAAGCCTCACCTACCATTCCCTTTTTCGCTAGTGGCATTTAGGATTCTTCCCAACAACCTCAAAACTACCAGTAGCAAGGGGGAGGGTTAACTCTTGTTCACTCTCCATCTATGGGACAGGCTGTGCAAAATGAACGCACTATTCAACTAACCAATGAGGTGGAAACTCTCAAAAAGACTCTATCTCAAATGTACAATGAAATGGCATAGCTTAGACTTAACCCCCCACAAAACCAAAATCAGAATTACCAAAATCAGGGAGGTTATAACAACCAAGGTGGTTACTTTAATCAGAATACAAATCAGAACACCAATAGGAACTTCCAGAATAAAAACTCCTCTAACCAAAATCATCAAAATCATAATAGAGGATACAATTAGAGGTCCAACAACAACAACAGACAATGGAACATTGGACCCAACAACGGGGGAGTTCCCCATAATTATCAATTTGGTGAAGATAAACCACACACTGCCAATGTTGTGGATTTCAATTTCATGACTAATTGGTGTAGACTCCATGATATTGCAGCACATTCAGAGGTTAATTGCCCAAAAATGGAAAAAATAGTGAAGATTGCGCAGGCTGATTCCCACCCTCCACAAGGAAATTCCAATCAAGATGGCGGGTTGGTAAGTACTGCTATGAATTATGAGACCATTGAGGAACAATACCAATTTCCCATGCAGGGACATAATGAACTAGAAGAGGATGTGTATGATGGCCAAGCCTTCTAGTCCAAGGGTGGTCACTCCCTGAGAAATCAGAATAAGGGCCCATTCACTACATTTGCACCCCCAAACAATATGGTCTCGCCTAATCAAAATGCAGATAATAACCCACCACCACCAAAGGGGCCTTCTGAATCTCATAAAAAAGGTAATCCACCTTATTTTCCTAAATATCAAGTTAGGAATGATTCAGAGTTTGATTTCATTGCAGAGCTGCAGAGACAAAAGTCATCACTGTCATTCTTTGACATCATGAAATGGTGCTCGACTCAAGGGGAGGTTGTGATGAAAGCCTTGGAGGAGGCAAATCGTTCAGAAGGAAAAGGTAAAGTGACTCCAGTGAAGCAGACAAATGTGGCCATCTATGGAGGTAAGACCAATACCCCACCTTTTCTTTTGAGTTTAAGGATCTTTGGAAGAATCTGCATAATTGTTTGTTGGATTCTGGAGCATCGGGTAATGTTATGCCCTTTTCAATTTGTAAGAATTTAGGATTAAGTCCTGCCCAAACCAATAAGAAAGTGATCCAGTTCGACAAAACTGAGGTTAATGTGGTGGGGGAACTGAAAAGCATGCATGTACAGGTTGGATCTGATCTAAGGATCCAAGCTTACATAGACATCCAAGTGGTTGATATCCCAGAAACATACGGTATGCTCCTGAGTCAGGAGCTAATGAAGAGTATTGGGGGGTACTTATCTTTGGATTTCAGTCACATGTGGCTACCTTGGAACGAGATAGAAATGCATATTAGGATTGAGAGTGAACCTAGGCTCAAACACATGACTACTGAATATAATTCTCCTAATGAAGTAGCATATTTTGAAATTGAAATAGGAGTTTACAAGCGAGAAGAGGTCATGACCTTCTCAGTGCTCAATCCTGATGATACACTGCCGCTAGAGCAGAGTGACCCAATGATCTCGATCAACCAGCAAGTTCTAATAAGAAAATTGCAAAGAGATAGGTTGGTATTAGGGGAGGAGACTAATTTGGGTAGTTTGTTGCTTCCTAATTGGTGTAGGATACATTATCATAACCATTCTGAATTGACATGCCAACCCTACCTAGATATCTTAAAACATATAGGTTAGCCTCAATCAATTTTGTAAGATCAGCCTCATGTACCCACCAATAAATTCCCATTTGAAGTCAAGAATGCTACCATCCTCACTAGAACAAATCTTTCTCAAGAGAAAAATCCCTCACAATTTGAGGAGACTCGGGTTCTATGCTCTATGTTTCAAGAGGAGATTGGGGTGTCTCGTCCTTTCTCCAATACCCCTGCCCCAGATACTCTACCAATGCCTAAGGCAAGTGATTCTTGAATAGGCTTCAAGTATAGAGGAATCATTGACTAAGGCCTACCCCCAATCGCCTTCAACTCTTGATGGCCAGAAACAGTTTGAGCCGCCATCTATCCCAAGCTAGTCATCTCCTATTATTAAAAAAGGGAAAGATCTCCCAGTTAAAGACCAATTGTGGAGTCTTAAATTTAATGGCTCCAAATCCAAAGCAGGAAGTGGAGCAGGGATTGAACTAACCAGTCTGAAAGGGAAGACTTATTTTCCATCCTATAGGCTATAGTTTGGTTGCACAAACAATGTGGTTGAATATGAGGCACTCGCTCATGGAATTATGTTTTCCCATCAAAAGAAGGTCACTACTCTCATGGTAATGGGGGATTCAGAGGTAATTATAAAGCAGGTACGTAGCCGGTATACTTTTCATAAAAAAATATCGGTTGCATATAGAAATAGAATTTGGAACTTAATTGAAGACTTTGATACTTTTGGGATCACTCAAATCCCTAGAGAAGCTAATCAAATCGCGGATGCCCTTGTTGTTGCTGCTAGCACCTTGGAACCTATGCAAGATTCTAAGCTGAAGAATTTTCAATTGAATTAATCTCAGTCCCAGCTATCCGGGATAATTTCTTGAATTTCCAGGTTTTTAATGCTGACCAGCATATATTGGCCTTTCTGGCAAGTTCAGATGTATTTGAGGGGTAGATAATAGATGAATCTGAGAGAGACCAGGGAGATTGGGATCCTGAGAAAGGTGAGGCAGAAGGGATACTGGATCTAAAAAGCAATAGTATTCCCAAGAGGATGGTGGCTTTGGAGAGAATATTTGATTCTGACCCACAGGCTCATCAAAGGGTACCCATGGAGAGTGATGGAGGAAAATATGAATCTACCAATCTGACTCACTTGGGCCCTGAAAGAAATGTCCTCATAGGGAAGACTTGTCTAGAGGAAATCAAACATAAAATAGTCAAATTTTTTGAGTAGAACATTGCAACCATCACTTGGGGGTATGATGACTTGAAGACCTTTGACACTTCGGTGATCACACATGCCATACATCTTAAGCTAGAGGCCAAGCCCTTTCGTCAAAAGAAATACCCAGTCAATGCTTTGATTGAGCCTCTAATCCAGAAGGAGGTGCAAAAGCTTTTATTCATGAGAATAATCTTCCCAATCAGACATTCTATGTGGGTGGAAAATTTAGTTCCTGTGCGCAAAAAGAATGGTGAAATCAAATTATGTGTTGATTTCAGGAGTTTAAATAAGGCCTCTGAGAAGGATAATTATCCATTGCCTTCTCTTGATGAGATACTACAAGTAGTCAATGGATCCCAGAAGATGTCATTTTTAGATGGCTATTTTGGGTATAATCAAATCCTCGTCAGTCATGAGGATAGAATGAAGACCGCCTTCACCACCAAGTGGGGTACATTTGCCTATCGAAGGATGCCATTCGGCCTTATCAATGTCCAAGCAACCTTTCAATGTGCAATCGATGTGGCATTCAAGGATCTAATAGGTAAGTGCATCATTATTTATGTGGATGACTTAACTATTTTCTCAAAGAACCGGGAAGACCATGCTGTAGATTTGGAAAAGGTTCTCAAAAGGTGCATAAGCTATGGTGTCTCCCTCAATCCAAAAGAGTGTGTGTTTGGAATGTCTGAAGGGAAACTCTTAGGCCACATTATATCAAAAGAAGGGGTATCCATAGTTCTTGATAGGGTGGAGGCTATCTTGAAACTGACAAGGCCAAGAAGTAAGAAAGAAATGAGGTCCTTCTTCGAAAGGATTAATTTTCTCAGAAAGTTTATAATAGGGTTTGCAAAAATTGTCAAACACTTTAATGAAATGATGAAGAAAGAGGCAAAAATTGAATGGAGCAATGAAGCCAAATCTACTTTCTCACAGATCAAACAGTCAATATCTGAGGCACCTATTTTGACTAGCCTAGATTATCTAAAGCCTTTTTATATCTACTCTTTCGCGTCTGATCATTCATGTGTAGCGGTTTTAACACAACGAAGAGGTGAGGGAGAGGAAAGACCTATTGCCTTTATGAGATCTTCATTTAAGAATGCAAAAGTTAGATACCCACCCCTGGAGAAACAAGCCTTTGCATTGGTTTCAGCTGTAAAGAAATTCAGGCATTACATTCTTCGAAGTCAGGTAAGGGCCATAGTTCCTGATCGAGTTGTAAAATCTCTCCTGATGCAAAGTGAATTGGGAGAACAAAGAGGAAAGTGGATGGAAATTCTGTAAGAGTTTGACTTGTAGATTCATCCAATGAAGCTCATTAGAGGGAAGGTTTTATCAAAGGCAATGGCAGATGTAAACAATAATATTACATGCCAGCAGTACACTGTCCAATCATTTACTAAGCATCCCTGGTACACAGATTTAATCTTCTTCCTCCTCAATAATAGATGTCTGGAAGGAATGAATTCTACTCAGAGGAGAGCATTGAGGATGAAGAGTGCTCATTATATGCTTAAAGGGGGATCCATCTATAGAAGGAACTTCCAAGGAATCTACCTACGGTATTTGGATCAGCAAGAGGCTAAGCACACCATTTTTGAGTTTCGAGAGAAAACATGGTACGGGACATGGATCTGCTGATGCTTTAGCTCATTAGATTCTTAGGTCTGGCTATTAATGGCCTTATGTGTTTCAGGATGCACACCAACATGTCAGGACGTGTCATGTATGCCAGACCTCTACACCCAAGGAAATAAATCCAACAATGCCTTTGCAACCAGTGTATGAGGTAAGACTGTTTGCTCAATGGGAACTTGACTTTGTAGGTATTATTAATCCAAATTCTTCTATAGGTAATAAATTTATCTTGACTACAACTAACTACTGTACACGTTGGACTGAGGCTCAGCCACACAAAAATAGCACCACGGAGGTGGTCGTCAAATTTTTAATTGAGAACATCACCACCAGGTTTGGAGTTCCATTTTCCCTGGTATGTGATAATGGCCTTGTTTTTTCTTCAGCTGAATTTATTCAATGGGCTTATGAGCATAAGATCATTTTGAAGTATTCATCTAATTACTACCCTTAGGGAAATGGAGTGGCTGAGTCCACAAATAAAAATCTATTGGAAGTAATAATAAAATTATTCAAAAATAATCCTAAGGACTGGCATACCCAGCTGAGATTTTTCCTATGGGAATATCGAACCCGAATCAAAGTTGCCTTAAGAAATTCACCATTTAAGTTATTCTATGGCCAAGACCCAGTCTTCCCAATCCATTTGTAAATACCTGTCCTTAATTTCATGTAGGAATTTTATACAAGGGATGATAGGATTGAGGTCAGACTAACCAATTTTCTCAACATGGAAGAACAGAGAGATGTTTCTTTGCAACAATTCTCTAAACATCAAGTTGTTGTCAAATGTTGGTTTGACAAAAGGGCCAAGATAAAATCCTTTAGGATATCAGACCTTGTGTTGTTATGGGATAAAGCTAGAGAGAAGAAGGGAGATCACCAAAAATTTGATAGACTCTGGTTGGGTCCATATCAAGTGGTTGAGATACTAGGTGAGAATGCTTTTCGTTTGAACACCTTAACATGAGAACCTATTCCATTGTCGGTTAATGGTCAGTTTCTCAAGTATTACTTTGGTTCATGAAAGGTCTGATGTTTTGAATGAATGTACTATTACTGTATCATATGTAATGAGCAAGTTGTTTTTCTGTTTTGTTTGGTCTTTGTTTTTGTTTTTGTTTTTTTTTTTGTTTGTTCTTTTATTTGTTCTTTTTCTTTGTCTTTGTTTCTATCTATTTTGTCTTGTTTCATTGGGGATCTTCATTTTTGTCCATTCCATGAATCGGGAGTTGTTATGAGAATCAATAGAAGGAACCAGATTTCAAGATTATTTCATTAAATCATCTATGGATGGAATTGTTACATGTCTGTTGATCTATGATTTTAGCAACGAATGAAGAGTTTGTTCTTTTTAAATCTTAAAAGTATTGTGATGAGTGATTGTGATGGTTAAACTAAGCACTATAGGTGTATGCGATAGTATGGATTATTTTGTAAATTGCATCATGTTATGGTTTTCTTGATCTATTAAAGGAACATTCGTTGTTGGAAGCATATGTCTGGATATTGGAGAATTTTATTCATGTTTTATTGATTTATGCCTTGACCTATCTTTGTTTGTTTATTTAAACCCCCCCCTTCCATTAAGTTTATATTGATGAATCTGTTGTTGCTTGCATTCCTTATAACCAACAAAGGCCCCTTGAATATTACAGTTGCATGGACTAATTGAGTGACACCATATAGTTGAGAACCAACTACCAAGACCTTGGGAGTTAGGCTACTACATGTCTTTCCTTTTCAAGAGAAATAGAGTAGAAATATTTTGTTTAACGTTGTTTGTGTCATTTTCACCATCAACAGGTTCCTCTAGAGGACAAAAGAGAGGTCAAGAGATTATTGAATACAATGCTCTAGAAAGTAAAGTTCCCAAGATTGAAGGAAAAAGGAAAGAGAAGGAATTTGTGGACATTCCGAATGAAGATTTTGACGAAGAGCCTGAGAATCAACTAGAAAATGATTCTTGTATTGAAAAAGGCAGTGAAGAAGAAGATCTGTCAAAAGAGAAACTTCAGCAACTTATCCAAAGCACAGGTAGTATACAAAAGATTGCAAGGTTATGTTCAGTCATACCATCTTATGATCAGGACTTAATTTTGGAAGTTCTGAATGCTCATATTGAGCATTGCAAGATAAGATTGGAAAGTCTAAAAGATTTTCTACCTAAAGAAATGATTGAATGTAGCAAAGAATCAATGGGCTATGAAGACAAAGGCAGAGAAGAAGGTGAAATTATCTCTCACCTAAAAGAGCAATTCAGACTATCTCTTGCTAAGCTTAAAAATAAGATGAATGAATTAAGGAAGTGTATTGAATCAGCCACAAAGATCTATAACTATTGTGAATGTTGGCCTCATGCAGTCAACAATTACAAGAAGAATCTGGATCAAATTGAGATAGAATTAAACGACATTGGTAAAAACTTTGATATGTCTCAGGATCCAGATGGAGTCGTCAGAAGAAGAATCAGGGAATTGCAGGTAGCTCAAATAAAAATTCAACTTTCCAAGAATGTTCTTGTGGGCACCTTTTGGAAGGTAAAATATTTAGTTGAGTGCAGACTGGAGCAGTTGGTGGAAATTCTAAAAAATGGTGAAAATTGGAAGGAGTAATCACAATTCCTGAATCTCTTATTGAGATTATCAACAAAACTTCCAAGGATAACAACTTTATTATCAGCATTGGGATTGCAACTGATAGTTGGGAAAAGTTTCTTCCGAAAGTGAAGAAAAACAACAAGTTAATTTTTTAAAAGACAAGCAGTAAAGTGATTTCAATTTTTTGAAATTTTTTTCAAAGGAGAAGAACTAAAAGCGCATATATATGCTAAATTTCTTAAAGGATTGATGATTTTGAACACGTTTTTTCTCACCATCTTGACACCTTTTTGCTCAATTTTTTGGCATATGGAATCCCAACTTTGTCATTGATGTCACAGGGGGAGAGAATGCAATGAAAAATGCCTTATGAATCTCAAAAAGTGCAGCAAGTAGTTTGGCAGTATACCCATAATGATTCCAACACTTAGTCATTTTTCACTAAGTGTTGCCATCAATGCCAAAGGGGGAGATTATTGGCATATGGCTAAGGATTTTTACTTATAGGTGTTGTCATTGATGGAAACCCAAGTCATGCAACTCTAGTCTTGCATCTGGATGAGCAACACTATTTTTGGCTGCTACCAGCAGAACATAGCAAAGAACAAGAGATCTGGTTAAAGGTATAAAAGTTGGATTAATCATCTCACCGGATAGGTATTTTGGATTATGAACCCTTGAAGAAGGTTTGCAGAGGCTTGCAGTATCTTAGTTTTGATGCCCACTCACTGATAAGCGATTTAGGAGGTATGGTGCATTAATCTGTCAAATATCTATGTTAGAAGGCCAACCTAGCAAAGATAGAATTCACGGATGTATAAGATGAAACTAATTATAAGTTTCATTGTTGGATTAAGTGTTGTATGGGTCCTCTCTTGGTTTTAACCGATTTTGGAGGATGCACATAATGGTTTGGTGATGGATCTGGCTGACAAGTTATAAATATCTTGATACCATATGAAGTCAACTGTTGGATGAACTAATCCTTGATTTCGGATATATAAGGGATTGCTTTCATCATTTGGTGTAGCAGAGTGTGAAGTGTGTAAGATAGAAGTGGTATTCTTTGAATTGTGAGTCATTGTAGAGAATTATTGTGAATCTAATGCGAAGAGAAGAAAGGGCAGAGCAAAGCAAGGCAGAGTAGGGCAGAGCAAAGTGGAAAAATAGTAAGCGGATCCAGAATAAGATTCATGAGCTTCATCAGAACTATTACCTGGCATTGTCAAATGCTATCATCTCAGTTCATCTCTTCAGATAATTTTAATCTAGAATTTGTAGGCAGTAAGCCTTTATCTTTGAGCAATGAGCTCTAGGCAATGTGCCTGAGTGCAAGTGCATCCCTTTTATAAGTCATGTTATGGATATTTACTTTTAATGCATACATCTTTCCTTAATGCAATGATGAAATGCTTTCATGTTTTGAATGGATGAAATTATTGAATATTATTGAACACTGATTCACCCCCCTCTCAGTTTAGACTCTACATATGTGCTTAATCCATATATGAAAGTAAGGATTTCCACCACATAGGTGACACTCTAACTATCATACTAAATCATGCTTTAATTGATATCCAAACACAATCGTCGTAGCTAAATTTCCTCCTTACAAGCTTGAGTAGATATAATGTAGTTTGCCTTTGTAATAGAAAGAGAAACCACAACCAATGTATTTCTCATCTAGATTATCACACCACTAAACAAGTTAAATATATACCCACAAGTAGACCTCATATCAACATCTTTTACCTAATAAAAATCCATGAATCTCTATATCAATTTTCTTGTTTAAAAGTACATCCTCCCTAGTTACAAATCAAACACTCATATGTGTCTCAAAGATGCCCAAGACTCCTACTATGTGGGAAAAATATAGGCTAATGAAAACCATTGAAAAGTATAAACTAGACTCACTTAAAGGACATGGACCATGACCTCTATTTCATCTAGTGTAAAAATATTGTTATTAACTAAACATTTTGTTCCCATACAAATGATAACACAGACTAGTTCATAAACATGCATCATAGAGAGATGTTCCATAAACCATATTCTTCTTACTAAACCACAAAGTTATTTAGCTATTTGAAATATATATCCTCCTATAAATACCCATACAAAAAAGTTGTAACCACATCTAAGCATTCAAATCTAAGGTCAAACACAATGAGAAATAAATAAATAATTTGAAAGATGTAATATTATTAAAAGTGATATGATCTCTCCAACATCCATTCCCTAATCTAATTGATTGTCCCTTTTCCACTAACCATGCCTTGCAATTCTCAAACTTATCCCTGGAGCTAGCTTCTCCATATTCTTATACTCATACATTAGAAGACAAAGCAAAAACTAGAATGTAATTGAAAACAAGTGGGCTATACCTATCATGTTGTAATTTTCTATTGAGTGGAACTATTAAAGAGTGGGATATGAGATTATTCCTCTTCCTATGGTGGTAGAATCAATCTAACTCACTCTTTGATAAAAATCCTTAGTGGGTTCATGCTAAACTCTTGTTCAACTCTATATGTAGGATCCTCAATATTTTTGATAAAACTTGTCAAGTTCAACTAGTCCTTATCCAACACTTTATCTCTAAAAAATGGGACATTTGCACCACCTAAATAATTATAGTAATAGTAGGTACATGTACAATCATCTTATTCCAAACAAACTCTAACTATAACATATTAATATCTAGGAGAATCACTCTCTAAATAACAATGTATAGTAATATTTAATACTATAAAATTAACTCCAAAGCACATATAATGCTCCCATTACGTAATCAAGGAAAATTTGGGAACTTTGTATGACACCATGATTAATATATATAACATAAGATCATATGTCTTTGATTGATATGCCCACCCATAAGAGTCTATATCATGTTAAGACTGCCAACAAATGAGAGATCCATACCATTGCTAAATATCATACTACGAATGAATCAAATATTCCCATTGTATCATTATAAACATTGTTATAATAGATTAATAAGAATAAATATGCACTCGAGATATTTCTCATGGAATCATGGTTACCATATTTAATGTAGAAGATAATATATCAAAACCAACTATATTACTACATAAATCTGCTATCGAACCATGATTTAAAGCCTCCCATGGTGACATATTTCATTTAATCACAACTATGACTCTTACACTTATTAATTCTTCATGCATGGTCTTGAAAATACCTTATAAATAATCCATTTGAATACCTCTCTGGGTGATCCCAGATACAGGTTTACAATTTTTGGCCAAACTAGACATTGAAATAATTTTCTCTAACTAAATCTTCACTTTCGGACACCTATAGCGGCTAAACCACGAGGAATTTGAAGATGATGCAAACTAGTGATTTATGAAATTTTATCTGTAGATTCTAAATTAAAAAATTTCAAAATTTTTGGAATCAGATTGTACTTCTTTTTCCATCTCCTTCGAAAACTAGTTTTTTTTCAGTAAACAACATTTTTAAGGAGTGACGCTCACCGTATACAACATAACTTTTTTTCTATAAAGGATAAAATTCTATTCTTTTTGAATTTAGATTTGTAATTATGATATCTAGTGCTTCCAATTGATTTCATAGTGCTTTATTGAATATTTTTTCCTTAATCAAGTTTTGAAGTCAAACTAGTTACAATTCAGACATTAGCAGATCGTATATAACGTAACTTTTTTTGTATGTATCGAAATTCGATTTTTCTTTTTCGTTGGATCAAGGAATTCAATATCTAGTGCACTCATATTTTTCAAAAAAAAATTATAATCTACTATTTTTCCACATGTGCAGAACAAAGAGCTTGATTTTCAATGAAAAACCTATGTTTAATAAAACAAAAAAAGTAATACATAATAAAACCAAAACATATTAAAATTATATTCGTTGGATAGCTTGTTCTGACAACTACCATCATCTAGTTGGGTCTGTGAAGTCTCCTCCATTTTCATCCTCAACGCAAGCTTCGAAGGGAAAAATTTTGGAGTTTTTTTGGGCTAGAGGGTGAGAAGGTGGGAAAAGGATCGTTTGGGTGAACTAGGGTTTGCTCGAATCCGGGTTCGAGTGAACCCCCTTTCAAAAAAGTTTTTTCTTTATTTTTTTACGAGAATGGTGGGCCCGAGGTATTTGATGAGTTCACTCGAACCTAGGTTCTAGTGAATCCTCTTTTGGTTCGCTTGAACCAATAAGTTCGTTCGAACCCCAAAAACTAAATTTTTTTTTACATGGGGTCATTTTTTGCAACTTTTCCTTCCTCACTTGAATTGTAAACCACTTTTATGGGTATACCCCTCTACTACTCAACATACTAATGATTAATTATGGCCATAGGCCAATAAAATTAAAAAATGCAATGTCATCGAGTTAAAACAATCTAAAAAAAAAAAAAGATGCTTAAAAGGACCAATAACTCACTATCATAATTTTAATGGTAGATCTATCTACTACACACACATGACACTATCAACACTCTATAGGTCCACTCTCAATTTCTTCTTGCAACATGAATATACGTAAATATGGTGCCCACAACCTCATGTTATACACATGTGACCTACAACAAAGGTGATAGAAATATGACCATGGACCAAAAATTGGAACTAAAGTAAACCAAAAAATAAAATTTAACATATCCCAAAATTAGTGTAACTTAGAAACACAAAAAAAAGATATAGATTTAAGTGTCCACTAGCAATAATAGAATTGAAGAATCATGAAAAATCATCTCACGTAATGAATATTAGATCTAAAACATCTTCATATCAAAAAAACCATAAATTTATAACTACAAGACATCAAGAAGTTAGAAACCATATACTATTGAACAAACATCTAACCATGCTCAAACCCACACCCACAAATATGAAACTATCATCATTTAGACAACCTCAAGAATTACAAACTAAAGCTAATCTTTTATATAATTGAAATAAAACTATAGATTTTAACTAAAAAGCCTAAAAAACCAACAATGCAAATCTAGATAAATAAAACACATCCAAATACCTAAAATATCCAATCATGAGATTCACATTCTTAAATATGCAATATCATAAAGCTATAACATGGAAATCCAAACAAATAATGAATTTGTAACATACAAGAACATGCATTGAAAGGGATAGGGGCCAAATAAGAATTCCAAGTCACCATATGACCAACTCCTACATTGCATATATGCATTCAAAGAGCCAAGGATCTAAATAGGAACTCCAAGTTACCACATGACCAACTCCACAGCTTCCATATTACCAAGTATATAGTGGGATAAACAATAGCTCCAAGTCACCATTTTACCAATTTTGTAACCTCTATATGACCATATATTTAAGCGGATAAATATGAGCTTTAGGTCATCATATGACCAACTCCACAACCTCCAAATAATATAGACTTATATTATACTACCAAACAAGAGCTCTATGTCACCCTATGAATAAATCTAATGGTATGAGGATGAAATCCAATGAAAATTATAAAATAATCCATAATAAACTCATCAAAATCAAGAAAACCCTCCATCTGAAGATTCTAAGGCTCAAAGTTTGTTCTATTGAATCTCTCCACCTCCTTTTTAGAAGTATTTTCTATTGGGAAGGTGTCTCAACCTTGCATCTCAATGTTCCATATTTATTAATTAGTTATAATTTTTACTTTATCCTCACATAGAAAAGAGGGTCTCACACTTTAAGTTTGCACTTTTGGTCATCTATTAGATATTTTATAATATGCATAAAAAGTTGCAAGAGCATCTAATTTCCTAATGATGTTTAAGAGCAACCTTTTCCATTGTAAGGTGGGAGTTAGTTATGATGGGTTCTATGATGTGTAAGAGCATGATTGAAGGGAAGTTATATTAGAATCTTGACCAATTTAGATCATGTAATAATGACACATTATAAGGCATCTCTGAATGGAGATAATGGATCAAAATTGGAGCACTCAAATTGGTGAGTTGGTTATGATAGGTTATGATAACATAAAAGAATATTCTAAAAGTAATATATTGATTCATCATGGGAGCTTGATGTTAAAATTACTCATGTGGATTTGGGCACCATTTTTTGGGTGGTATTTCTCTAGGGTTTATGATCTACCATTTGTGGTTTCCTATTTTTTATTTTCTATATATTGGTTCCTAGGATAGACATGTAGTATGGTGTAATTTTATAAGGGGTTAGCTATTGAAATTTGCCTAGAATTTTGTTGGTTGCTTTCTTGTGAAGGCTTTAGTTTATTGATACATTATAATGAGTTTGGTGTTGTGAATACATTGATTTGAGATTTGAAGGCTAACTATTTTCCCAAAAAGGCTTTTTTGGGATAACATTAAGGTATTATTTTTCTATGTATATTTTATTTTAAAATAACTAGATCATATTTTATATGCATTTATCTCCCTATTAACTAGTGTAGTAAGTGTTTTGGTTATTAAATTCCTTTTATTTTCCATAATTTTATCTTAAAATAAGATCAACTACAATAAATCCCACCCAAAAAAAGATTACAACTACACTAAAGTCACCCCCACCTACAACCCAAAACCAACTTTTGATAGAAAATAAAAGGAAATTAAAAATAATTTATGACATAAACCTTATTGGGAGAGATTCAAAAGATATTTGATTTACACAAATTCTAGTATAGAAAAAACATAAAGAAATTTAAAGATTAAAATAAAGATAGAACGATGATGATAGAGAGAGAAAGATATTGGGAAAACCTTTTTTAGGAAAAATAGTCTCAAAATTCTCATTAAAACAAAATAATTATAATATATTATCAAGATCCAAATCTTCATAGGAGATTAGTGCACTTAAATAAGGAGAAAATCATGCAAGGTAAGGCCTTGTTTACCATTAGTGAGTATTTTTTATCGAATTCCTCATGAGACCAACCCAAGAATTAACAAGATCCACACATTGTAATCCTTGCTCATGTTAGGATCTTCTAAATGAGTAATTCAAGCCTCTAGATCACCAATATTCAATTACAATTTTCATGATGATCAACCAAAATATGATGTTAAACCTCCATTTTAAGCCTTCTATTTACAAGTAGGAGAGCAACAAGAGTGGAAAAACTTACAAATTTTTCAAGTTTCCCATAATCAGTACACCCAAATATCAATAATTTGTGCATCCAAGTACATCTCCAAATTGGGTACCCAAGTTTGACGATAGGACCAAGAGTGAGTTCAATATCCAATGTAACCCAAATGCTCTCTCAAATATAAGTGTCCAAGATGACGTGTCTCATGTGATCCATTTTAAATTATTTTTATAATATATACTAATTGAATGTATTTGTCCAATGCACCTCTTGTATTAATTTTTTTTCCCAATGTGTCTTTCATATCAAATCATGATCCCATCAAGCCATGTGCTCACTAGACTATGATCACCAATATTAAATGTATTTCTTCAATGTGCCACCCATATTAAGTGTATTTTATATGTTACACATAACCAATGCCTAGGGAAAATACTACACCCCCAAAGTGTGGAACCAAATTTTGATATGGACCTTAGATTTTAAAATATTCAATTTTCCTATGAGTAAGGTATACAACACCTTTCCTCATAGGATCAAGAATAATATTAGGTAGAAGTAATAGCTTTTATCAAGATCAAATATAGTAAAAGTAATTAGATCACAAACACATTGTGTATGCTCATTAATTTTGTTATTAACATCATGTAGAGAATCATCTAAATGTGTCAACATTTTATAATATGGGTGTATCCACTCAAATCTCTAAAAGGGCCATTGGATCTTGGAATAATATAAGCATGAGAAGAACACACTCTAGGTCCATAAATAATATATTTATTAAAATCATAAAATAAAAGCATGGAATGATGCAAAGTAAGCATGATCTAAACATAAAACAATTAAAATTTTGTATCATTTAAAGTAATTTTAAATCATCACAAGTGTTCAAATGTGAAGATACAAATGATCTAGCATGTAACATGAAATCTTCAATTTCACTAAATAATGATGCATTAATAACATTTCTACATGCAAAATAATTATTTTATTATCGGGCATAAAAGCATATATATCATCAAAAGAATCATCATGAGTTATTTGAGAAGGAAAATCACCATCAATTGAAACATCATACAAAGGTAGAAATAAAGAAGATGTACCATTAAAAATCCCATTGCTATCACTAGTTGTAGAATGGCAATCATAAAGTGCAAAACTAGGATAGGAGACATCATGGATAGATGTGTATATGTCATGATCATGTACCTAACTATGCCTACTAGTAGAAGCAAAATCATCATAAAGCACATCACTAGTTCTAAGGTAGGGAAGATAAGGCATACCAACATCATATAGAAGTGAAGGCAAGAAATGTGTATCCATCAAACATGCATCACTATGCTCCTCATGGAATGACTTAACAAGAAATGTATAGGTAGGAGTCTCCATAGATTTTAGTAGAAAAGAATCATGAAATATAGGAAATTGATCTTCCCTAGGTACAAGAATATCATATAGAATAGTATCCCTAGAAGGAAGGGTTATACCATCATCCATATTTGTCATATAGGAAGTGTAGTCATATGAATCATGTAAAAAAATGGAGCAAGAACCTCTACAATATAAGAGAAAGTGCTAACAAGATCCATGAAGGATGAAAAGATGGAGATGTGATGAACCAATGCCTTCATGGAATAAGGAGCACTATTCATATGGTAGAAGAATATGATATCCTCAAGGATGAATGGATAAAATACCAAAAAAATTAAAATCACCTTAAGATCTTTGTTGTATGAAATAATATATGCTAAAGACAGGAGTTGATCATAAGACAATGAAATATCCAATAATGAAGTACATACTATGATATGCAGGTTGTATGGGAATCCAAGGGAGTTGACAAAAAGTTAAGGCCCAAACCCTAGTTAACATTTATGAACAATCAAATACGAAAATAATATATGGTAAATCTAAATAATGAAATCTAAAAAGAAGACTTTGTTGACAAGGAATGTGTATCATAGCATAGACTTGAAGGATGTACACGAGATTACAAGTAGCTGAATTTGTTACTTTAAACTTGTAGAAATAATCACGTTCTATATATCTAAAACCTTTGATTTTTACTTCATTATGTTAAATATATGAAATGAAGCACCTAGTGTTGATGAACACCTTAGAGGCTTGATGTGCCAGGGTTGAAACACTTCACTTGTTTTAGCCTTAGTCAAACCCTTATTGATTGGTGCAAGTCCAAGATCAAAGACTTGCATGATGAAGAATACGTCCACAAAGACTAATGTGATAATTTTTTTGTAAATAGTCATGCAAACTTTTTTTAAAAATAATTATCCTAACCTACAGTCTATCATGCTTTAATTTATTTCCATTTTGATCAAATGATTTGCAATAGATGTGTTATTGATAAGATGTGAAATTAAGATCATAGGGTATTCTTTAAATATGAAAATATAGACTTCAATTTTTAAAAAATCAGCATTTTTATCAATAAAAAAAATGGAAATTTTGAAGCAAGCCCAGACACGGTTAGATTAGTGATTGCATTTGAATACTAAAGTGACAAATCGATCAACATAAGGAGGTGAATAAACTGGCCAAAGTTCTGCTTTAAAATTATATATTACAAATTTGTTTTTTATCTCCACATATTCACCTCTTTTTGGTTACCCTTGAGTTTATGTTTCAAATCTATATATATCTATTAATATTTAAGCAGCCATTAATACTCCAACAACCTCCTGCAAATCATGGGTGGGCACTTATTTATAATGATCTTTTTTGGTAAATCTCTGTAAGCTCCTGCTGTTGTCTTTATCAGCTATGAGCTGTTTATTTTTGTAATTATGTTTTGCTTCTTTCAATAAAAACTACCTCCTGCAAATCATGCCTACTACAACTTAATAGAAAAGATATTGTATTTATAATCAAGGCATTAGCAAGTTCCTGAACTGTTCTCTACTCACACCATGAATGCTCTTAATGAGATCTGAGGTGGAGTCAACTGCTTTAAGGCTAAACGTGAATCTTTTCTCTATATAGTTTCAGATGTAGCAGAGCTTAAAAGTTCTCAGGTCATTCTCCAAACTGAACAAGATGTAAAACAACCTGTCTGATAAAGGGTATTATTCCCTTAGCACTTATAGTGATTAAGATGCAACAACCATGGCCACCATAGGGTTGTCAGATGGCAGGTACCAACAACCCAATCAGAAACAATAATAATATGCATTCCAAAAGCATGTATTGTCTTATTAAGAGTTAGCTTGCAGAACATAACATGGTGGTCCAATTGGGTAAAATTTGTTTGATGCCCACAAACAAATAAAAGCTATCAATAAGTTGTGATTTACTTTCTCTGAAACTCTGCCAAATTAAATAAGCTAAGTAGCTTTCTGGTCCAGGGGTGGCCAATTTGGAATGGATGGAACGAGGAAGTTTCCCAGTAGATATCAAATATATTTGGCTTGTACTGTTCTGCAGACAGATTCTCAACATCTTTTGCATGGTACTTGTGGCTGAAGATTCAATTAATATGGCCCTGGCTTATCAGTTGTCTCTATTAGCAGTTAGGCAGTGGACCCACAGTCACAAAGGGGCTTTCACGAGTGTTTTTAGTGGTTTACTGCAAATGGAGGACAATATTCTGTGACGTTAAGGAGAACTTGGGGTCTGTCAAGAAGTAGTTATTGTCTGTTTTGTTGTTCCAACAAAAACATGTTGAAGTGATTGATGGATGGCCAGGGTGCGTTTTGAGGATTCATCTTGAGATTTCTTTGTACGATGTCATGTCACAGGAGCTCTAGGCTTCACATGGTGATATGACTAGTGTCTAAGGTCCTGTTTGTGGGTAGAGTCCCTTTAGGGATATGCTAGAAAGTTATAATTTGTATCACAGTCTGAGTCTTAGCTTAGATTGAAATTTAGTTTTGAAGTGTTCTTAACTCTTTTTAATCAATTTATATAGTAAAATCAAGTTATGTTATATATTTGGATTTTTAAAAATGGTTGGTTTGAGATTATGGTTTAAAGTTAATTCAATAAAGTAAGGGGGAAAATACATGGCCTTCAAAAATAGAAACAATCACAATACACAAGCACAATTTTATAAGAGAAATAGCCATCAAGTCACTAGTTTAATAGGATAAAAAGGAAATAATAAGAATTATTTTTCAAGGACAACACCAATTTTTTGAGGAGGTTCTTGCTCCTTAAGGTTATAACACCCTTGACTTGGAAAATTCCTATTTTCATGAATGAGCTCCCAACCATTGATTATAACATTATCACCTTCCTTTGGATCATCTTATGGTTGATAGTACACACACCTTGGTGATGATATTGCAAGATTTAATTGAAGGAATTTCCCTTGATCAAAAGGGGCCCAATCATGATGCTAAGAGGATGTACACAAGTGATGTAGAGGCAAGGACCACCCACCCTTGTGACTAGAGGGTATAGGTGGTAGTGCAGTCTAACTAAAGTGCTATCTAGTTGGTGATGGTGGAAAAAGAGAGGGGGATCTCTATTGGATACATGGTCAATGTTGAAAAGATTTGAAATGGTTGTGCCACCTATCCTAGTAAGGGGATCTAGCACGGGAAGGTGGAGAAAGTGGAACCCTTGCCACAATGCAAGTGGCATTCCCCAAATGATCTAGTAGGGTTTGAAGATGTCAAAGCTCTAATGCCATCTTGTTGGTTTGAATTTGAATCTACATGAACACATTAGAGATCACCATGGAATGAAAAAGAAAGTTAGTATTCACAACAAAATCAGAAAAAATAATAGAATGTCTATCTTTTAATATAAAAGATTTTTTCCAATCTAAAATCATGTTATAGTTAAAAAAAATTTGTAGAAAAGTTGGCCCCATCGCCAAGGAGAATATCATGCCAAGCAAAGGGTCTAGGCCTCATAGATTAGAAGAAATCATGAATTCATAGATTGGCATCTTGCATTCAAGCACAAAAATAGGAAAGGTGAAGACATGTTTATGGTTGACCTAAAAAAGACATCTTGGGTTACAAAGACCAAGACTTGCCAAATGGGTGCTAACATGAAGGCCTTGGTATAACAAACATTGGGGTAAATGGGCAACTTGGGCTACTCAAATGCTTTCCACACTCTTTGAAAATTTTTTGCCTAGATGAATTGGGTGATTAAAGTGACCACTTAGTATTCAATTCTTGCACCATTGGAAGATAAGGAAGATGTCATCTATATCTTTTCTTTGGAGTGTAATTATGAAAAGGAGTATTGACATACCATTTTCAACCTTTTGAAAGGAGATTTGAAACCATACTAAACTATTTCCGCATAACCCCAAGAGAAAAATATGCAAGCAAGTATTCAAAATCTCTAATACAAAATAATAAAAAACATACCATCAAGATAACATAATTTATACCTTGAGAAAAGCCTTAGAAAAAATATAGCCTCAAAAAGCACTAACACACTCAATGCATTATCTTATGAACAAATATTATAATACAATTATGGAGTCTCCATATAAGGCTTTTGAAACATCAAGCTCCCTAGTTGCACTCCATGTGAACAAGAAAATGAGAATCATATAACTACACATTTAAACCCATGCTTCCTCTCCTCACATATGTAGCTTACAAGAGATTCTCAATCAATCCTAGCCAATAAGCCAAAGTTTATGATAACCAAAATTAACAATTACTCATGTCCTTTCTTTTATAAAAATAAGCTTGCACAAAACCACCAAGTGGTATTACATAAATCATGTGCCTAATACCATGAGCTTACATGAGCTTGAGGGTATAACATCCTCCACCTTAGAAATTCTTTTTATCCTCAACGAGCTCCTAGCCATTGAAAATAGCATTATCACCTTCCTTTGAATCTTCTGTTTGATACTACAAATGCCTTGGCAATGATATTGCAAAAGCCAATCGAGGGAATTTACCTTGATCAAAATAAGCAAAAATAATAATATTTTCTTTTAATATAAAAAATATTTTCCAATTTGAAAGCAAGTCATAGATAGGAAATTTTGCAACAAACTTGGCCCCATCACCAAGGAGGACGTTATGCCAAGTAAAGACTCTATACCTTAGAGTTTGAAAGAACTCATGAATCCATAGGTTGCCATCTTGCGATCAAGCACAAAACTAGGAAAAGAGAAGAAGAGTTTTGGTTGACCAAAAATACATCTTGGATTAGAAAAATTAAGATTTACCAAATGGGTACTAATAGGAAGGCCTTTGTGTAGTGAGCACTAGTACAAATGGGCAATTTTGGGCTACTCAAATTCTTTCCATCCTACTTGAAAATTCTTAGCCTAGATAAAATCAAGCAATTAAAGAGAACATTTAGTATCCAATTTTTGCACCATGGGAAGATAAGAAAAATGTCATCTATATATTTTCTTTGGAGTGTAATTATGGAAAGGAGTATTGACATATCATTTTTTAGTATTTTGAAAGGAAATTTTCAACCATACTAAACTATTTCCACATAACCCTAAGAGAGAAAATATATAGACAAGTATTATAAATCTGTAATGTAAAAGAATAGACAAACATTCCATCAAGATGACAAAAGATGTACCTTGGGAAAACCTTCAAAGGAAGAAACCCAACCTCCAAAAGTATGCACAAACTCAATGTATTATTTCATGAACAAAGATTGCAATACAATTACAATATCTCCATGTAAATATTTTTAAACATCAAAATCCCTAATTGTATTCCATGAGAACAAAAAAATAAGAATAATGTATCTACACATCCCAATCCATTCTCCTCTCCTCACATACACAACTTACAAGAGATGCTCAATCAACCTTAACCAACAAGTTGAAGGTTATGATAGGAAACATTAACAACTACTCATGTGCTTGATTTTTTAGAAACAAGCTTGCACAAAACTACCAAGTGATGTTACATAAACCATGTGCCTAATACCATGAGATTGTAAAATAATGCCCCCTTCAATTACTTTTTGGTACTAAGTTTTCTCAATATAAAATATGTTTCCAATGTGCAACCCATACCCATAATCAATATTTATCTCAATATTATATATACAGTACAAAATGTCTCCAATAATGTCTAACCTATGTGATGCATGCATCCCTAGATTCCCTAGGTGCACCACAAATAATATTGAATTTACATTATTTAAGGTGTAAAATACACCTTTTCCAACATTATTCCACTTGTATACATTGCATAAGTGGTCAAAAGTAAACTCAAATGTCAATGGAACCATCCCTATAGCCAACATGTACCATCAAAGCATTTGAGTGCTCCATTAAGATACATGTAACAATAACCAAGGTGACCACCATCCCAAACAAGAATCCTCTCATTCCCCACCATGCCAATGCATAAAAGATAAAATCATATTCAAAAGAGATGCCACACTAACTATCACATAGACGCATAAATCTTACCTCATCTTAGTATCCAAACACAAACACTAAATCCAATGGTAACAAATAGGACAATAGTTTCCAGTAAAATTAATGATAATTTTTGAAATAGCAACCACAACTAGTTGCTAACACATCCAACTAAGGGTGAACACACAATAGTGTGTCCCACTTGTGGGACATTTAAATTTTCCATGAGACATCACAATAAATTTAGAAAACACATTCATTCAAAGGTTTTTCTTTAAATGAAGGTGCCTTCATTTGAAGGTCATGCAAAAATCACCTTCAAATGAAGGTAGACTTTTGTTCAATGATGACCTTCATTCAAAGGTGTTTTTTTAAATTTTTCATACTATTGATAGAGCATATTGTTTTCAAGGTCAACTTTGAATGAATGTATTTTTATTTATTTTTAAAGCATAATGTCAAAGAGATTTTTCAAGCCATGTACCTTTTTTAAAAGAACATAGAACTTTATCATTTTCAACATAAAAAATGAAGTTTGAACCCATGACTAGGTGGACATGAATCAACTAGGTGGGTGACAACCAAGTGAACCCACAAGAACATGTGACCTTTGAATGGATGTTGTGAAGAGCTCTCCAACGTGAACAAGTTTTATGAATATCATGAGGAGTAGCTTTCATATTTCCTTTTAAGTTACCCTTCTTTTTTTAAGTTACCCTTCTTTTTCTAGTTTGAAAAAACCCTAAAAACCCTAAAATTTATATTTCCATTTAATTTATATTTATATTTGATAAAATTGTAAATCCTAAAATTTACATTATCAATTGATTTCTTCTTGATAAAATTGTAACCCTAAACTCTATATTATTATATGATTTCTATTTGATAAACTCAATAAACCCTATAACCTAAAATCAATAAACCCTATAACCTAAACTCAATAAACCATAAAACCTAAACTTCACAAACCCTAAACATTACTACAATACATATCTTCACATTGAGGCTAGAAAATGAGTATAGGAGTCAAGGTGAACACATTTACAATGACAAAGGATAGTTCTATATTATTTGGACCAAACTAGAAAACTCAATGGGTATTAGGACTAAGACTAGGCCACATGACACAAGAAACTTCACAACATCAATTATTTGTGTAGGGTTGATTTAGTAATACAATTACTATTTATTTTCATAAATGTGGATTATTTATCATCTATCATATCATGTCAGCTAGGTCAACATCAAGGATCAAAATTGGAATCACAATCAAAATAGGAAAGCATCTCTTATAATTTTTTAGTTATTCATTCTTAGCTCATTTGGTTTAGATTTATTTATTTTATGTTGTTTTATCATTTGATTAAATTTGAAGAATTACGTAAAAGATATTGAAAATATTAGGGTTTAGAGTTAATATTTTTTTTCCTTACATTTTTAGTGAATCTATCATAACTTACACCACTTAGAGCTTTATCCTAGGTTATCCTTCATTCCAAATATATCATATATTCTTCACTTCTATACCTCACAATTATCAATCTATTTAAACTCGCCACATTTACACATACAATCCATGATGATGACAACCATCTTGTATTGATATGTTAGGGTTTATGTCCCATGTGATCATGTCTCATCTCTTTTGATTGCTCATGATGTTTTATACCTAATGATCATGAGTAGGATGTGTAATATGTTATATAAAAAAAATAGATTCAAATGTTCAAGTTAAAATATGTGTAAAAAATTAACATGTTTTCCAATATTAACCCATGTTTGGAAGTTTGTGTGTAGATTATAAATAAATCACAAGAAAAAATTTAAAAATTATTGAATAATATATAACTAAATATGAAAATAATGGACTACCTACTCACCAAATTTTCTTAAATACACTTGTAAATCTAGTTTTAACATGTAAGACTACACAATGCTATTTCCTAGTATTCATAACAAAAAAATAATATTAAAGAGACATATCTTATGATTTTCTAGCACTATATCATCAATGGGGAGAGAAATTATAATTAAACCATGACTAAATATTAATATGTGACCTATCTCTTCTTTGCATGTACGCAACAATACCTTCATCTTGATACATCCTTAGGGTTTCAAATTTGGCTTTGTAGTTCTGCATCTTTGCTTGTTTGACCTTGTCATCTCCTTCATAGATACCTTCTAATTTTGTCTAGATCTCTTTAGCGGGCTTCAGACTTATCACCTTTCCAAATTCAAAATTAGAAAGACCACTCAGGATTGCATTCCTTGCTTTGCCATTCTTTTCAAAATCCTTGATCTCATCATCACTTATTAGACCATTTGCAGGCATAGTATAACCTTTTTTGAACAAAAGACTACCAAACACTAAATCCAAGAGAAACCATAAAGGACTCCATCCTAGCTTTCCATTAGGTAAAATTTGTTCCATCGAACAAAGGAGCTTTGACACCTTTATTGTGCACCATCTAGATCTACCTCAGGCGGTTAAGATTCTTCTTAGGAACCACAACTCCAATACCAATTGTTAGATGCATAGGACAACTGAGAGGGGGTGAATCAGTTGTATACTTTAAAACATTCAAGCCCTAAAATATCTTTTCAAACCTTGATCAACCATTAAACCCTTAACATGCATTAATAAAATGTAAACATGTAAAGTAGTAATGCAAACACATAAGAACACCAGATCTACGTGGAAAATATAAGAAGAGAAAATCCACAATGAGGATTAGCTCACTAATATATGAATTGCAATACTGAATACAATAAGTCTCACTACCAAAGGACTCACTGTCCAGAATAATGAAGAATAGAAGAAAGGGTGGCTCACTACCAATTTGAACTGCTAACAATGCATCTCTCATATGTCGAAGGTACAGTTCCACTGAAGCACTAAGAACTCATCAAACAAACTGAAATGTAGACACCTCTTGCTCATTGCATCTAGAAGTCATAGGCATTAAGGCTCACACTCAAATCATCACACTTTATTACATTCACATCTTTCACATCACACTCTCTGCACTTAATCCACACAACAAATCTCCTTGCATTTATACCCTCCATGACCTAAAACAATCTCAATTAGGTTATCCTTAAGGAACGTATGCACCTCAATCGTGCAACATCAAATAGGTCAGCACCAAACACTTCCACAATATAAATAAGTTAAGGAAAACCATGCCACTACTTAGCTGGGACCTAAATCTACACCAACACGCTTCTCGACATTTCGTCAAACAATAATTATCCTCTGTAATTAGCGCTAGCACACTAGGTAGCCAAACCTCCACTAACACTAACAAGTGACACTAAACACACCTCTCCAGATCTGAAAACATCTTGTAGACCACACAACAACATTCCACAACATATCAGAATTATTCCAAATCATCAGAATATTCACCACTACTACTACAACAATCTGAAACTCAAGAACACCTTCATTCTATGCAACCATACATATGAGCATAGACATCCAACACACTAGACAACTTTTCGCAACAACTCAACACCTAAAACTTCAAGGGAAGGTAGATACAAATAATATAAGCATGTTGCCATATCTACAACACCAGAACCTTCACTGCAGAGAAATGCAGAGCAAACTCATTTCTCCCAAACACCTTGTTTCACCAGATAGACATATTGTCAAATGCATCTTCCACTGTAGTACAATTTAGAACCTAAAACTCTAGATATGAAACCTCTATACACCTTTAATCGTCATTTCCAAACCATATGAGAATCTATTCAATCATGAAGAAATACGAAGAAAAACACTGAACACCACTCTGTCACACTGAACTCTCTTTCATTCAAATTTTCTCAAAAGTACTTGGAAACCAAGTGAACCAACTTCATCACCAAAATTACTATCTCTAAAACACATATGCAACATGCAACACTTTCCAACTACAACAACCTCCCCAAACACAAGCCATCTGCCAACAACCTCTACAACTACACTAAAGTAGGACATCAATGACAACACTAGCATGTGTTGAAATTCATTCCAACAATTCCAGACACATCATCAATACCAATAGCTTTCAAAAATTCTCTTATACAAGAGGTTGACATCACTGAAAACACCCAAGAAACTCACAAACAACTCAAGCTTCCAACATCTCCAAACTTCCAACATAATCTATCTCTTAGCTCTATTGAGCTTCTCCTAAAATTCCTCTAACTTGATTCTTAATACAAGATCCTTGAACTCCTGGGACTTGACAAAATTATCATAAAAAATAAATTGTGTACAATCTAAGGATCTAATATCATCAGCTTCCTCCTTGCACCCTCCTATATTTATGCCCACCTTGTTCTATCATGTGCCAGAAACATTTACTCTTGGAGGTGAAGGCATTGCTTGGTTCACTTCCTCCTTTATCACAACATTCTCCTCAATTACCTTTGTTTCTTCTGCTTCATCAAGTACTAGAGAACAATCAACCAAAGATGGGTGACCAAGCTTTCTCTTCTTTTGAGGTTGTTCTTGGGAGGTAGTAATTGTATGTGGATGCCTTTGATGTGTAGATTCTGCAACTGTGGACCCTTTCCCCTTTCATGCATAAGCATAGGTTTATGGATTAATTGGTGGTTGGTATGTTGGCCTCTTTTCAACTGTAGGGGCCTTTCCAACTAATACTTCAAAATTATCCAACATTTTACTTATTCTAGCAGTGAGATCTATTATCTCTATGAATGTCCCAAGGTAATTAGCATCTTTCTTTGTTCTTTGTTTCTTCCCCCTTTCTAATAGAAACCCATTTTATTCTCCTTTCATTTACCTCCTTTTTTGATAAATAATTTCTTATTGCATTTTTCTAGACCCATTTTATTCTCCTTTCATTTACCTCCTTTCTTGATGTATGTAGACCTTTTAATTCTCAATCTTACTTGATTTATAAATCCCTCAAGATCCAAAGTTCTTACAACTTTGTGGCTTATCCTATAAAATTGGAGCATAGGGTATATTTATTCTAAACCCTCCCTACTAGTGGTAAAATCAAAAACTTGCACAGTAAGAGGGAAGAAAGATCCCTTCTTTTGTCCCTTCAAGTGGCTTTTATTTGTTTCATTTAGCTGCCACATAATCTCCAAAAATTCTAACCTCTTGGGGATATACCTTAGTAGAATGTGTGGACCTACAGGGCATTGGTGCAAGAGCACCTGATCCACCATTTGCAAAATTTGAATGCTTGAAGGTTTGATAGGAGGTCAGAAGGATAGTATAGGTGTTTTGAGGTGGTTTATCTAAATAAGGTCTAAAAAGACCATTTTCCATGTAATTAGGTGTGTCTTGAGTCTTAGGTGTCAAATTTTAAATGTTGCAAAATATAAACGTTGTTATGAGCAAAATGTTGGCAAATGCAACTTTTGGAAGTTGAAAGGTCATATGGGAATTTAAAGTAGTTAGAGACGTTGGGGAAGTTGAAAATAAATTGTAAATTCTATGTAAAGCCCCCTGCAAGCCTCGAATAAGTGTTGTTGATCATTTGTGTGAAGTTTCCAATAAATATATCAACATTCTTTTAGCATATTTTATGTGTTTTGTTCATTTCTTGCTACTGTACGGTCCCATACAGGCCTCCAGTAATCTGAAATTTAGGTAATATTGTGATAGCATGTTCTAGCCTTCTATTTCCATTGGTTTGAGAGTCTTAATTTAATTTTAGAGGAAGATCTCACTTGAATTCTGTAGTTGCTTGGTAAAAACCAGTGAAGGGCCTGTTTGGAGAACAAATGATGGAATGAGACTTTCCACCTATTTTCTTGGTTTGTTCCTCAATGGAAATGCATGTTATATGTTAGAGTAGGTGTTTACATGGTTTAGGAAGCTAGTTAAAATGAGTTTTTGGTAATGGGAGTGCTGCCCTGCAATAAGTTGTATGAATTCCACATAAAAATGGGTTACTAAGTTATGGTTTTGGTGAAATATTGTGTGTACTGGTTATGTAAGGGATTATTAAGTGTGTTCAGGTTATATGTGGGGTGTTAGAAGCATTATTTTTTTTTTAGGAACCTTGGAAGGGTGTTTTCCAATAAAACCCTTGGTATTGGCATTGGGAGTGAGGTTTGAGAGATCAGTGGTAAGGAAACCTTGCTGTGGCTAATAAGCTTGAAAATTTAGTGATTTGACTCATGAATGAAGACTATTTGATGTGTTTGGGTAGAGAGCAAGAGTTTATGAGGGACTTCCTTTGTAGAAATGACCTATTTCTAGGCCTAGGACAGTGGTGCAGGTGTTGGTTCTTGTAATTGCTCCAAAAGAGTCATTACTGGGTTTGACATGTATGTTGTGTAGCCCTCAAAAGGGTATCTTAATCCATCTTTTGTTTGGAAATTCATTTGGGAAGTTTGGTTGCAAAGCCCACTAAACCAAGTTGTGATGGCTACAAGGATAGGCCTAAGCAATTGTTGTTGATTGAAGGGTCTGAGGGTTTTGTCTTTTGAAACTAAATGAAGCTCATTGTATTGACATTTAAAAAGGTCCTAACACCCCTTTATTGCATCAATTGGTATCACAGCACAGGGATAATATTCCTTATGGATTGAGTTTTGTAGGTTGAAGATAGAAGGTGAAGAGTCAAGGTTGAAAGAATGCCTCTGAAAGGTGTTGGTGCTGCTAGAGAATTGCAAGACCTGAAAGAGAAGCATGCTAAGCTTATGGAATCACATAATGTTGTGTTGGAAAGGCTTTCTTCCTTGGAGACAAAGAAGAGAAGAGAGGTGAATGAAGAAAGTGAACCAGAAGAGGAAGATGAAGAGTATGAAGATGTGGATGAGGAACTAGATCCTGATGATTAGAGGATGGTGAAGCTTATCAAGGCAGTTAAAGGTGATTCTCATAAGGTAAAAGTTGACCTTCCTGTATATGGTGTTAATTTAAATGAAGAGGAATTACTTGATTGGATAGCTGCTATGGATAACTATTTTGAGAGTGAAGAAATTTCAGAAGAACAGATGGTAAAGGTGGAAAAAACAAAGCTAAAAGTTAATGCTCTTTTATGGTGGGACTATGAGCAAACAAAAAGGAGAAAACAAGGCAAGTCAAGGATTACTTCTTGGGACAAGATGGTGCAAAAATTGAAAGGTAAATTTCTTCCAAAGGACTATGAGGTTCAATTGTATAAAAAGTTACAAGGATTAAGGTAAAGGGAACTAGATGTTAAAGCCTACACTGATGAATTTTACAAGTTAAGTATAAGATCAAGAAGGGATGAAGATTAGGTTGAAAAGGTGGCTAGATATCTAGGTGGTCTCAGATTTAATATTCAAGATGAACTTGGTATTGCTAACCCCAAGTCTGTTGAGGAGAGTTTCCAACTAGCAATCAGGGTGGAGCTAAAGCTTAAAAGGAGACAAGAAAAATCAGTTAGAGGAAGAGGTGGTACTAGTGCAAGAGGGAGAGTAACAATCCCTACATAAAAGAATCCAAGTGAAGAACAAGGAGTAATCAAAGGTAAGGAACAAGGTGTTGACACTAGAGGTGGTTTTAGAGGTAGAGGAAGGTTTAGTGGAGGAAAAGATTCTAATGTTTTTGCAGGGAAGTGTTATACCTGCAATGAATATGGTCATCCATATTGGAAATGTCCTGAAAGAATTGGTAGTTCATCTAATGGTGAAAGGAGAACTGAGAGAAGAGCACAAATCATCCAAGAGGAAGAATCTGAAAGCACAGGTTCAACAAGTTTGAGAATTGCTCCTGAAACAAGGGAGATACTGATGGTGAGGAAGATAGCATTGAAGACAACAAAAGAGGTGGAGCCCTTACAAAGAAAGAGCCTCTTCAAGACTAATTGTAAGTGTGGGAATAAAGTATGTAGGGTTGTGATTGATTCTGGATCAACTGAAAACATGGTGTCTACTGAGATGGTGAACAAGCTAAGTTTGAAAAAGATACCTCATGAATTACCTTATAAGGTGTCATGGTTGAGTGATGGACAATCATTGTTGGTCAATGAAAAAGCAGTGGTAGATTTCCAGATTGGAGACTACAAAGACAATGTGGTTTGTGATATTATTCCCATGGATTGCAGTCACCTACTCCTAGGTAGAACTTGGCAATATGATAGGCGAGCCTTATATGATGGTACAGAAAACACATATACAATAATGAAGGATCGGTGCAAGTTTGTTTTGACTCACTTGTGGAAGATGTCAAGGGTGAGGCAAAGGTAATAATGTGTGGAAAGAAAGAGTTGATAAATATTGTAAGGAAAGCAAAGAATATGAGATTGCAACCAATCTTAAGATTGAGAATGCAACAATTGCAGATATGAAGACAAATGTAGAGTTGAGACATGGTTTAATAGTAAACTTGAGTGAGAATGTTTTGGTAGGGACCATTGTTTGTCCTATAGGTAAAGTTGAATTGGCAGGGCTAACAAGAACGACAAGTATAGTGATTAATAAGTCTGACAATACAATGGACAGTATGATGGAACAAAGAGATGACAAGACAGTGGGACAAGTGACAAAGAAGAAAGGACAGGTTGGTAAAGATAATAAAGGCAGATGGAGGCATGAGTCTGAAGTAAAAGGGACGAAAAATCAAAGAACCTAGTAAGAATTTGTTTGACGGCATAAAGGTAAGAACATTGTCATGTTTTGGACAAAGAACAGATGAAAGACAAATAGCAGGCCTGAATGAAGAGATGAAGTCATGTTTAAAAGAAAACATAGTCAAGGATGCAGGGCAGATTACAAGGTCATTGTATGATAACCATTGGAAGTCATTTGCAGACCAAAAGGCATGTGAGAAACCTGGAGGAGTTGGTCCAAGATCTGACTCTTGGGACAAGAGTTCTTTGTCCATGGGGGTGTATGGTGCAAGAGCACCTAATCCACCATTTGCAAAATTTGAATGCTTGAAGGTTTGATAGGAGGTCAAAAGGATAGTATAGGGTTTTTTGAGGTGATTTATCTAAATAAGGTCTAAAAATACCATTTGCTATGTAATTAGGTGTGTCTTGAGTCTTAGGTGTCAAATTGTAAATGTTGAAAAATATAAATGTTGCTATGAGCAAAATGTTGGCAAATGCAACTTTTGGAAGTTGAAAGGTTAGATGGGAATTTGAAGTAGTTAGGGACATTGGGGAAGTTGAAATTCAATTGTAAATGCTATAAAGCCCCTCAAGGCTCAAATAAGTGTGGTTGATCATTTGTGTGAAGTTTCCAATAAAGATATTAACATTCTTTTAGCAGATTTTATGTGTTTTGTTCATTTCTTGCTACTGTATTATCCCGTACAGGCCTCCAGTGATCTGAAATTTGGGTAATATTGTGATAGCATGTGCTAGCCTTCTATTTCCATTGGTTTGAGAGTCTTAATTTAATTTTAGAGGAAGATCTCACTTGAATTATGTAATTGCTTGGTAAAAACCAACGAAGGGCCTGTTTGGAGAACAAATGATGGAATGAGCCTTTCCACCTATTGTCTTGGTTTGTTCCTCAGTGGAAAGGCATGTTATGTGTTAGAGTAGGTGTTTACATGGTTTAGGAAGCTAGTGAAAATGAGTTGTTGGTAATGGGAGTGTTGCCCTACAGTAAGTTGTATGAATTCCACATAAAAATGGGTTACCAAGTTATGGTTTAGGTGAAATACGGTGTGTACTAGTTATGTAAGGGATTATTAAGTGTTTGCAAGCTATATGTGGGGTGTTAGAAGCATTGGTTTTTTTTAGGAACCTTGGAAGGGTGTTTTCCAATAAAACCCTTGGTATTGGCATTGGGAGTGAGGGTTTGAGAGATCAGTGGTAACGAAACCTTGGTGTGGCTAATAAGTTTGAAAATTTAGTGATTTGACTCATGAATGAAGACTATTTGATTTGTTTGGGTAGAGAGCAGGAGTTTATGACTGAATTCCTTTGTAGAAATGACCTATTTCTAGGCCTAAGATAGTGATGCAAGTGTTGGTTCTTGTAATTGCTCCAAAAGAGTCATTACTGGGTTTGATATATGTTGTGTAGCCCTCAAAAGGGTATCTTAATCCATCTTTTATTTGGGAAGTCATTTGGGAAGTTTGGTTGAAAATCCCACTAAACCGGGTTGTGATGGCTACAAGGGAAGGCCTGCACAATTGTTGTTGATTGAAGGGTCTGAGGGTTTTTTCTTTTGAAATTGTTTGAGGCTCATTGTATTGACATTTAAAAAGGTCCTAACACCCCTTTATTGCATCAAGAATCCTATATATCTTGATTGTAGTTGTGTTTGAATGGAGATACTAATGTCCCCAATTATGTTGCACACCCAACTCAAGGACTCTTTCCTTTGGCCTCAAAAAATTTAAAATTTCCTTGTGCAATCTCTCCCCATCTCCCTTGAGGAACCCTAGAACCTTTCTAATAAAATATTTTGCTACCTAGAGTTCTCACAATGCATGTCCTAAATGTATGTCCAACATTGAATAGGAAGAGATTGGCCATTGTCATTAACCATCTTTGCATGCATGGCCTTATCCGACTTAGTCCTTCCCTCATACAAGAACAAGTGGCAGAGCAAAGAATACCACCTAAAGTAAAACATTTTATTATTTGCCTTAATTTTCACTAACTGCTTGTGGATTCTATTGCAATATAGGTGGAAAAGTCAAACTCACTATTATTTGAGAGAATACTTCAAGAGATGAAGTCGCAAATAGTCACTTCTTCCATTACTATTTACTTGCACGAACCAAGAGCCTTTCACTAATTATTCCTCAAGTTTGAAAATTGACTATTGATCTTTAGAAACACAAGTAGAATTAACGACCATCAATTGAATTGACCAAGTTTTAAAATTATTGATTAGAAGATGAAGTGTTTTGAAAGCTCAACCAATATAGACCATCCATGTTGTTGGTATGTGGTGATTGATCATGCTATATTATACACTCTTTAGTACTGTACACTCTTCATGTGTCCTCGTAGGGGTTCGAGGGCAGCAGCCCCTGAGAAAAAAACAAATTTTCACCTTTTTTCGTTTCATCACCGAAAACGAAAAAAAGTCGACTTTGTAAACCCTAATTTTTGGAAGCTTCTAAAAGCTTGTTATAAGCGGTTGGGATGGGGAGTTGTAGTATGGTATTATTCGCGATATTGTAATATGTTTTACACTGGATAATAAAATCATTGGATGGTTGTGGTTTTGTGGATGTAGCCCAGATTGGGTGAACCACATTAAATTCTTTGTGTTGTCTTGTTTCTGCTATAATTTTTTGTGTGTTTTATTTCTCTATTTTATTGATCAAATCTGCATTTAACTTGTTATATATCTACCTCCGAACCCTAACAAGTGGTATCAGAGCGAGTTGTGTTTGATTATCATCTACAGGAAGGTCTCACGGTTGAGTGGGAGAAATGGCGGACGAGGGTATGCTGAAGGTTGAGAAGTTCAATGGGAAGAACTATCAGTTATGGAAGATGCAAATGGAGGACTACCTCTATCAGAAGGATTTATGGTGGCCATTGGAAGGGAAAACCAAGAAACCCTCAGCCATGTCTAATGAGGACTAGGATATTTTGGATAGAAAGGCACTTGGCAGTATTCGTTTATGCCCAGCACAATCAGTGGCGTTCAATATTACAAAAGCAGAGACAACTCAAGAGTTGATGGAAACCCTAGAAAATTTATATGAAAAGTCTTCCGCTTTGAATAAGGTATTTCTTATGAAGCATTTATTTAATATGAAAATGGTAGAAGGTAGGTTAGTTGTTGATCATTTAAATGAGTTTAATATAGTTACCAGTCAATTAACTTCTGTAAATGTAAACTTTGATGAAGAAGTTAGGTCTCTTTTGGTTTTGTGTTCTTTGCCTAAAAGTTGGAATAGCTTGGTAATGACTATTAGCAATTATGTTTCTGGTTCGAATACATTGAAATTTGATGATGTTGTTGGTGTTATTTTGAGCGAGGAAATTCGTAGGAAAAGCTCAGGTGGAACATCCACATTAGGCAATGTTTTTAATGCAGAAAACAGGGGTAGAACAAAGGAGAGAGGAAACAATTCTAGAAGTCATGGGAAGTCACGAGGAAAATCAAAGGACATAAGGTCCCAATCTAGAGACAAGAGAGATTATTGGTACTGTGGTAAGACGGGTCATTTAAAGAAAGATTGTTGGTCTCGAAAAAATAAAAGAGACAAAAAGGAAGGAAATAATGAGGCAAATATGGTAAGTAATAAATCTGATGAGGATGCTTTGATTCTTTCCCTTGACAATGTTGATGATTCTTGGGTGTTAGATTCAGGGGCTTCATTTCATGCTACACCCCATAGAAATTATTTTCTTGATTATGTCCAAGGGGATTTTGGGCTAGTTTATTTGGGAGATAACGAACCCTATCAGTTTGTTGGAAAGGTAAGAATCAATATTAAGTTGCACAATGGGAAACAATGGCTACTACATGAGGTAAGACATGTTCCAAAGTTAAGAAGAAATTTAATTTCAGTAGGGCAACTAGATGATGAAGGTTGTGTTGTTACATTTAGTGATAAAAATTGGAAGGTTACAAAAGGTGCCTTAGTGGTAGCAAAAGGTGTGAAAGTAGGCACCTTATATCTTTGTACAGGTCATACTATTCCTTCTACTTTAGCTATTGTAGATAAAAATCAATTTTCAGGAATAGTTGTTGCAGTTCAACAGGTAGAAAATCATATAGTTGTTGTGGATTCTGAATCAGCACTATGGCATAATAGACTTGGGCATATGAGTGCAAAAGGTATGAAATTACTTCATTCAAATAATGTTTTACCAGGTCTAAAATGTGTTAATATGGATTTCTATGAAAGTTGTGTTTATGGAAAACAAAAGAAAGTTAGTTTTCTCAAAGACGGGAAATAAAATAAAAAATGAGAAATTGGAGCTTGTGCATATAGATGTATGGGGACCAACTCAAGTATCTTCCCTTGGTGGCTTTCAGTATTATGCTACATTCGTTGATGATGCAGCTAGGAAGGTATAGATTTATTTTCTTAGGCAGAAATCTGATATATTTGAAGCTTTTAAAAATTGGAGAAGCTTGGTTGAGAATGAGACGGGTAAAAAGTTAAAATGTCTCAGATATGATAATGGTGGTGAGTATTGCAGCAAAGAGCTTGAAGATTATTGTTCCTCTAATGGTATTCATAGGCAAAAAATGGTTCCAAAGACTCCACAGGAAAATGGAGTGGTTGAGCACATGAATAGAACAATAATGGAGCATGCACGAACTATGAGATTACATGTTGGGCTACCTTTAAACATGTGGGCAGAGGCTATAAACACTGTTGTTTATTTAATTAATAGAGGTCCCTCTAATCCTTTGGGTTTTGGTATTCCAGAGGAAGCATGGACAGGTAAGAAGGTGATTTATTCTATTCTCACAACCTTCGGTTGTGAAGTATTTTCACATGTAGATTTTGAAAATAGAACCAAGATTGATGCAAAATCAAAGAAATGTATATTTGTTGGATATAGCATTGATAAATTTGGTTATATGCTTTGGGATTTTGAAAATAAGAAAATTGAGAAGAAGAGATGTCATATTCAATGAGAAAGTTGCACAAAGATCAGTTGCAACAACATGAGAAGAAAGAAAATGATTATGCAGTGCTAGATGATACTCCAAACAATGATGATTCAGTGATTCCTCATGCTCCACAACAACAACAACAAATGCCACAAACTCCAATGAATGTTAGACAATCTTCAAGGATAAGTAGACCTCTAGAAAGGTTTTCTCCCTCTTTGTATTCTATTTTATTAACTGATGTTGGTGAGCCAGAATGTTATCATAAAGCTATGCAGGTGGATACCAAGGTTCAGCGGGAGCATGGAATGGGAGAAGAAATGGACTCCTTGCTGAAAAATCAAACTTGGGAATTATGCAAGTTGCTTGCAGCTAAAAATACTTTACCAAACAAATGGGTTTATAGGTTGAAAGAGGAGGATGGAGGTAAGAAAAGATTTAAAGCCAAATTAGTTGTAAAGGGATTTGCACAGAAAAAAGGGTATTGGTTTTGATGAAATATTTTCTCTAGTTCTTAAATTGACTTCTATTCGTACTATTTTAAGTATTGTGGTTACTGAAGATTTGCATTTAGAACACCTTGATGTTAAAACAAACTTTCTCCATGGTGATTTGGAAGAGGAAATATATATGGAACAACCACAAGGATTTGAGGTCAAAGGTAAGGAGAAACTAGTGTGTGGATTGAAGAAAAGTTTATATGGCTTGAAGCAAGCACCTCGGCAATGGTATATTAAGTTTTGTAGTTTTATGGCTAAGCAAGGCTACAACAGGTGTAATTCAGACCATTGTGTTTACTTTAAGAGGTTAGTTGAAGATAACTACATTATTTTATGTTTATATGTTGATGATATGCTTATAGCGGGGTTTAACATGGATCACATAAAAGGAGTTAAAACAATAGTTAGCAAATTCATTTGATATGAAGGATTTGGGGGTAGCAAAAAAAATCCTTGGTATGAAGATTACAAGAGACAGGAAAAATAGAAAATTGTTTCTATCTCAAGCTGATTATGTTGAAAAGGTGTTGCAAAGATTTCATATGGAGAATGCAAAAGTTGTCTGCACACCTTTGCCCAGTCATGTCAAATTGACTAAGGATATGTGTCCAAAGACACAAGACGAGGAAGAGAAAATTTCCAAGGTACCATATGCTTCAACTATAGGCAGTTTAATGTACTCCATGGTATGCACGAGATCAGATATTGCACATGTCGTAGGAGTTGTTAGCAGGTATATGAGTCATCCTGGAGTTGAGCATTGGAATGCAATAAAATGGATTCTCAAGTATTTTGAGAGGCACATCTAATAAATGTTTATGTTTTGGGGGCTCTAATACAGATTTAAAAGGCTATGTTGACTCAAATTTGGCAGGGGATATAGATACTAGGCAGAGTACCACAGGTTATGTATTTATAGTTGGTGGGACAATAGTGAGTTGGATTTCTCAATTGAAAAAGGTGGTTGCTTTATCCACCACGGAGGCAGAGTATGTTGTTGCAACAAAAGTAGCAAAGGAGATGATATGGCTGCAATTTTTCATGAAGAATTGGGCAAACAACAAGCTGAAAATCACTTGTATACATACAACCAAAGTGTTATACATCTTGCAAATAATTATGCCTTGCACTCTAAGACCAAACACATACACCTGAGATATCATTTCATTCAGTCGATGTTGGAGGATGGACAGGTAAAGATGGAAAAGATACATATAGATGTCAATCCAACAGATATGTTTACAAAGGCAGTGAAAAGGGAGAAGTTGAGCTCCTCTTTAGCTTCAGTTGGTCTTCATTGTTAAAAGTATAACAAAGTAGCAAGGTCCAAGGCGCTTATTTCCAGTGGGAGTTGTAAGTACAGTGGTGTCGTCTAGGATCAGTCTCCAAGTGAGAGATTATGTTGGTGTGGACCCTGATTAGTCCAAAAGTGAGGGATTGTTGGTATGTGGTGACTGATCATGCTATATTGTACATTCTTTAGTACTGTACACTCTTCATGTATCCTTGTGGGGGTTCAAAGACGATAGCCCTCGAGAAAAAAAAATCACATTTTTTTGCTTCGTCATCGAAAAATAAAAAAAATCAACTTTGTAAACCCTAATTTCTGGAAGTTTCTAAAAGCCTGTTATAAGCGGTTGGGATGGGAAGTTGTAGTATGGTATTATTCACGATATTGTAATATGTTTTGCACTGGATAATAAAATTATTGGATGGTTGTGGTTTTGTGGATGTAGCCCAGATTGGGTGAGCCACGTTGAAAAAATGAGATACGTCAGCCATGGTGGCCTTGACAAAGCCATATGTCACATTTCCATGAGTTTGTGACTTGAGTTGGGGCCCGCCTTATCGAGCTCGCAAAATCAAATGAGATAATGCCAGGTGTATCTATTCTATGAGTTCACAACTCTCACTTCCTTTCATGACTAAGAGCTTGTGGAAGTGCGAGACCAATAGAAACCTGACACCTATTGACAACTAGGCCCAACAAAATGTAATATGAGTAGATCCCTTAATTTACTCAATTTTGCACATCCATAAATCCTAATAAAGTGGATGCTAAGGATAGAAGGGGCCAGTAACTTAACAAATAGAAAGGGCTTGAGCACAACTTAAGAGATCGAGAACCTGGTTGATCAATCAACATGAAATTATAACAAAAGCAACTGAGCCAGTGAAGGAAAGAGGGTTTTAGATTAAGACATGGAAAATTAAACCCTATTAAGCAAGAAAATAACCCTTAAATTTCAATGGTGCTACCACCTCCTCCAATGAATCTAACATTTGGAGTTGGTGTGTTCTGCAAAGGTTTACAACCTATTCATGTCTAATGTCAACACTATGCTCCTTGATTCTTAAGTTAATGGGATGACCAATCTCGCCAATATAGAGCATCCCACATGAACAATCAATATTATAGGCCCCAAAATTGTAATAGAGGTTTCTTAGATCTTTGATTAAAGGAATGAGACTTTTGATGGACATGTGAGGTTTAAATGCACATATAAGGCCCTTTCTAAGAATATTTTTTGTGAAATTATTGAAAATGCTTTCAATATAGGGGAGGGTGGTGATAGGGATAGTGCTCACATACACATCTTTTTGTTTCAAGCTACAATGTGATTTGGTTTGTTTAAATTCCCTAGTGATGTGTTTGTTGTAGCATCCTTCAATTTGAAAACTTTGGTCAATTGGGAAAGCTTAAGGTCAATGCCATCAACAAACCTTTGTTGATAGAGATTTCAAGACACTATTTTTCTTGCAAGATGGTGATGAGAGAAAACATGGAGGTAGAGGTTGGTATGGGTGACTTTTCTAAAGATCGAGGAAGCTAAGGAATACTCTATTTTTTCTTGAAAATCATATCAAGAAAGGCGAATTGATTGTTATCTTTAAATTCTTTAGTGAACTTGATGCACTCCACTATATCATCTAAGTGATTGTGATAATCTACTTTTTTTCCATACAACTAACCTATATTACAGTCTCATCAACTTTGTTGTTTTTGGATTTGATTGTGTTTAAGTTTTTTATACAAAAACTTATACACAATCAAATCTAGAAACAACAAAATTGATGTTCCTATGGATTGTGAAAATCTAATAGCATATATTAGAGTCATTAACATAACATTTCTACCAAACCCATTAGAAACTAGATGAGCGTCATTTGATCGCTTATGTAATGTATAACTAAACAATGAAACAAACAAGAACTTACACACAATCGAATCCAGAAACAACAAAATTGACATTCTTATAAATTATGAAAATCTATAGCATATATTAGAGTCATTAACATAACATTTCTACCAAACCCATTAGAAACTAGATGTGCACCATTTGAATGCTTATGCAATGTATAACTAGACAATGAAACAAGCAAGGGATGTGATCCCTAACCCACCCACCTCATGACAGTTACTGCTGTCTCTCTATGAATGTTTGGTGCCACTAGTAGGGGCAACCTCACATTAGCCGAGAAGCATTGTAAAGTGCAAAATAAGACCACTCTTGACTGGCTCTTCGAGAACACCCCATGGAGGTACCTTCCCCATAAGCATGAAATGTGGTATTGGGTACCCATCGATCAATCCAAGGTACATTTTTGGGAAAATAACAAGATACAATATCTACCTCCCTGTCTAGTGATGTGAACACAAGAATCGTAGATCCCCAAAACTTCTTTTTGACCGTTAACAAAACTGAATCAAATCATCCACCATCCTTAATTAGGTTTTTTAATCTCTTTTATCTCAAGGTTTCGCCCATTCCACTGCCAATTGTCCCTCTGGTACAGGTAAAACACTTCAGATCAGATCAACTGCTGAACTACTATTTAAAATGGGCTGTGTGTCATATTTATGATCAGATGGAGGCTGAGACTACTGTACACAGCCGCCACAAGTACCATGAAAAGGTAATCAGAACAGGATCAGTCCCCCCCACCCTTAGGTCGCTGTACCTTTGAAAAGTACAGGACCTGGATTTTTATATTGTTACGAACTTACAGGACTGCATTGCTTTAAGATCCACTGGGGAGAAATTCTCGGGAAGGTATTAAGTATAGGAAGTATTATCTTTGTCCCATCTAGGAGAATAATTATGACTGGACTGAAAAACTATAAATTGAATGTCATTTAATTTGCCAGTTCGCAGGTAATCATGGTGTTTTTTCTGGCATTTACTTGTCTGTCAAATCCGCGGGGCTTGAGAAGACTGGTTGGCCAAGTGGACCACCATTTACTGCACTGCACTGCTCTGCTCAGACTAGTCTGCACATAACCTTGTACTGTTGCTTTCAGGAGCCATGCTCTTATCGTGTCTAGTTCGGTGTCTCGAACATGCAACCTGACATGACCCAGTGTTTATATTAGGGTGTATCTTTGGTGTCTCGAACTTGTAACCTGACATGCCCTGGTGTTCATATTAGGCTTTATCTTTTATTTCCTTTCACTGCATTTTGTTTTAATGGTTACTCTTTCCAGCTAACAATTCTAAAAGGCTGCCTTTGATGGCTATGTATGAACAGAGTCTTTATGTAGCTTATTGCTTTAGAATAAAACAGCTTACTTTTCTCCTTCTGCTCTGTTTGGACTTTGGATTGTGAACAGATAACCGTTCACCACTCCAAAATCTGATACAATATCAGGATATGATTGTCCTAAAAATTGACCAGGCATAAAAGATTTCTTACATGGTCAGAAGGTAGGTTACAGTGATGATAATATTACATTTAAATATTATAAAATATTATATTATTTTAATGTTCAAATAGTCAAATAATAATTCTATATTTTATATGTATTAAAAAAAACTTAGAAAATAAGAGAGGGCGGCTAGTTGAGTATGTTTCAATAGTTGTGAGGGTACTTGTGGTCATTTGATTCATTAATACAATATATGTACACTAAACATCAACAAATATTTATTTTTGTGTTAATGAGCACCATATAATTAATTATTTTAAATTTGTTTTGCATACATCATTGATATGACAAAACGCAATATTAATTACAACAATTACTCATTACACAAAATCAAGAGCATAAAAAATTATTATTCAATGAATATTATATATGAGACAAAATATAATATTATTCATAACAATTACAATTTATTTTTGAAAATATAACAAAACTAATATGAAATGTTGTTGAATCCCCCGAGAGAGGAGGGGGTGAATCAGTATTCCATAAAACCAGTTAAATATAATTCATCTAAACATTATCACAATTCTAACTGAATCGGCAAGAGAGAACATAAAACAAATCAATGCATCCACACACATGAACACCATGAATTTTACGTTGAGGGAAAAACCATGGTGAGGGTTAACTCACAATATATTATAACCAGACACAAGATATTACAAGGCTCATTGTCAGGACTCACTATCCTTGAAAGACTCATAGCTTGAATACAAAAGATGGCTAACCGTCAAGATACAAAAGTTATGTCTCACTGCCAAGAGTATGAACTGATAGAATACACCTCCTATGTGTAGAGTTTAGTTCCAATGAAGCTCTAAGAATGAAGCACTGCCTCTCACAACAGTCGCTCAACAATTTTGTTCTAATCCTCAACTGATAAAGCATTTAGGCTTGAATCTTCACATATCCCTTGATTCTCCTTTCACTTCACCACACCTCACCAAGTTTCACATTAGCTCACCACATAATCTTATATGTATACATCTCATTCATCAATTAGGTTGGCCTAATTAGATGAAAGAAAAACAATAAAAAAATGCTCTTGTCGGCACCATATATGATTTAAAACATTTTTATCCATGTAGTGCATCACATTAAGTTGACATAGATCTATAGAACACATCCACAAAGTATATCCAGTCTTCTTAATGTGTGTCATACGTTAGGTCAACCAAAACTAGGATATAACCACAAATAATCCAAACCAACATACAGTCCTCAAAGAAAACACCTTTTGGATATGATATTACATCAATTTCTCATCATACTACCATTATAGAGACTACCATTAGAGCCACAACATTAGAATGTTCTTAAGAAAATGTGGAGTCTCCCACACGGATATGCAAAGCAGAGAAACAGTTGTAGAGTACAGAGCTAAACTCTGTCAATGATAACTTTATGCTCACAACACAAAACTTCTCAAGATCCAGGATATAGTTGTCTGAATCAGACATGATACTACGATTAAAAGCTTAGATTCATATCTTTTGTTGTGGTGAATTCCGGACTCAAGAACCAACTCACTAGTTCATCAAAAAGAACACTTCCAGTAAAAACAGTTTCTGACAAACTAAGTAAGCTTCCCATACAGTTGTCACGATGTTTTTGAAAAATTAAGCAACATTTATAGGGTGTTGAACCCTTCACAAAGAGCCCAAGGGGCCGAAGGACAACATAGTTCAAACCAGAAATTGAACTATAGGAACAAACAGAAACAACTGACAGACAGCTGAAGTACCAACAGACCGTCAGTTGAAGACCAACCAAAATTTAGACAACCCCCGAACCCGAGGGATCTAAACTTATTCCCCTAACCCGAGGCCGAGAAGAAGCAACAGATTTGGGGAGACTCTTTTTCTTCCTCAACACTACCGACCAGGGAGGCTCGGAATTGAGAACCAACGAGCAAGGCGAGTGGAGCAGATCCACAACAGACAGCCTGAGAGAGGAGCCATTACACAGTAAGGAATCTGACAGCGGAGCCACAGAGGTAGGAACCGGAAAAAGAGCAGGCTCGGTCAAAACAGGAACAACAGATTCTGCAGGAATGACAGCAGAGAGATGTTGACATCAATGACAACACAGGAATAACCAACATACTTCACATACACTTCATGCTCATGTTGCAATGCTCCATATTTCCAACAAATGTTATATTAAAGTTTGTACAATCTTATAAGTATTTTATTCAAACATATGAACAAAATTGTCAAACATTGCATTCTTGATATTTATGAAAGCGTTCAACTTCCAATCCTTGAGTAATTAAATATATTCCCAACTTGACATAGATAAAAAATTGTTATTTTTCACTCATCTCATCTCTCATAAATATAGAGTAGTGAATACTCGGGATGAACATTTCAAACACCAAATAAATATGTAGACAAATCAAATATTCAATAGACCAACATTTAAAATTGTCTCTATCAATTCACACCATCACCTCTTATACATTATTGGTGTAAGTGGAATCAAGGAAGGGGTACATAATAATTGACTATGATGGGTAAGGGGTTCAAAAAGTGATGTTTTGGACACATTTTATAACTATGCAAATTTGAGGCATCAAAATTGATGGTGACAACTTCAAACCTTTGGTTTAAGCAGTCAATTAGTTGAGAAAGCCACTAATTGTTTTTTATATTTGTTCAATATTGACATGTGGAATTTTGAGATGGATGAAGTTAGGGTACACGACTACTAGGTCCTTTCCACTAGCTAGCCTATTTTATAGAAAATGAGATATACGAAATAAATTAGTAATTAAGTATTGACTATCAAATATGTTCACTATACATAGTGACTAAATGTTGGATGGATAATTTTGTGCAGATCTAGGTTAAGGTGTTTTACTAGAAACTACCCAAATTAACAACCATAAATACAAACCAACACATTTAATACAAATCGGAGGCGAATTTTGATTAATAGTACTGTATTTGAACTTTTTCTAGCTTGTTATAACTAACAAAATAACTTAAATTTAATTGAAACTATGCAAATAGATGCATCAATAAACAAGTATAAAGATGATCTCCATATCAAAAACATAATACAAAGATATGTAAGGCCCAAAATTTTAAATATTACTTCAATGTAAAATCAAAAGTATTTGATAAATTTGTTGAACTTAAGAGGATGGCTAAAAAATAGATTGGTAGATACATCAAAGGAATAAGATCTTATAATTATAGAGAATAGTATAAATCATTTTTGTTTTTAGATTTTTTTTTAAAACATAAAATCAAGAAGGAGATCGCCACTTCCTTCACTCTGAAACAAGTTGATGTTCAATGAAGAATAGGGATATTGTTGAGATGGCAAGGAGTATGATGAGAGAAAAAAAATGAATAATTTTTTTTGGCAAAATAATATCTACATTTATCTATCTACTAAATAGGAGTCCTATAAAAGTGGTTTAAGGAATGACTCCTAATTGGGCATGCTTTGGAATTAAACAATTAGTTGTTCATTTGAGGGTGTTTGAATGTGTTGCTCATGCATAGATACCAAAACAAATGTCTAAGTTGAATGATAAAAGCCTTAAATATATTTTCATTAGATAAAGCGTTCAAGTTGTATGATTTGATAGACAAGAAATTGGTGATAAGAAAATATGTGATATGCAATGAAAATAAAATATACCAAAAGAAAATAAACAAAGGAAAATCAAATAAATTTCTATGTAATTAATAAGGAAGGATAGTCTACTCCACTTGTAATTGATGGTGTATAATTTGAACGTAGGAACAAAAAAATTAGAAATATTAAAGGAGAAACAAAAGAATCATCCATCAACTCTTATGTTGGACACAAATTTTGAGAAAAGACAAGATCATGTACAAAAGTAAACCATGCCTTGATGACTCAAATCATGCAAACCAAAAATCTATTTTTTCTTAAAAACAAGGTCATGAAAAGGAAGAATGGGTTGAAGTTGTAATGAGTCTACAAGATAAAATATGCAAAAAATTTAGAAATATTTTAGAAATGAAAAAAATATAAATATTTTTGTCATATTTGTAGTGCCACTTTTAGGGGGAAACCTCCAAATAGAGAAAACACTCCAAATACAATTATTCCAAGATACTTTTCAAAGAAAAATCATTGCAATATATACTTTTTTGTCAAAGACAACTACTACCAGTTTATGCATGTGGGATAATTTTTTTATTCTAATAACTAGTGGGATGGCTTACAAATCGTATGTGTACCTTTAATAAAGCTACCTAAGAGAAACTTACAAAGCATATGCACCTAACTAATACTAGATAACACAAAGTAGAATGGAGTACATAACATGATTCCCACTTCGAAAATACTTATTCTCAAATCTTAAGATGAGGATGTCTAGAGAGAATGATGACAAACACATAGGTGGCATCTTTAGATTATAGGTCTTTTTACTGAACTAGTAACTCAATATAATGATTATGTTGGTGCTTTCTATGTTTATTGAAAATAGCCTTAGGTTCCAAAAATATCAATCCCTCCTCATCCTACTCAAGTACATTTATTGGTGGTTGAGTGTCAAATCACAAAGACATTAAAAAAATAGGTGGATTCAAGAAGAGCCTATTTAACATGTTTACTCAAGGATGTTGGGGGAGTGCCATAAAGGACCTCATAAGGGATCATTTTAGAAGAAATATAATGAGTATTACTATACCACCACTTATTCAAAGATAGCCACTTGGCCCATTGTCCCTATTTTTTAAAGATAGCACTATAAAGTTTCTTTCATTAGTTGTGGTGAGAATGTCAAAGGTTACAAGTTTTTAAACCCACAAACCTTGAAGAATCTATATTCAAGAGATGGTACATTCAGGGAACTTAGAAGTTTGTCTAAGGTAGAACAATCAAAGGAGAATGAAGAATGTGCATTTTGAAACAAAGATGGGGTAAGAAAATGTATTTGAAGTTGAATAGGAAAGTGGAAAAGAAAATTTAGGAAAAGAAGAGGTTAATACATCTAGCAGTATCTCCAAATAACAGTGCAAATGTAGTAAGAAATTCTTCATTGATAACTATGAGAAGGTCTACTATCACCTAATGAGTATAGTCTAACATATTTTTGTTGGCTATTAATTGTATTGATCAATAATGAACCAAATTATATGGAAGTGGCTCTCACTTCTAGATATTTTTTTTTGGATGAATATTAAGGGTGAGGAGATGATAGTATTGAAATAATGTAAGACTTGGTATTCAGTTGATCTACCTAAAGATAGGAAAGACAATGATTGAAAATGGGTATTTAAGAATAAATATAGATTAGGTGGGTCACTTGAGTAGTACAATGCATGTTTGGTGGAAATATTTTGTCCCAAGTAGAGGGAATTGACTTCAACAAGATCTTTTCCCCTATTGATAAGTTGAGTTCAATTATGATGTTGTTATCTATCGTTGTGACATTTGATTTAGAAACTAAGCAGATGGATGTTACGATAACATTTGAAGATTTTGAAGAGGAAATATTAATGGAACAACCCAAGGGATATAGATTTAAAGGTAAGGAGAAACTATTTTTAAAGATGAATAGGCTTGTGTGGGTAAAGATAATCCCTATGTGGAGCCAAAAGTTTGATGCATAAGTGCTAGAATTGGGTTTTGGAATAAGTAATATTGATAATTGTGTGTACTAAAAATAGGTAAATTATCACATTTTTATTATTATTTTATATATTTATGATGTGTGTATCATTAAAGATAATTAAGCATTAATTTATAAACTTAAACAATTGTCTAGTGAATTTAATATAAAAGACCAAGGAGTTGATAGATGTGTTTTTAGTATAGAGATATATAGAGATCTAGAAGACAAAAATATAGCTAAAATAGATGGAATACCTTGATATAGTCTTGTGAAGGTTTGGAATATAGGATAGTAAAGTTGTAAGTTCACCATTACCCATTGGCACAAAATTGAGTATAGAACAACATTATGAATTTATGATGGATTTGGGGAACATGAAGAAGGTTTCTAAAAAAAATTAAGTAGGAAGTCTCATGTATTCAATGGTTTTAATGAGACCATATATTACCCAAGTAGTAACAATTCTAATTAAGTCTATGGGATAGCTAAGTAAAAAATATTGGACACATGTAAAAATGGTGTTTGGGGACTTGATGGGAGCTCTAGATTATTGCTTGACTTATCATGACACTAATTGATATGAGCAAGATGTTTAGTAGAATAATTTATCGATTCATATTGGGTGGATATATTCATAACTAGAGGCCTATAAGTGGGTATGTGGATATTCTATCTACAAGAGAAATAAGTTAGAAGAATGAGCCATCAGATTGTTTCCCTATCAATTAATAAACAAAAATATATGGCCACAACATATTCTTGTAAGAAAGTTGTGTGGATAAATATATTTGACTAGCAGTATTGATTATAATATTTAAACAATGGTGAAGTGTGATTCATAGAGTGTAATTTTTCTAGCTAAGAATCTCATTTATCTTGCTAGAACCAAGAATTATTGATTTGTAATATATTTTATGAGAGAAATGGTTGAGAGAAAGAAAGCTTATAAATAGAGAAATGGATACTCAAGTAAATGTTAGAGATTATTTGATAAAAGATCTAAGTTTTGTGAAGTTCATGTGGTGTAGGGATTAGATGGGCATATCCCATTCTTGAGAATAAGATTGATATCTTGGATTGAATACTACAATTTCTCCTATGATAATATCAATTGGGAGAATTTTGGTATTTGGGTGATATTCATATGTAGAGAGTCTTTATAATAAAAGATTATTGTATTTTTCATTACAATGAAATACGGTGAATTATCAAATATTATGATATAATAGGTATAGTGTTTGATGATGTTGTAGGTGTTGCAATACACCATTTATATTATACAACATATGGTGATGTTGCGACAATAAATTCAAAGTATTTGAAATAAAAATTCACAACCACATAGGACTTAAGTATTTTTGGAAGCATGATCTTAGTAATGTAGGGGTACATGTGGTAAGATTTAAGGGTAGAATAATTTATTAGAAGATGGAAAAATATATTGTAAGAAAAAGGAGTATTATGTTGGAATAGGCTATCACAAGTGAGGATCTACTAGTGGTAGTTATACTCATAACTTTCATACATGAAAAGTGTAGAACTTGTAGCTATTGATTCATAGTGTGTGACAAAAAAAAATAATACAAAATTATCATGCATGAGGATGCATCATACTTGGAGTTTTTTGCACTATATTGACATCATATATGGTTGGATTGTAGTTACATGACTCTTGGTATTATATGATTTGGTTGAGAAATTATGTAATAACCTAAAAAATGCAACCTTAAAATTTCTTAAATATTGACCAATATAAATGTCTCAATGCTAAAAAATTGGTACAAGATACATTTCTAATAACATCCATCATTTCCATGATATCAAAGTGTAATGATAAGTAGCATGCACGTGTTATCCATAATAATCCACATAATATATATAACTCTCACTCGAGTAGTACAATACGTAAGTACATCACTAATTATGTTGTAATAATATGAAAGTCTCACAAGTACATGACTAGTACTCAACAATGAAGACATAATTTCATAACCAATATATAGAAGGGCTCAAAAATACAACCCTCATCTATGATAAATATAATAGGTCATGAGACCAACCACATGTATACAAGTGGTTTTAAAATAATATACGTGCCATAAATACTATGTGAAGAAGTACAAGATTAACTCTATAAGCTAATCCTTTAAGATCTCATGCTCCTATTGCCAATTAGGGAAGGATTGAACCCACCATGAGGATATGCCTTTCCTCCCAATCAATAAATCAAGGTGAAGAAGCACCATTCAAAATTCAAAGGTTTGGTACAATACATTATTAGTGATTATATTTCTTAGTTTATTCTTTTAATAACACATATCATATGCATGAGACCATGCACCCAAAATATTTAAAATATATTGAATAGATTTTACAATGCATGTTCTTGATAATAGGCACATGCCAAATAATCATTTCAAGAAAAGTATTCATAAAAACCCTTTTCCAATATCCAATACACATATGTATGCAAGGACATGAATAAGCTAAAGTATGACCATCGATGAAAAACTACAATTATTTTTAACCTTATAAGGTTTGACTTAGTACAACACATCCAAAATTGTATATAGCATCCACATGAATTACTACTAGCATCCCATACTATGAAAGCTTTATCCATGTGATGTTATATGCCTTCTTAATAGCATATTCTCAAGGTACAATTGCATTCATCCCATACTACATGCATCCTAACCTTTGCACAATGCAAGTATCCAAACATACATGTGCCTTCACACTCACACCCCTCTTTGCTCTTTTGCAAAGTGGGGACCCCCTATTTTTTTGGCTTTGGGTCTTCTTCTTTTTTCCGTCTTTTGTTTTTTCCCTTTTTCCTTTGTTTCTTTTATTTTCTTGCTTTGTTTGTTGTCTGGTACCAACGTCACATCAATATTGTCAGCCTGAAAGAGTAAGAGTTCAAATTTAATAATAGCATTGTCAGAAGTTACTACTACCAACCCATGTACTTGCACACCTTTAATGAAGTTAATCGATGAAAATAACAACTAAAAACTTCATTCATTTAGACAAACTAGTTTTTTCATAGAGCTCTGTAACTATTTGCCATTGTTCTTGAGGAAGATTGCCCTATGTTTTGGTGTGAAGGGGTGTGTGTGTGGGTTTCCCAACTAGTTTTCGTTCTCAACATGTTTGTCTTGTCGCCTGCTTGCTCACACGATCATGTGTTGCATTCTCTTGGTTCGGCTCATTCTTCTTTCTCCTTCTTCATCCTAGTTGCTACTCATATTGTCAAGATTGGTTAATTTTTGAGCCTTTAACTTGTAAATTTCTTTATTTAATCGGCTTGCTTGACATGGGTGTGTATTTAGGGTTTTCGGGTTTGTTAGTTTTTTTCTTGGTTTTATTTTGTGTTCTTGATGGTTTTGGTTTTAGTTTTTATATTTTTGCTTCTTGGTTCTCGGTCTGGTTTTGGCATTCCTCTGTTCTTTTCTTTTTTGTTTTTCCCTATTTTATTTTTTCTCACCATTTTTCTCGACTCTTTTTGCCTTCCAAATTGTGTGTCTTGTTGGTGCATCGATCGATGATGTTTGTGACATGATCATCGAGCATTGGAATTTGGTATTCCCTTGTGATTTTCCCTTAGCCATTTTAATGGTTTGAGTTTTGGTCACTATTGGGCTTAAGGCTGCGTTGTTCCCTCTTACTCCCTACTTGAAGTTGTTTGCATAAAGTAAGGGGAAACCATGATCACCGACCAATGACCTTACCTTTTACTTAGTTGATGTGATTAATGACTTTCAGACATCGAATTTTGGAGATCCTCCTTGCCTCTTACTTATAGAGGTGCAAAGGGTATTGAGGATCCCCAACCTTTGATCCTTGATTTCATGCGAAACATTACACTTAGCTGAAAATCCTTTTCTTTATTTTATCGTTTCGGATATCAAATGGTGGGGATCTCATTTTTTTGTTTCATTATAGAGGTAGGAGGTATGAAAAACCCTAACCTCTAATATCTGCCATCATTAAGGATTGTTTTGATCATGGTAAAGTCACCAAGAAAGCCTTCATTGAAAACCTTTTAAAAATGAATCAAGTTAGACAAACAAAATGTGAGTTGGATCTCAAGCATGGGGATGTTGTTTTAAGTGATACCTAAGTGAAACATGAAAACAAAAAAATGAAACCCCACAACCTGACTTCCAAATTCCTTTCAGACTTCATGAGTCGGGAGTACCCTTTACACAATATCAATAACAACAAGGAAAGGGATAAAGGGGATGCCTGATCCCCAATTGAATACAAATAGTTCTTGAGAGAGATTTCACTAACGAGTAAAGGATACATGATACCCTCAATTATACTAGTAAAAACTTAGCCAAAAATGTCTTCCTTTGCATCACCCTTTGGACATTGGGTATTGTTGATACCTCTTACCCATTTCTTATAGAGGTGCAAAGGGTAAGGGTTATCCCCGACTCCCGACGTCCAAGAACGATTGCTTGGTTTTAACTATTATAATGAATGGATGCATCTTTAATGTTAAAAGGCTAAGGTTTAAAATATAAAGTGAAGTTGATTAACACTCATAAATTGGGTGGAAAGAAGTAAGTCAAAAAACTAAACCCTGATTCTCAAAGTCCTTTCAGACTTCACGGGTCATAAATATCACTTAACCAATATCATTACTAAGGAAGTAAAGGGTAAAGGGGATCCCCGATACCCAATCGAGCAATGGAACATATCCTAGGTATGGGGTATCAGGGATTCTCGATCTGCAATTATTGAAGGATTTTAATAACGAGAACATGAAAGCTTAAGTGTATATGCTAACAGTAAAGGGTAAGTGAGAGGCCCGGAGGCTGATACTCGAAGTTGTTGTATAACTTCAACTTAACGAATTATAAATTTGAGATAAGAGTATATATGGCCTAACATGATTTATCTTGTGGGTTTTCTCTTCTTGGTGTAGGAAAATGATAATGCATGGTACTAGTTTATGTAGGATACATGCCCCAAAAGGATTCTAAGGAGATGAAGTACCAATTTATAGGATACCACCCAATGGAAAGGATGAATCAGATTGTGCCAACCTAGTCATTGGTTTGTGGCGGCTGATCATGCTATATTGTACACTCTTCATGTATCCTTGTTGGGCACCGGGCGGGGGTTCAAGGGCGGCAGCCCCCAAGAAAAAAATCACCTTTTTCACTTCGTCATCGAAAAAAGAAAATCCGACTTTGTAAACCCTAAATTTTGGAAGCTTCTAAAAGCTTGTTATAAGCGGCTGGGATGGAGAGTTGTAGTATGGCATTATTCACAATATTGTAATAGGTTTTGTACTAGATAATAAAATCATTGGATGGCTGCGGTTTTGTGGATGTAGCCTAGATTGGGTGAACCACATTAAATTCTCTTTGTTGTCTTCTATGTGTGTTCTATTACTCTATTTTATTATTCAAATCTGCATTTAACTTGTTATATATCTACCTTCTAACCCTAACACTAGTTCAATCACTTGGCCAAATAACTAGAGATCGTTGTTGATATCTACCCATGCTTTGTGATGAGCAATGTTGCCAAGGCTATGCATGACAATTTTTCCTAGTGTCTCCCAATTTAAATATGTCCAAGGATGTGTGTGATAATTACTAGTAAAATTAAAGCACATAATGCACTTGAGTTTAGTGGCGTTGGAGATTTTGAAGGCTGTCACTTGTTTTAGTTTACTTTTAGTTTAATTTTTCATGCTTCTTTAATTTAACAAGAAACTCGACTCCAATTGGGGCACTCAGTTGTGCTTTTATTTAATTTTCACTTTTCTCTTAGTTAAAACTTAAGCATTGGAGATACTTCCAATTAGCTTTTTTTATCAGCTCTATAGTTTTAGGAATTTATTTTTTCTATAAATGTTTGATTTTGGATCATTTCTAAGGGTCCAAATTCTTATATAATTTTTGCAACAACAATAAAATATTGGTGTGGAGTTTACCAATTGACTTTTGTGTGAAAATATTTGATTTATTTATCTAATGATAACACCTGTATTGCATGCATTAGGTTTCAACACCTTGGTGATAGTATAATCATTTTATTTCAATCACAATTACTAAATTTATGAGGTATGAGTTAAATCTATGGAATTAAGTAAGATTTTGTCCCAAATCTATGCATGACTAATGGTGTTATGGTTGAAAGAAATTTGAAAATATTATGTGTTTGAGTTTCCTTTGAAGATTGCACTCCATTAATTTAGTAGATGTGTGAATGCTATCTATGTTAATGGTTGTATGAAATATCTCATTTAAACTTGTAGACGTGATTAATAGAATGCTTTATGTTGTTGTCCAGATAGAGTTAGATTTATTTCAGTAATTTATATAGGTTTCTTTTGGAATATCTCTTGTTACCCTATTCTCTTTTTCCTTTTATTTTGAAACATGGTTACTGAAATAGTTTGAAGGAGCACTAAATCATTTTAAAAAAATTTATGTTTTATATGTGCAATCTGAGTCTAATCAATGAAATCGTTATGTTGTGATTGTATTTAATTCCCAAATTTTCTTAAAAATCTAGATCCCCTATTTAATCACATTGTTCTCACCTTTGTGTCTTCCACATTGTCAAGACCTGACAAGAAAGGAACCTTGGAGTAGTTTATACTACTTTTCAAGAGGGGCAATAATCTTATTGCTTGGTACGTTGTGAGTGACTAACATCCCCCTCAATAATACCAATAACAAATAAACAATACATAAATATATATAAAAATAGTAGTACATACAACTAACACATAAAAAATATTCATAATTTAAATGCACAAGTTATAGACATAAATCAAGTACATAGAGTATAAATAACATAAACATGAGTAAAGCCACTCAAGGACTTTAAACAAATATGGAAAATACTCTTAGTTCTCAAAATCCATCAATAGAGCATCTCCCAACTATTAATGTACCCGAGTACCACTATCTCAAATAAGGCAAGAAGGTTAATTATCAATACCAACCACAAATCATCCATACCACAAGGTAGAAACAACACATGCCAATACAATGGGCCATTGGACTTAACTCTAGTGGTAAAGGTGGTCATAACATAAATTTCTTATAGAACCTCTGCCAATGAGAGCATTAGAGCCTATGGTGGTATTGTACCTATAGTTAGATGAGAAAACTCAAATCTCGCCTAATTTTCTTATGAGGAATAATGTCTCAAAATATTGGGACTCAAGTAAAGAAAAAATATTAACCATCCTAATCCAAAGGAAAAAAATTATATTGTATTGTTACAAATGAAATCCACGAGATAAACCTCTCACGCATCTTATCCTTTCAAATAACATCTTACTCTCACAAGTAGAATCATGACACAAAGGATATCATATATAAATATAATTAATTGTGATGTTATAGTTGTCACACATAAGATGTCACATTTTAATAGAAACCAAACATGACACAAAAGAGGTCACAAATCAACATGAATTAACCATGAGACAAAAGATGGTACAAATCAATAGATTTAGCTCTCCAAGGAGATAAAACAACACCAAGCTAAGTTATATTTACATGAGCACAAAAGCCAATAAAATAGTGTATGACATAATCCATTAACCCTAAACCAAATTCATATAGTCAATATACAATCATATCAACACTTATAGAAACCTCTAGAAGATACGATAATAGTTCACACTTAAGACACTAGCATGTCATACTATAATTTTTTTAAGATTTTAAATCCTAACATTCTAATTGATACACATAAAATAATCACTCATATTGCAAAATATATCATATGAATAAATAAAATAATTAATGAGACTTAGTTCTTATATTATCAACACAAATAGACAGTCAAAAAATTATTAATATTTCATGCTTTACAAATTGGGTTTGGCTTATTTTTCTTGAGCGTTTAAATAACATATTTGCACACCTTCCCTAAAAAATTTAGAGAAATTTAGTTCGTTAGATTAAAGTTATAAGTGACTTAATAGATTATTTTTCTTATATCAAATTAATTTGACATGATAGAAGTCAATATAGCATTTTCAATTTTATCATAGAATTGAAACTTCATAGAGTCATAAAGGGACTAGGAATGAGGGATGTTATAAATTGGATGGTTGGTTTCCTATGAAAAAATCTATATGTTAGTTGGGATGTGTCAAGGTAGTCATGCTCACTCATGTGTTAGACATTAAAGACATTTATACATTGTTGGTGTAGGATGATTAAAGTGATTGTAGAAAAATGAGCCCACCAGGGATCAAGTCTTGCTGAGTGCAAAGGCTCTGACACCGAAAAAGGGATGAGGTTGGGATCGTGCCCCGGGCGAATTTGGCAGAATGGATACCCCTCAGTCCTTGGCTCTTAGCCAAAGAGGTTCAGCCCTAGAAGACTTGTGCTCCCATATCGGGTAGCAAAAAAGAATTTGTGGATGACCATTAAAAAAAAAAATGATTGCAGAAGAATGGTATTTTTTAGATTGAGAAAAAGGTTTCCAAAGATCTTGTATTGAATTGTTTATTCTAAATAATATAAAACTATGTACATCTTTTGGTGGTGGGTTTTTTCTCCAAACATATTCCCATATAAATCCTTTGTCATGTATAATCTTATGAATGCATATTGTTCCATTTATTTTCATATGTGTTAGGTTGTGTAAGTATCATTGATTTTTTTATTATTATAAAAGCAAAGAAAGGGCCCTTATCTCAAGAGTTTAAGATATTAAAATAAATTTAAAGAAATAGTAGCTAGGCACGCAGGCCTAAAAAATAGATAAAGCCATGTAGGCCCAACGAAACAACAAAATAACAAAAAAATATAACTAGACCAAGATCAAAACATAGAAATCAACTAACAGATCAGGTTCCAATTGTCCAGGAGGGCATTAAGGGAGATTTCCCATTCCTCCATATCTTTTTGTTCATCAATATTCTTAACTTGCATTTTCTCCTCATCTTCTTTAGTAAGATCATTGATTGTTAATTGATTACATAATCTTAAGTTTTTATTATTCCAATCTATTGGTCATTTGCAACAAAGGTCAAAATTTTCATCATATTACATTGAAATATTTGTTCCTATCACACATTTATGATATTGTCAAACTAATATTGTCTTTGATAGCTTAACACTAGATTGAATTATTTATCAAAAGGGTGTTAAAAGTATTTTTTGAATGGTTATATTGATGAAAAGGTTTGTATAACACAGCCTAAAGGCTTCCAAATATTTTATAAAGAGCACAAAGAAATCCTCATATGGTTTTAAGTAAACATTGAGAACATAGTATTTTATAGTTGATTCATGCCTATAACAAAAATGTTTTGCAAATAGTTAGTCAAAACCCAATCTTTATATGAAGAAATCGGGTGGTGATAATCTTATCCTAGTTCTCTTTGTAGATGATCTTATTTGCACTAGGAACAATTTACCTTTATTAATAGAATTTAGAGCAATTATGATAACAAAGTTTTGAGTCTAAAAGTGTGGCAAACTGAAGATGGAATATTCATGTCTCAAAAAAGTGTACTTAAGATATCCTAGAGAGATTACATATGAATGCTTGCAAACATGTTGCCACACCTATTGAAGTTGAACTTTAAGTTGTCAACTTCTAATGGGTCCTTATCTAGTGAATCCCACTTTATATAGATAGTCGATTGGAATCTTGATCTACTTGACTACTTCTCAACCTAGTATTACATAAACCTAAGGAGACACATTAGAATGTTGCTAAGATGTTTCTCATGTATCTCTAAGAAACATTGAATTATAGTCCTCATTTATTGTATTCAAAGGATAATATATTGGTGGGATATAGAGATCTAGATTGGACAAATTTTATAGATGATTGAAAATATACTTCTAGTTAAACCTTCAATTTGGGTGTTATAATGTTTTCTTTGGAGTCCAAGAAACACTCTGCTATATGACTTTCTACAACATAGGCTAAATATAAAGCAACCACCTTCATAGCTTCCTAGGTAGTATTTTCTTCAAAATCCAAGATACGATCTACTTTTCTATGACATATACTGAATATAAAGCAACCCCTTTCTTGGCTTTCCAAGCAATAGAGTTGAGAAGAGTATTAGAGGATATGTAGCATATACATAATGGTCCCACCATGTTGTATTGTCACAATCAAAGTACTATATATAAATACATATCCAATGTTCCACATCAAGACTAAGCATAATGAAATTCAACATCACTATATCACACAGTTGGTTTAACAAGGACTAATTTGAGCTTACTAATTGAGCTCATCACGGATCAAATAATTGACATATTCTTGAAGCCTCTTGCTAGTGAATAGTTTTAAAAAATTAAAGAATTACTTCAAGTTCTTCTCAATCTTCATTGAAAGGAAAATGAAAGAAAACTAAACATTTTGTATTTAGTTATAGTTAATAAATAGTTAGGGGAGAAGACCCAATATCCACCAAGGCTAACTTCACACAACCATAGAATCTAAATCGTGCATCGAATCGAAAAAAAAAATTATGGGTTTTTTCGCCCACGAGTTAAGAGCTTATAACTAAGTTTTTGGCTTTTGGGCAATTCGGTAGAGTGCGGGAGCATTGGATATGCACGCAAAAGTCAAAAAGACACCTTTTAGAGGTGTCGTCCGGTTGCCACCACCTAATGTCCCAGTATCCACCCACTTTAATTTCCATCAATTAAGCATGTTTATGCCTTAAATCCACTCTAAAACATGCACTTTAACACTTAATGAGCAGTCATTAGTGTTTTTGTAATTACAATGAGCAGCCATTGGTGTTTTTGTAAATATTTATTCAATCAAATAAAGTTTTTTAATGGATCAAAGTGAAAAAAAATTTGGGGAGTTAAGTGAGCATGGAGGTGGCGGTTATTCAATAGAGGGCGGCAACTGGGTCTTCTCCCCTAACCTCATGTCCCCATGCATCTACTTAGCTTATTTTGGCTAGCAGCTACTGCTCAACTTATTTAGGAGTTATTTGTGGAGTTGATGGCCCCATGAATGCTTTGTTTTTCTGCTTATTTTTAAGCAGTCAGCTTAAATTTGTATTAATAGTATTAATAATAATTTTTACAATAAAAAATTAGGGAAAAAAAAATCAAATATTAAAAAAAAGGGAAAGAAATTTGTGGAGCCACGTGCATTTTTAGAAATATGCAACTTATTTCCAGCCCCCCCTCTTTTTCCACAGCTTATTTTCAATTCCTAAACAGTAGCTGCTTCATGAAAATAGGAAAAGATTCCAAATTATCCTTTCCCAAAAATAAAATTTATGCATGGGAACACCCCTGCTGCTTAAATTTAAACAGAAAATAAAGTTAAGCAGCCGCATGAGGACATGAGATAATTGACATAAAAATAAAAATTAATTTCTCATTTATAAAAGTAATAATCTGATGAAATTTTGGACCTTGCTTATAGTTGACATATACACAAAGCACCTTGCCGTTTCAAAAACTTTAAGGTTTACTTCAAATTCTTCCCAATATATGACGAAAATAGTAGCGACGCATTTAAATTTTCAAATAAACATTTGACAATAATTTAATTCATCTAAATCTGACAGCCTGAAAGCAACCTGGCCTGAAGAATCGAATAAAACCAGACGCATAACAATCGGTAAACAATTTTTTTATTTCATTATGTTTTTTTGGGTAAAAACTTCTTTCATTTCAGAACCTATCGCAAGAAGAACAAATTTGCATTCCAGTCCAATATAAATGGGATCAAAGCAAATTGAATCGGTCAACATCTTAGAAGAGGCGTGGAAAAGATGAAAAATCAGAATTAGTCCCCTATCAAAGGCAAAATTAATTGAACTGTTAAATGATCTTCTCATCTGTTTTAGTTTGTACATGAAACTTGTTAAGTTGTTTATTGTTGCATTGCATATGAAGACCAATGATCCTCCAAATTTCCAGAATGGGGCTGTGGGCCAGGAGAGATAATAAGCAATAATTTTAGCCAGCACTGACCTCTCATATTTCACATTTTGAAGACATTAGGGACAAAATATTTGAGACAGCTGGGATGTGGGGAAAGCCTATTAAAATAACTTCCAAAATTAATAGCAAATGATTTTTTTTTCTTAATAAAATGCTCTGAATTTGTTCGGACAATCCTTCCACTTTTTAACATTACAAGCGGTATTTAACATTTTCTCTAATAAATGGAAGTTATGAAGTCCTGAAAAAAGAGGATATGTCCCCACCAGAGTTCCTGACAAGGCTCTTTGATTTCAATTATCAAATATAGCAGACCAAACTAGCTGCTGCCGCTAGCATTTGGTTCACCAGATCTAAATTCTGCAGCGATGCCACTGTACCAAGTTGATAAGTGATACAACAGATTGAGAGAACACAACAGACTAAGAATTTGCAAATGCAAATGACACTGTAACCGACTTTTGCTATTGATGGAGTTTGAAATACAAGATATACGAATGTCTGCAAGCAGCTGAAGTTCTAGACTGGAACTTAATTTAACAAATTACATTCCCAACAGAAGGATATGGTCAACAAAATAAGAGGATTTACAAAGTGGCATTTGCGCCTTGGCTGCAAAATTGCTAGAATTTTTCAGCTGCGTAGCAGACATTGCAGGGGACATTCTTCAGATTTGATGCCTCAAAATGTTTGAAAGTTTGACAGAGCGATAAGCCTGACCAAAAACTAAAAAGGACTGGAATAAAATATGCAGATATAGTAAAGCTAGTTCTCCTCTGGTGTCAAAATCAGTACTCACAAAATGTTCAACTGAGTCTTATTTGACTTTTACTGTAGCACAGCCAAATAAACCAAAAATGAAAGAAGCAGCCACACTCTGAACCTGCAGCTTTGTACACCGGATCCTGCAACCGAACTCAAAGATGCCTCATGACCTTTACCAGTGGCAACCACCATACCAGAGCAAAGACTGACTCCATTGGGAATAGATTTCCGATCTCCTGTAGCATAACAAAGCCTTGGATTACCCCACAGATAAAGGTACCTTCCCATTCTCTGATAGAACTTTGATGGGAATTCAAGAGAGCCAGACAAATTGTTGTTATTCAGGAACAGAGAACGCATATTTGGTAAATCTGCAAGCTCTTTAGGAACTTTTCCAGACAGAGCATTGTCATTTAGAGCCAAGTATCTTAGCATTTGCAATTTCGTCAATGATTCTGGGATTTTACCAATATAACCAGACGATGAAAGATCCAAGCTGATCAGAAGCCGCAAATTGCTCCAACGAAGACTATCAATTGGGCCTCCCATAGGATTATTACCAAGGTAAAGTTCCTGCAAGTAGGGAAAAAATTTAGTGTCCGATGTTTGCCAATTTTAAGAAAGAGAAGATAAGGGATTTCACTTCTAAAAATGCATTAAATTTCCCTACCTGCAAATTTTCCATCTCTATTAAAGACACTGGAAGGTTTCCATGGAGCTGATTGTTCCTCAAATCCAAAAATGTAAGGAATTTTAACTCCCCCAGTCTCTCCGGTATCACTGACTGTAAGCCATTGTCACTCAAATCCATTTTAACCAGAGCATTCAGATTCCCTAAAGATGGTGGAAGAGAGCCCTTTAACTGATTAAAGCTCAGGTCCAGAATTAGGAGGCCTTGAAGAAACCCCAGAGAAGAAGGTATTGTACCATCAAACTGGTTATGGCTCAGAACAAGCTTTCTTAACTTAGTTAAGTTTCCTATTTCCTTCGGCAAATTTCCCTTCATACTGTTCTCTGTAACAATAAGTGATTCCAGATTGACCAATTTACCCAGCTCTGCGGGTAACTCCCCAACCAGCGCAACATTATTTCGAAAAATCAAGCTCTGAAGTGATCCTCCAAGATTGCTCCACTGATTCAATGGCATTACCTGAGGCGCATTCATAAAGCATTTGTACAGGGACAATGTCTTTAAGTGAGTTAAATTGAAGATGGATGGATGAAGTACCGCATTGTCGCCGCATTTTGGAGAATTATCATAGACATTTCCAATATTGAATACTGTGATGTGCCAAAAATCTCCAAATTGATCACATAATGTACCTGGAACAGGTGTGAAGCCACAGGGATCGGGGTATAAATTGTGTGCATCTAAATCTCCACTCAGGGATTCAAGAACAGAATACAACGCTCTTTTTTCTGAGTCGAGCATAGGAGTACTATTCCGATAATCTCCTGTTACAGTCTGTGCGCAAGACACTTCTATACCTAAGTTTAAAACGGAGAAAATGCACCAGATCCAGAGAGGCATATTGTTTAAGATGAAAAATTGCCGTAAAAATTTTCTTGACTGAAATCTGTAGTTGAATAAGTACAGATTTTCCCTGATTCAACCTTTGGATCAACTTCTAGCTTTTTTATACGGATGTTCCCCTCTTCGTCAGGATTTGAACCAAGTGGATTTTCTGTAAAACATTTAAGAGAATAGAGTCATTAGGACATAGATACACATTAAAGCTTAAAGACATCAAGACAATGCTAAAAATGATACATGTAATGAATGGTCTTGAAAGAACGAATGAGAAGTGAGAAACAAGAAAAGATTTAAAACAAACATATCCACAAAAGAATTTGTGTGAAAAATGTAGGAACACTAGGGATGTATTCAAACAAGCATAACTTCCAGAGATCTTATGTAAGCATTGAGAAGTGTCTAACATTGAAAGATTTACCCTGCCGTCATCTTTTAGAGCGTGTGAGAAGTGTCTATAATGTGGTTATAAAAACGGTTTTCAGGGTTTTTGATGAAAACTTTGGAACACTGAATGATTTATTCTAATAGACATGTTTTTATGATGTGCGAGAAGTATAGATATTTGAGATAATATGGTTTTACAAAAACAATTTTTCAGAGTTTTAGGTGAAAACTTCAAAATTAAAGAATTACTCGAACTTCATATTGAAAGATTATTATGAAAAAGGTTTGGAAATAGAAAGCATTTCTCAAGAAACGTAATGAAAGATGAACAATTTTAGAAGAATGAAACATAGAATATGCTTCTGGTTAGAACTGCACCAGAAGCATCTATACTTTATTTTCATGTACCGTGGAAATTTTATGGTGGTTATTCATTTTGGCGGAGTTCGACGGCAAATGCAGCGAAAAACAATCCGTCGGAGATTATAGCGAAAGAAAAAATATGCTCTGAAATGGACATTATAAGCATCTATACTTTATTTTCATGTACCGTGGAAATTTTATGGTGGTTATTCATTTTGGCGGAGTTTGACGGCAAATGCAGCGAAAAACAATCCGTCGGAGATTATAGCGAAAGAAAAAATATGCTCTGAAATGGACATTATAAGCATCTATACTTTATTTTCATGTACCGTGGAAATTTTATGGTGTTTATTCATTTTGGCGGAGTTTGACGGCAAATGCAGCGAAAAACAATCCGTCGGAGATTATAGCGAAAGAAAAAATATGCTCTGAAATGGACATTATAAGATAAAACACTATCCGCAAAACAAAAAAGAAACTTGAATAGAGTCCAGAATTGAAGGAAAAACTAACAAATTAGAAAAAAATACAGCAGAGGAAGAACGTTTTTCTAAAATGGACGTGTTTAAGGTAACAATTTGACAGCAAGTAGAAAAAGACAAAAATAAAATGAGAAGCGTTGGATGGAAAACGAACAAATTTTAACAGAAAATTTAGCAGTAGTTGAAATATAATCTAGAAAGAATGATTGGTAATATCAAATTTATGTGCAGGTTTCAGTTAAGTACCTTACTATGGACGACATTGCTTGTTACAAACGGCAAAAACATTATCCCGAATAGACTAGAGACCAAGAATTCGAGGAGTAATGTACAGTGCACGCAATTTCTTATATTCTTACGAAGACAGCTGAAAGTAGGTACTACGAAATGCAGGAAAGCGAAATGGTTTGAGCGAGCAAATTTAATAAAGGCGTATAATTTTCACAGGGTTTTGTACTAAGGATTTTAGTAAATAAAAACACATACCTGAAACACGAGTGTCCTAAGCTTTTAGCAACAAAATGGAGCTAAAAATACAGAAGAAATTAGCGGACCCGCGCATTTCAATATTGAAAAACTGCCGAGGCGGAACAATTTAATAACTGAATTTATGAAGCAATAGCTCGCCACCTCAAAACGATAAATTTATATTCGTTTTGACGGATAAAACAATCCAAATCTTAAAAAATAAAGATTTTTTACAAACTTTTCGCTTATTTTCATAAAAATTCCGTTGACTGCACTGTTTACTACAAACTCAAACGCATAATGTATTCAACGCAGTTCTCAAGAAAAAGAAAAAAAAACCGAAATTACTGGCAATAGTTTAAGTAGTACGAGTCCGTCCCGAAATTCCTTACAAAATAAATTCCCCAGAGAAAAAATATGTTAAACTTCTTTGATGAAGACTATAAGGGAAATTGAAGAACTACGAAATCCAAGTTTTTAATGGAATAATCCTTCGGAGATAAAAATGCGTCTCGTCTTTGGAGAAGAATATAAGTTAAACTAAACCAGGATTCCCTTAATAAAACACGCCTCGTCAGAATTGCCCGCTCTAAACTTTTATGGTGCGAAAACCTGAAGTGCTCAAATCTATGCACATTTTCGCATCAAAATCGAGATACCAATACTCAGAATTTGAAAGAAATGCACGCAAAGCAGTTGGATTAAACACATTTGACTCACAAAACCGTATAACAAGAAAGGAAAGAAACCGCAACAAAAACTAAAAGCAGCAACATTCCAATATCTACAAGTTGCTGAGAGTTGAATGTGTTCTAACTCCTACCCTGTACGAGCACAAATCAAAGAAACGTATATTGCTTAGTAGGACTTTTATTTTTATTAAAAAAGTAAAGAGAGCAATGGTAAGAGTTCTCACAACAATGGCATTTCATCAAGACTAACCGCGGAAGAGCTCTAATATTTACAGGTTGAAAAGATCTGGTCGCATCAATTCGGCACAAACCAGGGATTAATACTTCTTCCTGGACAAGATCTAAGCGAATGGAGGAAACCGCGGCATCGTTTTTCAAAACTTTTGTCTGTTGAATTTTTTCAGGCAGTAACTCCTTAAACAAAGTTAACTTAAGCTAGTTTTACCAGAAACAAAGACAAATAAAAATAAAATACAACTGTTAAAACAGATAAGATCCGTCAGGTCTTTTCCGCCATAAATCCTTCAAATTGACACAAATTACTGGCTAAAAAGCTGTGAATTTAATACTATCCACCCAATCAGATCACAGCAACGATTAAAAGACTCATCAGGTTTTTAAACTCACCTGTTGCATACCATCCGAAGACAAAAACGGCAAAACAAACGAATATCCAGAAGCTTTTGGGAGAGCTAGTACAGTTCCAGCACTGTTCAACAAATATGCACTTGGACTAAGAAACTTTTTATGCAGATGATTTTCACGGATTTCTTTTACTTGAACAGGAATTCTTGCAAAGCTCGAAGAAGATGTTTTCCAGAGCCCTCATCGATTTGGGCGTTGGCTTTAAGATAACAGCGTTTACTTGGATATTTAAGTAGTACTGGAGATTTCAGTAAAAATGGAGATTTCAGTGAACCAGAGGTTTAGAGTAAAAGCCGGGAAGTGAAAACAACGTGACATCAGAGTTAATTATTAATGTTAATACACTCCTTACGGCTGGCGGGCCCTTGATCATGAAGATGCCAGTGCCCATCCCCATCGTATCTTACAAGTACTCGTGATGCCTTGTTATAATATCAGTGATTAATTAGGAAATGAGGATTTTCGTTCTAGGAAACTTTACAAGGTTGAAGTTGAGGAGAGTGATATTTGGTTCTAATAGTTGTGATAGTAGTTGTTAATATAATGTTCAATAGTTGTTTATATAATATCTAATAATTGTTTATACCCAATAGTTGAGCATGTTCCAATAGTTGTGATAGTAGTTGTTTATATAATGCCCAATAATTGTGACATAATTTCCTGAACTTAAACAAAATGTATCCCTTAGATCTAAAAAACAACCAATCATGTGATGCCACATCAACGCTCAACTACTCATGATGTGAATGCACAAGTATTGGTAGCACTTTTTTTTTGGGCCTTTTTGGACACCTTGACAAAAAGCATGCTGATGTGGCATCATATTTGATGATGTGGCCCTAAAACGAAAGTTATAAGCAGGGGACTTGCTGTGTAAGTTGTTGTAAAACAATTGGAGTGATTTGAAATTTCCACATAGGATTTTGGGAAGTGCAAAGTTAGGGTGCACAACTACTGGGTCCTCTCCCCTAGTGAAAATTGCACGATGGTGTCCAATTTATGTGGTTTTGATAAAAAAAAATCAAAATATTTTACAGGTTAAGAGTTTTGAAACTATTTTATGTTAATGTTATCAAGTTTTCACAATTCATATTATTGATTGAAATTGATATTTATGGATTCGATTGTGTTCAAGTTTTTGCATCAACACTTTGGATCACTTTATGCGGTTTTGATAAAAAAAAAATCAAAATATTTTACAGGTTAAGAGTTTTGAAACTATTTTATGTTAATGTTATCAAGTTTTCGCAATTCATATTATTGATTGAAATTGATATTTATGGACTCGATTGTGTTCAAGTTTTTGCATCAACACTTTGGATCACTCTGTGATCCATCATTAGGATAGAAGAGAGTTGGAGCATATTATTCGCATGGACTATTTTGTTAGAAAATGTTTTTGTAAAGTTTGTTTAAATTTTGGTTTGTTCATGAGGCTAAGATGGAATGTTGTTGAAAAACTTAATCAAAGGTTTTTTTCTCTCATGCTTTGCAAAAGTTGATCATGTTATTCTTAAATGTGGTACTTTGATCTAAATGGATTCCAAAGTGATTGATGAACTTGTATAGTCATGAATAATCTAGAAAATTTTGAATAGAGAAGTGAATTTAGATATAAGAATAGTTGTAGAATGAAGATATAAAGAAACAAAGTAGGAAGAGTACATTAGACTTATACATGGGTGTGAAAGTGTCTTAGGCTTCGAAGTGGGTATGATAACATCCATGACAAGTACATATCTCAAAATTTGGAATGTGAAATGAGCAATCATAGTTTTGGTTTCTTGTGATTGTAGAAATTCCTTTTAGGTTCCAAAATGACTATATTGTACATTTGATTCAATATGTATTTGGTATTGAAGGACTTTTAAATGGGAAGACAAAGGATAACCATGTGTTGTACCATTCTTCTCCATTAATGAAGGATAATTATTAGTTGTACCAACCGTCCTAGATGAGGGAGGTGAGAACAATTGTATATTATATCTTCTTCTCCCATAGGAAGAATAATCATTTATTGTATCATCCATTTATGAGTAATATACTTGGGTGGAGAGTATATACCTCTACTGACTAGCTTTTTCACCCCACATTAAGGTTTTCCTAGCTCAAATTACGTGTTATATTCAACACTTTGTTGCATAGCACAACATAATAATTTATTCATTGATGGTATTTGATTATTAATTAAGTAGCAAAATACAAAAGAATGGTTTTGTAATTTTTATAAGCATGTCTTTAGATTTTATGAATTAAATGGTATCAACACAAAAATGTTCATTGGGGCAAGTGTAGAAGATTTTGGTAACACATTGGGTTCATGTACATAACCATATATATAATTAATCCAAAGGTGTGTAGTGTTAAGAAAATGTTGTCTCAATCTTGCAATTACATGAGGTTACTATTTATAGTAAGTTTATATTTGAGCATGGATTGGTCTAAATTTTTTTCCAAAGCTACAATTTGGCTAAATAAGCATGCTCGTAAAATTTCATTGTGATATCACATCCGGATTTGAAGATATTAAAGTTTATGTTTTTGAAAGTTTTAAAGTCCAGTTTGAAGGTCTTAGACTGGTTTTTGGGCCTAGAAATAGTTTTAACTAGCAAATTTATTTATAACTTGATAGAGTGCTTCGTGAGTTTTTCAATGGTTCAAATGGTTTGTCAATCGAACTCCCAAATCAAAAGTTATGGCCTCTGAAAGTTGGGTCTCCTAAAATGTGAGATGTATAAATGTGTTGGACACATAAATGAGTTGTAAGGAGGAGTTACGTGTGTTGGTGTGCATGTTGACACATCATAGGGAATATTTGGTTGGAGATAAGATTGGGTGCCACTTTTTGGATGGTTTTAGCTCATGGTTTTGTAATAGATAGTTTCATGTATTGCATCTCCTTTATATTAGGTGCATGAGATGGAGGTTGTGTGTAAGAGTCATATAGTTGTTGAGTTTCCTTTGGATCTCTCGTTGATGATACTCTTGTGAGAAATATTTCTCTACAAGTATACTCTAATCTTCTTCATTTCTAAATAATATCTTGAGCGGCTTTTGGAGTGGGGTTTTTCTCCTGAAAGGGTTTTCCCCATGTAAATCACTATATTGTGGTATGAATGCTATTTGTATTTACTTTTGTTTAATTTTTGTAACTATTATAAATATTTAATCTTTTTTCATAAGCCTCCTCTCAAGATTAGTGTAGGAAGTTGTTACATTACATTAGCTTCCTTAAAAGTGGTGTTTAAGGTTGATCAACTTTAGTTACGATTGTGAGTTTTTGGATATTTTGAATTAGTTTGAGTGGGAGCATGTGTAGAAGATACTTTGTGATCTTGCTACAAGAATTTTGAAATAGAAACTTCATCAAGGAGAATAGAGGTGTAGAAATTTTTTGGTAACAATTTTGAGATGTGGAGGCTGAAGATGGAAAAAAAATTAATAGATTGAGATTTGTGAGATATTATTGATTTTTTTTTTTTAGGTCCATAGATGCTACTTTGGTTGCTCAATATGATGTTATGGACTATAAAACCAAGGGTCTAATTAGATTGTGCCTTCAACAGACTCTATTTTGATCAATGTCAATGAAGAGTCCTCTATAAAGAAATTGTGGAAGAAACTTGGTGAGATCTATCAAGCCAAATCTTTCGTGAATAAAATTTTCTTGAGGAAGAAATTGTATTCCTAGAGGATGGAAGAGAGTGGATGAATTGAAAACCACCTAGAAACATTCAATATGTTGGTGGCTCAATTGACATCAATTGGTGTAAAAATGGATGAGGAGGAAAGCTGACAGATATTTCTTTGTTCTTTGCATGATTCATGGGATTCTCTTGTTATGGCTATTTGGAGTATTGATCTTGAATATGTTGTGGGTTCCTTTCTTTATAAAGAGATATAAGGAGGAAGGTATCCATCAATGCCAAGTAAGCCCTAATTTTTTGTGGAAGACCTAAGGAAAAAGATAATAAAAATGAGAAGCATGATAAATCCAAGTCTGAGGGGGAATCCAAATCTCCTAGAAATTCTAAAGAGAATTGTTGGAATTGTGGTAAGCCTAGACACTTTCGTAAGGAGTGCAAAGAATAAAATAAGAGATTTAAGTTTTATTTTGTCCGATAAGGACTAATGGTGATGCATTCATTGAAACTTTGACCACTTGTGTAGGTAACGATGCATGGTTAATTGACTTAGGTGTATCTTTTCATATGACCTCTAATAGAGATTGGTTTTTCAAATATGAAGAATTTTATGGAGGTAAGGTATACTTGGTGATGATTCATATTTAAATATTGTTGGTTGTGGTAAAGTTAGAATTAATTTTCTAGATGTTAGAATAAAAAGGATTAGTGGTGTGTTGCATATCCCTAGGTTAGCACAAATTTTATTATTTGTTAACAAATTAATAGATGCAAGTGTGCAGGTAGTATGTTTTGATGCAAGAGGGTTAGAGGTTCCATGGTGATCGCTAGACGTGTCAAATTTAACACATTATACAAGATTGATGTATACATTGTTGAGTGTAATGGTGCTATGAAAATTGATTTTGTCTATTTCGTTGGAAGAGGTGAGGGTTTCATCTTCAGTAGATGGTCATAGCTTATGGGTATCCAAGGGTGCTCTTTCTTTTGAATCAAAGTTATCTGCAAAGAATACTATGTTATGGTGCCAGAGATTTGACCACATTGGAGAAAAGGGTGTAAAGACCTTGAAAAATAAAAGCCCTGTTGAAGGTTTGAATTATTGTAATCTCGATTTTGATTTGTATGAGCATTGTATTTATGGTAAACAAAATCGTGTTCAATTTTACTCAAGTTCTCATAAATCTTGTGGTGTATTGGATCTTATTCATTTTGATGTATTTGGTATTGTAGAAGTTCCTTCGATTGGAAAATTCACATATTATGTTTCATTTATTGATGATTATAGTAGGGCATGGATATATTTTCTAAAGAGTAAATTTGAAGTTTTCAATCAATTTAAAGAATTTAAAGCAATGGTCGAGTTGCAGTTTGGAAAGAAAATAAAATGTTTGAGGATTGACATTGGTGGTGAATTTTTTCTCTAATTACTTTGATAGATTTTATTAAGATTGTGTCATTTTGAGACAAAATATAACTCTGTATTATTCATAATAAAATGGAGATGCAAAAAGAATGAACGAGACATTGATGGAGAAGGCTACCTAAGTATGGTTAATGGTGTTGGTATAAAATAAACATTTTGGGTTGAAGTTATTGTTGCCACTATTTGCTACCTAATTAACAAGTTTCCTACATCAACTCTTGTTGATGAGATGTTTATAGAGGCATGATCAGGTTGCAAGCCTTCATTGAGACATCTTAAGAGTTTTTGGTTGCGAGGAATATGTACATGTGTCAAAGGAGAAGCAAACAAAGTTGGAGAAGAAGGTTGTGAAATGTATCTTTATCAAATATAGTTATGGTGTGAAAGAATACAAGCTTTGGGATCTTCTAGCACAAAATCTAATTTATAGTAGAATTTATTTTAGTTTTAGAGAAACTAAGTCTTCTTTTGTTACTAAGAAACTAGAACAAAAGTAATAAAAATATGTGATTCGACTTCCTTCTACACCTAATAAAGTTGAATTGAGACCCCTAGATAAACAAGATGTTGAGGAGAGCTCATCTAGCTCTAAATCTTTAGAAGAGGAAGAAGAACCTTCAACTCTACTTATTTGAAGGTCTACAAGGCATATGCAACTACCTGAATATATTCATCTAATGATTAGAGATGTATTTTTTATATGAATACTAACATGGATGAAACCAAATCTGTAGAAGAGGTGTTAGGTATGAATGATGCAAAATCTTGAAATATTTCTATGGATGAAGAAATGTCATCTTTAAAAAATAATGATATATGGGATCTAGTACCATTTCCTAAGGGACAAAAACCTATTGGTTTCAAATGAGTGTTCAAGAAAAAGGTTGTTCTAGCTGGAGGTATTGATTAAGTATGTAAAGCACAACTGTTTATGAAAGGTTACTCTCAGGTTGAGGGTGTTGATTATGGTGAGATGTTTTCTTTTGTTTTAAAAATGACATACATTACATTCTTGATTTCTATTGTTGTTTCTTATGATCTAGAGGTTGAAAAAATGGATGTGAAAATAACTTTCCTTCATAGTGATTTGGAGGAGGATATTTATATGACACGTCTAGAGCACTACATGGTGAAAGGTAAAAGTAATTTGGTTTGTAAATTGAAGAAATATTTGTATGGTTTGTAAATAGAGTCCTAAGATGTGGTATCAAAAATTTGATACATATGTGTTGAGTTTGAGATTTGATCATTCTAAATTCAAGATCAATGTGTTTATTATAAAATTAATGGTGATCATGTCTTGTTTATTATATTATATGTTGATAATATGTTATTTATTGGTAAAAGGAAAGGAATGTTTTTAGAACTAAAGTCTCGGTTTCTAGAGCTAAATTTGAAATGAATGATCTTGGTGAAAATAAACACATTCCTGGGATGAAAATGAAAAGAGATAGAGTGAACAGAAAGTTATGGCTTGGCCAAATTAATTATGTCAATTCAATTTTATAGAGTTTTAACATACATGATTATAGACCAGTGTGTGTTCCTTTTTTAGTTGGAACGAAGTTATTTTCTTCAGATTCTCCAACATCTCCATCAAATATGGAAGACATGAGAAAATTATACCTTACCATAGTATAGTTGGAAGGTTGATGTATGTTATGGTCTGCACTAGACTAAGAATTACCCAAGAAGAGAGAGTTATTTCCAAATATATGTCTAATCCTAGTAGAGTTCATTGGGATGTAGTTAAAAAGTCTTCATATATTTGTGAGGTACCTTGGAGTATTCATTGTGTTATCATGGTAATATGGTAGGGGATGGGAGTTCCCTTGATATTCATGGTTATGTGGATTTAGACTGGGAAGGTAATGTTGATAGCAAAGGATCCACAATGCTTACATGTTTACTTTATTTGCTGGTGAAATCAATTGAATGAGTAAACACAAAGTTGTGGTTGATTTGTCCACTAATAAATTTGAGTATATGGAAACTACTTATGCTTGTAAAGAAGTCATTTGGATTAGGAGACTATGTTCATATATTGATATAAAACAAGGTGTAGTGATAGTTTATTGTGATAGTCAGAGTGTGATCTACCTAGCTAAGACCCAACATTTCATGACAAGACCATGAACATTGATGTACAATATCATTTTGTTAGAGATATCCAGTCAAGGATGGTAGGGTGAAGTTGGTTAAGGTAGAGACTTTGATGAATGTTGAAGATTCATTAACAAAGCCTATGAGAATAAAGAAGTTCAAATGGTATTTGAATTCTATGGGCCTCACGACCACTAGCAATTAAATTATGGTGTTGATACTTCCTTTTCTCTTGCAAAATATTCGACAAGTGGGAGAATGTTAAGAAAATGGTGTCTCAACCTTGCAATTTCATGAGGTTACTATTTATAGTAAGTTTACATTTGAGCATAGATTGGTCCAATTTTTTTTCTTAAAACTACATTTTGGCTAAATAAGCATGCTTGTAAAGTTTCATTGCAAGATCACGTATGGGTTTGATGATATTAAAGTTTCCATTTTGAAAATTTTAAAGTCTAATTTGAAGGCCTTAGAGTGGTTTTTTTGGACCTGAAATAGGTCATAATCAACAAAGCTAGTAATATCTTGATATAATGCTTCATGAGCTTTTTGATGGTTCAAACGATTTGTCAATAAAACTCCTAGGTCAAAATTTATGGCCTTTGAAAGTCGAGTCTCCTAAAATGGGAGACATAAACACATGTTGGATGCATTTTGACACATCACAAGGCATCTTTGGTTGGAGTTGAGGTTGGGTGCCACTTTTTGGGTGGTTTTAGATCATGGTTTTATGATATCGTTTGATAGTTTTATGTATTGTATCTCCTATATATTAGGTGCTTGATATGGAGGTTGTGTATAAGATTCATATAGCTATTGAGTTTCCTCTAGATATTTGGTTGATAATACTATTGTGAGAATGCTTAATCTGCAAGTACATTATAATCTTCTTGATTTCTGAATAATATATTGGGCGACTTTTGGAGTGGATTTTTTCTACCAAAAGGGTTTTCCCCATGTAAATCAATGTGTGTGGTATGAATCCTATTTGTATTTATTTTTGTTTAGGATTTTTAACTATTATAAATATCTTCTTTTTTTGTTTAACCCTCCTCTCAAAATTAGTGTAGGAAATTGTTTCGCTACCTTAGCTTCCTTACATGTAGGTTGTAGAGAATCAACCATGACTAAATCCATGAAGATGAATCTTGAAGGTCTCCAAGAAATTTTTCATTATTTTGGAAGAAAGCAGAGCTCTTTAGGGAGAAATTTTTCATTTAAATAAGAGGTTGAAGAATTACAATAATATATGAAAGATAATGATACTCTTAAAATATTCATGAAGAAAAAGAGAAGTTTATAAAGAAAATTAGAGCAATCTATTTTCAATAAGAAGAATAAATTATGGGAAAGGTATGCAAGAGAATCCATGAACAAGTTCTTTCTAATAATTTAGAAACTAATAATTTTGTTTATAATTTAGCATAAGAAAGGTCTATGTTTGAGGTTTCTTTCAAAGATGGGATATGAGAGAGGAGAACTTGGTAAAAATAACAAAGGGGACCAAGGAATAATCTATTCCATCATAGTGAAAATAATATCACAATGTGGAGGACTTGGTTAGAGAAGAAGTATGAAAATCAAAGAAATTTCAAAGGGTTCTTCACTATGCATGAATCAAGGATAGCTAAAGGGACATAGAGAATATGTAGTTGATAATACTAGACAAGACTATATAAGATAGGGACTATAATGTTGGTGCATCAACATCTAAATTTTAATGTGAACGCAATAGTATCAATAGAGAGTACACATGTTTAATATCAAATTCCAAACCAAACTAGTGCTAGTACAACTTATTCAATGTCTCCAAAGCTAGAGAGAAACAAAGTAAGGAAGAAGAGGGAAGCGAAATTCTACTTGAAGAGAATAAAGAAGAGAAGAATAAATAGGGGGATTGCACTCCATTTATTTCACTATTAGTCAAGCCTAAGGAGGTAATTGAACATTTGGATGAGAATTCTAGGGTCAGTGCATGATCATGGGGGTCCAAACTAGGCCCTTAAGTGGCAATGAAAATTCATAAAAAATAGAGTTAGGCAACTTGACATAAAAATTTGAATAAGTTATTAACATAATTTGAAAAATATATGTAATTGTATAAAATTGAATGTAGTTTCCAAGCTACTAGTCCTTTTTTGTAAAAAAGTAAATCTATTTTGTAAAAAAATGATATTTCAAAGCAGTAGTAGTAAATTTTTAGGAAAAAAAATAAAAAGTAGGTGTATGTTTGACCAAGCTAAGTACAAAAAATAATAGTATTTTTTTAAAACTTTCAATATAAGTAGAGGACACATGCCCAGATGTGTCACATTTTTTTTGTAAGTAAATAATTAGTTATGATTTTTTTATTAGAACTTTTCAAAATTATTAAAATGTGTTTGTCTGACCACCATAACTTGGTCAAAAGTTTATGAAATTATTTTTTTTTTATCCTATAATATGGGAAGCATAAAATGTGACACATCTTTTGGATTCAAAAAATGTGAAATAGTTTGAAAATTATTGAAGTTTTTCAATCAGCCTATCAATCAGGACTTTAGTCGTAATGTATGTAGAAAATCAATAATAATTATCTATTGAATTCTAAATAAGCCATATCTTATATTGGTAGAAACTTGACAATTTTTTCAATAAACCCTTTTCGTTTCATCAAATTCGGATAAAAAAAGTCATTAGCCACAAGGGTGAACTTTGGAAAACTAAGGAAATTTCCTAAACATGTTTTTTCAGTTGACTTTTTAGGTATGACACCCCCAAGCCAAATTCCAAGGCAACCCGAGGAAAATCCCAAGGCTACTTCAGAAAAAATGGATATATGTCTTGAACGAGTACCCTCTTGGAACAAATATCTGTTACGTTCAGTATTTATAATATTTTGTATTATTAATAATAATACATAATATATACTATATACTATATATTACATTTTATATAATATAGTATATATTATATTATATTATATTTTATATTATATATTATATACTACATATATATTATATACTATATACTATATATAGTTATGCAGGAGCATCTAAGTGTACTAGCAATCTCGCATCACCAAAATATTTCTATTTGTTTTTATTTTTAATAAGGGCTAAGGTGTGTGGAAAATAAATATTTTAATTTGCAATACTGTGATTTTCCCTTGTGATATGTAAATGTAATTTTTGGAGGAAATATGTTGAGGTAAATGCTTCCAAGGTATAAGTGGGAAAATACCCCTTTTGGGCGTCCCATTCTTGGTGAGGACCACTTGGGGTGCATGTTTTTCCATGTTATTGTATGCCTTGCATGCAATTGCATGTTTGTGCCACAAGCCTTGCATGTCACTACATGTCTGTATTTGGAGCCATCGAAGCCATTGAGAATTAAATAAGGTGTCATAATTAACAAAATTTGATTGGCCATGGTTTAGGTGCCCATGTGAAGGCCATGTGAGCATTGAGTAAATTTATTATTTTTATGATTATTTCTCTAAATGGGGAGTGCATTTTCCAAGGAGGTGTTTTTCTTATGGTTTTGGAAAACCATAGTGGTTTTCTCATTCTAAAACTTCTATATTATGATGCCTTTCCATTTGGGGAGATGGCTTTGGGATTTTTTGTAGGTGAGAAGGGGAGATGTTTCCAAATTGAAGAAATGATTTGAAGACTCCATTGTTTCAGATTTCTATTTGCATAGAAGCCCATATTTTTGGGAGCTAACGAGCTCTACATTTTGGAAGATATTGAGCTAGTGAAGTCCATGTGAAGGGAGCTTGAGAGATTCAACTAAAAGAAGGTTGAAAGAGACCATGAAGAATTTTTGTTGCAAGTTTGAAGGTGTGATACAACAAGAAGAATATTGGTGATTTTGTGGTTTGATTGCGATAGTGATTTCTAACTAAGATTGCAAGACGAAGGAGCTAGAATCGGGTGAAAGATCACTAGTACACAAACAACAATATATGACTAAATAAACTACTAAAAATTGCATATAAATGACTAATTTTGGTCACATGACCATTAGTAGTTTATTGCTGGTCATTTATAACACGACCAAATTTATAACTAAACTAATTTAGTCATTTATTTAGTTTGATTTTTACTCATTAATTTGGTCATTGATTTGGTCATTGATTTAGTCATTGATTGTTATTAACTGGTCATTTATTTAGTCATGGTAGTGATTTATTTAGTCATATATTTAGTCATTAATTTAGTCATATATTTAATCATTAATTTAGTCATTAATTGTTGTTAACTGGTCATTTATTTAGTCATGGTAGTCATATATTTAGTCATATATTTAGTCATATATTTAGTCATATATTTAATCATTATTTTAGTCATTACTTTAGTCATATTTTAGTCATATATTTAATTTAATCATTACTTTAGTCATATAGTTGGTCATTAATTTAGTCATTTTATTTACTAGTTTCCATTAATTGGTAGTAAATATAATCACGAAATGAATAATTTATTAAATACCATAAATTTTATAATGCAAAAATAACATAACATTAAATTTGAACTAAAACATAAAAGTAAATAAAAATATTGCATATGCATACAAGCTATAACATACTAGAATTAAAATATTGATTCAACATCATGATAAATAAAGGTAATCTACAATAAAAAAAATTAATGCAAATATATATATATATATATATATATATATATATATATATATATATATATATATCAAGTTATAAGATTTCAAAGTTGTCTAAGAGTTTCCAACTCTTTCAAATACACCATGATAATTAAGATCCGTGAACAACATATTCAAAATACTGCATAAAATAGTGAGCGAAGATGTCTAACAACTAGTACATGATAAATATGTTCAACTATGTCATTTTTTGCAAATACTTTAGTGGCCACCGTGTGAAGGTTCCCTCTTTCTCTTTCAGACGAACAACTCCATCTATTTTGTCTTCATAAACAAGGGGTATGTTACTTGTGACCTTTAAAATGTTTACATTTGCATCCCTTGTTCCTTTCAAGTTGACTCCATGTATAATAGATAGGGAGTGAATCCGCCCAATACCCACAACATCACCATCTAATGGATCCAACACCTTAACTATATCCCCTTCTTTGAGTTTATCAATACATTTCTGCAAAAAGAAAAAAATAACACATTATATTAAAATAATTGATTACCCTTGTTTGCATAATAAAACATAGGTATTGATTACACTTGTTTGCATAATAAAACAACCATTACTTACTTAAATAGTACTTGCATGTGTGTGTTAAAATAATTACAAAAGGAAAATTTCAAAAATAATTGCAATGATACCTCATGAATGTTTTACCCTGAAAATTACCTTAGCAATCTCACATTTTTTCTATCAAGAGGCCTGATAGTCTAGATGAATATTATCATCCATAGGGTATAAAGTCAACCAGAAAGAGAATGGGGGGGAGGGATTAAAGTAAGAATAGATTCCAAGAACCATTCATCAATCTAATTTACTAAAAAACCAACACTCATAGCATTGCTTACAATGTTACTATTAGCTTCATGCTAATCAGATACAAAGGCCACAAATATAAACACTACATTACCATGCAAATTTTTTGGGCATATGGTTTAAATTATGTTAGCTTGAATCTTGCAAGGTTTGTAAAAAAGGATGCACAAGGCAGCCAAAAATAAATCCAAAGCATGACGTTCAACTTATATTATATTTGATCTATAACAATCCTTGGAAGATATGTTGAGTTTTTATGATGTTCAAAAGTTGCACTTCATCCATGTTCCTAATGAACTTGCATAAAGGCTTCCAGCAAATCTTTATGCATGAATAACATAAACTAATAAACTTGTATAGTTTTCTCTTTAGATTACAACAACTACATGCTACTCAATCAATATCTCATTTAGACAAATAAAAACATGTAAGATTTATTATTCAATACCATAGATCATAGAAAATCTGATAAAATGTGTTCACTAAGGTCATCACATAACTCACCGTGTTTGGAGAAGCAAGTTGCTTTCTACTCAACATACTAGCAGCTGATCTTTTTACAAACCCATTCTCATCAGCCTTCTTGTGCATACACATCAACAATTTAAATATCAACAAGCATTCCATATTAACTATTGTTCAGTAACATTATTAAAAACCCACCTTATAACATAGAAAACAAGAGAAAATTACAAAACAGACATTTATGCCAAGGTGTGAGGAGTCAAAAACTAGGAAAAAATAATTTCTTATCCAAAACCTGTGGATGATAGTTAATTTTTGTTCAAAATTTCAATTCAGCTTATAAAGTCAAAGTTAACATTTTGACAAAATGATTTGACCAGGTATAGGGTTGGTTTCCATCCATTAGTAAAAAAGGATGGACAAGGCAGCCAAAAATAAATCCAAAGCATGACGTTCAACTTATATTATATTTGATCCATAAAAATACTTGGAAGATATGTTGATTTTTTATGATGTTCAAAAGTTGCACTTCATCCATGTTCCTAAAGAACTTGCATAAAGGCTTCCAGGAAATTTTTGTGCATGAATAACATAAACTAATAAAATTGTATAGATTCCTCTTTAGATTACAAGAGCTACATGTTGCTCAATAAATATCTCATTCAGACAAATAAAAAAATGTAAGATTTATTATTCAATACCATAGGTCACAAAAAATATGATAAAATGTGTTCACTAAGGTCATCATAGAACTCACCGTGTTTGGAGAAGCAAGTTGCTTTCCACTCAACATACTAGCAGCTAATCTTTTTACAAACCCATTCTCATCAGCCTGCTTGTGCATACACATCAACAATTCAAATATCAACAAGCATTCCATATTAACTATTGTTCAGTAACCTTATTACAAACCTGCCTTATAACATAGAAAACAAGAGAAAATTACAAAATGAACATTTTTGCCAAGGTGTGAGGAGTCAAAAACCAAGAAAAAAGAATTTCTTATCCAAAACCTGTGGATGATAGTTAATTTTTGTTCAAAATTTCAATTCAGCTATAAACTCGAAGTTAACATTTTGACAAAATGATTTGACCAGGTATAAGGTTGGTTTCCATCCACACATAAGGCTCAGATTAGTAGAAAAGGTTGCACAAGGCAGCCAAAAATAAATCCAAAGCATGACGTTCAACTTATATTATATTTGATCTATAACAATCCTCAGAAGATATGTTGATTTTTTATGATGTTCAAAAGTTACACTTCATCCATGTTCCTAATGAACTTGCATAAAGGCTTCCAACAATTTTTAATGCCTGAATAACATAAACTAATAAATTTGTACAGTTTTCTCTTTAGATTACAAGAGCTACATGTTGCTCAATCAATATCTCATTCAGACAAATAAAAAAATGTAAGATTTATTATTCAATACCATAGATCACAAAAAATACGATAAAATGTGTTCATTGAGGTCATCACAGAACTCACCGTGTTTGGAGAATCAAGTTGCTTTCCACTCAACATACTAGCAGCTGATCTTTTTACAAACCCATTCTCATCAGCCTGCTTGTGCATACACATCAACAATTTAAATATCAACAAGCATTCCATATTAACTATTGTTCAGTAACCTTATTACAAACCTGCCTTATAACATAGAAAACAAGAGAAAATTACAAAACGGACATTTCTACCAAGGAGTGAGGATTCAAAAACCAGGAAAAAAGAACTTCTTATCTAAAACTTGTGGATGATAGTTAATTTTTGTTCAAAATTTCAATTTAGCTTATAAAATCGAAGTTAAAATTTTGACAAAATGATTTGACTAGGTATAGGGTTGGTTTCCATCCACACATAAGGAGATTAGTAAAAAAGGATGCATAAGGCAGCCAAAAATAAATCCAAAGCATGACGTTCAATTTATATTATATTTGATCTATAGCAATCCTTAGAAGATATGTTGAGTTTTTATGATACTCAAAAGTTGCACTTCATCCATGTTCCTATTGAACTTGCATAAAGGATTCTAAACAAATTTTATGCATGAATAACATAAACTAATAAACTTGTACAATTTTCTCTTTAGATTACAGTAGCTACATGCAGCTCAATCAATATCTCATTTAGACAAATAAAAAAATGTAAGATTTAATATTCAAAACCATAGAACACATAAAATACGTTAAAATGTGGTCACTAAGGTCATCACAGAACTCACCATGTTTGGAGAAGCAAGCTTCTTTCCACTTAGCACACTAAGAAATTCCCCCCTCCCCAAAATATCTAAGAAATTCCTATTTTATGATGAGAAAAATTTCATTCCATGATTGGTACTGCTAATGAAAACAAAAATAGAAAATGTTTGAAAAATGCTCCCCAGTTATGAAGCTATGAAGAAAAACATAATGTTGTTGCAGATTAACCCTTATTTTGTAGTTTTAAAAGTGATTAATAAGAGTGTGCCTTTCCTTTCTGGGCAATACATACACTGCAAGCCTATTGGTGGGTATAGTATGGTAGATTCATGAGTCTTGCATAGACTTGGCCAAATATTCAAGTGGGCTCTTTTTGATAAGATTTGTACCTTAGGAGTATAAGTAGAGCCATGTAACCATGTTAAAGGTAATATAAACTTGAAATATCTCCCAAATACGTTTCATATAAAGGTATCACATGGAAGTACAAATCTTGGTGGTCATACCCAAACCATGGATTTCCTGTCTTAAAAAGCTTTAGAGTATGTGTTATACCCATGTCATGTAACATGCTAATAGAGCTCATCCTCACTAACTTTCTCATGACTACTATATCAATTTAAATTGATGATTAGAAGAAAGTAAATAAAACCAAGATATCATGGTTGTTAAACATTTTATCTTATGGTGATACTTTCCTCACAAATAAGCTGCTACACAAGTATTCTATAAAATCTGATTTTTTTACTGTGTTAGTGGGAGGAATTGGTTAGAGAGTAAATTTTGCTTGATGAGACCCAGAGAGGAGTGGGTGATGAGGGGCAATTAGATTTGGTTGGTGGGAAAACCTTTTGGCAGTATACAAAACATCCTGTAGTCCAATACATTTATTTTAAAAAATATATGTTGTTTTTTTTAATGGATTATGTCCATTTACTAAATGTTCATCAATCCACTATAAGATTTTATTGTAGCTGGTGATGAGCTACTTAAATTGGTTTAATTACACACTTACTTTATGCTCGGATACAAAGTAATCATGGCTAAGAAACTCTTCTCAAGAATATTGAAATAGTTGCCTAAGATTATAATGGCTTTGTACCAAGTTATAATCGTGGCTCCCACTTTTATAAAGAAGACGTTGCAACAGAAAAAAGGTTACTGCAACAGAAATAGCTATGAAAGCATAGCTAAATGAAATTTCCAATAGCACTGTTGTAAAATCAACAACAATATAATAGTATATGGCAAATGCAAAAATGCCATTGAGAGCACAAAGCATAACAACCAAGCACCAAATGTGAACTGGAGACCTCCAGGGCAATCTATACAGACAATCTCACTCTGTTCTTCTTATAGTTTGATTTTAAGTAAATACCCTTGCACCAACAGGGTCCTCAAAACAATAATTCAAATGGATTTAATGACTTTTTCACTGCCCCTGCTCCTTACAATATCCCTACAAAGAAATTAAATGGAATTGGAATGACTCTAACACCCATGCCCATATAATTTGATATTGATAGTTATTAATGATTTTGGTTATTGTAGAAGGCACCATACCACATTAGGGACTATTGTACCTCAATTTTATTTGATCGTGGCACATATTGACAGACATATATGTTACAACATTACAAATAGGATTCTAAGTAAACTAGAGGGTATAGTGCTTGGCATAATTATTTTCAATATTTTATGTAAAAAATTACATGGCTGACAACGATGCTTAAAATGCACTCATTTCACATACCAAACATTTTAGATTTAAAAGCAATCATAAATGAATCTAATATACAATACTAGTTGTGACCTATGCTCAAACCCAAAGTAGCCAAAATTAAAAAAATAATTTGTCATGTTGCTGAAACTTCAAATAAGATGAACTAATAAGTACTTTAAAATGAAACATTCTGGTACACTAAAGAATTCCTATATCTTTTGTGCTTCTCTTCCACTTGAAGGGTTTCAAAATCGAGGAAAAGTAACATTTCATAGCACTCACCTCAAGTTCAACACCACTAGTACTATAAATATCATGCACATACTCCTTGAATTCAACATAATCATTGTCAACGTTGTCTTGAAGTTGCGTAGCTTTGCTGAGCGCTCTATTGACAGGGTCTTTTCTTTTTAGTTCTGCTTTCATATAATTGTTCTGCAAATATAAAAACATATAGAGTAAGACAATTATGAAGAGCTCAGCAAAGAAAAATCAACAATAAGAGAAAAGACAAAGGAATCATAATGCAAACATAGGCGTACATCAAAAATTGATTATCGACAACTGAACAACTAAAGGTTTTTCCCTATCATTTATAACCAACCAAGGAAAATACTAGAACCAAAAATAATATTGTGTATATTATAATATGTGCACATATTGACAGACATATATGTTACAGCATTACAAATAGGATTCTAAGTAAACTAGAGGGTATAGTGCTTGGCATAATTATTTTCAATATTTTATGCAAAAAATTACATGGCTGACAATGATGCTTAAATTGAACTCATTTTACATACCAAACATTTTAGATTTAAAAGCAATCATAAATGAATCTGATATATAATCCTGGTTGTGACCTATGCTCAAACCCAAAGCAGCCAAAATTAAAAAATAATCTATGTCATGTTGTTGAAACTTCAAATAAGATGAACTAATAAGTACTTAAAAATGAAACATTTTGGTACACTAAAGAATTCCTATATCTTTTGTGCTTCTCTTCCACTTGAAGGGTTTCAGAATCAAGGAAAAGTAACATTTCATAGCACCCACCTCAAGTTCAACACCACTAGTACTATAAATATCATGCACATACTCCTTTAATTCAGCATAATCAATGTCAACATTGTCTTGAAGTTGTGTAGCTTTGCTGAGAGCTCTATTGACAGGGTCTTTTCTTTTTCGTTCTGATTTCATATCATTTTTGTGCAACTATAAAAACATATAGAGTAAGACAATTATGAAGAGCCCAACAAAGAAAAAACAACAATAAGAGAAAGAGTATGCAAAAAAATGATATAGTTGAGAATCAAAATATTGAGGGATAGCCTCTTACCTGATTTGAATCCATGGAATTATGGTCATTCCATGCAGAAACTATAGGCTTAACAGAGGCATCCAACTCCGAAACTTTCTCGATGAGACCATGTAAGCAACTCATTATATGTTGGTACTCTTCATTTGAGTTGACATGATTTGGAGAGGCTCTTACTGGTTGTTCAACAAATGGTTGTGAAATATCTGTTGACGAGCTAGATTTCCACTTCATGCTACTCTTAGATTTAGTACGATCTAGGGTTGCCATATAATTGACAATATCTTCTACACCTGCTTCTTTATTATAGTTTTCCACCTAAAATACAATGTCAATTTCAACATATACTCAGTTCAATAAAAAATTGAAATAAATAACACAATGTAAATTGAACAAAAAATCCATACACTTACTCCAAATTTGTCCATTTTGGCTTGCAACCCACCTCAGCCAAATGTATGTTCAGCCCTCACATTATCTCTTGCTCTCTTGCCTCTATTACTCTTTGTCAAATATTCTTCAGAATGCATACTTTCTTTCAATGCCTCCCACTATTTGGGAGATAGAGTGGAGTCTAACCTCTCATTTCCCTCCATGATTATTTTTTTGCAATTGTATCTAAAATTGTTCATTAGAAGTCTCATCTTGTGCTTGTAATATTTTCTAGATATTTGTCCACCAATAGTGTCAAAGGCATTTTCCATTTTTTTATAACATATTCCACATTTCATGGATCTTGTTGTGCAAAATTTGATTTGCAAATATCCAAATGGGCCCTACATCTTACGCCCAACTCGGAGGCCCACCTTGCAACATTTTTCCCAATGGGTTCACCATCTCTTGATACCTCAACCAAGAATGGTTTCTTCCCTTCTAATATTCTTTCTTTTGCATTCCTCTCTGTAGATCTGTATAAATCTTGACTCAATCTTTGTCTTTTAACAAAAGAAGGCACATCTTTTGTTGAACCACTACCAATATTTCTAGTTGATCCACTAAGTCCATCAAAATTTGTAGATGCAACAGGTGCACTTTGAGGCACATCAAATGCAAGTAGACTCTCTTCATGACTTTCATTAACCAGAACTTCATGCTCCTTGGCCACATCAAGTTTGGCATGAGTAGGTAGATTAGTACTGGTCTCTGCAGATTTCACTTCAAACACATCCTTTATGCGTTGACTTCTACGAGCTGGCAGCACTGTATCTTTACTTTCTTTTTGTTTTTTCTCTACGTTTTCTCTGCACTCATTTTCTTGCCTATAAAACAAAAAAAATATCATATCAGGTCTTATATACATAAACCTCTTGCCTATAAAATTTCATTAAACAATATTAAATAAATAATATACTACTTATTGGATTTACAACTTGCCTGTTTGTCAAACCAAGACGCGATAAATATTCATTATTCTTGGCCACACATTCTTCACGAAAGCGCTCATAATTTGTCATAGAAATTTCAGCATTATGATCACCACCATCCAATTTGCGCCTTAAATTCTTTCTCCTCATTTCCTAATGTCCAAAAAACCAATAATGTATAAATTAGCAACTTGATACAAAGATAATTAACCGTAACAGAAATTGCATTAAATACAAGTTTATGATTATTTTTAATTAGTAAATTAATGGTAAGGTTATAGGCACCCTTTATTGTAGTGTAGGTTGAGGTTGGACTATATGCTTGATATTGTAAACATGGGTTGAGTTTTAATTTATCTTGTCATCGTAACACTGCAACCTCACATCTATGCTATATTAATAGCCAATGATTTTATAGTGGAGGGATTTGAGTTGGGGGTGAATTTTTTTATCACTATTGTCGATGTTGTTGCTATAGCAGATTTCAGTGAATTTCTCCCCAATGTTCCTTCCCATCAATTCTCTCTCTAGGATTCTTGTATTCATGAGTAGATAGTGGTGGTCACATTGGTGTTATTTAGTGTAAATTACCATAGTTTCTTGGCATTTGCATTACTTAAGAGCCAACTAGAATTGCATGTCATCATAGTATTTTATTTGAAGGTTACCATGGTTTAAAGCAATCTAAAAAGGAGTAATATTGACCCCACCCATGATGTCCAAATCATATGGTCCTAACCACATAATCAATAAATAAAATCAAAAATCAAAAATCAATCTTCTATAGTTTGGTGAATGGTACTTGCTCATGAGCTACATTTCTGCGTGCCTCTTTGTCAAGAATGTGGCAACTGCATATGAAAGGGTGTACTATTTTTAAGATTCCATGTGCTAACATGTAGCATTACTCTCAAATAATCTTTGTTAGGAAGATGATCGAAAATTGAAATCAAGACAATTAGAAATAGTAGTGTCTCAAGAATCTTGGTAGTGTTCAAAGAGCCATGGAAGTGTTTCATAGGCATGAAAATGTGAAATTGTCCTTGGAAGAACAAGGATGGCTACTTTGGCTTGAAAATATCTTTCAAGCATATACATGTGTTGTACACTTAGTAAAATGTGCAACTACTGGGGTGTGAAAGTGTGTTTCAAGCATATAAATGTGGTGCATGAGCACCTAAATCATGTAATTGCAAAATGCACTATATGAGGGTTGGTCTGGGAGTTAGTGCTAGAAAGAGTCATTTTGTGTCGAATGAGGTCCATGAGACCATTCATGATGTAATAAGGTTCATATGAACCATTTAATGTAGTTTGAGTCTTTGGGAGTCTAAGTTGCAAATATAAAGTTGTCATTAGTAAAGGGTGCATAATTAGCATTGTAAAGGGTTAAAAGCCTTTTAAAGAAAGGTGGTTAGGTGGTTATAGGCATTGGAGGGAGTTATTAGGATTCAAATATGCCTCTCTTGGTCGAGGCAAGTCTATTGAACAAGTTTGGAAGGAGTTTCAAATAAGAAGTTGCTGTTTTCTTGAGTTTTTCATAAAGAAATTGTTGATCCCGTACGTTGTACAGCATGTACATGTTTTTGCACACTCCAAGACTATAATGGTTGGATATATAATTGAATAACCTTTCTTTTGGCATTAGAATGGTGTTATTTCATTGATAATTAAGTGAGATATCCCCATTTTACTACCAGGTGGTCTCAAACCCCATGTTTTTCCTGTAGAATTTGTTGATCCTGTACTTGGTACGGTCTGTACGTTTTGTTTTATTATTGAAGAGTGTAATGGTTAGAAATTTAATTGAATAATATTTCTTTTGGATTTGGAGTGGTGAGATTTAATTGAGTAATAAGGTAGATATCTTAATTTTACTCCCGGGTGGTCTGAAAACCCTTAAAATCAAGGTTTTGAGCAAAATATGGATGCATCTTCCATTCTCATGCTGTAACATTGCAAAATATTGGTGGGATAGAACGTATGAGGGTGTACTATTATTTCCTAGAGGTCTTGGAGAATGGCAGGCACTTTGGAGGAAAATGGTTCAATGTTTTGGCTTGACATCTCTATGTTGCCAATTTAATCAATATTTACATAATTATGCAATTTAATCAATATTTGTTGACAACTTTACATTGTCCACATTTGTTTGCAAAACATGACTCTAATGAATTGAAGGACCCTAATATAATACTGGAACACCAAAATTTAATCAACCTATCAAGTTTTACATGATGGAGTCAAAATATTGCAAAGGTGCTCCTGCACCAAAAGGTTTGGTAAAGGGATAGGATCATGATTTGATCATTTGTTGTATTTTTTCCTTGTGAAAGCAAGTTACTAATGTAAGACCAGGTTGGAAAACAACAATTTTGTACAATATTTCAAGATTGGGTCTTGATTGGTCACTCAAAACACCCTCAAAGACTCTTCAATGCAACAAGTTTCCAAAAACTACAAACCACCTCTAAGACTCCAGACCTTCACATGGCTTAATTAAGGCATCTAAAAAAATTATATGAAATAGATAAACATTATTTGATCACTCATCAAGCTTGAAACCAAGTTAAATTTGGTTTCTATCATATGCTTGCTAGTTCCTTGGAGGTCTTCATAAGGGAACTGGCATACACAACTCTTGATGTTGGCCATAACTTCTGACAGTGATTGGATTTTTGGATACCCTTTAAAGGGTTCTAAATCATACCTAAGAACTAATATATGTTCCTTTGAAAAATAGACTCCAACATGACTATCCCATTCCAATTCTAGGCCTAATTAGCATGATGTACACAAGGGATTATTGGTTTTCTTATCTCCCCACTCAAACTCACTTTCCCAATGCTTAGAAAATGTTATATTTGACCTTCAAATGATTATTAGATCATTAAAATTGTGTTCTCAAATGTTTTTTATAAAACCATAAACCAAAATTCTCTTGACTGCCCTGTCCCTAGACTGAGACACAGATTTATAGTCATAAAATAAAATCTTACTCTCTTCACTTTGGATGCAGATTCAACATTAGGTCGGTGATAAATTTGGTGTTCCTAGTCTTTTGGCTTCATTCCTCTATTCTTTTGTTTAATATACAATCCGATATTTGTGGGAAATGAGCAGTTATATCTCAGTCTTTGTGGGATGAATGGGCTTTGAATGGGAGAAAATGTAAGGGATAAAATTTTATACTCTCCCTTGTTACTCCATTTTATACTTACTTTTGTTCATGCCATGAATACATAGTCATAATTTTCATTTTTCTTGTTTACAAATTGACACTTTGCTTCCAACCCACCTATCAGCGACATGTCCAAACTTAGAACCTTATCCCTTGCGTTGAAATTTATTTTTTTCACCTCTTGATTAGACTTCACTAGAAATTGATCCTTATCTCATAATTTTCCACCAAAACACCTCTAGTTGAGCATCTAGAAATTGCAATTATAAACATCTCATAGGTACTTTTTAGGATTAGAAACTAGAGGAAACTATCAAAATCCTCTATAGATGAAAAGATGGGACAAAACATCAAGAAGGATATTTTTGAGAAAAAAATAGTATCCTTAATAGTGAAGGTATGGATAAGGAAGACAGGGAATATCACATGGAATATCTGTAAATTTGACTTTTTCCATGCCTTCACATAATGCAAAATCATTGTAACTTGATTTCTTTTTTCAGTCCTTAAAATTTTCATACAGTTGTTCCTGTATAATTTAAATCTTTGCCAGGGATCAGACTCAGTACAACACAAGAGAAAATGAAACAATCCAATACACTTTTTTTTTATTGCAATAGTGGCCATTCCCATTCTGACAAAACACAACTTATAAAGTAAGTTAGGTTTAAAGGGTTTTAATTCATGCTAAGACATTAATGTAGTAAATTTGGGAGAAACTAAGTCCTCTTCCTAATGAAACATCCAATTTTTAAAACCAAAAGAGTTAATTTTTTGAGTAACCTTTGAAAGAAAATGAAAGGAGGATTTGATGTTAAGTATTATGATTAACTTCTATTCTCAAATTGTCATGAAAACTTTATTAGGGTTTTGTTTGCATACACATGGGAGTAAATCATGATCATTTAGTATCAACATAAACGGGGCCAAAATACAAACTGTGATGATAAGATGAGTGTTCTTAATATTTCTTTCAAATTTGACAGTTCTATTTTGATCCATAAATAGTTCCACCATATTCATATTTATAATTTTCACAAGTTTTATACAATTCCCAAATTTTCAGTGTCTGTGTGTCACACACTGTTTATATATTCTCATAAGTAATATTTTTAATATTACCAAAACTGTCTTTTGTGTTTCAGCTCCTCAGCTCTTTACTACTCCTACAATATTTTTCACATCCAATATTTTAAATATTACCAAAACTTTCTACAGTCATCCCCCTTAAATTCAATGCCTCTACATGACCTTCCAATTGTACTCTTCCAGTATCACAATCTAACAGATATCATTCATCATCATTTATCTGTTGCATCTACCTTTTTCATTGCTAGTCATCATCCCAATCCACCTCCTTTTCCAACTAGCTATGACAATGATAGATCGGTAA